>OX104069.1:108988913-109119757 GCA_944474145.2 Dicrocoelium dendriticum
CTATTACTCTTACGACCGAAAATTGAAGTTGCTGTGAATTTTCAGCGGACGTTATCGAAGGCTGCTTAGTGATCTCATATTAGCGTACCAAATATTGAGCGACCCCAATCGTGCATGTAGCCATTTGCTGCAACTTATCCACAACACACAGCTCAGGGGGTAACCGCTTGAAATGGAAGGAATAATATAGCCGTATAGAGTGTCAACGGAATTACTTTTCCCTTCGGGTTTGCCAAGCCTGGAACGCACTCCAAGACTCAGTTGCGTCCTCCCCTGCATTGGACGTTTACAAAAAAGATTAAATGTTGCTCTTAGCTCCCAACAGTTTGTTACCTAAAATCCTCTATTGTGGACTACTCCAAGCATACTTTTCTATAGGAATTATGTATCAAATAGACCCAAATGAGCGACCGTAGTTTACTTTTCTCACGCCTTATGTCGACGATCACTGTACCCCAGTGTATTTCTGAACGTTTACGCTTGACTTTTAATTCTGCACGAAGGTTATTTACAAAGTATTCATCTTGGCAGACGTTTGCTAGATGACCCACATATATTTTAATTTCGTCGTATTCACCCTGAACATCCTACGGGAGGTGTCAAGCACTTGCTTTTATCCCGTGATAAATCACTGTTCCTTGTTCATTCCGGGCTTAACCTTTCTTTCGCAATTCACAAATCAGTATAGAGGTTGAGTGTTACTCGCAAATTTCAGCCATTCGTACTTATCGACTCTACTGAGCGACGTGCAGTAGTTTCTGGTGACTTTGTAATTCTGCTATGTGATATCACATGGGCTTAGCGAATGTTGCTTCCATATTTCATCTCTTCTGTTGATCCATTTACGTGTTCTGCTCCGGATCCACGTATTGCTCCGGCGCCATGCTCGTAATGGTACAACCTTCGATGCTGATTGTATGACCCAGTTAATTTTGCCTTCCAGTTCATCCCACGCATCATTCGCTGAACTGTGAGTCTGTAGGTCCCAGTCGACGGTTGCTGCTAGTTTGTGCAGTGTAAAATAGTCCTTAATAGTTCGTTGAGTCACTCTTTCTTTAGAAACAATACTGACATAACACACATAACCAAATGTTAGGACTGAATGGTCGCTACGGCCCAGTGGAGGATCACATGCTACTGACTCAACCATCAACTCTTCACTAGTCAGGATTGAATCCAGGAGTGATGACTTGTTTGAATCGAGGTGTCTGGTAAGTCGATGCTCATGGTTATACAAAAGTGTCATATCCATGAATTCGAGGAGTCTCGATTTAAATGATGGTGCATTAGGGGACCTTGATGCTATTGAGGGGAAATTAAAGTCACCCATTATAGGATAATGAGAGTCCTTTTGTGAAACACCATAGCGGAGAGTGTTTAACAGAATGTTATCGCTGTCTGCTGATGAGTTCGGAGGCCTATCGATAACTGCTAAGAGGCAAACATCACTCTTGTTCTGTGAACCAACGTTTCGACCTGCTAGGTGCAGTCGGAAAATAGTGGGTCGGGAATAACAAGGGCATTTTCGGTAAGAGCCTCACGTTTCAAATAATCTCAATAGTAGAGAGCAACACCGCCACCGCGAGATGGACGATCAAATCGAATGACTGACATCTCGTTGAGTTCAATTTCTGGATCAAGTATGTCGTTTGAGAGCCAAGTTTCAGTAACCGCTATGAGGTCCCAAGTTGTTGTTTCATGTCGATGGCGCAGTTCCGAGAGCTTGGAATACACCTCCTGAGTATTGGTGTAGCAGCATTGTATTTGTTGACATATCAGGAGTTCGGTTCGCTGTGAGTGACCAGCACAAATAGTGCCGCTCTGCTGAAGGTTTTGGAACGGTTGTTTGCACAGTTGGCTGGTTTGAGATAGGTACAATTGAGGCTGGCTCATCTGTAGCTGAGGTCTGTACTAATTGGAGGAATGGTCTTAACCGTACTTCTTGTGGCCCAAGTTTCCTGTTGTCATGCCATGCTTGGATTGCCACTGATACCATTTCGGACGCAGCCAAGGTAAATTTCAAAATTCGGGACTCGCTACCTTGGTAGTTTGTGGAGGCAATTAGACTGATGACTTCAAAAGCCACAAGATTCTGTATGCCGTGGAGCTCTGCGATGTACCTCCATTCTTCGATATCGTGCTTCTGTCGTTCACTGCTATCGTCATGCTTTAATTCTGGCACACCATGAACCAGTACCACTTTCTTCATCTCATTTTGACATGACAAACTAGAGTTGGATTTCCGCTTCTGTCTTTCTGCCCATGGCCCGTCAGGAAAAATTCAGGCAGTGACAGAAGAGTTCATTAGAATGTGGCTTGCTAGGAGAACATCTTCCAGGTCGCGTGTGTTGTCAAACGTTACTCGCAGTAACCGAGGTTCCCCTATGTGTGGAAACAATACATATCGTGATAGGGGTGTAAGACTAGTTGGAAGAAATTTCAGTCCGAGTGCACAAGTTATTTCAGTCCAGTGGTTTTGCTCGTCGGCTTGTCTGCCTTTTAGCAATTCGCTAGTGGGTTCTGGAACGTTGCGACATATCACTGTGATCACCTTTTGATTGTGTAGTAATTGTGTGTTCTACAGTTCCTTGTGAGCGTAGGTTTGTCGAGTGGGGGTGTCTGGCTACAACAAGCTCTTTTACCTGCAACTCCGTTAGTTGCAATATCTATGGGAGTCAAGTGTTGTTGCCCAGCTACTGACTGAGGTGATCGTGAAATTTGCGTGTAACTCTGCATGCTTTGAAGCATTACGTGAGACTTGGGAGACCGTTCAAGCGGCCTGTTTTCACTGCTTTTTTCACTAACGGTGTTTGCCTTTCGTTGGACTGGGTAGCATTGTTGCTAGAGAGCTATTGCCATTTAACGGGTCGGGGATTCGGGCTACATAATGCACTAATCTGCAACTCGAGTTCTGGGATTTTCCTCACGATACTGCGATCATTTCCTTTGAGTCTGCCGGCTTAACAGCTAACGCTTCATACCTTATCTTAAGCGTTTGAACAATTTTAATTATCGGACTAGCTGAACATAAATCACAGAACCACAACCTATCGGTCGATGCGCTATTAGCTTAGTTAGATGTAATGTTCACATTTGTTGCGTCGTAGGAACCAGCACAGAACGAACATGTGGTTTTCGAGAGGACGTCAGTTCCTCGCTTGTCTGAGCTACGGTGGACCTTAGGTTTGTTGCGCACTGGATCCCAGGTTGACAAACTTCTCCGGTTCATGGATCAATGGTCGGTATGCACCTTTAGGTTACGCTGGTCACGCCGTTTGGGCTGCCTTAGTTGTCTGCTTCGGTCATCGGGTTTGGTGATGATGCGTCACTAGGCGCACGAGTAGCCAAAATCACACAGGCTTCGTGCAGTGAAATGCACGTAAAAATACGGTGGTAACGTAAGATAATAAAAATGCCTGCAGACGCTCAGTAGATGACTCACATTTATGTTGATTTCAATACAAACACCCCAACCATCCTACGGCACCAGTCAAGCACTTGCCTTTATCCCGTGATAAATCCTAGTTCATTCTTCATTGAGCAAACAGTAATGCTTCCACACCTGCTCAAGCAAGCCAGCGAGCTTCAGTGATATTCTTGATACTACTACATCATTGCTGGTGATATCATCCGAATTGCCAGGGATGCATACGTTGTTTCTACTTGGACTACGTTGTCAGTGTAAGCGAATATATGTTTTCAATAATTCCTCCTCAGGCTTCTACGGTTATATACAAATAAAAACAAAATGGGTAGACAGACCTTACTAGTCGTTAGTCCAGGAGTGAGTTAAATACTGACAGTGGTTGTCCGTTAGGTTACGACAAATTGACCTCGAGAGTCGGAGATCTTCAGGCGTTTGGGCCAGGGTAGTCTTAACCCTCTAGTTAGCTTCCTCTGGATACATAGCTCCGGGTCATACAGTCGAATCGCCATTACCTCACCAGCTGTTAGTATGCTTTTAATCACGCAATTTGATCGGTTCGCCGGGGCATGACATATAATTTTGAAAGAGTCAGCGGATTTAGTGGCATGCCCTGTGTCAGGGAGGTGCGCGGCTATTGAGGAGCTGACTGGTTTTCTGCTTTCAGTTAAAAGCCAGGCCAGGTGGTGTCCCTTCACTCGCTCCGGCAGATGCCTTGTCGTACGACCAATTTATTCTACTCCACAGGAGCAGGAAAATCAGTGAACACACATTGAATTGGTGTGGACAGGCCTCTTATCCTTTGAGTTCAGTTTCACCATCGGAGTGCTAGTGAACTGGATTTACATTCTTGCTGCGGCGTAGGTACATCTGAGTGCATGCGAAAGACGACAAATACAATTCCGTCTTAACTTCGCCCTTGGATGGCAGCTGTAGGAAGATCGGCTTACGTTGTATTGTCAATACAATGAAACATTCTGGGTAGCTATTATCCCTCAGCGGCAAGTGAACGTACTCCAATTCCTCGGGAAACATGTTTTCCCAGCGAATTTTTTCAACTCGGCTCACCAGGATATGGATCAGATTCCTTTTATACCTTCAAGACAGAAAACTAGAAATTTGTGCACTGTCCAGTCCACCTTCATTTCCTATAAACGCGACGTTGCAGCGCAAGTCCATCAAGTCTTCTCAGGGTATATATATATATTTGCAAAAGTCTACAAATAGACATAATACCATCAGAAACCATGGAATTCAAATGAAGGTACAGAAATAGTAAAATAAAACACAACACAACAATGTGCATGGTTTCCTCAGAGGGCGAGATACTACCCGGTTGCCCAAGCGGAAGTAGGGTGTTGACTTAGGGGACACCACCCCGAGCCTTTGGCTGAATAGCCTGTCCGCAAGGCCGCGGAGCGAATTCAGAGGATCGCGCCCATTGGGAGCCGGTGACTGATTGCTCAGTTCATACGCCTTTCGTTTGTTCCTTTGTCAAACAGGGGTCCAATGCTCCCCAGAAGTACAGCATGATGTTGCTGGAATGCAATGCTTCGCCAGGATTAAGCAAGGGGCAGTGACTTTATTTAGTGGCGAGTCACGTCCGCCACGTCACAGTGTTGTTAGACGGACATATGTGGCTTTTTATAGGAAGAACGCTTGCCAGGCGAAAACCCACCAGTCCTAGAACACTGCCGCCGAGCTATATGGTGGAACGGGAAAATCCCGAACCACCCAGCTAGTACTACGAGGAGATTGTTGGGAAAGCCAGACATAATGTGTCAGCTAAACGCCGTAACGGCGCTTCGCTGCCACGCGACGACCATCAGTCGCGCGCGGGCTGAGTATACCGCGAGGAAGCTCACCCCTACGCAGATTCGAACCGGTGACCTTATGGTTGCAAAGCAAACGCGCAGACCACTCGGCCACCGGCCGGCTGTTTCCCTCCCCCTCATTGGTAAACTTTGTTGCTGGGTGGCACTGCTTGAAGGTGTTTGTTAGCTCAACAATACTTTCCAAGGCTTGAAATAAAACAATGTCATCCACACACCGGCTATATAGAAGGAGGTCTGTGATTGTAGTCCACTGCAGGGGCTACCATCCAATTTCATGTGGTTACTCTGTTCGAACATGAAGCACTAGAATTTTTGAGCTGTATAATTGCTATACATGAAGATGGAAGTAAATTCACTTAACGTGCAACGAAAGTGCATCAACCGACTCCTAACTGAATGAATTGCAATACCAGTTTGATGATTGTGAAACCGCTTTCGCATAACCCTGAGGCAGAAGCATAGCTGCTAAATGAATCAACTAGGACTAATGGGCCTCTCAAAACCTACAGCGTTGCTCCCTCTTCTCGCTGTCACATCCTCTGTTGTCGGTGGATGCGAGTTGCTTTCTTTGTCTTGGTAGGTAACGGATTTGGGATGGTTTTCGGTATCCATTGTCTGGGTCACACATACACACACCCACGTTTGACTGGTCCACTTCTACCTAAGTCGGAATGCGTATACTATCGCTTGGTGCTGCTCACCGATGAAACGAATTTGTCATTAATTGATGGTGCTGCTGTATAGGAACATCCATCTTCTGCTTCTCAAGCCATCTTTCTATGGAGGCTGGTCTCTGCAGGTCGATCCATCGATTAAGCATAAACTACAGGTGTGGACCAACATGTTCTCCGCCCAACATATAACAAAGGCTGCTATGCAAGTCATTCTTTGTCACTATACAACAATATTCCACAACCTGAGTGCACTTAGTCCGGCGGGGTTAAGGCGTTAGTATCCCTAGGTGGTAGAAGATCGAAAACTGTTCTAGTAATAATAGCTCCACAACACGAATCAATTCATCATTATTATCAAAACTGTGACCCCGAGATTGAGATTTCGGTTTAAGGAACACCTGAGAATCTGATGGTGCCAGATGTGGTGAATGACCGAGGTGGGCAGCAATCTAGAGCCAGAGATGGCTGTTTCTGACACGGCCACTTTGGAAATGTGAACACACGCGTTATCATTCAAAAGAAGAACTACCGTTGCGTGCCTTCATCTCCGTTTTATTCGATCGATTGATTCAGTTAAGATGCCTCTGGGGCACAGTGCTCTCCTGCGATGGTCTGACTCCTCACCAAGCAGTCTATCATGATGGCTGGCTTGCCGAACAACCTCCTCATGGTGCCAGCTGGGTGGTTCAGGTTTTTCCCGTTCCCGCGAATGGTTCGGCGGTAGTGTTCCAGGACGTGGTGAGTTTTCGCCTGGCAAACGTTCTCCCTACAAAAAGCCACAAATGTCCGTTTAACAACACTGTGGCGCGGCGGATGTGACTCGCCATAACATAAAGTCACTGCCCCTTGCCCCTCCCTGAGAGGCATTGTACTTTAAGGGTGCGTTGGGCCCCTGGTCCTTCACGGACCGAAAGGCGTATGAACAATCTATTTGGTCATCAGCTCCCAAAGGGTTGCGATGCTTTCACATCGCCCTGCTGCCTTGTAGGTTAGATCTTTGATCAAAGGCTCGGGGTAGGGCCCCCTAAGACAACCCTCTAATTCGGCCTGAGCAACCGGGTAGTATCACGCCCATTGGCGAATCATGGACCACACAGCTTACTACTGCTACTGCTATGCCTATCTTCTGTGCTAACTCAACCGTTCAACATCAACTCACAGATCACCCCACCTCCCGTCCTTCACCCACGTGTACTCTTATGTCTTTTACGGTCACCGTCACAAACGACCCACGCCTCGCAGCTGATGGAAGCAACAGCCAAACTCCCGGTTTTTAATGTCCTGTGATCGCAACCGCCTCTCACTCCACCGAAGCTCCAGCTCTTCTTCGACCTGGTTCTCCATTCATCCTCGTAGCGTTTTATGTTCGAACTTTGATGCAGATCGGGCGGCAAGCACGTCTGGCCCGTACTCTTGAAACGCTTTCGGTAGACATCTGTTGCCTTTCAGAGACCAGATAACAAGACTCTAGCGCCGTCATCAGAATGGCCTCTCCGGTAAACTCTGACGCCAAATACTACTTGCGGTTTTCCGGAGTCCCAGAATTTGCCGCCACTGGTCAAGCTGGTGTTGGAGCTGTACTGAGTGCCAGGGCCGAATTAGCTCTGCTTGACTGGATCCCAGTCAACAGCCGGCTGTGTGCAGTCAGACTAAGAGGTTCATGTAACGTAAGCAGACGTCGAGTCGTTAAGCGTGCTTTGTTTGTCGTCTCTGCCTACGCCCCTACAGACTGCAGGCCGGATGCAGTTAAAGATAGTTTTTACCAACAACTACATGAACTTCTGCGTTCCTCCAAACGGACTTATATAGTCATTCTTGCCGAGGACTTTAACGCACGGGTTGGCCGCCTTCCACCAAGCGAGCACCACCTTGGGGGTAGTTTTTGTCTCGGTGGCAGTCGATCAGACAATGCAGACAAACTGCCTGCTCTTTGCTATGACCATCGCTTGTTTCTTTTGAGCACTAGTTTTCGGCACTCGAGGAGACAGACTGCTACCCGGCGCCCGCCCTCATAAACGCAAGAGTGCTCCCAGCTTGACCACATAGCAATCAGCTATAGATGGCGCGGAAGCGTAACGGACTGCCGATCGTACTGGTCAACTTTTCTAGACTCTGATCACGCATTGGTTCGTGCTAAGATTTGCATGCGTTTCGGAGGAGCACCTAAGCGCGCCCACTACCGACCGGACGTCGCGAATCTACAAAACCCTGCGATTTTAACCTGGTACCAAACCTCACTGTCAACTTTGCTTGGCTCAACTATTGACGGTGATCTCGATTCGCAGTGGACGCATATCAAAGATGCTTCAGTTTCCACCAGTATCGACGCTTGTGGAGTTACCCGTCACCCACCGAGGCATTGGATTTCCGCCGACTCCTTGTCGCTGATGGACAGACGCCGCTTGATCCCATCGGATTCCAGACACGTTGAAGAACGCCAATACCTTGGTCGAGAGTTGCGCAGGAGTCTGCAAATGGACCGCGAAGCTTGGTGGTGTGAACGTGCTAGGGAGATGGAGCTTGCTAGTCTCTCTGGTAATACCAGGAAACTCTTCCATCTCCTTCGAGTCACCGAAGGTGTTCCATCTGTTATAAGTGAAACGATATGCGAAGAGGATGGCACCTTAATCACCAATTTTCAACGACGGTTGGAGCGATGAGCCGAACATTTTGTCTCGCCGTTTTGTTGGCCCCCAGCTCCATCTGCTACCTCTGGCGCTCGCGCTGGGGCCGAGTGGTCTACCCCCACTGTTCCTCACCCTTCCCAGGAAATCGAGCAGGAGTTCCGTCACATGAAGCGTTATAAAGCCCCCGGCCCTGATGGTCTTCCTCCGGCTCCATTTAAAAATGGTGGTGCATCGCTGGTTCGAGAACTCACCGCTTTGTTCACGAAAATTTGGTCGAAAGAGAAATTTCCGTCATCTTGGGGTGAATCGATATTCGTCCCATCTTCAAAAGGGCCTGCGCACAACCTGCTCCAACTACAGAGGCACGAACATAGTCCCAGTCGTTTGCAAGTTGCTGGTGTCCATCATACGTCGCAGACTATCCCCAACACGCGAATCGTTGCAACGAGGAGAACAAGCTGGGTTTCGCCCTGGACGCGGCTGCATCGATCGAATCTTCATACTTCGCCAGATCCTCGAGCTCCGCCTTGTGTATCAGAGGCGAACGATTGCTGTGTTCCTGGATATTCGTGCAGCCTTCGATTCTGTCGATCATACAGTACTGTGGCACTGCCTGCTGAGGAATGGTGTCCCCGAGAAGTTTGTCTCCATACTTCGCGCTCTATACAGTCTGACCTCGGGCAGGGTTAGGGCTTTTGTCATGCTTTCGCCTACCTTTGTGGTCTCCAGTGGAGTTCGACAAGGATGCCCTATCTCTCCGTTCATATTCAACTTTGCCACTGAGGATGTCTTGAAGAACGCTCTAGGCGATTCGTTGAACGCTGGTGTTGAGCTCCTCCCAGGTAGTCGAGTTGTTGATTTGGATTATGCTGATGATATCGTCTTGCTGGGTGACGATCCACAGGTCGTCCAACTTTCATTAAACCGCTTGGCGATTGAAGCATCAAAGTACGGTGTGTACTTTTCGCCATCCAAATGCATGGCTCTCTTCCAAGACTGGCAGGTGCCTCTGCCTGCCCTCACGCTTGCTGGCGAGACACTGGAAGTTGTGGAGAGCTTTATCTACTTGGGAAGTTGCATCACTGCTGGCTGGGCTGTTGGAGACGAGATTTTGATGCGCATCTCGAGAGCAGGCCTCGCTTTTTCTAGGCTGAGGCATTTGTGGCGTCGGCACGACATCCGTCTCTCCATTAGAGAGCGGGTCTATTGTGCAACTGTTCGTGCTGTACTGTTGTACGGATGCGAGACCTGGCCCATTCGTAAAGTTGACTTGCGCAGGCTATCCGACTTCGAGCACCGCTGTCTGCGGTCCATTGCCCGTTTGTGGTGGCAGCACCACGTAAGCGATGTGGAAGTTAGACAGCGTGTCTTGGGACGTGGAAGCTACTCGCTCGAGGAGCTCATCTCACTGCATCAACTGCGGTGGTTGGGACACGTATTGCGCATGTCTGTCTAGCGTTACCCCCTTCGTGCGTTGTTTGCACTTGCTGGACAGGGCTGGAAGAGACGGTCTGGTGGACAGCCTACAACATGGAGAAGCCGCACGCAAAAGCTGACGAAACAGTTGGCCTCGGCCGGTTGTTGTCGACTACCTGGTTGGAGTCGGAGAGATGCGGATACTTGCTGGTTGAAGACCTTGGAAGCCATGGCTCAAGATCCATGTCATTGGCGGACGTATGCATCGGTCTGTTACGGCGTCCCTTCTTTCTCCCCCTAAAAAAGAACAAACTGAATTTTTTTCAAAAACTGTGCGTGTAAAACTAGACAAAAATGCTTTTGTTGTTGTTGCTCTTCGCTTATTATTCATATTGTTTAGCTATTCAGCCACGATTCCGATTGCACAATATCTGTACCACTGATTGTGTATAATATATATATATATATATATATGGTCTATCATGATCACACGTTCACTGTCCAAGAACACACAGGCCATCGTCTTTTCCGCGGACGTCACTTGACTGAACTTATCTGGTGGTGGAATCCAATATGCCTCTATAGTTTACTTTAAACTTTTGATGCTATTTCAAACTGACAGACCCAATTTTCGTTCTGGGGAACAAACATTTTGAACAGAGTTACAGAACTTGTCTGGAATTGGGCCAACATTTGCCTCGACTGACCTAGTGCCCGGATTATAGGTATTCAGTTCAGTTCAGGTCAGATCAGGTCAAACGGACGATAGAGGCTTCCCCTAACGAGCTTCCAGTTTATTGTGCCGGTAAGTGAAGCGGCCCCCGACACTTCGACGTTGGATTGACTTCTTGCTTCCTCAAAGGAATGAAGCAAGAACAAGAGAAATCTTTGCACTTTCATGTGTCAACATCAAAATACACTACAGTCAGCTTTCTCATTCCAAAGATACTTGTCAAACCCGTTTGTACTGAGTCATAACTCATACCCATATTCATGGGAATCTGAGAAATAGTTAGCCTTCTGTCATTTAATATCGTTCGAAGCAAAAGACAGCTAGGCGAACAAGCCTGTTTTCGGTGGTTCGCATTAGGCCAATACACCACAGAAAATAGGAATAAATCAAACACGGGGTATTTTAATGCGATGAATCAATAAAATGAATTGACCGGTCAATGAAATCAAGGGACGACACTGGCTTGGGTAACATTAGTGGAAGGGTCAAATGTGGCGTCATGACATAGGGAAGCTTGAGGCCATGGTAGCTGTAGGCCTGTCCAAACTTCTTTTGAGCACATAAGACGGGGTTATGGAGCCGAATAGCTATGGTCTCCGCCGTCGCTAATAGGAGATATCGGACGGCTCGCGTGTGACGTCCAGATATCTTGCAGATAGGCTGGAAAGCCTCTCGAACATTCACTTGGTGATTTGAGTTGACCAAATGCCACAGCAAAGCGCTGACCATTGTCTTTCTGACACCATTGTAGAGCCAGGTCGGGCAATGTTCTCGGACTCTCGCAGAGAGTCGCCTGGTCGTCTTTCCAATATAACTTGCTCGACACGAGCAAGTACAGTGGGAAATATTTGACCTCGGTACCTTGTTCTTGAGTTGTTGACTCACGACTGGCGTAGAAGTGAAGCTGACACAGTGACTGTCTTCTACCAGGTCATCACAGTACGAAGTTTTTAGGCGGCCAGACGTTAGATCGACTTCAATGCTCTTCCCCATATTCGCACCCCCGTGAAGTGCGAATGGAAGTCCTCACTAAGTGTCTAAACCATATGAGAATGTGTTTCCATCGGTGTCATGCCCAATCTCTGCAGGTGCTTAATCGCAGCTGGAACCTCGAGTTTGTCCACTTCTAAGTATTGAACACCCAGGTCAATTCAATGGATCATCACCTGCAAACGAGTAGAGAGAAACAGGAGATTTGTATTCATAATTCTAGGGTAGAGTACGTAAGGTTTATTCATTTTCCTACACCTTCTTAACTCCGAGAATATTTTTATCCACCTTAGCAATTCGCTTATGATAATGGGCAAGCCACAACCGTCTTGACTGCTAATAACTCATCTTTGGATGCCATATTTGACGAGCTGGTCACAACCCCAGTCGATCACCTCGATAATAACGCATAAAGAGATATCCGTGCGTCCATTTCCTGAACCAAGCACGAGCGATACGACGCTATTTTCGCAATTTTCTTTACTGCTCGCTAAACAATCCAATTTACCTGCCACAACACTCAAATCGACATTCGGTAAACAGAACCACAGTGCGTTAACCGTCGTGTGCACTAATATTCCTGAGTCCAAATCTGGCACAACAAAGCGCAAGTTGGTAGATACTCTCAACCAGTGGAATACCATCTGCGATGCGATTGCTATTAGGGTGAGCCAACTGCGCTAAGACGCGTAGCGTGTCACCTAACTTCAGTGCACTACGACGAGCCCCGATTGATTCGAGGAACATTAAACTCAACTGAGAAGACAGAGACAGTCCTACTCTCAGCAGTTCGTCATCGCAACCCGTCGAGCGGGGTCCGTGCACTACTAGATATACATTGGAAAGGGCCGTCAAAGGAAAATCAAAACCATGGCAACGCTGCTACGAATGAATGCAAGAAAACCGTAGTTGTTCATAGTGTTCCTGAACTACCGAATTTTGCTGATCATATAGCGTAAACACATAACCTAATATTGGCGCTACCTCTGCGAAGCATTCTCACTGGACGACGTTATCGCTAAACCACTACGGAGAATTCCTTCATCTCCCAACTACAAGAGCTGCGGTCCAAAAATATTGTATGTTGTGCTACACTCCAAACCAATGATAGCAGTATTGTTGGATAGTTGATTGAAGCATCGCTCTAGGTTACCTACCGATAAGTCGGGATCTCACGTGGTTGCATAACGTGAATGAAATATTCGCTAAAAGCTGAAGACTAACGTTCTACTTCTTCCGACTTAAATATTCATCCGTGCCTAGTTACTTAATTCCACGACTTGTCGCCGCTGCGTAATACCACACTGGACGTGCTGCTCACTAATAGCAACGAATTCAAATCACGCTCCCAGACCGCATTTAAGCACGAACAAGGCACAATATTACACAAAGCGTATTGGGCGAAGCAGTTCGACGTGGCTCACATGACACACGAGTTGAAGCATGAGTGAGGAACTATTGATTGGTGAATGCGAGGAAAACCAATAAGAACGTGGTTGGCGGAACTAACTAATCAATAGCATCGACGAACGTAACATCCCCTCCTCTCTTGGAGTAAGTCATGGACGTGAAACGAAACCTTAAACAGGTTTAGGTACACGCTCCGAGCTACGAAGTGGTGGGCAGTTATTTGTTTGCGCCGTATCCTGTGTGGTTTGTTCCACCGTCGACTGGACTGCGTCGGATCTATTTTCCTCATTTTCTAGTGTTTCTACACAACGCGGACGTATGTGGTCTGTATGCCGCCTCAAGATGCGACTATTTACCTCTGGGTCAGCCTGGGTAACATTAATGTGACCACGGTTGCGGGTTGCCATGACTGTTCGTGGGGAAGTCGTGTAAACACAGGATCGCCCGGTTGGAAAACAACATCGTGATCCCTGTCTAACGTAGCTGACTTGTTTTGTTTCGCTTCTACTTGCACTTGCCGATTAGGAAATTATAGGTGTCATGTAGTACGAAGTGTTCTACTGAACATAACTTCTGCGGGGATTTACCCGTGGCTTCTGTCGAAGTTATTCTGTAGGCAAAAAGTAATCGATCTAATCGTGTTTGTACGGTTCTCGAAAACTGCTTTAACAGGCCGTTTTTTACCATCTGCACCGCTCTTTTAGCTTGTCCATTTGACGCAGGATGATATAGGGCTGTAGGCACGTGTTGAATGCCATTGCTCTGCATGAAGCTGTCAAACTCTTTACTGGTAAAACAGGACCCATTATCTGTACAAACAGCTTCAGCTACTCTGAAAACCGCAAACGATGATTGCATTTTAGAAATGGTTGTTCCAACCATGGGATGAGACATTGGATAAACATCAATCTATTTCGAATATACGTCAACTATCAACAGGCAAAATCTTCCGTTCAAAGGGTCAAGGGAGTCTGCATGTACACGCTGCCATGGCTTTTCAGGCCAACGCAAAGGGTGTATTGGACCTACAGGTTTATTCGACTGATGTTGGCAGAGATCACACGCTTTCCAATTTCGGCATCTAAGCCAGATCACCAGCAATAGCCGAGTGCAAGGGCTTTCATTCAGGCAACATCTGGATGTCCATTGTGAAGTTCATTCAAAATGAAGGCGCACGCTTTCGACGGTGGAACCAAACGTGGACCCCAAACTAAGCAACCACAGTGTATATTCAGCTAATTTTTTTGAAGCCAACTCAGCCGCAATTCTAATAGGCCAGCCCAGTTTCGTGAAACATATCACAGAGGCTAGTTTAAAATCCAGATCGGTCCATCGATATATGACTTCCCTTGTCAAAGGGGTAGTGTCGGGGTGCTGTATCAAGTGAACTAACACCAGCGGTTCCTCTATTGGCCCTATGCGGTTCGCGTGAGGTAACCAACGCCGTGTATCCGCCGTACAATCGATAGAGCCTGGGATGCAAGGGATTTCGTATTCATACGCACTAAAGATTAGGTACCATCGTTACATTCTGGGTGACAACATTTGATGGATCCCCTTGGATTCAAACAATAAGCATATCAGCGGTTGGTGATCAGTTTGGATCTCAAAATGACTGCCCCAAATTAACTGGTGAAATTGCTTGACACCAAGGACAACTGATAGGTCCTCTCAATCAAGTGGAGTGTAATTTTTCAGCTGGTTGTAGGGCACGCGAAGCGAAAGCAATCGGATGAATTGCGCTATTCGGCATTTTATAACACAAAACCGCTGCAACTCCGTACGGAGATGCATCATACCGAATGATCAGAGTCTTTTTTGCATCTTAGTGAACCAAGATTGGCACTGATGCTAAACATCTTTTAGCACGAATGAAAGAGGATTGATGCTGATCATTTCCACACCCACGAGGTGTTTTTATGTAGCAATGCGTTAGACGGAGCTAAAATAGTTGATGACCCCAGTAGGATACGACGATAGTGTGATAACATTCTGAAAAATGATCGGAGTTCAACAACATTCTTAGGCTTCGGTGCCTGTATGATTGCGGACACTTTATCCTGCAGAATATGCAGACCTTTCCAATCAAGTTTTAGCCAAGATAACATACAGATGCAGATAAAAGCTCACATTAAGTCGGTGGTTTCAATCCATTCGATTCCAAACGTTTCATCACCCTCCGAAGTGTCTTTAAATTTTCAGCACAAATTTCGCCAGAAACCAGGAGAACATGTAACTAAGCACAAGTGAAAGGTATATCTTTCACGCTGTCATTCACAATCCGCTGGAATATGCTGGGGGCGGAGTTTATTCCGGAAGGAAGACGGGTATCCGGAAATAGTTCAAGATGTGTAGTTATGGTGGTTAATTCGCGTGAGTTCTCACCAAGTTCAACTTGAGAATATGCGTGACTAAGATTAAGCTTAGAAAATGTTTGACCGCAGGATAACGTAGAGTACCAATTTTCGTTGCGTGGCAAAGGGTACCTTTCCACCTTGGTAGCTTGAATGACAGTTAACTTACAGTCTCCACAGATATGAACGGTACCGTCGGGTTTGACTACAGGAACAATTAGGGTACCCCGATCCGATTGTTGTACGATCATGATTACGCCTTCGGATTTTAGCGGTTTAAGTTCTACTTCAACGTACGGTAATGTTCGTGCATTGCAAAATTTGGCATTGGTATTCTACCGTAGATTGATAGAAGCTTTGAAATGTTTCAGCTTTCCCAACTTATTTTCGAATAAAGAAAATCATTTATCAACAGATCTTTTAGGCTGCCGTCATTGATCACGACCTCATTAATCTTCATAGTTTCCAGGAAGTATCGGCTTGAATTTCTGCCAAAAATTTGGTCTTTCCATAAGAACAAGGATCAAAGGTGGAGTTAATTCCCGCTCGTCGTGCCTGCCTTTAACCATGCCCTTTCCCAAGATCCTAATCAGATTTTCCATGTAGGTTTGCAATTTAAATCCACATGGTTATAAGGGCGGCAGACTCTTAATTGAATCACTGTTTATAGTGGGAACTACAGCCCCTGTATCCAGTTCAAAATCGATCGGTCCATCCTCGATCATCAAATGAATCATATATGGAGGGCACTTATAATAATAATAAGAAGAAGAAGAAGAATGTAATAATAATAATAGATTTATTCCTCTCGATAAGAGAAATTGTGTCTATAGCGGCACAGATCAATTTGCACAGAAGAATCCATGCTCTTGCATGGGTGATATGCATAGGTGGAGTATTGGGCCATGCGTTTCATGTATTAACATTCTGTCGCATGGTTGAGGCCAAAGCCTAGTTATGAAAACATTGGCGTTTATATATTTTTCGGCCCCTCTTGGCATAGCTCATCTGGGGATTTTTCCCATGTGAATATAGAGCTTAGGCTAGTTAGATCAAGGTAATTGGCGAGTCTCCTACTAAATGTTGCCACATTATCACATGGCCTGAGTGTTATTGGTAGTTTATCCCACAGATAGCTGTATCTGACCACGAAGGAATTAGAGCGGACCTTCGTTCTAGCGTTCGGTATGTTCAATGTAAAATCTTCGTTGCGAAGCGCTCGACTTGAGCAATGTTGTAAATTGAGTGTAGGCAAGATGGAATAGGTCTTTTTGTATAACATGTTGAAAAGCAGCAACAAATTGTGCTTTAATCATCGAACTCAATGTGGTTCAAGATGAAGTTCATGGCAACGTTCTCTATAACTCAAAGCAGAGTGTTTACCAATCAGATATTTAGTAAAGGAGCTCTGCAGGTTCTCCACAACAATTCTGTCCTCATTTCTCATATTTCCGTATGTTCTGCTGCAGTATCCGAGGATGAGGTGAGTGAGTAGCTGCAAAAGCTTAACTCTAGCACAGTTTGTGTGCATTTTGTTTGACATATTGTACATAGACTGTCTGGCACCTGCTACTTGGTATTGGGCCCGTTCGGAGAAGTTGAAGGTAGACGATTACCTGATTCCAAAATCTCGTGTGGACAACTGTGTAGGGACGCGTCCATTGTTTAGGGCGATAGATCCTTCGGGGATGCAGCAGCCGTAAGACATGATGCTTAATTTCTTAGCCGAGAGATTCATCACCCAGTGCAGCACCATGACTCAAAGGTATGTAAATCATCTTGACTGAGCAGTAATATCCCATCAAGCTCGTCACGCCGAAACTTATAGACTCGTTTGATATCGTCAGCAACCAGAAATGATGTACCATGTTTTACAGATGTGCTGATGTCACTGATGTAGAGCAAAAATAGTAAGGAGCCTAGCACGCTCCCTTGAATGATTCCACAGGTGATTGAGCGTGGAGAAGAGCGACAATAACATGAAGTCTCTACCTGATGACGATCACTCAGGTGTGACGATAGCCAATCTAGTAATGGGTCCCGGATCCCAACATTCTCCAACTTTTGTAGCAATCGCTTGTGCGGTACTCGGTCGAACGCTTGGTGTAGGTGAAGAAACAAGATTACCACTGCGTATCCGGAATCCATTAATTCTGAAATGTGATTAAGGTAATGCAGTTGACACGTGATGCACGATCGCTTATTGGGAAAACCATGCTGCGAATTGTTGATCAGTCCAATAGAATCAACAGAGTTCATAATCTCCATTCTGTCCAGTTTTTCAAATAGCCGAGCGATTATCGGAGTGTGGTGGATTGGTCGGTAATTATCAATCGTTTGTTTGGGATCGCTTTTATGCCGAGGCATAATAAATGAGGTTTTCCAATGATCTGGAAAATTGGCCAGATTCCAGTGATAGAGTGAACATGCTCGTCAGTATATCAGGTCTTCCTAGTTTAATGGTGGTTGGTGAAATGTCATCAGATCCCAGCTTGGAAGATGACCTGGTTAATTTGATAACTTGATGAATAGCGTTGAGCGAGATATCGACTCTGTTGGTTTATACGATATTCAAGTAGACGGAATTTAGATCGTTGTCTGGGTCTTCCAGATCATTTTTCTCCGTAAGCAGCAGCTTAGTATGACGCTTCGCTTGAGTAAGACCAATCAGTGCGGCGGGTCCCGATCTGCACACGCGGGTTAGATGGTCTGTTTTACCACATTTTCGCAGGTGCTTTCTTTGTGGCGACATTCAGAAACACAAGTATGTCGCGTCTCGCAACGATAGCACACGAACTGTTTTCTAGCTTCACCTGAAGTCCGTGTCTTAGCATCTGCTTGAACAGCATTGACGACTGGATGAGTAGTGAATTCACTTAGCTGGTGTGAGATAGTCTCCCTTTGTCGAACGATTAGACAAGTATTCTCCCACGTGGTATCTGACTCGTTAAGAAATAACACTTTTTTCCCATGCGCTTTGGTCGAGAATCCCCGCAGTGTGGTATATGTATCCAAGACCGATATAATAGTGTCACATTTTCCTACATGTAGTGCATCATAATGTCCCTGGTCTTCATCTTCCAACACTTGTCTGAATGGTCGTAGTTTTTGGGACTCCGAAAATGAAATCATAGGATTCAAAGCAGGTAGTAGTTCCATGTAGTTAACAAATGATTTCTTCCACCTCATCCTGTTTGATTAGGTCGGTTTGTCCTCAGCGGAAGACTAAAATATAGCTGGTGGATTAATGATAGGTTTCATCTGGATGCCGTCGCCAATAATACGTAGCAAGGAATTAAAGCAAAGCACGCCCCAGACCGCAGTTAAGCGAGAAAAAAGCACAGTAGGACACAAGGTGTATCGGGCGAAGCGGTGCGACGTGGCTCACATGACACACGAGTTAAAGCATGAGTGAGGAACTATTGATTGGTCAATTCGAGGAATACCAATAAGAACGCGGTGTGGCTGAACTAACTAATCAATATCATTGACGGATGTAACACTCACCTGTGATTATGCCCAGACTCGTAAACGGGCAATTCAAAGCCAGCAACTGGTCGCTGAAGCATCTTGATCGATGCAGTGGAATTTCTATATTAGTGGTTATTGACAACATTGGGTCCACTCATGTTCGCTCCTGCGAAAAAATGGCATCCAAGAAATCCACTGACGCCAGTCATCCTCTCCACTGTGCATTATCTGAATTTAGCTCGACTTCTTCGACTAGACAAACATACAAACCATTCACAGTTGTTCCATATTTGTCACGTTTTCTGTGGGATCAAGATGTATTTAAGCAAGACTTATTGCGTGACTGAATCGATGATGTAATCACTGCCACATGTTGGAATTGGTGGCCCAACACATGCATTTGTCATGCTTTTATCTGATTTTATTTGTGCCCTTAAACGTGTGTGTTATGGCTAATTATTCACTCTTCATGGGTGCGAAAAGCGCATTGTTGACTTGACTGACTTGACTTGAAAGACAGAAGCCGTAGGGCCACTAGTTGTCCGCACTTCATTAGAACACGCCACCTCAATGGGATATTTGCCTCAACAATCCTGCCGAGTGGTAGACACAATAACACTCGCGACAACTGATCGGACAGGAGACACTCGAGAGAACATCTCGATCTGAGATGCTCCGTGCTACCATCCAACCTGCCTGCAATTCATGAACGAATGACCCACACAAAAATCGATTAGCGGCCGACCGGCCAACGGTTGGCTTAAAATTAAACACAATTTGTTGTCCACCCACTCACTTCTAACCTCAAAAACACTATTATGTT
This sequence comes from Dicrocoelium dendriticum, assembly GCA_944474145.2. Classification (NCBI taxonomy): domain Eukaryota; kingdom Metazoa; phylum Platyhelminthes; class Trematoda; order Plagiorchiida; family Dicrocoeliidae; genus Dicrocoelium; species Dicrocoelium dendriticum. The sequence continues at coordinate 109,008,671 of OX104069.1, forward strand.
TGTATACTATCCCTCATTGTCTTCCTAGTAAGTTGGCCGAACTTAGAGGACGCCAAACGTCAAACGCGGGATCTCATAATGATTAAGGAGACCTGGTTAATTTTTGAGATAGCAATCGCTGAAGTCAATTTACCTGGTATGCCGCTGCTTCGGAATGACAGAGCGGGAAGTGGTGTTGACGTAATTCTGTATTACAAGGCTAACCTCCAATATAACTGCCCCGAGGTCCGTGCCCCAGATTCGCTGTGATGCCGGCCATAGTTGCGGAACGTAGACACATGACTTATAGCTAGGATTTACCATCCACCAAGCACTACGTGCGAAATGGACTCCAAACTAAACCCCCTTCCTTAGGATGCTTTGAGCAAGACATGTAGTCACATTCTCATCCCTGGCGACTTCAATGTGCACGAGCTGGAAATAGCGGCGACCGATAGCATGCAGTTTAAAGCCTGTTTAAAAGAGATGATTTCCAGCTCACCCCTGTACAACTAGGTGACCTATTCCTCCAGATTTCGAACTGCTAACAAGCCATCGATATTTGCTCATGCGCTCACCATCGAAGAACTCATGGTCGCCGGAATAGTTGCGAGCACACCACTGGGTCGGAGTGGCCATGTGACTCTGCTATCTAACTACGTATGTTATACGGAATCGCTTGAGGAAGAGGATGATAAACTGCATACAGTCACGCGCTACAAATTGTTATCCGCGCTTGTTAATGAGATGTATTGGATTTTCTTAATTGAATGTCCCCAGAAATCGCTTGGACCCTCTCCCATGGGCGTTCGGGACAGTGAGAGGGCACGCGTCTGGGCAGAAATTCTTCTATCGTCAAAGGAGAAGGAAGTCATTTCTGAGGAGCGGAACACGTAAATGCATGTCCTTGAGGGACTTAGCCTGGAGAGTGTGATGGTCATTGAAACAGGGGATGAGGGCAATTGTCTGCTTCAGTGCTGGCGATCGACCGAGTGAACGAGTAAGTTTTTAAACACCCAGCTAATTGTACCGAACCTCAGAATTGTGAATGGAACGCTAGGGTGCTGAACCGGTATGTCTTGTTTCTCTTGACGCGGCTGGGAGACTCAGGCACCCAATATGGTGACAGAGGAAAGGTAACTGACGCGCCAGACAACATAGCTTTTGGTGGACAGCCGTCGATTCCACTGCCGAATGCTCTATGGATGGTGGAAAGTACGCAACCTGACAACTGGAAAGCGTGGAAAACGAATTGGATGGAATTCGCAGCGTTAATCTACTTGGATGATGGCAATGTTCCGATACGTTGTCGGCCAGGAAGCGCGCGGTATAATGGAGGCTTGGAATTTCTGTGACCATGATGGAGTGATGGATCTATCACAAATAATCGAGAGATTTGAGGACTAATATGATGGTCGATTAGCCCTTCTCTATAGTTGCAGCCGGTTGGTTGATGCCAGTTCAGTGGATACTGTATGTCAGCATGCGATGAAGGATTCCACAATAAAGTCCTCAAACGGTCTTGGCGAACAAGAGTGCCTCTTTCCAACATCAATTGCACAAAAACCATCAACATAATCACAGGCCGATCTGTGAACCACTGACGGCATGCTACACTCAGAAAGCTGCATCGGAATAGAGTGCAGTACAACACAAAGTCGCTTCAAAGGGTCGAACGGACCGAGGTTGCAGTCGTAAGGAAACATAGTCATACAAACAGAAAATAAAATAAAGAAAGGACTTATCAGTGTCAAAGGTACGAATGAGGATCCTTGCCTGATGATATTGGAAGGATTAATATTGTTTTCTACCGCGATGGGGAATAGTTTACTTCAGCGTTTCTTCAGTCGGAGGCGAAAGAAGTTACTCCTCTTATCCCTGTTTCTTGATGCTACCTTGGATTTACCTGATGTTAAATGCGGGTGCCGTAAATCGCGAATTGCCGAAGTATAGCGAAGCAAATGATAAGTCCTTCTTTTCCTCTTTAATGTACTGGTTTATTATTATCATTAATTTTTGATATCCAAACCAACTATCCAACGGGACTTGTAAAGCAGCGCTTCTTGATCCGTATACATTCCTGGTTCATTGTATTGTACCACCGTCAGCTTTATCCAATATCATACTTCAGAAACCGTGTTAAAGAAACTGTTATCCCTGCGTATCCATAGCTCCCCTGAGGTCGATAACATTCGATCGAAGGCTTCACAGGCAGCAGCCAGTGATCTGACAGAACCTCTGGTCATGTTCCATTACAGCAGTCTAGAGGAAATTCATAACCCAACAATATGAAATTAAGAGGTCATCACACCCATTCATAAGGAAGGTAGTCGCACTGACCCAACCAATTACCTTACTATAACGATACTCCCTATACTTTCCAAGTTTATGGAGCCTATAATTGCTGATGCATTCATGCAGTTGTTGGAAAATTACAACAAGATAGCACCAGAACAACCAGGTCTCCGACAAAAGTTCTCACGCACTACGAATCTGCTATTTGCACCAAATAGCTGGACTGAAGCAGTTAATGGTGAAGTAGGAGTCGATGTCATGTACCTGGAGTTCTCAAAAGCATTTCATCGTTTAGATCACCGAATTCTCCTCCAGAAACTTTAACTCTATGGCATTCGTGTCCGATTGCTGCGTTGGATAGGCAGTTTCCTGCACAAACGTCGGTTGAAGGTGCAAGTACACGAATCTTTTTCCGACGCATTTGGAGTGGAGTGCGGTGTACCAGAAGGCTCCGTGTTAAGGCCCCATCTATTCTAGAAAGAAATTACTCCCGATTTCCATCCTTCGCGGATGTTATCAAGTTATGGCGAGCAATCAGGGAACCGCACGACCACGAAAAGCGCCAGCATGAGGTCTACACGACTTCGAACTGGTCAGTTCTGATTACATTACCTATCAATGTGGAAATATGTCACGGTGTTCAATTGAGACATAGTCATTACTACGTGTATAGGCTTGGGTCACGTGTTTTGCAAACAACTTTCCAGGAACGCGACCTTGGTGGGCTCATTCAAATTAATCTTAATTGTTCAAAACAGTCTGAGGCTATTATGAAAGGAACCAACCAGCACGTCGGCTTGTTGCGGAGAGCATTCGGAAGTTATACTTTATCGATCTCCATGATGCATAACTTACATGTGCCCTCATGTTGAATACGCCGTTCAAGCTTGGCAACCTTTATGGAAGCTCGACTTAGAAGCGCTGGAGAGAAAAAAACGTAAGACCAGAAACAAAGTTAACAGTCTACGAAACCTGTCCTACTGGCAAAGGCTGAAATCAGTACCAATTTTCGGTGACCGCTACCGAAGGCTGCACAGCTACTCTCATATCGGTCTACCAAATTACTTATGAGTAGAAGGATTTTGGCAAGTATTTTGTGTTCGTCGCATTCAGTCAATTCCAATAAGTCAACTATCTCTCTAGAACAGCACCAGATACCGTTTCGCCCTAGCGGGCTCGTCAGTGGTGCGTATCCTTTGGTCCTCTACAGAGGTTCGACCCCGTGACTGCTAGTAACTTATGCCAATTAGCCCACAGCTTATGCCACTGAGCCCCCATGGCTCGATCCTCCGTAGAGGACCGAAGGATTCCGACCACTGACGAGCCCCCTAGGGCGAAACGGCCAAATGGGGCTTTTCCGGAGAGATAGTCAACTTGTCTGAATTGTCGGCTGATTGCGACAAACACAAAATAGTCTACCAAATATTGCGTGACACATCACTTATGTCGTCACTTGCTGAAACTCAGCTACAACACCAATCTCAGAGGTAAGCATTTGCAATTAAGTAACCTGTATAGCCACCTGGTATGACGGCGGAATTATATTCCTCTTAGCTTTTGCCGACCCAGAACTCTCCCGAACTTAGTTGCTGCTTCACCACCTTGGATAAATTCAAAAAGGGAATGGATCTTGCCCTTGGCCCCCATCACTTCGTTGTCTAAACCGTGTTACTTTAGAATATATTAAGTAAAGCTTCAAGACGGATTAATGCCACTTAAACCAGAGGAGGCAGTATAGAAGGGAGTATACTTCCCTTTTACTTTTCTCACATAGTACATCAACAATAACTTTCCTCATGTTGCTTCGTCGTTTGCATTAAATTCCCACTTACACTACTAGCATTCAGCGGACTTGTCAAGCAACTGTTTCTTCCGGCATAAAACATTGTTTATTGTTTATATTGTAGGAGCGCTGCTTAGGTGCGGAGTCCGAAAATAGCCATGTCTCGTCGTTCTTACTGGATGTTAGAAATAAAATCTTGTTGGTATCCCAATGATATATTTTTGGGAGGCTCCCGAAGATACACTACGACAGTAGGGCAGAAAGATTGCACAGGGAAAACACAGGTGGTGTTTGGCTAGATGGTATAAGCCAGAGTTCAAAGTAAGTTGTCCATTGATTGTATACACATCAATAGCTTTTGAATGATGTGGTTAGAGTCACATGATTGTGGCTAGTATCTTCCCTGTGCGAAGAGAAATAAGCTAAAAATAGCAAAATAAGTTAAAGCTCCTACAATATCGTGCGCTGGTTCCATCGTAATATCCTCTGGTAAGGCCTGCTTTGGATGCCCGAAGCGCACATATGGTCGACGGTCTCCGTTTCCAGGTTCGCCTGGTACTTATACTGCGAAAAGCCATGGGACACCTGCGCGGACTGAGGGACCATGGGTGGAGTGTATCACACCAAAGCATTACAACCCCATCTATTTGTCGGTAATAACCTCCATTAATAAAGAATTGTTTATAAAAGGTGCAGTGCAGAAATACTGTCTTATTCTTTAGGTAGCTTTACCAATTTCAACGTAGTTATCGGCTGGGCACTCGCAAATGAAGTTAACAGTTTCTACCAAGGAAACGTGAGTAAAATTGCTTCCACGTCCTAGGGAAGCAACACTCGGTTCTTCGTATATGGGCATTCTAGTTAGGTTACGAAACCAAATGTAGCAATTACAATGTGGTCTAATAATTCTACATAGTGGTTCGAGTTATTCAACATCCCACTTGGCAACAGAGTATGTGGCAGAACTAGACATTTCGAAGATCAACGCGCATTGGTACGTTGGACTTATCCGCTTTTGGTAGTCCTTAGAGGCAGGGTGGCTCCGAGCCACAGGGAGTTATTTGTTTGAGTAAACGGTCATCAATATATTTTCCGTGCCGCAATTACTTCATTAATTCGGTAGGTTTAATTTCAATATTCGCGGTGCTATTCTTCTGCGTCAGATCAAGAATGAAGTTTCTCCTGTCCTGATGAATAGCTTGTATCTTCAGCTTGTAGTCTGCTTTGTGTGTGCCAGTACTAAACCCGATCTTATGTCTGACCGGGAGAGAATAACGTTAGTATTAGATGTCATTTCTTTTGTAGGTTTTCTATGTTTATAAGTGATCGCTCTTGGGGGTTGCAGCTTGTATGTCAAATACCGCTGAGAAAGGTACACCACCAGCGTACTTTTAACGCTGTTCTCGGGAATGGGAGAATTATGGTTTATATCAGCAACGCTACCAACTTCCTGGAAGCTGCTCATTCAGGAGTTCCCGATTTACAACGACTTTGTTCGCATTCTCGATTAGCCCTAAATGAGCCCAACCCAGCTGTCCGTAGAAGAGTTTAGAACGTTTACAAGGCTAATGTTGTGCGAGCAGAGATCTTCACGGTTTCCCAGGCCGAAGAAGAGGGTTGACTTAGAGAACCCCACCCCGATCCTATGGTCATAAAGACCTGACCCGTGAGGCGGATGGACGATTAACGAAGACCGTTGAAATCCGGGTAGCTCATTCGTCTTCTTTGTGTTCAGTAGCAGTCCACAGAGAAGCCGGTGGCTAACAAGGTTTTTCATCCGCCCTGCCTTAGTTAATGACATCGGGTTACAGAAGTGATTGGTCAGTGATCCTGTAGCCGGTTACATTGGCTTTGACACAGCGCCGTACAAGCTCTTGTGGTATTTGATAGAGAATCAGGTGACCAGTTCAGAACTCCCCACGTTCTGAGACGCTGCCGCTGATTGTTCGTGACTGCTTATTCATGTCGCCTGCAAGGCAAACGAGACTTATTCGCAGTTACCTCCACAAGGAAGGCATTCCCCAATCCGCAACCTGGGGAAGCGCCCGATAGCGAATAGCTCCGTCACTGGATGGGAAGTATGCGGCGCTGCTAAAATGTATGAAACGTGTCTGCATCGCAATTTCCCCAACCTCTATAGCGACATGTACATAAACCTTTTAACGTACAGTTGGACATGTGGCAAGTAGAATGCTACTCGCTTGGATCCAAGCTCTGTTCTTTATATCCAAGGAGCGGGCAAGTTTATATAGAGACACAATTAGAGAGCTTTATGCAACAACTGACTGATCTAATCCTTACATCTTCCCTCGCCAAGGACATTTTCTACAGCACTCTGGTGCATCTTTCTCAGCAGTATTTGACAAACAAGCTACTAATAGCGAGCATGATCACTAATGAACATCGAAAATCAATAAAAGAAATGACATCTAATGCTAACGCTATTATTTCCCGGCTAATTAAAGGATCTTGTTGGGTGCTGATGCACAAATCAGACTATAGGCTGAATATACACACTATTTATCAGGACAGGACAAAAGTCATGCTTGATCCGACACAGAAGAATGATACCGCGAATATTGCTATTAAAGCCACCGAATTCCTGAAGGAATTGCGACGCGGAAAATATATTGATGACCGCTTACTCAAACAAATAACTCCCTGTGGCTCGCATCCATCTTGCTTCTACGGACTACAAGAAGTGCATAGGCCCAACGTACTAATGCGTGTTGATGTTCGAAATGTCTACTTCTGCCACATAGTTGCCAAGTATGGTGTTAAATAACTCGAACCGCTATGCAGAATTATCAGACCATGTTGTAACTGATACATTTGGTTTCGTAACGTGACTAGAATATCTATATACGACGAACGAGGTGGAAGCAGTTATACGCACATTCCCTTGATACAAACTGTTAACTAGATTTATGAGTGCTCAGCCGAGAACAAAAGGCAAAAGACATCAGCAATACGCCGGTACACAATACCGACGCTTTGATGCCACACAACCACATCTGTTCGCATGTGACCTGAGGATGCTGCGAGCGTCTCCCTGTCCCTACACAGGCCCAATCCCACGCCGCAAGATTACAAGCTCCTTATCACTAGGCTACAGGCTGACAGACGACAACAACATTGCTATTGCTAATCCAATCCAAGGAGTGAAGGAGCTATTCCTGCACTGCATATCTTACAGACAATTCTTTGTCAATGGAATTTATTATCGACAACTACACGGAACTGCAATGGGGTCCCTTTAGGACCCCTTCTTGTCGATTTCTTCATTGTAAACATTGAGCGCGACCCTCTCCGAAACCATATCGCGTCACATAATTCTTATCGAAGGTGTATGGACGATACGTTCATTGTGTGCGACTTTCACATAGATTACCTGCAAATACTGGATGAGCTTAACATTACACATCCATCGTCAACATTTACTTATGTACTATAAAACGAGGGGAAGATCCCGTCTATACATGCGGCGCAGAGCTGATGGGCCGCGTGAGAGAAGTGTCTTCCGGAAGAATGCATGAGTTGGCCAGTATACGCATTTTATTAGTTATATACCCATGAAACGCAAGCGAAATCTTGTGCACTATCTGTGCTACTGCGCGGCAAGTATCTGTAGCCCAGAAACATTGGCGGCTTAGAAGTATTCCATTCTCGCGACGCTACAAGCCTATAGGTGTGTCGCTGCGTTTAGTAAGAGACATTCTACTATTTGTGATTACCCCAAAACAAAACCAATTGTAAAGTAAATAGACCTCATCACTTCATCCGTCTAAATGGGTGTATCCCACACGAGTTACGGAACAGAAGAATGTCAGTCGCATTGAGCCATATATTTCCATTAGTTAACTTGTTGGATGAAAATTGTCGAATAGACATCTCTTCGCAGTTATTATTCTGATATGTAAATGGGTGTAATACACGATATCCCGGTTAATCTCTGAAATATTGTGCAATAGACACTTGAAGTGCTTAGCCCATATCCACCTGATATCTACAATCTGTGTACAGGCAGCAGCTGAAGTAGCTGCCACCAGCGTCTTCAGCGACTTCTAGGTAGGTTTATACACGTCCTTTAATGTGTCACAGAACTTTTACGTAGGCGGTGCTCGGTGTAGCATTTCATTTGTATTGGCTTTGCCAACCATTACTTGTTACTACGGCAGACCTCACGATTAAAACATCTAAGCAATTTTTGGAAATCCACCCCTCTCTGAGTCGCGATGGCTCTCCTTGTGCGTAGCAAAAGTCTCATTGTTCTCCGACACCAAAGCACTAATAATCGCACTGTTGTCTTCGGATCAATCGCGCCGCTTACACTTTGCGCAGGTCAGCAATCTTCAGTCGATTTTTGATGTAGTGCTACGGGTCGCCGTCTGAAGTGATAGAGTCGAGGTCGCGAAGACGCTTCCCATCGCTTCTCCAATACATTCCTCTTTTTAGCATCACCTAAGGAACGAACCCAACGTTTTCGACGCTTCACAGAAGAGGAACATTTACGAAAAGGTGGGTACGGTTTCGTTCACACCAACCTATGATCAGTCCCACACTCAGCTCCGCGTAGCACACTTGTCATGCACACTTCAGTGCACATCACGTTTGCGTATAATGCAATAGCCGAAGAGATAATCGTGGCCACTCCGTGGTTGTGTCCAATATTAGTTGTGTTACAGAGAGTCAGCGTTCAGGCCGAGCGCAGTGGATCGATCCACCATTAGAGATCGAACGTGAATATAGATCAAAATGCGAATCTATGAAGAATCATCGGCAAGTCGGACCATGAACTTGAACCGCTTGAGTTGGGTTTATTAATTAGCATCTCCACTTTTGTTGTGTTAGTGGTTTCCTACAACCTATTTATTGCATCATGCTCTCATACAATCAGCATCAGAATCCGGATTCCTCGGACCGGCTGGTCTTGGTGTTCTCATTTCGTGGCGGATTGAACTGGTTTGGGGTGGCACAGCAGCTTCAGGCAGGTTATCGGTAAAGTCAGCAGAAATCATAGGATATTTCTGGCAACGGTCAGCTGCACGGTGGCAGCAGTTTAGTATTACAATCAGAGGCACCACAACGGATTTCTGGCGAGGGAGGTATGATACCGATTCAAGATGGCTATTTCAACAGAAGAGCTGAAAGCTATTTTGCTTTAACGACAGCAAAAAGCCGAGGCCTCACAGCTGCGTACGATCTAGACTTTCACTCGGACGCTGTCACTAGAGTATACAGCCATCGCTTCGGAGCAAATGAAGACGTTTCTTCAGGTCCACCATTCAGTGTTTGAGGAATCATGGCGGAAATTGACAGAACTGCTGACACACAAGTTGGACATTCAACCAGAAGGTGAACTGGAACCAGAACTCCCATCAGCGCACATTGCAGTTGAACGTTACAAGCATCTCGAGTCGGAATTAGACACCAAAAAGGTCAAAAATGCAAATGCCAGATGTGATCTGCCCATCCGCCACACAGCTAATAGTGGCCACATTGTGAATCAAAACCTGCCGAAACAAGAGCCCCCAATGCGAGTATTGCCGCACTCTGCAGGGATCAAAGCGCACCAAGAGATCCTTTGTCTCTAGCTCGAGAAATTGCCTACGAACCGAAATGCAAGGGTCTGAAACTGTGAAACGGTCCAGATACACAGATCAACAGGCCCCAAAACAGTGGTCATTGCTCACCTGCGAGAGAGGTATACAGCAGTTTTTCGGAAATGGTTTGCAACACCAATGGTTTAGCAGGAGCTTCATCGCTTGGAAAATACTGTTACCCACCAGGTGAACTACTCACTTTGTGACCCAGAAGGGACCTAAAGTGTTTTGACAATTGGCCACAAAAGGAAACGGACTTGTAGCCACGATGATGCACTGATCGGGTGTGGAGACAGGTCATCAGAATGTGCCTGGACACATGACAGAGGTCGCCCGTCATTTTGCGCGAGGGACGTGTTCCGGAGAGTCAGCGTTCAGGCCGAGAACAGTGGATCGATCCACCATTAGTTATCGAACGCGAATATAGATCAAAATGGGAATTCCTGAGGAATCAATGGCAACTCGGACCATGAACCTGAACCACTTGAGTTGTGTTTATTAATTAGCATCTCCACTTTTGTTGTGTTAGTGGTTTCCTACAACCTATTTATTGCATCATGCTCTCATACAATAGAATCAGAATGCGGATCCCTCGGACCGGCTGGTCTTGGTGTTCTCATTTCGTGGCGGATTGAACTGGTTTTGGGCGGCACAGCAGATTCAGGCTGGTTATCTGTAAAGTCAGCAGAAATCACCTGACATTTCTGGCAACGGTCAGCTGCATGGTAGCAGCAGGTTAGCAGTACAATAAGCGGCACCACAATAAATTGCACCCAGTGGAAATTGTGTTGTCAGATCGTCAGATTGGTTGTGGCACACGTCGAGGTCGTGCGGTCATTGTACCTATCTACTAAGCCAATAACATACAACACTGGAGAATCACCCACAACGCATGCACTGAAGTCACAAGTGGGTTAACGGATCTCACTTCGGCACGGACAGTATCACGATGGAAAACTGGGAGTGAAGTTGACTTTGTGTATCGTCAGGTTAACAATTTGCGGGATCATACATCCGAGGCGTAGATGAAGTGTCGCCAACATCAGGTTCATGCCACTCGGTTACTACCTCAGATGTCCATATTTATTTATTCAGTTAATAAGATAATAAGATAATGTGTCAGCTGTACGCCGTAACGGCGCTTCGCTGCCGCGCGACCACCACCAGTCGCGCGGGCTGAGTATACCGCGAGGACGCCCACCCCTACGCGGATTCGAACCGGTGACCTTACGGTTGCAAGGCAAACGTGCAGACCACGGCAGCCGGCCGACATTTATTTCTGGATTACTGGATAACTAACTAACTAATTTATTTAGTTAGTTATTCAGTAATCCATGGATATAAGTGGCGTCATCAAAACCGAACTGTCATCATCATGAAATACAGTGAAAAGTACGTCACGTCACAAAAATTTACCTTTTTTGTCGGTGGGCATGTTATTATTCGGTTGCATACACGGAATTAGTCAGTGGAAAGAAAGATATCAGCCCGAGCTTTTGGACGGGTGGCTTACCAGCGAAGCAGCTGACTGAACTCAGGGAATTGCAACCGTCGTGCTGATAACCAGTTTTTCACTTCACACGTCATTGGATTTGTCAGATGGCTTACGAGGGCCAAACTTATTCTTCATCTATCTTCTAGACCGCAATGCATCACCGCTGTAAAGCAAGATAACCTAACTTCCGTTTGTGACCAACCACCACCTCTCTGTCACAGCTATATATGGCTACTTAAAAGAAGTATGCTTGGCAAACGAAAAACACAACACCGAATCATTTATTGGGATGGACTAAAGGTGAAGCACACAGCTGACATTAAGAGAAGGTTTTTCTGCAAGCCAACGCCGGGGCCACAAGCAGCTGCATTATCCGCATAAAGCACCGTTCACTTGTTGCGAAGTTCGAAGTTTCCCTACATAGCCTCTAATTTATGATGTTGTCCGTACCTGTAGAATGTTTCGAGGCAGTTATTGCTTCTACGTTTTTTCCTTGATGCTGCCTTCATCGATGCCTATCTTATGCGTCTGATCAAACATCTGTATACTTATCGTCCCTTGGTCTCTGGATCCACTAACTCTAGACCACTCGGTAGATCAATTGGCCATTTATTATCCACCCACCTATTGTCACCCTCCACCTTTGGGCACGCAAGTTTAAAATCCAGTCAGTCTCAACTGCCCCCACCTCTAGCCACAGTTACAGTTGCTCGAGGACCTCAGAGAGGATACATCTGACCGTCCCCCAGAGTATATTCGACCATAAGAGTACTGCGCATGCACTCAAATAGGTCTACTGCGTTCACCGATACCCATACCATCAAGTGTAACATACTACTGAATGTGAACTATTTCAGTGGTAGATACTTTGATGTATTACTTGCGCCCATGGTTGCAAAAGTAGGAATGCGACGAACTAACATGTACACTAACATGCCAAATAGATGCTGATGTGGATGCCGCATCTGCAAATGACTACCTTTGTTTCTTGAACTATGTGCTTTTCTACAGGAGTTTCCTCTAAATCCCACACTGTTGTGGAGCTTTGACTGCGTCAAATTCCACCTTGATCTACCACAAATCCGTTCGCTCAAACCAGACCAATATAGCCACGTACGACTATGCCTTGTGTTTTTATACGCAATAGTAAACCCAAATATTGTCAGGTAGTAGCAATTTGCGTTTCCAGAATTAACCTGGAATCCATAACTTGACCCCAATATCTTAACAAAATCTTTTTGCTTGGCGTTCCCCAACCATCAACGGATGTTTACGTTCTAGATATTACCATCTACTCGCGAATTTTACGATGCGGTTATCTCAAGCTTTATTTTAGATCGTCAGCCGTCGTTGCTTGGAAGCAAGACGATCACAGTTGACTTCATTTCCGCATACAATTGTTTTCGATCACTCATTGGCAGTGGGGTTTTGGGTGTAAGTTTGATCCAGATCATCGTAGCCCGTTCCGGTCAGGCAGGCTCTCACACGTCTGGAGAAGCACCAGATGGCTGTTTCGATCTCCTACGTTTCGGCAGTGGTGCGCGTTCCTTTGATCGCTGTCGTGTTCCAACCTCATGAGTTTCGGACGTCAGCAGCTTGTGCCATTAGGCTACTGGTGACGACTGCAGACTTGTACTACTGGAATCCATCGTCAACATTTACTTATGTACTATAAAACGAGGGGAAGATCCCGTCTATACATGCGGCGCAGAGCTGATGGGCCGCGTGAGAGAAGTGTCTTCCGGAAGAATGCATGAGTTGGCCAGTATACGCATTTTATTAGTTATATACCCATGAAACGCAAGCGAAATCTTGTGCACTATCTGTGCTACTGCGCGGCAAGTATCTGTAGCCCAGAAACATTGGCGGCTTAGAAGTATTCCATTCTCGCGACGCTAGAAGCCTATAGGTGTGTCGCTGCGTTTAGTAAGAGACATTCTACTATTTGTGATTACCCCAAAACAAAACCAACTGTAAAGTAAATAGACCTCATCACTTCATCCGTCTAAATGGGTGTATCCCACACGAGTTACGGAACAGAAGAATGTCAGTCGCATTGAGCCATATATTTCCATTAGTTAACTTGTTGGATGAAAATTGTCGAATAGACATCTCTTCGCAGTTATTATTCTGATATGTAAATGGGTGTAATACACGATATCCCGGTTAATCTCTGAAATATTGTGCAATAGACACTTGAAGTGCTTAGCCCATATCCACCTGATATCTACAATCTGTGTACAGGCAGCAGCTGAAGTAGCTGCCACCAGCGTCTTCAGCGACTTCTAGGTAGGTTTATACACGTCCTTTAATGTGTCACAGAACTTTTACGTAGGCGGTGCTCGGTGTAGCATTTCATTTGTATTGGCTTTGCCAACCATTACTTGTTACTACGGCAGACCTCACGATTAAAACATCTAAGCAATTTTTGGAAATCCACCCCTCTCTGAGTCGCGATGGCTCTCCTTGTGCGTAGCAAAAGTCTCATTGTTCTCCGACACCAAAGCACTAATAATCGCACTGTTGTCTTCGGATCAATCGCGCCGCTTACACTTTGCGCAGGTCAGCAATCTTCAGTCGATTTTTGATGTAGTGCTACGGGTCGCCGTCTGAAGTGATAGAGTCGAGGTCGCGAAGACGCTTCCCATCGCTTCTCCAATACATTCCTCTTTTTAGCATCACCTAAGGAACGAACCCAACGTTTTCGACGCTTCACAGAAGAGGAACATTTACGAAAAGGTGGGTACGGTTTCGTTCACACCAACCTATGATCAGTCCCACACTCAGCTCCGCGTAGCACACTTGTCATGCACACTTCAGTGCACATCACGTTTGCGTATAATGCAATAGCCGAAGAGATAATCGTGGCCACTCCGTGGTTGTGTCCAATATTAGTTGTGTTACAGAGAGTCAGCGTTCAGGCCGAGCGCAGTGGATCGATCCACCATTAGAGATCGAACGTGAATATAGATCAAAATGCGAATCTATGAGGAATCATCGGCAAGTCGGACCATGAACTTGAACCGTTTGCGTTGTGTTTATTAATTAGCATCTCCAATTTTGTTGTGTCAGTAGTTTCCTACAACCTATTTAGTGCATCGTGCTCTCATACACACAGAATCAGAATCAAAATCGGAATCCGGATTCCTCGGACCGGCTGGTCTTGGTGTTCTCATTTCGTGGCGGATTGAACTGGTTTGGGGTGGCACAGCAGCTTCAGGCAGGTTATCGGTAAAGTCAGCAGAAATCATAGGATATTTCTGGCAACGGTCAGCTGCACGGTGGCAGCAGTTTAGTATTACAATCAGAGGCACCACAACGGATTTCTGGCGAGGGAGGTATGATACCGATTCAAGATGGCTATTTCAACAGAAGAGCTGAAAGCTATTTTGCTTTAACGACAGCAAAAAGCCGAGGCCTCACAGCTGCGTACGATCTAGACTTTCACTCGGACGCTGTCACTAGAGTATACAGCCATCGCTTCGGAGCAAATGAAGACGTTTCTTCAGGTCCACCATTCAGTGTTTGAGGAATCATGGCGGAAATTGACAGAACTGCTGACACACAAGTTGGACATTCAACCAGAAGGTGAACTGGAACCAGAACTCCCATCAGCGCACATTGCAGTTGAACGTTACAAGCATCTCGAGTCGGAATTAGACACCAAAAAGGTCAAAAATGCAAATGCCAGATGTGATCTGCCCATCCGCCACACAGCTAATAGTGGCCACATTGTGAATCAAAACCTGCCGAAACAAGAGCCCCCAATGCGAGTATTGCCGCACTCTGCAGGGATCAAAGCGCACCAAGAGATCCTTTGTCTCTAGCTCGAGAAATTGCCTACGAACCGAAATGCAAGGGTCTGAAACTGTGAAACGGTCCAGATACACAGATCAACAGGCCCCAAAACAGTGGTCATTGCTCACCTGCGAGAGAGGTATACAGCAGTTTTTCGGAAATGGTTTGCAACACCAATGGTTTAGCAGGAGCTTCATCGCTTGGAAAATACTGTTACCCACCAGGTGAACTACTCACTTTGTGACCCAGAAGGGACCTAAAGTGTTTTGACAATTGGCCACAAAAGGAAACGGACTTGTAGCCACGATGATGCACTGATCGGGTGTGGAGACAGGTCATCAGCATGTGCCTGGACACATGACAGAGGTCGCCCGTCATTTTGCGCGAGGGACGTGTTCCGGAGAGTCAGCGTTCAGGCCGAGAACAGTGGATCGATCCACCATTAGTTATCGAACGCGAATATAGATCAAAATGGGAATTCCTGAGGAATCAATGGCAACTCGGACCATGAACCTGAACCACTTGAGTTGTGTTTATTAATTAGCATCTCCACTTTTGTTCTGTTAGTGGTTTCCTACAACCTATTTATTGCATCATGCTCTCATACAATCAGAATCAGAATCCGGATCCCTCGGACCGACTGGTCTTGGGGTTCTCATTTCGTGGAGGTTTGAACTGGTTGGGTGCAGCACAACAGATTCAGGCAGGTTATCCGTACTATCAGCGGAAACCACAGGACATTTCTGGCGACGGTAGGCTGCATGGTAGCCGCAGGTTAGCAGTACAATAAGCGGCACCACAGTAAATTGCACCCAGTGGAAATTGTGTTGTCAGATCGTCAGATTGGTTGTGGCACACGTCGAGGTCGTGCGGTCATTGTACCTATCTACTAAGCCAATAACATACAACACTGGAGAATCACCCACAACGCATGCACTGAAGTCACAAGTGGGTTAACGGATCTCACTTCGGCACGGACAGTATCACGATGGAAAACTGGGAGTGAAGTTGACTTTGTGTATCGTCAGGTTAACAATTTGCGGGATCATACATCCGAGGCGTAGATGAAGTGTCGCCAACATCAGGTTCATGCCACTCGGTTACTACCTCAGATGTCCATATTTATTTATTCAGTTAATAAGATAATAAGATAATGTGTCGGCTGCACGTCGTAACGGCGCTACGCTGCCACGCGATCACCACCAGTTGTGAGTGGGTTGAGTATCCCGCGAGGACGCCCCCCTATGCGGATTCAAACCAGAGACCTTATGATTGCAAGCCAAACGTGCAGACCACGGCAGCCGGCCGACATTTATTTCTGGATTACTGGATAACTAACTAACTAATTTATTTAGTTAGTTATTCAGTAATCCATGGATATAAGTGGCGTCATCAAAACCGAACTGTCATCATCATGAAATACAGTGAAAAGTACGTCACGTCACAAAAATTTACCTTTTTTGTCGGTGGGCATGTTATTATTCGGTTGCATACACGGAATTAGTCAGTGGAATGAAAGATATCAGCCCGAGCTTTTGGACGGGTGGCTTACCAGCGAAGCAGCTGACTGAACTCAGGGAATTGCAACCGTCGTGCTGATAACCAGTTTTTCACTTCACACGTCATTGGATTTGTCAGATGGCTTACGAGGGCCAAACTTATTCTTCATCTATCTTCTAGACCGCAATGCATCACCGCTGTAAAGCAAGATAACCTAACTTCCGTTTGTGACCAACCACCACCTCTCTGTCACAGCTATATATGGCTACTTAAAAGAAGTATGCTTGGCAAACGAAAAACACAACACCGAATCATTTATTGGGATGGACTAAAGGTGAAGCACACAGCTGACATTAAGAGAAGGTTTTTCTGCAAGCCAACGCCGGGGCCACAAGCAGCTGCATTATCCGCATAAAGCACCGTTCACTTGTTGCGAAGTTCGAAGTTTCCCTACATAGCCTCTAATTTATGATTTTGTCTGTACCTGTAGAATGTTTCGAGGCAGTTATTGCTTCTACGTTTTTTCCTTGATGCTGCCTTCATCGATGCCTATCTTATGCGTCTGATCAAACATCTGTATACTTATCGTCCCTTGGTCTCTGGATCCACTAACTCTAGACCACTCGGTAGATCATTGGCCATTTATTATCCACCCACCTATTGTCACCCTCCACCTTTGGGCACGCAAGTTTAAAATCCAGTCAGTCTCAACTGCCCCACCTCTAGCCACAGTTACAGTTGCTCGAGGACCTCAGAGAGGATACATCTGACCGTCCCCAGAGTATATTCGACCATAAGAGTACTGCGCATGCACTCAAATAGGTCTACTGCGTTCACCGATACCCATACCATCAAGTGTAACATACTACTGAATGTGAACTATTTCAGTGGTAGATACTTTGATGTATTACTTGCGCCCATGGTTGCAAAAGTAGGAATGCGACGAACTAACATGTACACTAACATGCCAAATAGATGCTGATGTGGATGCCGCATCTGCAAATGACTACCTTTGTTTCTTGAACTATGTGCTTTTCTACAGGAGTTTCCTCTAAATCCCACACTGTTGTGGAGCTTTGACTGCGTCAAATTCCACCTTGATCTACCACAAATCCGTTCGCTCAAACCAGACCAATATAGCCACGTACGACTATGCCTTGTGTTTTTATACGCAATAGTAAACCCAAATATTGTCAGGTAGTAGCAATTTGCGTTTCCAGAATTAACCTGGAATCCATAACTTGACCCAATATCTTAACAAAATCTTTTTGCTTGGCGTTCCCCAACCATCAACGGATGTTTACGTTCTAGATATTACCATCTACTCGCGAATTTTACGATGCGGTTATCTCAAGCTTTATTTTAGATCGTCAGCCGTCGTTGCTTGGAAGCAAGACGATCACAGTTGACTTCATTTCCGCATACAATTGTTTTCGATCACTCATTGGCAGTGGGGTTTTGGGTGTAAGTTTGATCCAGATCATCGTAGCCCGTTCCGGTCAGGCAGGCTCTCACACGTCTGGAGAAGCACCAGATGGCTGTTTCGATCTCCTACGTTTCGGCAGTGGTGCGCGTTCCTTTGATCGCTGTCGTGTTCCAACCTCATGAGTTTCGGACGTCAGCAGCTTGTGCCATTAGGCTACTGGTGACGACTGCAGACTTGTACTACTGGAAGTTGACGAAGATATAGCGCGACTCAGTTTCCACTGTCATGATATGTTTTCAACCGCTCTTCACAACCCCCTTGACGGTGAACCGCGTTCTGAAGTACCGAGTGCTTTCGCCAAATGGCGGAGCTTATTTTCACTCTCTGCATCACCTCGAAATGACGTTTAAGTTGGAATCATTTAGCTGTCAGCGTGCTGCTGAACGACGTGGGCTATTTATGCTATTGTTGCTATGGGCACTATTTGGCAACAAATCAGTGGCAGGCAAAAGTGGTTCAGTGTGTTCCCCAGGATGAGACGCTTATCATAGGGTTGATAACTAACTTGTTATGTCGCATATTAACTTCAATGTTCGGTCGAATGTTCAAAGACCCGTGACTCAGAACGTCAGTCGTCCATCCTTACGTATGGGGCTTACCGGTCATCCACAGCTATCAGTGCCTGATTCGTCTACTGTAGGAAAGTCAAATGATTTCGCAATGATACACACAAGCAGCACGGAATCCAATACTCGCATGAGCATTTCAGAGGCTATGCTGCGTGGCACTCACATAATGATCACGCAACTCCCAACCAACGATGCATCAGGGTTTCATGAACAAAAGCGTCCCGCCAAAAATCATGTCAGCCGCAGTGAGTGCTTTGTTCTATACCAAACTGGGTATCCTAACCTGCATCGCCTATCTGCGGAATCACCAAAGTGTTAATGGGAAAGGTCTCCTTCTGGTCCGGAGTGCGGTCATGGCAGTCACTAGACTGGCAGAGTTTTCTCTGTCGCTAATACGGTGGATTGGTTTTGCGCTGACGTTATCGCGTAATCCTCCCGAATTGTGTGATGGCCTACTGCATGTTTAGTAACGACAATAAGCAAACCTTTCATTTGGGTGCGTCCAATTAGTCCGCGGCTTATGCCTATAAGCCATCGGTGACGTAGCATGTCGTCATAACTTACAAGCGAAGTAGGATATAGTGCAATATATACCTCCTCAGTAGTGAGTGATTGGCCTCCAAAGGTGAAGGATTCTACTGCACATTAGCCATGTACGCATAGCATTTAAAGGCTGTATTGCTTAATGCAAGTTCACGAGATTGACTAACGTGCGTCACGCTCGCTTTCCTAACAGCTCTTTTATTGAACAATGAACAATGATTTATAACGGGTAAAAACGTAGGTGCTTGACATGTCCCGTAGGGTGCTTAGCGTGAAAAAAGATAGAGCAAGGGATAATAGAGTCGTCAGTTCGGGCGATTACTGATGTAACTGCACTGTCGTATAAAGGGAATTTAGAATGAGAATTTACACACACAAAGCAATAAGGGGAGTGGTTATTGTTCACACCATAGGGGAGAAACATTGAAAAGATAGCAAGAACAACGCTTACTTGTGTGCAACTATCTTGCCACGACAGCATACAGAAATCCAGTTACTATAGTAGCAGCGTTTATCAAATTTCGTGCAAGGCGTTTGGAGAGACTCATTCTCGAGTAAGGTTATGGCACTATCCACTGTCTGTTGTGCATTAGTGCCAGCATCTGGTGGTCATGGGCTATAGCTCGTAGTGTAAATGGAACAGAGTATCGTCAAGGCGTTTATTTGAAAAGGGATAGGGTGGATGCATTAGTTATATGTTCCGGGATGCCGTTCCAAGGCTGTGACACTGGAAGGGAGAAATAGTTTCGCTGGCATTCCAGGCGTCTGTACTGCGTGGCCAGTTTAAACTGGTGACCTCTTAGCGGGGTGTTTTGACTGAGTATTAGAAGGGAATGGCATGGGTGGTTGGGGTTTCTCAGGATCTGATACAGCATTATGAGATCGCCGCTTAGACGTCGATAACCTCCACTGTATAGAGTTCAGATGCGCTTCCTGGTTTCGAAATTGTATGGTATCACTGAAACGTCATGATAGTCAATTTTTCTACAAATGGAAGAGTTGATTTCGATTAGCGACTGCTGCGGAAACTATAAACAACAACAGATTTTCCATCCGGATCATAAACTATGGAGAACGGGTAGGGATAGCTCAGTGGTGTTCTACACCAATTTCATCAAACGTTCCCTGCCCAAGGTTGGAAACCGCTGAAGGTTATTGGAAGAGCGGAGATATTTGTTCGGGCTGATTGAAGATCTTAACTAAATTAACCGAGAAGACAAGGTCGTGGGCTCTTTGGATGTTCCATCGTTGTTTACTAATGCCCCTTTCATATAGTTACTGGACACAAATGCCAGCTAATTAATATCGAAAACTTCCGTGTACAAATATCGACATACATATTCGGGTTATCTCTAATGCTAAGCACTGAAAAGATTGGATTTTGTTTCCAGCAAACTTCATGATGCCAAATCGCTGGAGTCGCTATGGACAGTACACTGGCCTCCGTACTGACCAATTTTTTCATAAGCATGTTGTAAAGAAGGTTATGTTGGAAGACCTCTCCAGTTTATTACTACAAACCATTTATCGATGACATTCTCGTGTTCCGTTCTTTGTGGATACAAATGACACAATATAAAATGTATATTCTCGATGCTACTCCTGGTGTACCAAGTTAAATAAATAAATAAATAAATTGTATATGGCTCGACGATGCGAGAAGCCGTTCCCAGAAGGGACAGATCAAATAATGGTACAGCAGTTTCAAATCATGGCGCTCATGACAGCTTAAAGGTTACCGATGAATTCGAAATGAATGACTTCATGCCAAAGGGATACCGGGCAAGTTAGATGGTCCGTACACCAGAAGCCAACATCGTCTGGTCAAAAACCCGCACTATACGAGTTTTAAACCGACAAGTCATAGGGGTGCATTTGTGAAAACCTTGTTCAGTCGTGTCAGGTGTATTTCCTCGAGTGATTTTTCGGCCGAGAAAGTATTACCAGAATGTCATTGGAGTACGGTTAAGCTAGAAGCTTCATTCAGAAGCAAATCAAGCCCATGTCGCCGAACGTAACGGTTTTGGCAATAACCTGGAGACGATTGTACCTCGAATCCCTAGTTAAGCGTAATGTCACCTCAACAGCAGCAGCAGCACTGTTCAGAGGAACGGTTTTGCTGCGGAGACTGTAATGGTTGGAAGAATCCAGAAACTATCGCTATCTGCAGTAAAGGAATGCGGGTCTAATAATATCCTAGCAATATCCATGTTCCGCCTCTTCTATTTACCTGTCTTATCATGTTTTTCAATCTTTCACCTGCAATTCCTCTTATATCTATTCGAAGAGTTCGCATTCAGACTGAAGAAAGCACTGGAATCGATCTTTCTCAAATGGTCAGATTGCTTCCGGTGTGACAAAATATGATTTCATTTTTCCCTTCTTTTCTTACACGCGCATGACAGTATGACATGAACTCTGCAAGTTATAACATTCGTATTTAATGCTACCTCGCATCCATATAATTTATGGTGAATGACACAATACCCCTGTAGCCACCGATCGGACTCCTCCAAGGGAGCATGTCACGTGTTATCACACAGTGAAGCTTCCAAGATGATCAGCGTACCGACATTAGGTGAACTGCCTAGCAATCCGCTGGCGTTACAATTGCTACACTCAGAAGAATCAAATGTTCCCTGTGGCAGAAGTGGCCATCCCAATTGCATCTAAAAGAGCCCGGAAAACGGTAATGCGGTAATGACTTGTATGAATTTAGCTCACAGCAGAACGTGGCCAGATGGGGCTGGAGTACCTATAATAATCAAATACAAAAATACCCTGAAAAAGATGAATGAACAATGATTTATCACCGGGATAAGAGCGAGTACTTGACACGTCCCGTAGGATGGTTGCGGTGAATATAATGCATTCAAAATATATCTGAGTAACCTACCGAATGTCTGCCTAGATGAATACTTCCATAAATTACATCAGTATAAAATTAAAAAAAATTGAGCGGAAACGTTCAGAAATACATTGGGGTACAATGATCATTGGGGTAAGGAGTGAGAAAAGTAAATTACGCTCGCTCACTGGGGTCCATCTAATACATAAATCCTGTTGAAAAGCATGCCTGACGTAATCCACAATAGAAAACTTTAGGTAACAAAGATTGGGAGCAGAGAGCAATATCTAATTGGTTTTTGAAAACCTCCAAGGTAGGAGATGATACAACTGAGTCTGGGAGTGCGTTCCAAGGTTTGTAAACCCGAAGGGAAAAGTAATTCCGTCGACACTCTAGGTGGCTATATGGTTCCTTCAACTTTAAGCAGTTACCCCTGAGCTGCGTGTTGTGGCTCATCATCATCATCATCATCATCATCATCATCGTTATACATGTCAGCTAGAGGTGGTAAAACACCTCCGCTATTGTACGGCAATACATAAAGGAAATACATACATACATAAGTACAATACATATAGGAAAAATAAATACGACAGTTGTATGCCCGCTGAGCTACCAGCAACGGATAGGCATCGTTCCGGTAAGCTACCAGCCGGCTATTAGGTAAAAACAAAAAATTTACTTATATTGTAACCTACGAAATAAGATCGTAGATGGAGGGGGAGGCTAAAACGGATGGGGAGGGACAAAGAAACTTACAGCAGGAAAGCCACTGAGGTCGGCTCCATGCCATGTCAGCAAGTGCATCCAGCCAAACGTGTTCACCATCTTTTGGACCCAAACCAGGGAGCCGTGAAGCTCCAACCGAGGCTAGCTCCGAAGTGAGGGACTTCATTACTCTTTACCAACTCATCGCTTGGCCACCTCTCCTCTTCTTCCACCCACATCCCCGGTGAGCAAACAACGCACATAGAGGGAGTCGGTGCGCTGGCATGCGCAGTCGCTGGGCTGGCATGCATGTTGTGGCTAAGTTTCAGCAGATGACGGCATCCGTGGTTGGGGTCACCTAGTATCTGATACGCTAATATGAGTTCACCGCGCAGCCTTCGATTACTGTGCTGGATTACAGTTTTTCTTCCGGATTACTCTGTTATACGTGACTTTTCTGTGTGAATTGTACACCAATATTGTTCTTTTGGCGTATTCTTCAATCTGTGTAAGTTTGGTGGATGTACTCCAGCTAAATTCGGAGTTCTCATTGCTTAGCCTATTCAAACGTGACCGCATGACGCACAGGCCCATCACGCGTAAGTCGATCAACGTGTCCTCTGACCACAAGCGGACCAGACGGCGAAGCACACCTACCACGCACGACCCCAAACTAGCCCGTGCACCGTGCCGTGCCACTTCGCTGCAGCCGACCATGACCAATGTAACAAGGGGAGAAGTTACAAATGGTGCTGAGTCACTTGCCCAGACAGCGGAATCGGGCCAGCATTGTGCGTTGTGTTCCGTTAATCATAGTCCGATTACTGAGGCCAACAAGCACAACAATCTGTCCGAGTCTGTTGTGTCTTAATTGCACAACGGTTCCCATAGTAAAATGCGTAATTGCTTTGTCGAAAGATTACGACCGTCGGATTGCAGAAGTAGAATTACGCCTAAATGAAAGAATTATTTCCTTAGAGGCTATTATAGCAAGGTTTGTATCTCCACCATTTCCCGTACTCACCGCCACTAAACCGAAGAAAAGAGCCAGACGTTCTCGCGAAATCACAGCGGCGAATACCTTGGGAACCCCGAACCAATCAAGTAGCACGTACGAACAAAACATCCTCAGTTCCTCAGCCATTCCGCCCTTATCCAAAGCCTCGGTAAGAACCAGACTTCTCCACCGGAGCTTAGAGGTAAAAGTGCGTGGGTCCCTGTCCCACCCAATCCAAGTCGAATGTGGTGTACCACAAGGATCGGTACTGGGGCCACGATTGTTTTTGATGTATATTGACGACATAGCGGCCCTCATTCTTTCCAACTGCCTACTCTATGCCGACGACATCAAGGTCTAAGGAGCGATCAATACACCAGAGGACTCCGCAATACTTCAAGAGGATCTGGATAAGGTGTATGCGTGGTCAGTTCAGAACTAACTCCCACTCAACACAGAAAAGTGCAAAGTACTACACTTACGTCACCAATCAGCATTTTTCTATAAACTGGGTGACCTTGTGCTTAACATAACTGCTGAGGAAAAGGATTTAGGAGTCTTGATTCAGTCCGACCTTGGTTGTTCAGCCCAGGCAAAGAAAGCATCGAACGCGAGCATTCGAAATTTGGGCCTTCTCCGGCGCACATTTGGACGCTTCGATCCATCCGTTTTTCACCAACTTCTAGGTGCATACATACGACCACACGTGGAGTATGCAATACAAGTCTGGCAGCCGTGGCTGAGGAAAGACCTCTCTGATTTAGAGAAACCTCAACGACGCGCAACGAAGAACGTGAAAGGTTTAGGCCAGTTACGCTACGAAGACAGACTGAGATTGCTCGGGATAATTAGTTTTCAATATGGACGACTACGGGGAGATTTGATATTGGCTTATCAGATTCTGACAGACCCCAATCATACCTGCCGCCGTCTGCTGGAGCTCAGTAACAACAACAGTCTGAGAGGCCATCATCTGAAGCTGGCAGTGCAGTACAGCCGTTTGGAATGTCGACGGAATTTCTTTTCTGTGCGTGTTTGCCAAGCCTGGAATGCTCTCCCAGAATCTGTAGTCAGTGCACCCAACCTGATCGAGTTCAAAAATCGAGTTGATAGTGCACTCACTTCATTGCACTAGCTCTCATAGTAAAGTCTAACTTTGAGAGATCCAAAATCCATACATTAAAAATAATTTTCCCCCACGCAAATTTCAACAGTGGATTTATATTTTGACGCCTCAAACTCAAACACTTTGCCCCATGCGAATTTCAAGGGGGCGGTGACTCTTTTAACCAAATACCCCACACTTCACGATCCCCTCCGGAGTTATAGTGGATTATTATTTTGACACTTCAAACTCGGTGAGTCCACAAGCTGGTAGTGACTCGTTGTTAAACGATTTTACTGAATTGGTTTCCATTGAATTTTTCATACTTCTATGATTTTCGCACTGATCACCCTACGGGATTTGTCAAGCTTTAGCTTTTATACCCGCATAAATCCATTGTTCCATTGTTCCATTGATAGCGTCCGCTGAAAATTCCCAGCAACTTCAGCCTTCGGTGGTAAGAGTGACAGCGCAGGCTACTTACATTCTCTGTTGCTCTTTGTTAAGGTGCCTCTATCGCTTCTAGGTCGCGCTTCAACCAAGGTTGCCCAGTTTGGATTGCGTACTCAACATGCGGGCGCACGTAGGAATTGTGCATCATTGGGAAGATTGATGGGTCAAATCTCCCGAATGCCCTTCGCGGCATACCGACGTGCTGGTTGCCTCTTTTCGCAGCTACCCCAACCTGTTTTGAATAGTTAAGGTCGCTTTGTACGATCACACCAAGGTCACGTTCCTGGGAGCTATTCTGCAATCCGTTTCTCCTAAGTAATTATTTGTAGTTATATGGCGTAATCGTACAACGCGACATTTGTCAGGTTGAATGGTAAGGCGTTTTGAACTGACCAGTTCGACACTGTGTTAAGATCGCACTGGAACCGTCCATGGTCTTCCGGTCCTCTGATCCTTCACCATATCATGATATCATCAGCAAACAATAGGAAATCGGAAGCAATTGCTCTCGTCAAATCGTTAATGAACACCAAGAATAGATGAGGTCTAAGAATCGAACCTTGTGGTACTCCACACGCCACATCGATTGCATCAGACAATGGTTCTCGAACTCTCATCAATAGCCGTCGTTCTTGTAGAAAATTGCTAATCCAACTCAGGATTGGCTCGTCCATGTCGTAATTCCGAATCTTTTGAAAGAGAATTCGATGGTATAAGCGGTCAAACGCTTCTGAAAAGTCCAGGTAGATGACATCGACTCCTACTCCATCATCAAAAGCTTCAGTCCAGTTATTACGTGCAATTAATAGGTTGGTATTACACGAATGCTTCTGACGAAAGCCATGTTGCTCTGGGGCTATTAAAATGTGGCTTTCCATGTATTCCATCAGCGCATCCGCAATGATTGATTCCATCACTTTGGATAGTACGGGAAGTAGTGTTATTGGACGGTAGTTGGCATGATCAGTGCGGCTACCTCCTTTATGGATAGGAGTGAAGACCCCTCGCTTCCATACTGGTGAAATATGGTTCTCTTCTAGACATCGCTAATAGAAAACAGCCAGTGGTTCTGTTAGATCACTAGCTACCGCCTGCAGAGCCTTTAGTCTAGGAGAACTGCGGATACGCAAGGATAACAACTGCTTCAACACAGCTACCGCTGTGAAGGTGATGTTTTCTAAACCAGATGGTGGAATATTAGAAATGCGGAGAATGTTTGGGCTTGTTACCTGCTGGAATATTTGGGAGTAATGAAACCGTAGGAGATCAACTGCTTTCATTGCTGATCGCGTGCACTCATCAGCCGTGACTAGGGTTGTTACCCCCTGATTCACTTGTTGAAGGTCGTTAACGTGCCTGTACAGAAGTTTTCAGTTCGTGCAGAATCGCTTCATAAACACCTGATGATGATGATTTGCTTACTCTTAAGCAACATTGACTCGTTGCTAGATGGGCCACGACGTGCGAGTGAAACCTTGAGGGACTACTCCGCATGGGAGCAGGTCCCCAGGAGACGATGCTACATATGGCCGTGTTACTTTAATTGCGCCCTTGACTGTTTCCTTTCCTCTTTGAAATCTGCTCTTGCACTAAATTACTATATATGTTCCCTTCGGTTGTTGCGATTGTGTAACATAATTGTGAATTCCCGAGCATTCTATTAAGGGCCTATCTTTAAACAGAGAATACACCTTACTTAGCAAATCTCACTGTGTTTGCCAGTTCGAGCATGACTGTCGAGTTGGTCACTCCGTCAGGACCGACAGGATTTTGAATTCGAGAGTGAAGGAGCGGTGGCCCAAATTGGTTCAACGAATGGTTTGTGCTCACACAAGTCCCTGGCATCATGCATAGGTAAGCATGTGTCGGCAACCGGTCAGCGGATAGACCTTAATGTTACGTTTCGGATCTTATTCAGTCATCCTTACTCACCCTTCGTGCTGTTCTCCGAGGCCGTAGCGATCAGCCTACTAGAGCAAGCCCTAAGTATGCAAAAACAACTGGTTGTTCGATAGCTTGGACTTACTTTGGAACCAGTCAGGAAGTCGTAATTTCAGCGGACTTTGTGTACGACCGCCTAATGTATCGGTTAGGCGCACGACATTTCACTCTTGATACAAAAACGTCTTCTGGCAAATTTGACCTACTGTGGCTCTGGTCCTGGAATCAGCGTCATCGGTCAGCTCACCACATTTGACGGGCTTGGTAACAACCTTATACCATTTCTTTCTATCGTATTGGTACTGACGAGGCAAAATGAAATGAGGGCATCTACCAGTGTTTGTCTTCTCATTTCGTTATTCAAATTGTTGAAGGAAACTAGTTTTTCTCACTGTATAAACCTGTGTGTTTAACACTGATATAAACTTGAGCAATCTCGTTGAGACGGTACCGTGGAACAGCGTTCAACATATCACACCCGTTAACATGTAGGTCTGGGTTGGCTATCCGCAACCCCACAGACCGCCTGTGATTGTGTTTTTAACCCGTTTCACTGGTATCTGAAGTAATTAGACCCCACCACTGTAACCAAAATTCATCATGTTTGAAACGCAGCCTCTAGGATGTCAGTAATCGTTCGGCATGAAGTCGCTGCATATCACAATTGTCCCATGTCAAAGAGCCTCCTCTGTTACGTAACACACTTGATCTAATATTTGCCATGAGATGTTCACATACATCAGTGACAGATTGCCGGGTAGTTATCATTACATTGTTAGTTGGTCTTTCACAATTGTTTCTAAACCGATAGATTCAGTGATCAAATACCGCCCATTCCTTTCTGTGAATTGCTCAATTTGCTCGTATCTTATAAAGTCTTCATATTGGGATCCATTCTTCTTAGCACAGAATGTACAAATTGCTTGTAATGAGTTCTACCACGGTATTCAGCTTTGTGTTGAAGTTGTGGCTTCAGAACCTACTAAGAACTTGAAAAGGACTGCTGCACCTGCATGCATCTCAAAAAAGGTAGCCACTAAACTTCATAAAATAAAGCAAAAATTTAGGAAAACAAACGATTTCACTTTGTTGATGCTCCCACCAGAATGCGAACAGCGTTGTAACATGATCACCACAAAATGCGATGCTCTGAGGACGTAATGGTACTGAAGGGCGTCAACGTGGTAGGCTGCATTTCAAAACTTTTGAACCGCAGACGGAATAGAGAAGCAAGTTGTATTAACTCGATTTTAAACTCAGATGGAACTGCCATAACCGATCCCGCAATCATTTGTTCGATCTTCATTGACTACTTCATGTCTACTTATAACACTAATAACATGACTTTGGTTGCTCCAGACAATCCGAAAAGGCCTCAAAGACCGGGAACCAACACATCGGACCGTTGCGACGGGCGTTTGGAGAAATAAACAGCCCCATATTTCGACAAATGCTCAGTGGGTGTGTTCGCCCTCATGTCGAATACGCAATTCAAGTTCGTTATCCATGGCTGAAACACAATCGTAATGCACTGGAGCAGCCGCAACGTCGGGAATCTAAGAATGTAATTGGAATGCGCAATCCTTCATAACAGGAGAGGCTGTATCGATTGGGGGTGTTCAGTGGAAGCTATCGCAGACTACGAGGCGACCTGATTATGGCATACTTTATTCTGCGAGACCCACA
This sequence comes from Dicrocoelium dendriticum, assembly GCA_944474145.2. Classification (NCBI taxonomy): domain Eukaryota; kingdom Metazoa; phylum Platyhelminthes; class Trematoda; order Plagiorchiida; family Dicrocoeliidae; genus Dicrocoelium; species Dicrocoelium dendriticum. Next base: position 109,037,460 of record OX104069.1, read on the forward strand.
TCATGTATGCCGCCCTTTACTGCGACTCAACACCAATACAACCCTGAGGGGCCACTCATTGTACTTCGCTGTACAGTATAGCCGCCTGGAGTGTCGCAGAAATTTTTTTCATTCGTGTCTGTCACCCTTGGAATTCTCTCCTAGAATCAGTCGTCACTGCACTGACACTAACAGTATTTAAAAGACGATTAGATGCCGCACTCATCCACTTACACTTTGTTACTTAACACTACGTCTCCATCCTACACCTGGAGTATATCATGGAATCATGTGTTATTAACTGTGGGTGCTGTGAAACTAAGAGGATCGCAGGACTACAGCGGAACAAACGATAGGTCCTCATTTTTATATATAATTTACTAACTATTTTACTATCCTTATCCTCATTATTGTTATGTTGATATCCCCACCAACTATACAACGGGACTTGTAAAGCAAAGCTTCTTAACCCGTATAAATTCATTGTTCATTGTCCATCGAGAGATGATCCTCAACGCAAGCTGATACACAAAGGCAGTAATACCCTTCAAACTGTTGAATTCACACTTTGTGAGATATGTCGCCAACTCAGATTAGTTCGGTCATCATGCTTACTAGGCCCAGACAGCATCCCGCCAATTTCAGTCAAACGCGAAGGTCCAGACATCCCCTTGTTTTTGCCTAATGTATTCACACTTCCTATGCTCAATGGGGAATATCCTACGTATTGGAAACAATCAACTATCAAACCAGGACACAAAAACGGATCTATGCAAGGTGTAAAAAATTACGCCCAATCCAATGTACTATTATCTCGAGAACCATGGAGAGGTTAGTTAAAGAACGCATAATAGAATATTTGAGTTCTATAGGCTTTATCAGTAAACATCAGTAGGGTTTTTTGAAAGGTAGGTCATGCACTACCTGTCTTGATTATGTGACTAGAGCAAGAGACGCTGGAAATGCCATCGTTTTTAATATTTCTCGATATCCCAAAAGCTTTCGACCGTGTCCAACATAACTTCTTGTTGCGGAAGCTTATGTTCTATGGTAGCACAAATTCGCTTCTAGAGTGGTTGTCCTCCCACCTCGAGGGTAGAAAGCAAGTAGTCAAAGTTAGTAACTATACATCTGTAGACACCTCAATCTCTAGTGGAATGATTCAAGGAAGCGTGCTGGGCGCACGTTTATTCTGTATTTATTTTAACGATCTCCTTGATGAAATCCTGTACGGGAAACCATTACCGATCGCTGATGATGTTAGAAGTGTGTATTGTTTCGTCGCTTCGCAGCCTAATCATAATTTAGCCTGTGTTTAGTCTGACTTGTCTGCACTGGAGCATTGGAGTAACTCCTGGAAGTTGTACTTTGCCACTGATAAGCGTAATCTATTGTACCAGGGCTGTGACCCTTCTCCGAAAATCCTAACCTTAAAAGACACCTCTATTCCTGTGTGTGGCGCAGTCCCAGACCTCGGCCAAAGGTGTTCTGTCTCAGTTAATTTTTTAGAGCGTTCTATTTTTGTAGCCTCCTGCCAGAAATGTGATCGCCTACAGAAGTCGAACTTATCTTGAGGGATTCCAGCCTTCAAAACTTTAAATTATATGTTAGGCCGAATCTTGAGTACTGTAACATAGTGCACGGTAATCTGAGAAAAGTGGACATTATAGCATTAGAAAATATCCAACGATCATTCGCAAAGATGTTTTTGAACATGCGTAATACTATGATATACCGTGAGTGTTGAGAGGCTGTACAACTGGATCCGCTATGACTACGCAGACTCAAACTTAATCTGTGCCTTCTATACCGCTTACTATTCGGGTTAATCTTCACTGCTCAACCACAACTCTAGTTTCAGACTCGTATGCGCTATAAACTAACAAACAGCGAGCTCACAGTGCAAATACAGAAGTCCCGCACCAAGCTCCGCCCAAGTTTTTCTCCATAAAATTTGCGTTAATATGGAACAAACTTCCATCGTGTATAAGATGCTGCACTACCTATCCGCAATTCAAATGCATGAGTAATATTAACCTGACAGCTTCAAATATCTGGTCAACACTTAACCACAAAATGACTAGATGATTTGTATGAGAAAGCTGGCTACATTTGAAAGTCGCCATCTCCCCTATTTGTCTCAAGATTGTAACTCTACCAACATATGGTTGAATTCTTGAGCATGTATCTATAAATGATCTTACTCATATCAATACGCCTAACCAGTTCGGTTTTCTCCTTTGATGCACTGGTTTAAAGATTCACTATATCGTTCAATCTGGAATCTTTGGACCATCGTCGTCACTCGCCAAGATTTTCCATCACATTGTGATGGGCCTATCGGCAAGCGTTTGTAATCATTATTATGTTTTCGTAATTCCTCATACTTTAGCTTCTTCCTTGTTTCATTGTTGGCCATGACTGGGCTGATCTCTTGATGTGACAGCTTGCAGCTTCCGAACTAAAATAATTATACCCATGTAAATCATACTGCTACTGACTTGCTAGCTTATAACAAAAAAGTGCCATACTTGATTGATCCGCACGACGGAACGGGCTGAAACTTCATTGCCCATAATGTATGCATAAAACAGTCCCAAAAAAACATTTGTTACCCAGTCTGATGGCCTATTTACGAATTTGTCGCACAGACGCAGAGCCAGTTGGAGAATGGAAGTGCGGGTGAAACTCATCGTGGAAATACCCTACATGGAAGGAAGTCCCCTGGGGACAGTTCCATGGATGGCCATATTATTTTAATTGAACATTCCATGAAATCTACACTTGTTATTATTCCCAGTTTCAAAATCTCTCTACTATTTTCAAACTGCTAATCACTTCAAAATACCCATATGGCAATCTGTGTACAAAATAATTAAAATTAACCATATGATGCGATCACGTTTTACAAGTTGATCAGACCACTCAATTGGTGTGTGCCTCGCATCGTCGATGAATAAAACGTTCATTTATTTAGATAATTAAGGTTCATCACAACCAGCTTCCAAATCAGATAGTCATCCACATGCCCGGAAAAGCACTATACTGCAGTTTCAGCCTGTTGGACCTCATCAGTAGTGCGCATCCATCGGGCCCATTATAATTCGAACCCATGACCACCAGCAGCTTGCACCGTTAGTCAGCAAGTTTTGCCGCTGCGCCACGGGGATAGCTTCGAACGGTCATGATTTACAAGCTAACTGTGATATAGCGCGTCTTATCCTCCACTGGCACGCAAGTTATGAATGTTGCAGAGGACAGGGTTGGCCCCAATGGATGCGCACTACTGATGATGCTCAACAGGCTGAAACTGCAGTCGAATGCTTTTCTGGGTATGTGGACGACTATCTGATTCGGAAGCTGGATGTGAGCAACCTCAATCACCTGTAACAAAAAGCCCCTACTCATGAGGTTATCTGTTTATTTAGTATTTCAATCACTATATAACTCTCGCCACCTGTTCTCTAGTCCGATCATCAGAAATGGTCAAAACAAGTTGAGTTCTTGTAACCGCATTGTTACGTACAGAAACCTGTTTACTCTATTTGTGTGTTGGTCAATGCCATCCGCAAAACTTGCACTAACTCGATGAATAAACGGCCATACCTGGTTTACTGTTATGCAAGAAGTTTCACGAAATGTGCTAAACGGCCGAGGTGACATACAAAGCGTATACATTGCGAGAAAATCGATCAGCCACTGGATGAACTACGGTATAAACAGACGGTCTTAGTAGGTCGATTTTGGACAACCGTGTCTGTTTCGCTTTGTTCACTCTGTCCTGCAACTGTTAAAACGCACTGATGGTGTAGACTGTCTGTAATCGTGGGTAGCCACAAAGGGCCTAGACTCGCGGTGAATTATCGAGTAGTTGTTTGTATCGATCCCCCTGTCTTTCACAACCTTGTTAAGATCTTTTGTCGGAGTATATGTTATTAAACGCATCTAACCCTCCCTTAGCACTTTATCTCATGTGCCTAGCCTACAGTATTTACACGGGAATTTTTGGACTTTAGTAATTATTATCACCATCATCAGTCCGTTGTGCACTCATTGCAAATGACCACTTGCTCTATAAAAGCGACTGCCTCCTCGAGTAATAAAAATAAATACAACAGGGAAGCAACAGTTAAGCACACTGCTAATCCTTCCAGAATCCTGCCTCATAGGCGCTCCAACACATTATCATACGCGATTAAAATAGTACATGCTAAAAACAAAGCTTAATAAATTTAACGCAAATTACCATCAAATTTTGCAGTTCTGTGAACTACTCAAAGGCTCGGAAAATGTGAACATCGATAGACTACGTATGGCTGATTCTATTTTAGCTTTTCATCACATCTGAGACCCAGGAGCGCGTATGTAGCTCCAAGAATGGGATTATATTCGAAACACCCGACAGACTTTGTATGGAAATAATAAAGGCATTCTTCGTAATGCCTGCTAGGTAGATCGTCTTAACTGAAATTCATTGACTTCAATGCAAATCGCTGATTATTGCAAAAATTCAATTCAAATCATTGCGATCAAGCACTACCAAACAATGCTATCGAAGAGCCTTGCTCTTATAATAATAATAATAATATAGTAGTAGTAGTAGATATATTACGCTTGATAAGAGAAACTGTGTCTATAGAGTCAGAGATCAATTTGTACAGAAGAATCCGTGCTCTTGCATGGGTGACATGCATAGGTGGAGTATTGGGATGTGCGTTTCATGAATTAACATTCTGGCGCATGGTTGAGGCCAAAGCGTTTATATGTTTTTGGGCCCCCCTTGGAATAGTTCATCGAGGGATTTTTCCTATATGAATATAGAGCTTAGGCTAGTTAGATCGAGGTAATTGGCGAGTCAGCTACTAAATGTTGCCACATTGTCACATGACCTGAGTGTTATTGGTAATTTCTTCCACAGATAGCTGTAAGTGACCAGGAAGAGATAAGAGCGGACGTTCGTTCTAGCGTTCGGTATGTTCAATGTAAAATCTTTGTTACGAAGCGCTCGAGTTGAGCAATGTTGTAAATTGAGTGTAGGCTGGTTGAAATAGGTCCTTTGCGTAACATTTTGAAAAGCAGTAAGAAGTTGTTCTTCAATCGTCGCATCCAAAGTGGTTCGAGATGAAGTTCATTGCAACATGCTCAATAACTCATAGCAGAGCGTTTACCAATCAAATGCTTATTAAATGACTTCTGCAGGTTCTTCACAGCAATTCTATCACTCTTTCTCATGGAGCCGTGTATTTTGCTGCAGTATTCAAGGATAGGGCGTGAGTAGCCTGAAAAGCTTAGCTCTAGCATGAGTTGGGTGTAATTTGTTTGTAGATTATACCCATGGAAATCCAAGAACACAATGTTGCGAAGAGTACTCTTTTCGATAAATCTCCTCAAGCATTTACGATTATAAAATGGAAGGCACAAAGCAAATGGCTGATGAAGCCAAAGTGGTGGTAATAGTGGAATCACGACAAACAGAAACTCAAAAGTCTTGATCAATAAAATCCATTAACAATGCATATGACAAAGCGCTGTTGGTTGCTCGGTGGAATGTCAAGTGCATCATCCGACCACTGTAGGCGCACAGAGTGATAAATTTTTGTGAGCTAACTAGGGCCAGGGTAGAAGAAGCCCTTGCAGCAAAGCCTTCTGTTTACCTAATTCCGGTTGAAATATTCTAATCGCAATCGCTTCGACCGTCCGTAAAATTTCCTTTCTAAGACCTTTAGTGTAACGTGCTTGTACTACACAAGGTACTTGGAAGGCATCAGCGGTCCTAATTCGGTGTCCGCTTTCCACCAGATGTTCCAGGATGGAACTGTTGGGGCAACTGACGATGCCTTTCCGCAAAGCCGCTGAGCAGTGCTCCGCAATGCGTTTTGACAGATGCCTGGTTGTGTGTCCCACGTATCCTCGCACCACAGGCGCAGGTAAACTGAGATAAGAAGTAAGCTTGGGACTGAATCGGAAGTCTGTCTTTAATGCGTTTCTGCAAGGACGTGTGGGCATGCGGCCGGAAAGGTTCTAGCCACTGCAGTGGAAATCCTTCTCGGTCAACAGATCAAAGGCAACATCGCCTTTAAAGGGAACTGACAGAAACACGTCCTTATTTGAGACAGTAGTAATCACTCAACGGCTATCGCGGATCACTGCATACTTTTCGATGAATGGTTCCGGATAACCGGTATCTTGTAGCGTTTTGAGAATACGGATCTTTTTGGCCTCTAGCGTCTCTTGGCTGTAAATTTTCGTAGCACGAAAATACAATCAGCGAACAAGATTACGTTTGTACCTCAAGGGTACAAAGCTCAGAAAATGTGTATATTGGCGTTCCCAGGTTACCTTCCGGAATACACTTCTTTCCAATGAACCATCACTTCTTCGGCTTAGCAACACGTCTAAGAACGCTAGCTTACCATCTCTTTCGGTTTCGATAGTAAACTCCAACGATGGATGAACACCGTTTAACTGGTTTAACAGGTTGGAAACATTGGTGTTTGAATCGCAGATTATAAGTGTATCATCCATATAACGACAATAGAAATCAAACGAAGTGATGATGGGGTGTATAACTTCACGCTCAATCACAGCGAGGAAAATATCAGCAAGGAATGGTCCTAAGAGGGAACCCATCGCGGCACCGTCAATCTGTCCGTAGTAGACTTCATTAAATAAAAAGTGTTTGTTGAAGGTACACCGTAAATCAATTCCTTCATTTTCCCTATTGGAATACCCACGTTTATGTTCTTTTCATTCATGTAATCACACACAAAATTAAGTGTTTCCATCAATGGAACATACGTAAAATGTGACTTAACGTCCAGCGAGAGCATCAATTTGTCATTTACTGTCATGGATTCTACTCGTTTCACAAATTTAAATGTGTCTTTCACGGTGTATGTGCATAACTCCTTGCGTACTGGTTCGAGCAAACCCGCAAACCATTTCGCAACCGAGTGAGTAGCCGAGGCTGACATGTCGATTATCGGATGCAAAGGGACTTGTGGTTTATATACTTTAGTCCGACCAACTAACAGTGCTTTGTCACATGCATTGTTAATGTATTTTATTGGTTAAGACCTTTGCGTTTCTGTTTGTCGTGATTCCACTATTCCCACCACTTTGACTTCATCAGCCATTTGCTTTGTGTCTTTCCATTTTATAATTGTAAATGCCTGAGGAGATTTATCGAAGAGTACTCTCCGTAACATTGTGTTCTTGTATTTTGTTTGGTATATTGAACATAGGCTGTCTGTCACGTGATACTTGGTATTGGGCTTGTTCGGATTAATTGAAGGTAGACGAGTACCTAATGCAAAGATTTCGCGTGGACAACTGTGTAGGGATGCATACATTGTTTAGGATGATAGATCCTTCGGGCATGCAGCAGCTGTAAGACATGATGCTTGATTTCTTCGTCGAGAGGTTCATCACCCATGTGCAGCACCATGGCTCAAGGGGAATGTATATCATCTTGAATGAGCAAGAATAGCTTCCAGCTGTGTTAAAAACCGTTCCGCTAAGCCGACGAAATAATAGCCATCCAGTCCAATATAGAACATCAGGCTTAACTGAATTCACAAAGCTACAGGTAGTTCACTAAACAGCAGTGCATTTACTAATTCGCCTAACAACATTAGACAATTTAAAAAGTTTATTCATATCGAGATAATAGAGTTGTGTCCCCAGGCGTCCGACTTAGCAGCTTCTTAGGTTGCACCACGCGAGTCAAAAGTATATTTACGAAACACTGCACGGGCCGACGAGGGTATGAAAACACTCTGATTACAGTTCAAATCACGACTGAGTGATAATTTGAATTTATCGATCTCAAAAAATCACGGGACGTGTGAGTGGTGTGAAACAAGCGTTAGTAACAAATGTTCTGCCACACAGAAAAACTCTAGTCTGATTGTAACTGAGACTGTTCTGATGCAAGGCACACGATTACTTGGGGAAATTGCGCACTTACCTTCCCGAACAAGTCAATTCGTTTCGTTTCTGTGTGTATTTGACTTTGGTCGGACCTAATACCTCCCCCTTGTTGAAACAGTTAGACCGGTAGTTGTGTGGCTTTTCCTTCGGGGATTGACCTGAAATACTTGCACGCATCTTCTTACCCGTTTTGGCCTTAATCGGTGTTCATTTCCAGTCCGTTGCACGAGTTGCATATCTACCCCGGTCGAGGTGTTTGGGTGCAAATTGCATAAAAATTCATTCAAATCAAATCCTTTAGGGTCGCGCGTCTCTGGGATCCTTGCAAACCGCGGTCGCAGTTGGTTGGCATTGCGAACCCATACCTGTCTACCAAGGCGAACATCATACATTACTTTGCCACATTGTCCCACGACTTGACTTGGTATCCAGCTTACTCGGCGCCCTCGATGAGAAGCGGTGAACACTGCGTTTCCAACTCTGAAATTTCTGCGCCGTGCTCGGTACCGTCTGTTGTACTGGGCTTCCATATCCGAATTCGTACTAGGTGATGCATACAGTACCAGGCGCTTGGGTTGAAGCACTGGTGTAGCACAAGGTACCAGAGTAAGCTTTGCCTGCATCTTGCTACAATGTCCAATTTCAGGTTGAAAATCACAGGCATCCTTCGCCTGAAAATATTCAGCATTGGTTTAATTTGAAATATGTTGTATGGCTGTATGATGCACCATGACGTTCGTTTCAGAACACACGTTATTCAGTGGTACGTTGAGCAAATTCAATCTATCAATCCAATCAATGCCAAGAAGATTAATGTTGACACAAGTAGCTAAGTAGGTTGTTCCACGGAGGCTCAGATCTTTGAATTTAATGTCATATGTGAACTCACCATCTAACATCAGTGGTTCGCCGGATTCATTTTGGGCAGTCAGATTGGTGCGCCTCAGTTGAGGTTTGCCGAGTCTCGTCTATGATGATCGAGAAATGATGGTAATGTCCGATGCCGTATCTATTTGCAAGGATATGGGAACATTGTTAATTTTGACGGTGAGGTACTTTCGTTTGCCCGCAAATGCTGTGCGACAGGTCGTGAGAACTACTTTTGTCTTTGCTCCCTGAAACGACTTCTTTCGGGATTTAGAGTTCGTGTACAATTGTGGGGTAGACACAAGCCTGGAAACGTACAATTTGCGACAGTAGAATTCTTGGTGACCTAGACCTTTGCATTTCTGACAGAGGTGTTTCTTGTAAGTACAGAATCGCACAAAATGCCATCCACCACAGTTCCAGCATGCAGTCGGGGTTCCTGGTTGAGTACTCTATGGCTCTCCTTTTTACCTCGAACAGCCGTGCGGTAAATCTGTGGTTCACTCGTGGGGTCAACATTTTGAATAATTTTGGTATCATGTTTTAAGTTAATCAGTCTCTGGCATTCAGCAGCAATGTCCTGTAATGTCAAATGAGGTTTCTGCACTAACTTGTGTAGGATGTGTGTGCGCACATCAGCATCGGCATGAGACTGAAGACTGCAAACAAATATGGGACTTTTGAACTGATCAGGTGTCATCGTACCGAGCTTTAAACGTTCACACTCTCGGTTCACAACTCCAGCACGTGTTATAAAATCATGGCTATCACGTTTGAGCAACTGTACACAATTATAGCGGATACTGAACAAAGATGCTTGCTCACCAAAAATGGACGTCAGAATTTGCACAGTCTCATCGAAGCGGAAATCTCTTGGATTCCTTCGCAACACAAAATTACTATAGCGTTTATGCTCAACTGCATCAAGTTTACGCAACAACAACCGAACCTTCCGTGCATCATCTTGCGTCGCTAACTTAACTCGGAAAACATCTTCATATTTCTTGAACGAGGAATCAAAAGTTACTCCGTTTGATTCATCGAAAACTAACTCTGTAATTGCTGTCGTGACCGCGTCTACTGAAGACCGTATGCCAGCAGCTTGGGGTTCGGATTGAACGTTCAACTTCTGCGCAAATAACTCGAGCAATTGCCTCTGGGATTTCTCGACCTGGAGCTGCTGTTGATAGCGAAGCTGCTGCATTTGCTAAAATGCAACGGACATTATTGTGCAACCCCTCTGTCGCCAGAATCTGTTGTGTCCCCAGGGGTTCGATATAGCAGCTTCTTAGATGGCGCCACGCGAGTCAAAAGACAACGCACCGGACGGAAAGTATATTTGCGAAACATTGCACGGGCCGACGAGGGTATGAAAACACTCTGATTACAGTTCAAATCACAGCTGAGTGCCAATATGCATTTATCGATCTTAAGGTATCACGGGACGTGTGAGTGGTGTGAAACAAGCGTTAGTAACAAATGTTCTGCCACACAGAAAAACTAGTCTGATTGTAACTGAGACTGTTCTGATGCAAGGCACACGGTTACTTGGGAAAATTGCGCACTTACCTTCCCGAACAAGTCAATTCGTTTCGTTTCTGTGTGTATTTGACTTTGGTCTGACCTAACAGATAGCAGAAATCATTCCAATCTCGTGTACTCCATCTTACAGGTGAGGCAGTCATAAAAGGTGCTATATTTGCCGTACTTTTGTTCCCTTTATTATAGAACTGCAGAGCAATATTGTACGTTAATGCAGTGGGAAATAACCAGGAAACACCGCTCAACAAATCCCATCACGAACTTAGCTTGTCACATTCCAGACGTGTTCTTAAAACAGAGCTTTTCTCCCCTACAGTACCATTTGATAATGCGCAAACTTTAAGAACATTACAACGCCAGCATTACCTACAGGCAAGCATTGCTAATCCTAATATGCTCTACAGTTATGCAAATGAGCTCCGGAGAGTGCAACACTAGATCCCACTTCTACGTTTACTAGACACTTTGCCGCTCGCTAAGCAAGACGCGGCGAACGCTCCTCGGCGACAGCTTCGCCACAATTCCCAAAGTGAATCGTCCAATCACCCGTTCATGATAGCGCACTGTGCTCGCAGGATTAGGCCACATACTTTTCACCATTGGAAATGTTATATGGTTGGCGGCATCCGGTTTCGGATTTGCCTGTCACTGTGGCAAGCCACAGGACGCCTGCGCCTACAGAGGGACCATGGATGGCTTGCGCTGCACCACCCACAGCTCCAACCACATACCCCATATCCAGTGTAAACCCGAAGGAATAAGACCGGGAGGCATGCGGATGGGAACCAAGTTTCATCAACGGAGCCGGCCCACACTCCTTCACAGGCAAACACAAACACGCTGGATTTGGGGAATCAACCGCACACAAGACGGTGGCTGGACCGTAGTCCGCTCCACACTGAGTGCATGGAACCGCTCTTTGAGCCTAACACGGCCACAAGAACGGTGCACCCCGTCCCCTCTAGCAGTGACCAACTGTCTCCTGGAGCCAGTATGAACGATGTAGTGGGTAATAGACAGGTAGGCACCTTGTCAACATACACATCAAGCGCAACCATACCAGGGATATCAAACAACAGCCATTCACTTTAAACGACAAGCTGAAATTAAATAAATCCAATAATGCATACAGATACGGTGGCATAACTCTTCGCTAAATTACCATATGAAGTAAGTTGGTTAGCAACAAATCCTGTGATAAGTAAGAAATGTCCACAAGTTACTTAAAATGCTACAAACGCAACAAAATTACCGAAGATAAGCGCAATTAGTGTAAGCAACGTGGCCAGTTAATAGAACACTATTCAGGGAGGCAGAACAAACTAAATAAAGCGGAATGAAATTTAGCCAGCTTAAAAAGACCTAGTTTAAATGTAAGTTGGTTTAGCCCAACTGCGGTGAAGAAGCATCAAGAATGCAACATCAGCCTCAGCATGGGGCACGGAAATGTTATATAAAGACCACTATACTTACACGTGCAGCGCTCTCCTGGTGTGGTTACGATTGGGCCAAAAGTATTAACACTAGGACGCCCGGAGCGATCGTTTTGATCACTCAGCGTTCTTGAGTGCGCATGGTTTCAAGGTTGTAAACATTTTTCAAAGATATTTCTTGTCTTTTAATATTTTTAGAAATTCTTCATAACCGTGAAATTTGACCTTCATACTGGTATGGTTTTCGATAAAAGTGGTTCTGTTCGTACTACCTATAAAGCCGGTTAGCGATCAAAATGACCGCTTTCCACTCATCGCCTTTTTCACTTTCATCCGCCAGGATTATTTCTGACAACGCTGCATGCAATATCAGTCAGAACGGGTGTGAAAACTAGCCGATTCAAGATTTTCCAGTGATATATTCTATGTTCGGTCTCATGACTTTCTGTGCCATTGATACACGATGGCTCTTAGGAAGAAAACAGTTTTGGAAGTTTTACGACAACTTACAGCTACAGATTATAAGAAGTCTAGGGATGCGAATGAATATGATGTTGATGAAGACTTTATTTTCCAGGATTCGGCAGAATGTCATAACATCCCTGTTAGTCAGATTTTTCACAGTGACCTTTCCCAGGAGGACAGTAGTGTGAGTTTATCAACTGATTCTGCATCTTCCAGTGAAGCTCACATATGGAAAGATGGTACGTCGTGGACCGCTATAGGGTTCCAGAATACTACTGTTAACATGAGGCCATCACAGAAAGTTTTCAAGGCTGGACCAGGGTCAAGCGTATACGCTAAGTAATATGTGAAATATGGTAAGCTCTCGATCACTTTTGACATTAGAATCACTTTCCAGATGCTGAAACAGATTCAAGAATGTACTGAAGCTGAACCCAAGCAAGTCTTAGGTGTCAGTTGTCAGTGCAACACAGATATTTCTGTGCTACGTGCATTTACTGGGCTACTTGACATCTGAAGCTTTACGGGCTTAAAGAATATGCCACGGAATATGCTGCGATGCGATAAATACTGAACGTTTCGTAGAAAATAGAAGCCACGATCGAACTGCACAATAATCTGCCTCGACGGGGAATCGAACCCCGGACATACGGACTACCGATCCGCTGCTCTACCAACTGAGCTACCGCGGATTGATGATCAGGTGCGCAATTTAATACATGACTTCCGCTTGGTTTGCGACGTATTGCCAATAAGCTCACAGTATCTGTCCTGGTGTTTCAGATTGGCCCACTCACTCGTCACTTCCCAATGAACCGAAATATCTGTCCTTTAGGTGTTCAAAGGGCGATGGTATTTACTCTAAATACGGATTGCTTGTTTTCAGAGACACAGTTAACAAGCACAGAGGCAAGGAAATAACGAGGTTCCTTCGTTTTGACATATGAAGTACCAGTGGTGAAAGGCTGCTGCAGACTGACAAGTTTATTTTAATTTCTAAATTCTGGAATGCATTTATTCGCAACTCACAACAATGCTATGTGCCTGCGTAGAACCTCCCCGTCAACGAACAATTGTTTCCCACTAAGACCCACTGTCGGTTTCTTCAGTGCATAGCCAACAAACCTGATAAGTTCGGTATGAAGTGTAGAATTTCGGCAGAAGTGGACAGCAAAAATATTAGGTGAATGTATTTCCCTATTTTGGAACAGACGAATCTTGGCTACGAAGAAAAAAGTGTTCCGGTGTGTATGTGTGTGTGTGTGTAGTATTGAGGCTTATGTCATCATTAGTGAGAAAATCTTACGATGTCACATGTGACAATTTTTGTCACATCGGCAATGACCAATGAACAATGATTTATCTAGGGTAAAAACATGTGCTTGACAAGTCCTGTAGAAGGGTTGGAGTAAAAATTAAACTTGGTAGGATCATCGAATAAGTAAATCGTTATTTCAAACGTCCACCAAGTTAAATTCACTACTGCATAACGATAGTCTTAATTGGGAATGGGATGTGTACACACAAAAGAACATAGAGAGCTGTTATAGTTCAGTAAGTGCGTGAAAAATAAAAATGGAAACGACAACGCTCACTCGCTTGTTTCTTCATTTAACAAATGTGATAGGTTAAAACATTTTAGATACATCTAGGCTAATCACTTGGACACTACGGCATGTATCATCACCGCCATGTTGCGGAGAGGGCCGTTAAGCACATGGTTTGGCTTGTGTTGTTTCGTCCTCAAAGTGGAACGGACTATATCAAGTAACGCAAGATTGACAGCGTTTCATCAAGGCGCTTTTTGAATAGTGTTAATGTATGGACAAGGATGACGTGAGTCGGAAGGGCAGTCCAGGCACGGGACATAGGGAGGGAGAAAGCCTTTCGTCGACAATCAAGTCGACTGTAGTGCGTAGCCAGTTTGAGCTGATGATCTCTCAAGTTGGTATTTCGGCTCAGCTGCAACAGGTTGCGACGTGGGTGAGTTGGGTTCGTCAGTATTAAGTAAACCATGATTAGGTCTTCTCGCTGACCTCGATATTCACCACTGTATAATCTCAGCGACTGCAGTCTTTGTTGATAGGAGAGATGAAACCATCCTCTAACAAGTTTGGTCGCTCTACGTTGCGGAGCTTCAAGTGCATCGACGTCGCGCCTGCGCCAGGGACGCTAGGCCTAAATCGCGTATTCCACATGTGGCCTCAAGTAGGTGTTCAACATTTGCGGAAAGATGGATAACTCAAAACTGCCGAAAGCCCTCCGTAAGAGTCCAAGAGGTTGACTGGCTCTTTTTTATGCCTTTTCAGCCTGTTTCGAGCAACCAAGGTCGTCCTGTACGATTACCCAGAGGTCCTTTTCTTTGAAAGCATGTTGTAACTGCTGGTCCCCAAGTCGATATTCATAGGTAAGATGATGCCGTATGCTTTTGACTTCGCACTTAATCACGTTGAACTGGAGCAGGTTGTCGGATAACCAAGCGTAAGCCCGAGACTGTATTATTTTACAAATTTACTAGACCAAATGGTAAGAGCACACACCGTCAACTCACCATCTCGACGGGCGCCAGTCCAAGTACTCCTCAACGTGCTGCAGTTGACACCTAGTAATTCCTGCATAATTTATAATAGTGTCACCGGAACTAAATTATCCCACCGGTCGTATCTGATGGGTCTTGCAGAAGAACTGCATGCATCTATACAAGGAGGGCGACAAATAGACTTATGCCGAACAACTCAGCGCAGTTGGAAAATTGTGCGACAAGCAAACGTCGGCAATGTCAAATTAGTTAGTGTAAGTAACAAGTCAAAGAATAAGTGCTCTGTATGTGAAACAATAGTTTGTGGCTCATGCGCACAGATTAAAAGAGTTATCACCTTTTTCAAATAAAGATCTAAGTAGGTATAATTATTTTCCTTTTTTAAAAATATTTAACTTATGTTCACTTATTTTTCAGTTACAGTTATGTCCTACACATTTTATAATAAGTAGATTGAAAACAATTTACAAATAAAAGTTAGGATAAAGAAATACAATAATGCGGTCAATTTTGCTGGTTCCGGGAGTTTAGGTATAGCGGCGGGGCGTGCTTCCTATGGTTAAAAATAGCAGCCATGAACTTTCTCGAACCTTTGGACCATTTCTTCTGACAAAGACTTGAGGAAATGCGGGTTCCAACCTTGTGTAGACAGTGAATCTTTACTCCATTTTTAACTAGTGGAAATCGTGCGGAAAATTAAAACTACTGTCCAGTAATACTCCTCCCATTGTTGCCCAAAGATATGGAAGGCATTATCGAAGACGCATCTGTGGGATACTTTGAGAGCAACAACATCGTGGTATCACAGCACCATGGATTTCTCCGAAATATGTCCTGCACTCCAAAATTGGTACTAGCCGAGACAAACTGGACGAAGTCATCTGACGCCGGACAAAAGTCGACGTTGTATACCTAGACTACTCTAAAACATTCGAAATCTTGGACGACCGAATTCTTCTTTACAAACTTCAAAATTATGGAATCGGTGACCATGTGCTAAGTTGGGTAGGCAACTTCCTCATACAACCTCAACAGAATGTAAGAGTACTCAGATACATCTCCGACCCGACTGAAGTCCATTGTGGCGTGTCCCAGAGATCGATATTGGGACCACATATATTCCTAGTATTCGTCAACGATATCATTAGGATGCTTGAGTCAGCCTTCTTACTATTTGCAAATGATGTCAAGTTCTGGCATGAGTTCAAGGCAATGAGCGACGATGCGTCACTACACAGAGATCTCGATGGAGCATACACGTGATTCTGAGAAAGCCGAATCCAATTTAAGGACAAAATGGAAAGTTCTAAGCATACGCCATCAGTTTACACAAGAATATTGCCTAGGACAGCAACTGCCGCAACCTTCTATGCAGCAAAGCGACCTATAAAAAATGAACAAGGAATTTCGACGGGTTAAAGATCGTTGCTTTACAACCCCTTTGGATAGTTGATGAGGATATCAAAATAATAATAATAACAATAAGCATAATAATAACAATACTAATGATAATAAAAATAATAATGGTGAAACAGATAGTACTCTAAATATAAAAATAAGGATTTATTGTTTGGTCAGCTGTAGTCCTGTAATCCGCATATGGGGCGTCAGGGTTGGGAAGAGCAACACCGAATCATATCTAAGCTTTACGCATCTTGCAATGCAAGATGTAACTCCATTGGTGAATAACACTCTTGGATAAGTGGGAGCGCAAAGTTTAAACCCATGAACGGTACGAATTCATATCTCTGTATTACCACTTCGTTTATTCACATCGCATCACGTATCGTCGCATCACGCGCACATTCGTTGTCTTTTCGTTCGTTCCGCAGCGTGAAAAGTTGAGTTCCTGTTGCTTTTTTAACGGCAATACGGATAAAAGGAAGCTGCAGCAGTTTTTTGAAGATAAACGCAGAATACATTTGGAAGTGTAGAAAGGAGGAAAGAAAGAAGATATAAGGAAGAAGAATGACATTAGGCCTTCAACCCTGTCTCCTTTGCTACAACAGAAAGTAAGATAGAGCAGAATATTGATGCCGATGCCCTTGACCCACAGTGAAAAAATGAGGAGAGCAAACTACGAGATGATGCACAAAGCATTTCATACATAGTTTGTTAAAATGCAGGCCAAAAGCAGCCTTATAAATGACGCACTCTTATGTAAGCTTGCGCCATCCTTCGCAAGTTCGCTTGGTTCGCGTAATGCATGAGAGTACTGATTGGCTTCATAAATGTCGGGAAAGTTATTTCATTTTTCATAAGGCAATAAATGGTGAAGCTAACGATGCCCCACAGAAAGTTGTGTTTTCTTGTCTGCTGGAGGCTCTAACAGCTGCGCTGGAAGCATATTTGCCAGTGGACATCTATAACTCAGTTGAGACGAGATTATTCTATAAATTAATGTCGAACAAAACGATTGACTTCAAAGAAAATAAGTGTTTTTGGGGCACAATTTCAAAAGAACGGATAAGTGTGCTTTTGTGTATAAACTCCAAGGGAGGGACAAATTGAAGCCTCTCATAATTGAAAGTTTGGGAAGTCGAGGTGATTCAAAGGTGTGTAACATCCGCCCTGTGGATACAGACACAATAACAAAGCCTAGATGACATCCATGATATTCGAAAAATGGGTGTTGTTTTTGCACTTTCGATGAAGGCCGGAAAAGGAAAATTCTTCTCAGCATTGGCTATCTTTCTTGTTATGTTTGTGTGCCACGCCATGTGGAGTATGTGCAAGTTCTGTTTTGGAACCCAAACACTACCTCTATTCTGCAACCGCTGGATCAGCGGATAATTCACACGGTAAAGCGACATTACCGAGCTCGTTTGATCCGGCGCATGCTGGGCCATTTTGCCTGGGAGAGCCATTTAGTTGAACACATTGGCAGCAATACAAGTGTTCGGTGCTGCGTGGGGAGCACTAAAAGAAGAAATCTTGTCAACCGTCTTTAGAAAAGCTACAGTACTTCACGCAGAAGAGGACATCACAGCAAGTGAAGTGTTGGATGACGTAGAAACAGTGGACCATTGGAAGCGTCTGTGCGAGCAGTTCAATATGCCAACTAGCGTGAAACTTTCTGACTAGGTCAATGTGCACTCTGATGTAATAGTACAAAATGAAATCTTTGTGGATGATGAAATTTTGGCGATATTAAAAATGATAGAAATACAATTGATGATGAGATGGAACAGGAACAAGTGCCTCAAAGTGATCCGCAGTGTTTGACTCTTGTGCAGACCATGAACGTGACACCTAGTCTTCCTGGTTTCCTTCTGTCACGAAGTGCGGTGCCAGAGTCTGTGTTAAATTCAGGTGCGGTGTTTGGTGATTATCTTGATCGGTCTTTTGTGTCTAGGAGTGTTCATAAGAAAATCCCAGACTTGCTCCTATAAAAAATTCCGGAACATGGTGTACAATATAAAAATTCGAAATAAATGAGAATATCCATAGCTCCGGGTTTGGATGTGGATTTTGAGCTGATCTCCGAGCTGAATGATTATTGTGCAGACATGATGTTGCCTGACTAGGCAACATCATCAGTGCGGCTTCAGGGGCCTGGTTCGCACTGCCTTATAAGCGACTTCAACGTCCAAGTGCTTATTGATCGAGTTCTGCTTTGAATGTCAGGCTTCAATGAACCTACGTGTTTGATGGCACTTAGTCCTTCCGAGGATTTTGGCGTGCTCTAGATCAAATTGATGTTTCTCGGCATCCATATGCACTGACATCACAGAGTTCTGATCGTGATGACGAATGGCTAGGCTGTGTTCGTTTAGCCTTCTGCCAAGCTTTCTTTCAGTCTGTCCCACGTAGTATTTGTCACAGTTTCGACTGCAGATCTTATAAATCCCACCAGTTTCTTCCACTTCGCTAAGTTTATCTTTCACTTTGAAAAGTTTACTGCGAATTGTTTCCGTTGGCTGGTGTGCAACCTGGACTCCAAAAAGCAATAAAAGCCTCGCTGCCATTTCAGAGATTCCGTTACTATAGGGCTGAGTTGCACGCTTTTCAGCTGTTGCATTTATCCAGATGTGTTAAGCAGTCTTTTTTGGTGCGAAACAGCCCAGAAGGAGGCCTTTTAGGTAGGAGTTCTGCTCGAGCAGACTGGAGAGGTGGCTGCCGGATAATTGCTGCATTAGTTGTTGAGGATCTGGTCCTTATGCGTAGATTTTCGGTAGACTGTTGTTTCCAATCGTTCAGCACCAGTCCGTCTTATGAGAATGTCTAAGAAGGGTAACTGCTCGTTGTTCTCTTCCCTGTTGAATTGGATGCCATCGAACACACTGTTGATTAGTTCGTATGTTTCCTCCAATTTGGAACGTTTGATGATGTCGAAGGTGTCGTCTACGTATCTTACACAAAATTTTGGTCTCGCGATCGGAAGTGCTATTTGTTCCAGCGCCTGCATCACCACCTCGGCTACCAGACCAGAGATCGGCGATCCTATTCGTGTGCCTCTTATCTGTTTGTGAATTTGCTATGTTGTAAAATTACAGAACTACCTCTCACAATGACGGTACATCGGATCATTTCGTGTATATATATGCTAATTTTCGTCTCATTACTATTACGGTTTTTTATCTGTATATTTTGCTGAAGTAATCTAAATCCTGTAGTTGTTATAGTAACAGGTGCGTTCTTGAGATTTGACTTATTTCAGTATAACAAAATTTAACTATGTCAAATCAAGTTCGCAGGTCCCCAGAATTCCGTTATAGTGATACTTTACGGTAGCTAAAAACAGACTATGAATGCATCGAGATGAGCCAATGAACGGTTTGGCCTCCTACTATGGGCGTTCAGGAAGTTCTAGCCATCAGTCTTTTCACAAATGCTAAACGCTTACATGAGGCCGCACGTGGTAGAAGCGATTCAGACCTGGCGACTTTGGCACAAACAGGATGCTGCTTCGCTCGAAGCTCCAAAATGTATAGCTACGGAAGTCGATGTATTAATGTTTCACCCATCCTACCAACACAGACTCTAAGTCCTGAGCTTGTACAGCAGTCAATACCGGTGCATTCAAGATCTTATCATGGTATACCAAATAGGGAATAATTCCAACCACGCCTGTCCCGACCTTTTGCATGTCAGCAACAATAACAATCTGAGGAGTCACAACCTCAAACTGACCACACACTACAGTAGACTTCCCTCCCTACGAAGGTTATTCTCGTTCGGATATCCAGACCGTGGAACGCTCTTCCTTCTCCCATTATTTTCGCCCCACTTTAATGCTTTTAAAAGATGATTGGACCACACGATATCCCATTTACATTAGACAATATAGTAGGTTTCCATCAAAAGACAAATTAACATAAACATTGTGCGCTCCAGCGCTCTCCGTTACGTAGCGGTGAGCAGACCAACATGTACTCACGTAAATTACGCGGTGAGTCACCTCAAGCCAGAATAGTCCCATGTTCCAGCCAGTTTAAACAATTATTTTATACTCCGCATTCCGGTTATACTACGGGAGTTGTCAAGCAATGCTTTTTTTACCCGTTATACATCATTGT
Source organism: Dicrocoelium dendriticum (assembly GCA_944474145.2). Classification (NCBI taxonomy): domain Eukaryota; kingdom Metazoa; phylum Platyhelminthes; class Trematoda; order Plagiorchiida; family Dicrocoeliidae; genus Dicrocoelium; species Dicrocoelium dendriticum. Next base: position 109,057,736 of record OX104069.1, read on the forward strand.
TCATTGTTTATTGTTTGCTTACTTTGGCGACCTGTCACCGGCTTAATCCCTCATCGGTGTTTCGGCTCTTGTTGCGTCATAAAAATCCACACCATTACTTTTCGCAGCAGCCGTCGCGATAAGCCGAATTTGACCATCTTTATGCTTCCATTTGCAACTCGTTGACAACCGGCGGTTCCCGTGGTCCTAACGCCAATAACAATGACGACAACCATGAACGTGATTGACTAGATTATGCTCTGTGATACCTGTATAAAGATTTCCCGATTACTGTATTCTCTCTGATGAGCAAATACAAAACGCTAACAGCTGCTGATGTTCGCCTTTGCAATGCATTCAAACTTTGAGTGGAACTAGTCATCTTAAGCACCCGAGTGTCAGCATGAGACGTGTAATCAACAACAGACTCAATCCTTTTCCTGTCTTAAACGGAGACATTGAACCTGACCGTAGAATACGTGAGAAAAATTCGAATGGTCACACTTCCAACCCACAGCTATTTTCGAATAAAAATTGACATCAAACTAAAACAAATGATATCGCAGCCAGTGGTAGAAATATGGAAACTTCTAGGACCTTGCCTACTCAATAAAATATCATCCCACAACAGCTCCCACATTAAGTAATCTGTGCCTCGCCGTCACTCTCTCCTAATGGCACTGTTCGCGGAAAGCTTCTGTTGCCACATCTTATTCTACACTGGTGCTGAGATTCGACCAATAGGCAATTTTGTCAGCAGTCACTATTCAGAACAATACCATGAGAGGGTGCATGTTACAAGATGAGACCATTTTGTACTAGTGGATTAAATGCAAACTAGTAACACGTACAACGATCAAGGAAAAGGAGAAAAATCAATGAGTTACATTCCGTAAGGCCAAAAACAGGGATAAGCTTTGTAAAAAAAACTAGCACGATCCACAAGGAAAGTTGAGTGTGAGTTACTGTATATTATTGGATATAAGCCTGTCCATAGACAAGCCAACAGTATAACCTTGCAACATTAAATTCGTCCAAAATCGTAAGTGCCTGTATTAGCCGACCCATAAAAATCAGCAAAAGAGAAATGAAACAATTTCTCCACCATTGTGACGTCATTACCACCCGCTCTCACTTGAATGAGTATGTTGGGCGGAGCCTGGGATAATAGTCGGTAATCAATGACACGTAAGACAGATGTGAAATACGGGACAGTATAGAGGTTGCAGGCGACTGAACCCAACGTATATTGTGCAGACTACAAAAATAGGGAGCGAATCAAGCAGAGCGAGAAACGGTGCATCAAGTTACTCACCAAAACGCTTTGTATCAACGAATGTGCAGTCAGTAAGACAAGTGGATATTTTGAAGGTTAAAGCAAGTATAAAATCTAATGTTGCAAACTACTGAAAGAGCATGTTTTCCGGTACACTACAAGGGCCTCTCCCTGGAAGACTGAAGGATAGAAGCCTCAAATGGAGCTATTAGTGGGGGAAAACGGAAGGTGAGGATAGGTGCGCATAGTTGCATGGGCTTGAGTAAGGGCCTCCAAGGTGGGGTGTGTAGCAGAGTTCGCTGGGTCCATGCTTTCGTTAGTTGTTATTTATGATGAAGGTGTGGACCAGAGTGCCTCATCGGTGGGCCTTCGGGGTGTGGGGGTGGGCTGGTCAGACTACAAAAATACTGGCTAGTCCAGTGGAAAGGCCGACAGGACCGTCCCTTTGCTTCAGGCCCGACGGTGCTCTTGGTAGGTGTTACTCACCCCACCGCACTTCAATCCACGGTCCTCGTCCCACGTAGAAATCTGGCGTCTACCTCGGCAACGTCTAGCTAGGCGTCTGGGGACCAACCCGTTCGTGGCTGTCTACGGCCGAGGGCGACTGACTGTTTCTTGGGTGTGGAAGGAGGCATTGGGTCGGCTGGCGAGTCACGCGAAGGTTGCGTTGATCCGGTTGGCGACTCACTCGAGGGTTGCCTTGGCAGTTCCGGCGGTTGAGTTTCTGAAAGGTAGAACTCAGAGAAGGTATAAAGAGGTTATACAGAATTTAAAAACGTCAAGAACAAATTCCACCCAGGAAATCATCGCCGACCATTGCCCTTATCTCCAGTTGGTAGCACCCGCCAATGACAGACGGTTTTCTAGACGGGGATTTGAAGTATCTATAACTGTATACGTTACCTTTGGCTCAAAATTATCGGTATAGTGCACATTTGACGTTCGTGAAGGATGGCCGTAGCGAAGCAATAGACCATACACATTATGTTAAGCCAACCGATTCGGTGCCTTAAAACTACGTCGTCCCAAACCTCTGATTGGGAACTTCCTTCGCACCCACTGCTCCACTGTGGTTCATTTGCATTGGCCCCACTCTCATTTTACGCTATATTGTCGGCTGTTTTACTAATTTTCATGTGACTTGACGTCTGATCAATGCAATGTCCGATGAGGCGGAAGTACGTTCTGACGGCCCTACACCTCATTAGCTGCGACTAAAACATTATAGTCAACTCAACTGACCAATGGTAGAGCAGGTTTCACTTATTCTTGTAGTGTACCGGAAAACATGCTCTTTCAGTATTTTGCAACATTGGATTTTATGGTTGCTTTAACCTTCAAAACGTCCACTTGTTTTACTGACAGGCACATCCGTTGACACAAAGCGTTTTGGTGAGTAACTTGCTGCACTGTTTCTCGCTCTGGTTGATTCGCTTCCTATTTTTGTAGCCTGCACAATATACGTTGTGTTCTGGCGCCTCCAACCTCTATACTGTCCCGTATTTGACACGTCTTGCGTGTCATTGCATACCGACCAGTAGCTCACGCTCCGCCCAACAATTGGTGACCCCCTGTTCAGGAACACGCCGTCCGCCATTGTGAATTTTCATTCTGGTGAGCTCGTTCCAGTGATTCTGTGGTTCATTACTTGGGAGCATACTGTTTTCTCACCTACCATATGTTTTATCTGCTTTTTGCAATGGAGCATCTAGAGGATAAGTCATCTCCATACGCGGTTAACGCCGTTGAGCCTGTCATGGTCAATTCTGTCGCGTTTGCCCCTCCCCCTTTTTGTGAGAATGATCGTTCGTTAGGTTTTGCAACGAATCCGTTTTTCTTTTAGTAGGATTTCTTCTGATTTCGCCATGTATAATCAGCTAATATCTAGCCTTCCTCAGAGTATATCCTCGCAGGTAAGAGACGTTATATTTTATCCCTCTAGTAATGAAATACCAGACTCTTAAACAGGTTATTATTCAGCGAATCACGTCTCCTGACAAGTCCAAATACAGCAACTATTTAGTGATCTGCAACCAGAAGATAGGATGCCCTCAACCTTGTTACGCGAAATGTAACAGCTCATCGGCACATCCAACATGGACGCAGAGATTCACAGCGAGCTGTGGACGCAACGCCTTCCTGAAAGCACTCAGGCTATCCTTGCAGTAGCAAGTGACTTGCCAATCACAGCAATTGCAGATTTAGCAGAGCGCGTCATCGAACGGCACCAGCCAGAGAGTAAAACCAAAGCACCTAAGCAGCTTTTTGTTGACGCAACCAGGCCGACAAACGCCACTAGCCAGCCGTTGGCAATCGACACATTATCATCGCAGATAGCGTCGCTTCAGTGCCAGATCAAGGAACTCACTTCAAACCATAAGCACCGCAACCGCTCTGGATCATAACCCCGTCGCCAAAAACCTGATGTCACAGGTTACTGCTTTTACCACTCACATTTCAGCAATAAAGCCCATAAATACGTACAGCCGTGTAGCTACTCCGCTATAGATGATCCGCCACGCCGGTCTGTAATGGTCACGAAGGTCGGCAAAACTCAACGTCGTCTCATCTACATCAGGGATTAGGATTCCGAGACTTATTTCTTAGTTGATACCGGGGTGGAAATCAGCGTCATTCCCCTTATGCAGGTGAGCCTCACGCTTCTTTGTCGACAAGCCACAGTGCCACCAATGGCACGCCAATAGCCACCTACGGTCATCGGTCGCTTACCCTGGACCTAGGACTTCGGCGCACCTTCCGCTGGGTATTCACCGCCGCTGCAGTCCCCTTTGCCATCATCGACTTTGACTTTCTTAGATATTTCGACCTCTTGGTCGATACGAAACGCCAGATGTTAGTCGACACTGCAACGATACTCAGTGTATGTGGCATCACCGCCGATATCGCATCTATATCCCCGGTCTATGCATTTCCCCAGACCTCGCCAGACCACACCAACCGCTTTTCCCAGTATTCCAAGCTCGTTCTGCCAATGAATGCAGCTTTGCCCGTGACAGCCCAAGTCACGCACCATATACGGATGAATGGTCCCCCCGTCTCATGCCGTCCACGCCGACTATCGCCTGAGAAACTCAAGGTAGCTAGGGCGGATTTTGAGCACATGCTTGAACTTGGAGTAATCCGCCCTTCTGACAGCCCTTGGTCCTCGCCCCCTGCAGATGGTCCCCCAAAACTTTAGTGACTGGCGTCCATGTGGTGAATATCGCGCACTCAATGCTCAAACCTTCCCAGATAGTTATCCCATCCCATACATGCAGGATCTTACCGCATACCTCCCAGGTAAGACGATCTTCAGCAAGACTGATATGGTTCGCACCTATCACGAGATACCTGTAGAAAAAAAAGACATTCCTAAAACAGTCGTTATCACTCCTTTCGACTTGTTCGAAATTTTAAGTGCTATTTGTACTGTGCAACGCCGCACAGACCTTCCAACGCTTCATCCATGATATCACTCGTAGTCTGGACTTCTCTTATTCCTACCTCGGTGATATTTTAGTCGCCAGTTCCTCGAAACAAGAGCACCTTGAGCATCTTCGGACTCTCTTCCAGCGCTTGACACAACACGGTGGCACAGACAACTCGACTAAGTACGAACTCGGCAAATCAACGGTAGAATTCCTAGGCCACCTCGTTTCACTGTCTGGTATCGAAGTCGTTCCTGATAAGATCTAGGCAATCCAGGACTTCCCAGCTCCAACCTCCTTCAAATACCGTCGATTTTGTGGTTTCGTCAACTACTATCGACGCTTCATTCCGCTCTGCGCTCAGCTCATGCAGCCTCTGACCGACCTACTCAGAGAGAATGAACGTAAGTTCGCTTTCGCTGACAGAGCACAGGCAGCCTTCGCCGAGATCAAGGATGCTATCTCCAACATAGCTCTCCTCGCTCATTCCCAATCGACTGCGCCCCTTTCTTTTACGACTGATGCCTCAGACGTCGCGGTAGCAGCCGTCCTCCAACAACACGTTGGTGGGCAATGGCAACCCCTTGGGTTCTTCTCCAAGCGCCTGCAGCCAGCAGGATCGCGCTACAGCACGTTTGGCAGAGAACTGCTCGCCATTTACCTAGCCATTCGTCACTTCCGGCACACACTCGAAGGCCGCGCTTTCACGGTTTACACTGACCACAAGCCCCTCATATTCGCTTTCAACTCTGCTTGCGACAAATACTCACTACGGGAAACAAGACACCTAGACTTTATCAGTTTCAGACTGGTCTATCGTTTTTGGTGATTTCAACAAGAGTGACACGGCATACATCAAATCACTCGTTTTCATAAATGTGGTAAATTTAGAGAAGCAGACTGAAGGCACGGTTAAATTTTATCTTCACAACTAAATCCACCTGTTTTCTATGCTACAAATAGCTCCTCTATGCAACTAAGATTGCCCCTTCATATACTGCAAAGAAAAAAATTTGTCTTTTAAACAGAAAAGCCATTCAAAATAGTCAGATGGAGAGACTACCAAATAAACAACATTGTGAAATTTCAAGCGGCGTGGGTTTCAAATGACTACCTAATTTTCAAGAAGGTATCTTTCGTTGGAGTGCGACCACTTGCTTAAATACATCAAATTCAGTCTCGAGTTCTACTGTCCTGTCGAGAACATCTACCTATGGTTGGATAAATTTTCTTCGCTGCTGCTGAAACAACTTAGGAGAAACTAAGAGAACAAACGTATAAATCCAAAATAAATGCACGAATTAATAGACTTTATTTGACAATCAAATGATTGAACCGTTTGTACATTTAGATTCTACTGGGCTCTCACGATTTTTGCGATCTCTTGAGACTTTTAAAACTCTTGTTTGGCCAAAGTTCCCACAACCGCATTGATAACGTGAACGTGATCACACACACAACACTGAGTTCTATTCTTCTCAACGGGACATAGCTTCATTGACCAAATTCACCAACAGTGGTCCGGTAGTCATGTTTGATAGGTTTCATGTTTGCCGAAAACTCAAAAATTTTAAGCTAGATAAGGCTACTGCTCCCGATGCATTACCTTCAAAAACCTCTAACCGCAATTTTCAAGTAATGTTTTATGGAGGGCACCATCACTAACATTTGGAGATCTGTTAGCACAACAGCTGTGCACAAGGAGGACTCCCAGAAGTATCTTCCAATAGTATGTACATCGGTGATGTTAAAGGTCTTCGAGAAACCAATTGCTCCTCAGATTTTAGCACCCAGCTATGCAGGCGATATATACCAGTTCACCTACAAACATGGCCGCCCCACAATGGTTGCTGTGTCATATATTTTGCATTCTTTAGGGACTGCACTGGATAAATTGATCGGGGCAGTGCGCCTTCTGTTGCGCAAATATACAGTTGCTTTCCGCAGTGTTGAAAGATCAGTCCTGCTCAACCAGCTCTCTGCGAATAGGATACCAACTAGTGCTTGCAGCGTGGTTAAAGATTACACAAACCTCACTCGATTCACCTAGCTTAATGCAATGAAGTTTGCTGCCGTGCTCTCTATTCGTGGTGTTACACATTGACCCATCCTCTTGCCCGCTCTATTTTCTTTATACACTGAAAAGCTCCCCATACCATCTACCTTTATTAGACGCAAATATGCTGACGATGTCGTTTTAGGATGCCTTCAACCGCAGGGCCATTTTACGTTTCAAAATGGTCTAGATGAGCTTGTGCTTTGGTCAACGTCTCGATCCCTGATTTTGAACTCATAAATGTTATGACGAAACATACTGATTTCTCCCAGCTGACAACTTACGATTTGTTTTGAACGCCACTTCTCCATTGGCAGTGAGTGACTAGTTCGTACCCAGATCGGGTCATTTTGTCCCGAAACTTACCTTGGTCTATTCAGGTTTCCGAAACGTTTTGTAAGGTTGGACGGTAGTCATTTTACGCTCTTCGACTTAAAGTACTTCCACTACCACGTGATGTGGTTGTTAGATTTGTGACAGCATCTATACTGCCACATTGGCTCTACTGTTCTCTCGTAATCTTCCCTGGTTACACAAAAGGACTATATATACATTGATTGTATGGTGCATAAAGCTTATTTTCAAATTCAGCGGATAGTCTAGATTCCCTAGTGGATTTTATTATCAACCGGCACCTAAATGCTTGTACCAGCTTTTCTAAAAAATTCTAAAAAAACAACTCGCTTCATCAACTACATTTCGACCTATCAAAAACATTATTTATTTCCTCTACCTTCTCCAAATCTAAGATTCGGTTTTCTCGTACTGCATCTTGCAGCCATTCTATTCTACCGCATCTTTCACTCTTACTTGTAGAGCAAACCAAAAGTATCAGTATGCTGCGAAATTATTTGCTCGATTGATAGGTGTAGAAAATGTTTACCAACCTCACTATCCGTAGCGATAGCTTAGCATTTTGAAAATGCACCTAACCGGGTACATAAAGCCTACTTTGACCTCACTTGACTTGCTTCACTGAATAAGGAAAACAAATCCGCGCGCATTTGCTTACTGGACTACAGCAGCGCATTCGGCTGCGTTAATGGTGAACTGTTGTTTCGTAATCTGTTCGGTACATAAGTACACAAGTATTTTCTCAATAAACGTGTGGAATGTGTTGCACCGATTTTTCCACTTTACCTCAATCATACAAAAGCAATTTCCCGTTGCGAATTGTGTGTTTGATGCCACGCACTATGTGAATACCTCTCTGAACACTCATCCCAGTTTGTCAGGAAGAAAAATGATCTGCCATGGGATATCTTTATTGCTGTCCACCAAACCACATTCCTTCAGCGCATCAGCTAAATCAATGTGCAGAAGATAAACACTGGATCTTATTTGAAAGCCTCTCGATACGAATGCCTAACACCTCATATTGTGAAAGGACCACTGTGGATGGCTGCGCCATGGAAAAATGCAATATATTGATATGTAGAAGAAATGTATGAACCTTTCAATACATCTTTATCCGAGAATGGAATAACAGTGATATTCGCACACAAACGGGTGCACGGTTTGTTGGACGGTATATTTTAGAGATTTGGATGGACGGTTAACCGACTGAGTATCGGCTCTGGGCTCTGCGCGTTCTTTGTTCGTATGCAACCTACAAACTGTATGGTAGAAGGGAAATAAAGTGTATCAAAAATAGGCGCCGAACAGCATAAATATATTGATTCATAAGCCCCAACACTAGATGTGAAGGTTTAACCGGCCTGCGGTAGCGGTAAGACGTTATCACTTGTTTACCTGACAATAATCTGACTATTGATAATATGGCATCGATTAACTCCAACGGATTCAGGTTAAACTTGTCTATGTCGGCCACCTGTCCTTCCTGTCGGGTGAATTGTTTCAACATTCTTCAAGATGGTAATCCTATTTCAAACATTCTATCACGATGCGCCATGATGCATGTGTGACATCAGCTTCGTAGCAGGAGAGTTGGAGGAAGACAATCATTAGAAATGGTGGAATCGTGCACTGAGCCTTGCTCTGACCCACCTATCACCACTGCCCGATTGGGACGATTGTTTAGGTGGTCCGTATTACTTAACCTGCAGGGCCTGCCGTGTTGTTGTTTATCTAAACGCCAGCAGGTCATTTCGCATTGGACAAACAACACATTTGAGTTAGCTGGCTCACAGGCCAGCAGCATGCAGTGTGCGTTTCATCCACCAGGTGGCTGCACAAAAGTTTACACATTTCTCTGTTCCAATTAATGGAACGATGTTTTTAAAATGTGGAAACAAGCAAACAGTTGGCCACTTTTCTTTTCCACACAACCGCGCAGTGGGTTGTACAGATAAATGGACGTCGCGGAGTTGTAACCATGCTTAGACGACAGGCCGAATGACTGACACATGCAGTGAGGGAAGTGCGATATGTATTGACTGGCAGATGTGTACGTTTGCAGATCTATTTTTAGGCTTGTTTCAGAAGTATAAACGCGAAGCTTTGCCATGCAATCGTATGGGCTGTTAGGGGCTATCATTCAACTGTTTCGCTACCGTTGTTGCATCAGTCTGGCTGAGAATCTCCACAACTTTCCGAAAAAGTAATGCATAGGTATTACGGTGTATCATCCATCTATGGATAACCATCTGCTGAAATTCTTCGTGAAACCGTTATAACTCCGTTCCCATCTCGTAGTACTCCAGGGCCAGTGGACTGCCAGACTGATATCCATCTGAAGACTTTTCACTGTTTACATACATTGTACAGTCTCCTTCGCAATATGACATTTTCAAGTAACAACAACCCTAACATTCCGTATATGCAACCTGAATTAACTTCACCAAGACTGCTCTGATCCGTTGCTGGTCGGAGAATAGAAGTGACGATGCGCAAGATTTTGTGCGCGTAGATGTAGTTGTCCTCAAGACCAAGGCGGAGGGAAGCAGGTGCAAAGAAAAGCACTCGCTGTTCGTTTCATTCCATCCGCACTGATCGTTGAAACGGCCATGCTCGATCAGACGAAGAGTACTAACGGCGTGGATTGGCGGTTGTTTGAGGCGATTCAATCCCCGCAGATGAAATGTGGGAGCAAGCAAGAAGTTAGCGAGGTAAACGTTTATTGACGACACGTACAGAATTGCTAGCTACCGAGCAATGAACCAGCGATTATCTAAGAGGGAAAACTGCAAACATGCTGAACGGTGTTCTAGGCAGGTAGCTGAAACAGCGCCAAATGCGTTCGGTCCGATTAATTGACACAAACCTGGTCTAAGTTCCAAGAGGCAAACTGATTAATTCACCTGTCCACATCATGTTACAAGTTTACGAAACTGTATACAGTGAGATCAGTCAAATGAGGGAAATGACTAGATCAATACAGAGTAAACACTATAAATTTTCCAACCTCAATCTGAAATCGAAAGCGTCAAATCACTTGCAATATACGGGGTATCTGAAGTTCCGCCGCCACGTACGTCACCTACATTGACCTAATCGAAAGATACTTGCAATGCATAGTAAACCACAGTGAACTCTAAATAACACCAGTAATCGGCATGAGCAAGTCACGAAACGTGAACCCAGTGCATGACTGGTGGTCGATATGCCGAAACTGAGTAAGCCGGTGGTCCCGTTTTGAGCACGGATCCGCCCCAATTTCTCGGCCACCTCCACGAACCGTCTGAAAGTGTTCTAGAGCGAAGAAAAACCTCCGTTTCACTCGTTATGACCCAGAAATAGGAAAGGTATTTTCAGGGTCATAAAATTAAGTCTGTTATACCTTTTTCTCGCATGCAAAGTGTAAAAGCAAGAGCGTGTTTCATTCATTTAGAGAGAAATTTAGGCACATATTTAGATTTCATAAGAGAGAAGAAATCCGGTCCGTCGAATATATCTTATTGATTGGCGGTAGAGACAACATAGCTGCTGCGGTGGATTTCGGACTCCTGTTCACACTAATAATACTAGTAACAACATGTATGCTTATTATTATATAATATTAAATGGCGGTTTGTTCCATCTGCCTGAGGTTGTTCATAAAATAGGGACAGATGCTTAGTACACTAATGATCATGCTTATGCATGAGTTAGGTATGTATTCTGGAGCACAGGTGACATCAACTCACGCTGAAATACATGGCTTTTGTTGCTTCTGAATGTTGTGCAACATATTTCTCACTGAGTGTATATTTCTTGGTTCACCTTGGAAGAACACTTTTAGACATGTATCTGATGAAATCATAGTCAATATGAAGTTTTGGTCAAGGAAATGTCCAAATATAATGCGGATTGCTCTTGCTTTTGCACCGAACTTGATTATGGCCTGTAGGCTATCGCAGACGACTTCGCGGTGATCTGATCCTCACTTACCGGATACTAAGAGAAGAGGACCATCCATGTAAGTCGCTGTTAACATTATCTGCCGACAAACGATGCCGAGGCCATGCACTAAAACTTGTGACTCAATATTCCCGTTTAGATTGTAGAAAGTTTTTTACTCTCTCAGTGTCTGTCCGCACTGGAACGCACAGCCATCGCATATGGTGAACGCACCAAACATCGAGACATTCGAAAGACTGTTGGACTTGCACTTACATGATACACACTATATAACGGTATGACAAACTGCAGTGTCTAACTTACTGATATTTTTGTGTCACACCTGAAACTTTTGTTTTCTTCCATTTGCCATCCTGTGGGTCTGGTAAAGTTATTGCTTTTTATCCCACCATACACTATTGAACTATTGAATAGAAGACGGTGTTCCTAACAAAGAATCGGTTAGACAGGATAAATGCCCCGGTGCTTGGAAAAATTACTTTGCATCTATCTTTGAGAAACCTGTGAGTGAAGTTGTGTTACAGTTCTAACCTGGCCAGTTTGGTGTATGCGTATGAGTTTATGAGATTGTGCATGAGAATAACAGGTAGTGTTTCAGTCATCGCAACCAAAGAGACTCAATCGAATATGCTAGCAACACTCTTGATAGTTCATTAAGCAATGATTTATCAAGGGGTTAAAAGGCATGTGTTTGACAAGTCCCTTTGGATATTTGACGTGAAGACAATAAAGTCCAAAAGCCATGCGAGTCAGATATCGAGCGTCTACCGAGTGAAATGCGTTGGTAAATAATGTTGGTGTATAATAAAATCAAGCACACAGCAGAGCACGGGGTGCAGTGATCCTTGACGTAAGATGTGATCAAGGTAAAATATAGTCACTCACTGGGTCCATTTGAAACACATGCAAAACGTAATCCATAATGGCGTAGTTTAGGTACCGTTTCGAGGTTTTTACAAACCCGAAGGGAAAAGTATTTCCGTCGACACTCTAATCGGCTGTAATGTACACACAGCTTCAATCAGTTACCTCTGATCTCAGTGAGTTGGATAAGTCCCCGAAAATGGCGGCATACATGGTTGGGTTGATACATTAATATGAGGGCAATCCGCAGCATTCGGTAGCGTCCGCTGAAAACTCCCAGTAACTTCTGCGTTCGCTTGTGAGAGCAACTGCGTAGAGCATCTACGTGCATTGTCGCCATGCGTTGTGATGCTTCTAACGCATTGAGCTCACTATGAAACCAAGGTTGTCAAAGTTGGATGGCGTATTGAACATGCGGGCATACGTATGAATTGTGCATCATTGGGAATATCGACAGGTCAAGTTTGCTTGACCTTCCATCTGCTTGAATGTCACATCCCCTAACGATCGGGATAGGTGGAATCATTTTGCAAAGCGACCGCCTTACTGATTACGAAAATCATAATGGAAATATATGATAATATGTTTGTTGCGCTTCATTGGAGAATCTGCGTACATTTTTGACAGCTAGTTTATGAAATGGGTAGCACTATGTTCTTTCATAAGCAATTTTAACTTGTGGCGCAAAAGAGACAATGATATATTTTTCGTCGGTGCGTGGTACATTCAAACTGGATGTTACGATTCTTGATCTACAACAGAATCGCGGGGATGGTTAGTATTATTTTCCGAAATTCCGAAAGAGTTAGCCAAATATATTTTTCCGCAAATGATAAAATCTTCTGGTAAATCTTTGGGCCGATTTAGAGTGTGTCAAAACATAGTTAGTGTAGATGAATCCAAATATGTGAGTGACGTAATACGGACATCCATGGAATCGGTTGCTGTGGACGTGCATCCATCCGGGTTATTCCTTCCATGGGTTTCACTCGTACTTCCATGTCCCATCTGGCCGCGTACTGGTGTGGATTTAAAAGCAGGAATATCATCATCTACGGGACTCATCAATAGGGCTGTTTTTACGGGATTCTAGTGTGGACAGTCATTCCATCTAGCTCTTACCGGCAATGGACCTTTTGAGTCATGCACATTTTTCTCACCAACGAGCCCATAACAATGCGCCTTGCCTGGGTACATGTCGGCATATCGAAAGGTGTAAACTTAACCTGATTCACTGCATGACATATACATCCCAAACATGGCGAATAACGCATATACCGTTATTCAAACGCGGTAAGTACAAGTTCTCCTGACATCTCTCCACCCTACCTAAAGTTACAAGACAGACGTTTGAAAAACTGGCGAACAAAAAGCGATTGTAATATGCTTATAAACGGCTAATCATGCTATTTACGTACCTTTGAAATAAAATCACTTAACGGTGACAGGAAATTTGCTTTTGGAGGTAATACACTCGATCGCATGAACCGTCAGTCATAATCTTAATGCCCACTGCTTAAATGCACTGCATCCCAAAACAGGACATAGAAACTTAGGACAGGTGCCGGAAACGAGGTTTCGTTGCCATGTCGATACGGTAGCAATGAACAACAAAAATGCAGCAGTTTTGTTTTTCTCCGCTCTAAAGGCTGATTTTATCTAGAGTGATGGATGGACCTTACGAATAGCTGCGTGTGAGTTTATAGGATGAACCACATACAAGGGATTTCTGCAAAGCAGCAAATTTCCAACACACGAGCAACGTGAGAGATTATTCCCAAGTACTGAGGGAGGATAGAAATTGCTTAAATCTGAGAAACTTTCATGTAGGTACACTAACGCCCAAGGGCTCCTTAGTAAAATTACCGAACTTCGACTACGTCAGGTTGCAAATGCTTGAGACTTAAGTTCTATTACCGAAACTTGGTTACACCAACGGGTAACTGATGCTGAGGTTGAGATAGCCGGAATGTCACTCATCCGAAACTACCGCCTCAGCAGAGAAGGTAGGGTCCTACTCTACTACCGCAGCGATCTACAATGTACAATAGTTGATGATCTGGACACACACTTTACCGACTCACTCTGGTGCCGTCTCCGACTAAGACACAACGACGCATGTCTCGTACCTGTCGTTTACCGCCCCCCAACATCTACTCCGGAAATGGATTCCCGCTTGGTTCATGGCCTGAACAGAGTAGCACGCACTAGGTAAAGCCATGTTCTCATCTCCGTGGACTTCAATCTACACGATCTGGAGGTTTCGGCATCGCCCAGTGAGCAGTTCAAAGCAGACTTGCATGGACTGATCACTAAAATGCCCTTGTACAATCATATCACCATGCCTACTAGATTCAGGACAACAAATAAACCGTCCACATGTGAACTTGTGCTCACGAATGAAGAGCTCTTGGTTGACAAGTTATTGATGGATAGTCCATTAGATCTCAGTGACCATGTAGTAATAACGTTTAACTATGTGTGTTATGCGGAGTATCCACCTGAACAATCGGAACTAACTCATAACATCACACGCTACCAAGTATTGAAAGAACTCGCCGACGCAGATGCTTGGGAATTCTCAAACAACAGTCCCCTTGACAACTATTGTGCAGGGTTGGTTAATAGACTCAGCGACATCGTCAACCGAGCATCGGAGACCAAGCCCCTTTGTCCCGCAGAAATACCTTCAATTCTAAGGAGCAGGACTCGAAAACGCCTGGCGTTAAGGGATGCAGCATGGCCTGCTTACAAGATTAACCCCGACTCAGAGACTTGGGGCAATTTCCTGATCCATCGCAACCATTGCACTGCACTTGTCCTTGAGGACAAAGTAAATTATCAACAACGCCTAGCCAAAAATTTCATGGCAAACAACAAACTAGTATATAGGCATGTCAATAAGCTTCATAAAGTGAAACATGGAATCCTTCCACTTTTCACGATAGGCGGTAGAGTGCAAAGCGCCGAAAGAAGCAGCTAATGCCCTGCGGCTACAATACGCCCCTATTTTCGAACTCGTAACCTCTACTTGTCCCATAATGTCATGCACATTAACGACGCCATTGTTTACCAATGTAGTTTTCAGCCCATCAATTGTGTTAAGGAAGTTTCTCTCACTGCGTGAGCATAGTTCTCCGGGAGCATGCAACATCCGCCCGAAGGCACTGAAGGCCGTGACCAACAAGCTAGATGAAGCACTGTCACAGTTCTTCCAAAGGTGTTTTGGTGAACAACAAGTCCCCACCATGTGGAAGTGTGGCATTATCACCCCAATTTTAAAGGCGGTAGCCGTTCGGATCCCGCAAACTATCGTCCAGTGACTCTCCTCCCTGTGCTCGCGAAGGTGATGAACGCAGTCGTCGCTGAGACTTTAATGGACTACCTGGAAAAATGCAACATCTTGGTACCGGATCAGCATGGCTTCCGTCAGCACCGGTCATACACCACCAACCTACTGATTGCGCGAGATAGTTGGACGGAAGTGGCTGATGATGGGGTCGGAGTAAACGTCATCTCTCTGGACTTCTCCAAAGCTTTCGACCGTCTTGATCACCGCACCCTACTTCAAGGACTACAGAGTTACGGAATCGGAGATCTTGTACTTGGCTGGATTGGCAGCTTCCTTCACCAACGGAAGCTTCAAGTACGCGTTAGGGGATCACTCTCTAACCCAATTGAGGTGGAATGTGGTGTCCCAAATGGCTCAGTGCTGGAACCGCGTTTATTCCTGGTGTTTTTCAACGGCTTGGCAAGCGTTATCGCTTCAAATTTCCTGCTTTTCGCCGATGCCGTCAAGATATGGCGGGCGATTAATAACAAGCCAGATCAGGATCTGCTCCAACATGACCTAGATTGCATTTACGAGTGGTCAAAGATGAACATGCTTCAATTGAACATAGCTAAGTGCAAGGTGATACATCTGCGTCACCAGCCGGTGAGCGCTTACAAGCTTGGAGACCACAATTTGGATGTCTCTCAGGAGCGTGACCTGGGTTTATTGGTACAGTTAGATTTCAAATGTTCAAAACCAGCTGAGAAGGCAACGAGAACCGGAAAGCAACATTTCGGCCTTCTTCGTACAGCCTTCGGTCGGTTTGAACCCTCAATCTTTCCTCAAATGCTTAACATGTACGTGCAACCGCAAGTGGAATATGCTATTCTGGCGTGGCAGCCGTGGCAGAAACAGGATCTCGTTGCTCTCGAGACTCCTCAACGACGGGCAACCAAGAACGTCAGGGGCCTCTTTCATCTGCCCTATCAGCTTAGACTGAAATCTCTAAGAATGTACAGCAGTCGACATCGGCTTTTGCGGGGGGATCTCAAAATGGTTTACCATATTCTGAAGAACCCAAACCACATTTGCCGTCCGTTGCTGGAATTGAACCACAACACAAACCTAAGAGGTAATTAGCTGAAACTGACAATCCAGTATAGTCGGCTTAAATGACGTAGAAATTGCTATTCCCTCATCGTGTGTCATACTTGTAACGCTCTTCCTACTTATATCGTCTCTGCCCCCAATCTGGCGATATGTAAAAAACGAGTTGACGATGCATTGTCTCATTTACATTTCATTTTGTGACATTTTAGCCAGGGGCAACAAAACGCAAGCAAACAGGGTCTTGTCAAACACCCAACCAATTGATGTATGGAATTATACGTTTAATGCGCAAACATCGCTATTCCACATAAGTCTATGGTGTCCACCGCAACGCTTTTCACCTTATCATGAAATTGATTTTCTCTATAATTTCCATCCTACGGGACTTGTTAAGCAATGCCATTTATCCATAATAAACCATCGTTCCATCGTTCCATTGCGTGTTCGAAATCCTCTACGAGCCAATAACAGCCCGCAAGCACTGGAGGCCACAGTTAAGAAGCTAACCGCGCCCACTTCATGATACTTTCAAAGTTGTTTGTTTGGGTAGCAAGTCTCATCTAAATGGAATTGGAGCGTACTCACCCCAAGTTTGAAATCGGTGGCCGCATTGACCCGGCCCCTTGTTATCCATTAACTCAGCTCTGTATGTTCTCGGAAGTGATAGCAGCGGTCTGCACCGAGGCCTTGGTGGGCTAGCTAGAAAGATTAAAGTAATTACACCAGAGCAACACGGCTTCCGTCAATGCCGGTTATGCACCACTAATACGAATGTCAGAAAACTAGACAGATTAACTTGGAGAATCAAGGACACGGTTTACTGTTTATCCTTGGTTACTGTTTTTCGAACCGATGAACGTTCACTCAGCTGAACATGCTTAGCTTAGGTTTTCGATTGGTAATACACTGTAACCAATCTACTGATTACGCTAAGTAATGAAAGTAAAAATCATCTGATGTGGCAGCGTTCGCTACAGTTTGATTGAATTTTCAAAACCTTTCGACTATTTGGATCACACCATACTAGTTCATAGACTACATTTTATGAAATCGGGTATCCCCTCCCTGGGCAACTCGGCACACCCGCTCGCTAGTGGATGTTGTAGGTGTGCCTCCAAGGGACAGGTTCCGACCGGATTCAGTCGAAATAAGATGTTCGACGGGGTCTAGCGCGAAAACCTCGCTTACTTATGATGTTTCTTACCAATATTGCAAGCATTGCCACTATAAACTCCTGACTTTAACTCTTTGCATCGAAATGTGCTGTGCAGTTACTGGTGTTGAGGACAACTAGCTCCTCCATGAGATCTGGATTGCGTTCATGAACCGCGCATAAATTAATTAATCCAGTATACCAGAATGAAAAATAAGCACATACAATCCTTCATCATTTCGTCAGAGCATTGAGAAGACATAAGTTATGATGCGTCAACATTTTTATTGTTCTCATCAGCGGGCATTATCTCCACTTTCTCAGCTTTGCCTCGGTCGCATACAAACGTGGCCTGGTGAAAACGCTCTTCTACTGGGAGCCAGATGGATATGCAGTCCCGAAATGTTGCAAGCTAAAGAATTTTTGTAAAGAACTTAGTGTCAAATGGGTGTTTTGTGAAGTTTATGCAGATCTATAGCGGGCCTCCCAGGGAGAGAATACTGGTGTTAACTGCAGAGAAAAAGCACGTTTATTTGTTATTGTCGTTCAAAGGAGATGCAGTATCAAATGAAATCGGACATAAACGCCGGTCTGCCCTTAAGCGCAACTAAGTGACCACACCGCAGCGATTCATACAACGCGGCCTTGTTCTTCATGACCGCCGGAGTGACTCATTAGTCAGTTCGGCCTCTCACTTTGTTTACCAGGTCACCTGCGGTTACGATGATATTTACATAGGCAGAACTGACCGTCAGTTACTTCAGAGGGTAGTTGCATATGTGTCGAGGGTGTTGGAACAACTGATGACGCAACAAAACCGAGTGGGTTCGAGGATGAACCGGAGTCCATCATCGTCTATCACCAAGCATTTATTGGCAACTCGACAGTAGGTAAACCTGGAGACTGCGTTCAACGTGTTATTAAGTAACAACAATTCGCTAATTTTGGCAATTAGGGAGGGCTTGCAAATTAGGGCTTATCAATCTGTGCCGTGTGCACAGAAACCAATGAAACCATCAATTAGGTTATCGTGGTCTTGCTTTTGACAGTTCGGTTTGTGTGCTAATTTTCCCTGTATATAACTGTCTATTTATTCCGCCTGTATTGTGTTTGCGACTGATGAGAACAATCGAAATGTTGACATATCGCAAATTATGTCTTCTCTCTGCTCTGACAAACGGGCTGAAGGGGACCCACTGTTTTACCAATCATTTCTCTGCGGATGAATGTATGTAGGCGTAGTGATTACCTGTTTTTAAAAATCACCCAGAGGAATAACGTCAGGACCCAGTGTCGGGACGATCTCGACTGCTCCATCTTGGCTGAAAAGGCATCACATAACGATAATCGAAATGTATATCTGTTTTGCTGGGCTTTCGATCGGTTTGAGTATGCGAACTTTTCGCAAATTTTCTACACCTACATGTGACCCAAAGTGGAATACGTAATCCAGGAGTGGCTTCCATGGCAGAAGCACGATCTCGCTGTGCTTAGAACGTGACAACTTAGGGTATCTGCGAATGATAACGGTCTCTTCCATCTGTTTTATCATCCTGGACTAAATTTCCTTGGAATGTGTGGCAATCGGTGAATGCGACTTTGTGAGGACCTCACAAAGGCTACTCCAGCCACGGTTTTCACGCACTACAGAATCCAGTCATAACGGCATTGTGAAAGGCGATCATCTGAATTTGGACACACAATGTACTTGGATGGAATGACGTCTAAACGTTTTCTCTCTTCAGGTTTATCATCCGTGGAACGCTCTCGCAGGATGCTTTATTTGCCCCCAAGTTAATAGTGTTAAACTACGACTTGGCGACGTGTTTGTTCATTTACCATTACCATATAGCGTGTGTTCATAAAGAAAATACACAGCGCCAATAAATCTGTATTTCAAACCTCTAAGCATGAGAACGTTTAATTATTCTCATGAAAATATCTTGGTGGATACACCAGTGTCCAAACAAAATAGTGACACACCTTTCACTGATCTGATAACATTATACCTAACCATCCTAAAGGAGCTGCTAGGCTCAGACATTTTATTCGCTATTAAGCATTTTTTCATTGTAGTGATCTAGATGGAAACGAGGTAGCTGCATGTCAGGAAGGTTCAGCGGTCACGGAAGCAGCTCCACTTATCATGTCATGGCCATCTATTTCTAACAATGAACAATGGACAATGGTTTTTGTCGGGTAAAACAGTGGTCGCTTGACAAGTGCCGCAGGATGGTGAGGGTAAAACTATAACTATCAAACGAGATGTAAGTTGTCTGTTTGAGAGTTTATTTATCAGATACGCTACTGAATAATAGTAGTGTAAGTGGGAATTGAATGCGAACGACGAGACAAAATGGGAACAGTTATATTTGTTGTACTTCGTGAGATAAGTAAGAAGTTAAGACGAGAACAATCACTCCTGTCCCGCATCCTCAGATTTATGTAACATGTTATTCCGGTTTGTTGAGATAATTCATCTATGCCAAAGTAGCATAGTTTACGCAACGAAGTGATGAGGGCAAAGGGCAAAATCCGAGCCTTTTCGAAAATATCCAAGGTAGGGGACGAAACAACGAAGTTTGGGAGAAAGTTCCAGGGTTAGCAAACCAGAAGAGAAGAATAATGCCACCAGCATTCCAGGCGGGTATACTGTGCATACAATTTCAGGCGGTTACCTTCGAGATTTGAATTATGGCTGATTTTCAGCAAGTGACGGAATACGTGATTACAGGCGCTCAATATTTGATAGACCAATATGAGATCGCCGCGCAGCCTTCGGTAGCGGCCACTGCAAATTTCCAGTGATTTCAGCCTTTGATGGTAGGACAGATGTCGTAGACCGTTGACGTTAGTTCTGGCCCTGCGTTGTGGTTTCTCTAGCCGTCCTAAGTCGCGCTTGAAGCAACGTTGTCAGGCTTGAACGGCGTAATCAACTTGAGAGTGCTCGTAAGAGTTACGCATCATGGAGAAGATAGATGAATCGAAACTTCCGAATGCTCTGCGCAACAAGCCGACGTGCTGGTTGGTTCTCTTCGTAACTGCCTCTAACTGCTTTGAACAGTTAACTTCAATTTGATTGAGCATACCAAGGTCGCGTTCCTGGAAAATTGTTTGCAATACACGCGACCCAAGCATATACACGTAGACATACCGATTGCGCAATTGAACAGCGTGACATTTTTCCACATTGAACGGTAGTGTAGTCTGAACTGACCAGTTCGAAGTCCTGTTGACGTCATGCTGGAGCTTTTCGTGGTCGTTCGGTTCCCGGATCGCTCAGCATAACTTGATATCCTCGGCGAAGTACAGGAAATCAGAAGTAATTTCCGTCATCAGATCGTTTATGAAAATCAGAAATAGCCGGGGCCCGAGCACCGAGCCTTGTGGTACGCCGCACTCCACTAGAATTGCGTCAAACAGGGATTTGCCTACTCCCACATCCAATCAACCTCCGTGAAGGAAATCGCCTATCCAACGCAACAGTGGAGCACCAGTGCCATAGAGCTGAAGTATGTGGAGGAGAACTTGGTGGTCAAGCGACCAAACGCTTTTGAGAACTCCAACTCCTGCTTCAATATCAACTGCTTCACTCCAACTGTTGCGTACAATTAACAGATTCGTACTGCATGAGCGGTGTTGTCGGAAGCCATGTTGTTCTGCTGCTATCACTTTGTGATTTTCAAGATACTGCATGAGTGTATCAGCGACGATAGACTCCATAACCTTGGAAACCACAGGGATTAGCCTGATGCAGTCGTCCGGGGTTAAATTTAGCTTAGAATGCTTCCGTCAATGCAACAATCCGACCGTTTTGCTTCGTGCATGGGTACTACATGTCCGCAGTCAATGGTATCATAGTTGCCCCTGGTAAACATAAAGTAGGCCTTAAGACCCTATGGAATCCCATGCATTGTGTATCCTAGATGTATGGTCTGTGTGTGCACCACGTATGTCCGGATTGCAAAGTGGGGTAAGATCAAGTGTTACGGTGATCCAGCTACGTTGTATATGCATGCTACGGTCATTAGCTCATTGTACGAAATTATTTTTTACATCCAAGAACAACACTATTAAACCTGGATTTCCATCGGCTGGGATAAGAATTAGGTGTTACAGCATCCAAAGAACCGCGTTTGCATAACAACATGATTCAGCTATCGGCGGCCTGGAACGCATTGCCTCTAAAGGATATCCCGCTCTCGTACTTCGAGACTGCAGGTTGCATGGTTGTACAGATTGAAAATATGCTATGAATACCTTTGACCCATAGACGCCGGTTACTGAGAGATTCCGTTTGGTCAGCAACGTTATCCTCTTTCTCTATCTACTAGAATCGCCCAGTCGCCGCGATTGTCCTAGTCGGTTCGCGTGACACGCTTGACACGAACGCTATCGAACCCCCGTAATTTGTACCGTGAACGAGCCGGAGCACACTTGTCGGTACTTGCGGACTAGACGGAATGCACTAATCACTATTCGTGCTGTGTATCGCTTGCCACCCGTTTACCCAACCCGAGAGAAGATAAGCCCAGCCATCAGCAGAGCAATTTCACGAGCCAGCGGAAACGGGACTACATGATCGCACAGCCACAATTTTACACCGAGCCTGGCGACATCGACTGCGAAAATGAATACAAAAAAGACGAATAACGGGGTCCAGTAGTCGTGGGTGTGTACGTGACAAGAGAGTTTACACTCAAGGAGTGGGCGTGTCGGAGCAAGTGTAGTGTGAGTGAGTCGGACATGAGCGTGGGTGTGTCTGGATCATAAACTCACAAGCTGTGATGTCTGGATCGCGAATTATGCGACCTTTCCAGAGGGACAAGTGCTCCTCATAACGCTAGCATTATTACTCAGAGTCCGAATGCCAAGGATTATTCAATAAACGTCGTTCAACAAATCATCTAATTTGTGCTATCAGGAGGGCCCTCAGCAGCTTCACCTGGAGCCTTTTTGGTTCCGATGACTGAAACATGGTTGCCTGCAAACGATTTCGAATTTGGCTGTCACTGTGACTAGCCACAGGACGTCTGCGCCATGGGTGGTTTGTGCTGCACCACCCACTGCTCCATCCACACACCCCATAACCAGTGTAAACCCGAAGGAATAAGACCGGCAGGCATGTGGATGGGAGTCACGTTTCATCAACAGAGCCGGCCCACACTCCTTCACAGGCAAACACAAACACGCTCTATTGGGGAATCAAGAGCTCCCAAGACGGTAGGTGGACCGTAGTCCACTCTACACTGAGTGCATGGAAGCACTCTTCCAGCCTAAATCGGTCACAATGACCGAACAACCTGCCCCACCAACAACGACCAACTGTCTCCTGGAGCCAATATGAACGAGGCGTTGGGTAATAGACAGGTAGGCACCTTGTCAACATACACATCAAGCGCAACCACACCTGGGACGTCAAACAGCAGCCAATCATTCGAAATGCCGATATCGAATAAAGTAAACGCATATGACGACATAAATACTCGCTAAATGAGCATATAGAAGAAATTGGTTATAAGTGAATATGTGATAAGTACAAAATGTCCGAGTTATTCAAAAAAATACCACGCGACACAATTACGCAAGTTTACCACAATTTGCATAAGCGACGTGTGCAAGTTGGGAGAATATTATCAGGTGCGCAGAACAAACCAAGTAAGATGTAATGAATTTTATCCACATTGAAAAGACCTAGTATAAGTGTAAGTTGGTTTAGCCCAGCTGCGGTGAAGAAGCATCATGAATGCGACATCATTCTCAGCATGGGGCAAACATGGTTGAAGTCATCCGGTTTTGCATTTGCTTGTAAGCTTAGGCAGAACCAAACAAATAGCATGACCGAAGCATAACATGATGCATATACCCAATCCCTTAAATCAAAAGACATGGTTTAATCTGTACACACTGAAACTGCGACATAACTTTGCCCGAAATTTCACAACTGAACTTGTAAACTATTCGTGCCATGAACAAGGACAGCTTTTGCATCCAACTTCTTCCTCGTCAGATATGCTGCGTGCGGAAAATCCTACCAACCGTTTTGTGGTCTTGTACAAATGTACCAGCATACGCATTAAACGTGGGAATTTCCTAGACACGAACTCGTTAATGACCATGTTTTCGTCAGGCAAATGTCCAAATGTGTCCTTCTAAGAGGGGTAAAGAAACATATAGCCACTGAGAAATATGTTACACAAATTTCAACGGCAACAAAAGCCGCGTATTTCAATATGATTGACATGTGCTCTAGAATGCAAATCGCACTACCCCATCTTCGAATGCTGCAGCATAATATACGGAAATATGAGAAAGAGTGACAGAGTTTCCGTGAACCTGCCGAGGTCATTTACTAAACATGTGATTGGTAAACACTGCTATGAGTTCTCTAGGACGTTGCAGTGAACTTCATCCCGAACTCATTTGGACTAGACGGTTGAAAAACAACTTTTCACCACGTTACACAAAAGGACCTATTCCAACATGCCTACACTCAATTTACAACATTGCTCAACTCGAGGGCTTCGCAACAAAGGTTTTACACTGAATAAACCGAAGGCTAGAACGAACGTCCGCTCTAATTTCTTCCTGGTCAGATACAGCTATCTGTGGAATAAAGTACAAATAACACTCAGGTCATGTGACAATGTGGCAACATTTAGTAGCAGACTCGCCAATTACATTGATCTAACCACGCTAAGCTCTATATTCACATGGGAAATATCCTTCGATCAGCTATTCCATGAGGGGCCAAAAAACATAAACAATGTTTTCATAATTAGGCTTTGACCTCAACCACCCGTCAGAATGTTAATACATGAACAGTATATCCAAATATTCCACCTATGCATGTCACCCATGCAAGAGCATGGATTCTTCTATACAAATTGATCTGTGCCACTATAGACATGGTTTCTCTCATCAAGAGAAATATACGGATTATTCTTATTATCATTGCTGTATTAATACTCTATTCCTATTTCATAAGCAACCACTAGCACAGTCGAAATATCCTAGTTACTATTATATAACATCAGAAACAGAAAGTAGCGAACAAGTCTGTTTTCAGGGCTTCACCATCAGGCTAATACAACCACAAAAAAGCGAGCTAGAATAGACATAATGGGTTTAAAATGGGTCTTTGAATATTATCGATATTATTAATGATAAAGCGAGGTCGCCTCGGATCTGTCGTCTATGCTGTCAATCAATAAAATATATTTCACGGACTAGATTTCTTCTCTGGCAGCAAATCCAATCATTGCTCTAATTTTCTCCACAACTGAACCAAACACTGCCCTATCTTTAATGCTTTTGCATGCGTGAAAATATATAGCAGAAGTACTCATGCGACCCCGGAAATACCGTTCTTGTTTCTGGGTCATAACGAGTGAAACCTAAGTTATTCTTTACTCCAGAACACGTTCTGACCGTTCATAGTGGAGGTCACATATGTGGGCCCGGTTCGTGCTCAAACTGGTACCACCGGCTTGCACAGTTCCGGTATGTCGATCACCTGTCGTACAATAGGTTCACATTATGTGACCCTTGCTCATGCTGAATGGTGGCGCTAGTTAGAGTCCATGGTGGTTTACAATGCGTTGCAAGTGTCCTCCGGTTAGGTCAATACAGGTGACGCAACTGGCAACGTAAAACTTGCTATGCCGTACAGCAAAAGATCGCACGTGATTTGATGCTTTCGATACCAGACTGCGAGCAGTAAGCTTGTCGATTTTGCTCCGTAATCACCATGGGATTTCCCAGTTCGACTGATGATCGTTGTGTAAAATAAACTAAAATTATACACTCATGATATACTCAGGTGAAATAAACAGTTTTACCTGTTGGAAGTTCGAGCACATTTGTTTGAAATAATCAGACCGAACTACTTTGGCGCTTTTCCGCTAACGGTTTAGAACGTCGCTCATGACAGCTGGTTGCCTGCAGTTTTGACTTGCTAACTAGTCACTAGTTTGGTGTTCTTTAGCTAACGAGCCTTTAGGTTTCGTCAATAAGCTTTTATGTGGCTGAATATATTTTTCCTCGCACATTTCCCCTACGGTATTTAAATCTGGTCCAATAGCAGTCAATCCAAGCCGTTATATCTCTTTGTCTGATCGAGCACTCTGTCCGGATGGAACGAAAGAAACATTGAATGCTTTTGTTTGCACCTGCTTCCCTCTGCGTTTATGTCTAGTTCAACTAATTGATGTAAATCCCCTGTTATAAAACCGGTCGCGCCATGACTGCTATTCATCGAACAGCGACGGCCCAGGGCAGTATTTGTCAAATCACGGTCAGGTTACACTTGCAGCATGTTATGACTCCTTTTCCTTGAGGGTGCTACGATACAAAAGTGTCTGTTCCATACAAGTAAGAATTGTTGACTCCTCAAATGTGTAACAAGCTGTCTGGACGTGTTTATTTGCCGAAGAGCAGATGGGTCCATGAAAAGAGAGGTTTACCGAAAACCGACTTGGTCAGGGCAGTACCTGTACTTTACCAGCTTCTCCCCAATGCGCAACAAGCGGACCTTACTCAAGACGCTATTCAATCGTGCAAGAAAAATATGCAATACCGACAGTTTAGATGATGAGATAAACGCGCTCAGCGATACGCTGTTGCAAAATGGCTATCCAAGTAGATTCATCGACAAACATAATCAGGCGAGGGTGCCGGGACAGATGGCTTCGACAGTGTCTAAAAAGAAGATCTACATCGAGTTACCATTTAAGCGAGATTTTGCCAATATGAAGACAACGAAACGCATAACTTCGGCAGTTCATAGGACTTATTAGGTTGCCGAAACTATTCTTATCAACCGGACTAATCGAATATCTGTTACCCCAATGACGGAAGGACAACCTATTGGCGCCAACTCAAATTGGATTTACTTATTTACTTGTAGTTGTGGTATGCACTACATCGGCCGTACCAATCGATCGTTGAATTCCAGAATAAAGGAACATGTACCTAAATGGTTGCAACGTCAACTCAGACAGTCGTCGGTCGCTCATAACATCTGTTCAGGTAAGCCACCTGCTTCATCCATAGGTAGGCATTTACTGGCCACCTGTCATCAGTTTGATCCGGCCAAAATGTTTACAATCGTGTTAAGATCTGCCAACGTCCGTTTCCTACGTTTCGCAGAGGCAGTCGCGATCAGCCGTAGCAAACCTGCACTCTGTGTGCAGAAACAGTTGTTCGTAAGCCTACGGCTGCACTGGGCTTAGGGGGTGTCACACCTGCCCCTCTACCCTGTTCTAACTTGTTCCGGTCTCACCCTACCTGTCGTCTGACATATTTGTATGTTATTGTGTTGGCACTGAAGAGAACACGAAATGTTGACATCTGCCAGTGTTCGTCTTCTTACGGCTTTATTCAAATTACTAAAGGGATCTAATTGTTTCAACAATCTGTCAGTCAACTGGCTATTGAGCACTGCGACATTGTAACGGAGTTAAACTGGTTTCACAGAGCTTTTCTGTGCAAAGTATACCATAGATGACAGATACACCATAAGGAGTATGCACCCATTTTTGGCATTATGTGCTGATGTTCAGCCTGCTTAGTGCTATCGAGATAGTGGAACTCTTAAATGATGGTCATTATCAGTCGCTAAGACTGCACGACTAACGTTTGAGTTTATAGTTCTGAAACCGGCCTAGAAATATATTTTCAATCGTACCCACCTGCCAGTCAATAGATGTCAATTCTCATCGCCTTGATTATTCAGTCCAAAGGCTTGTCATCTAACCATCGTTACAACTCAGCGGCATCTCTTTATCCGTACAACCACTGGGCTATTGTATGAAAAAGAAACGTGGCTAAGTGGTGGCGTGTTTTCACTTTTAAAAAGCCTTCCCGGCAGGTTCTGTTGCTTATGTCAAACGGACCGCCTTACAATCGCCTCAATCAGGCGGTCCGAAGCGTCAGTACACCAGTTCACCCCAGTTCACCAACATCTGCTACGGAGCTGAGGTCACCCATGTATCAATGGTATCATTTCCCATGGTGATAAAACGTTTAAAATCAAATTATATGGCTCAGATAACATCACAACAGCTAAAAGAGCCTCCAGAGCTATCAGAATTTCAACTAGTGACTAAACAATTCACCCTACAGCCAGAACATGTAGCCGACATATGCAGATTAGACCCTGAACGAGTTGCAGTTGAACAATGCCATATTATGTACCTATGAGTATGTGGTTCTTGAGGTATTTAAATGAGGCTAGTCGCATCAGTTTTCAAATAAAAAAGGTCCACTGCACGTCCGTAAAAGCACTCGATAGAAGTTTCAACGTGTGCAAATCCTGTGCTCTGTAAATTTCTTACTTTGCATGGTAGTGGAGGACAAGACCTACTGTATCTGACTAGGATTAGAAATCATTATGGAGCGAAGCTGTTCCTCGTGGCCCAGTGGCATAAGCTGCTGACTGGCAATACAAGACGCTGGTGGTCATGGATTCGGATCCTGTTGGGTTCGATGGATGCATACAACAGATGAAGCCCAACAGGATGAAATTGCAGTCTAGTGCTTTTCATGACACTTGAAAGACTAGTTGATTTGTAAGATAGGGCGATGAACTTTGATTTAACTACCATATTATCCATGGCCAGATTTTAACCAGGAATGCAATTACTCAGATTTAGCTGCTTCCGCATTGCAGATAACCCTTGATATTTACTAAAGAGGCCTATGAATAAATTACATCAAGGCCGTTCAGCGAATGTTGGGTGGACGGAACTTCCCTAAAACCATATAGTTTGGAGGTTGAACCCAAACATAAGACGCAGAGAGCTCAGAGCCGAAACTCAGTCGGTTAACCGTCCATCCAAATTCCCAAAATATACCACCCAACAAACCGTGCACACGTTTGTGTGTGAAAAACAATGTTATTCCGTTCCCGAGTAAAGACGTAGTAAAACGTCCATGCCTTTCTTTTCCACATTAATATGTTGCATTTATCCATGGCGGAGCCATCCACAGTGGTCCTTTCACAACATGACGTGTTAGGCATTCGCATGGAGAGGCTTTCAAATAAGATCCAGTGTTTATCTTCTCCACATTGCTTTAGCTGATGCGCTGAAGGAATGTGGTTTGGTGGACTGCAAGAAATATATCCAAGAGCAAATCATCTTTCTTCCTGACAAACCGGGATGTGTGTCCGGAGAGGTATTCACATAGTGCACAACGTTGGACCAATCCAACGCGAAATTACATTTATATGAATGAGGTAAAGTGGAAAATTCGGTGCACAACAGATCATACGTTTATTGTGAAAGTACTGAGATAAGTGCTTAACGGGTAGTCACACTTCACCTACCACACGGTAACGATTAAGGCCAATGGCGATAAAATATTGCTCACTGGCACACGTGTATGTCAGTAATTTGGCAAACAACAGTACAATTGTACCACCTAGTTTCAGTTAGAATGAAATCATGTCGTGTGCATTTAAAACACACGCGCCTAGTTGATTGGATGGATGAGTTCAATACTTCCTCCTACAGTACTCCATCCTCCTGCAGTTTCAGGCTAATGTCTTACTGCTTGATGGCGATAACATGAGCACATGTGGAACAAATTCTTTCTGTCTTTGATGCGTTCATCGTCTGTCGCTGCATCCGTCGGCAAGTGGTGTCTCGTCAAACATTCATCCAATTTATGCAATGTATCACTCTGTGTTCTTCTTCCTTCTATCTCACCACTGCCTGAGAACCTCGAGTTTAGATTCCACTGAATCGTATAACGTTTATTATACACACATGTGCTACTGAGTTGCATTCTATTGCTTTTTCCTTTATTTATTCTATAATTTTGCAGTTTGCTAAATGTATCTAGTCAGCTGTTCTTTCCTTTACAACCCTACTGCCACCATTCCGCCGAACAAATGAACTTAACGTCTTGGTGTTTGAAATACAAATATCAGGGGACACTGCAATCCATTTTCAACACGCTTTATTACTGGTGTAACTGAGGTACCTCGGGATATTTATGCCGCTTACGCAGATAATGCTGAAGCTACGAAAACTGTTCGAGATTGGTTGTCAATCAAAAAATGTTAATTTCGACTTGAACGATGTTCCTCGCTCTGAGTGAACCTACCAAGTTCCACGAAGTGCCTTAGCGATTTGCTATTGAAATAGGACTGTCACCAAACATTGAGAATTCAACGAGAAGATGCACACAATTTCAATAACTATATCTCATCATCTTAATCAGTTAGGTTATTCAGAAACTCAGAACATGTGTGTCACACGAGTTTACCGGGAACAATACAGCTCAAATGCCCACCTGAGACCCGGTAACACGCGGCTATAATAGACCATCTTTATGTTGAATATTCCAGGGATACCAATTACTGCCTCTAGATCAATATGAAACAACGGAAGAAGACACTTCAAAGCCGAGAGCCAACCGATGAATTTTTCTCAAACTGATCGTATCCTGCGTTTATTTGGAATACGAGAATAATGTGTATTTGAAGTTGTTTGAGAAGAACATTGACCAACTGCGCGGCGCGAATGCGAAGATGCAGCAGAAAAGAGTCGATCAGGTATGCAAAGTCAATTTGCTTCGTAATAACTCCAGGAGGCCTTTTCCAACGTCGACAAAGCAGCCCTGAAATAGCTCCATTGGGAGGTTCCCTAACATCCATCTTAATCTCCAGAACTTGTGGTGACGAATTATCATTCTTTTCCGTTGGTTGCCTGACCAAACGAGGAGCGCAATCTTCGATACCCTTGCACTTCTCACCTTTTAACAGCTGTTCAAATTATCATTTAGGAAAACTTGGTTGACGACCGGCCAATGTATTTATGGCGTTAGTCGATCACCATAAATACATTCACCGGTCGCCTACCAAGTTTTCTGAAATTATGACTTCCCGATCCGTCCCAAATATGTTGCAAGATATCGTGTTCAATTTATCGTCACGTATACGCATTCTACCGTTTGCTTCACATGGTAAATCCAGTTTTAACGCAGTAGTTTTCAGTTTATCGACCAATTTTATTTCTTTGCTTTTTGAATGCTCCACTTAACTGACATTGAGCACTTCCGGGCTAGAATATGTTCCGCTCCATTGGTTTACTGACGGATGTCAACTGCCATTGCTTCGTGAGATGAAATTCTTGAAGAAACTAATGCCCGTGCTGTACTTCGGCTAATCCTGTAAAGATATTCGAAACATCGTTATGATTTCATTTTGCATAATATGATTTCGTATAGAAGTACTGCTGTCCTCTATTCGGCTACTTTTAAGCACACTTAGAGTGAGGTTAACGACCTGCACAAGGGGAAAATTAGCTACGTCGACCTACATTGTTTATACAGCAAAATGATAGCGGTCGCACAGCTATAAAATCAACAAGCGCACCGGATGGGCTCGAAGTATGGGAATAACGAAACCGTAATAGATCGGCTGATTCCACAGTTGACGGCGGGCGCACCTAACTGGTGACCAATGCTGGGATTCAGCGGTACAGCACTCTACTGGAGGTTGCGGTTTGTACAGTGTTGATTTATTGACTCTTGCTGATGAGTCAGCTTGTGCTCGCGGATCAAGTTCACACAGAAGATACGCTGTGTAACGTGTGCAATCCAGGTGTCGTCCCTCGGGCAGTTCCAGTGAGTTCGTCATGCCAACTCCCTCAACGACATACATTTGCGTGTTCGGCTCCTCATTACAGACTTGCTTTCGATTTGACGATGAAAGATTGTTGCTCCAATGCATGCGATACAAGTGTGTCAAACGAATTTGAGAATGTTTCCCAGGTGAAATCTGCGGGATATTCAGTTTAGAAGGTCCAAAGTGTGTTCATCACAATTATGTAAAACACGTTGTAGTGCGTGGAAATATACCCATTCGTCATCCAGTTCTTCAGGATATTTCGGATAGCATGTGTAGTCAATCGAAAGAATACCATGGTAGGTGTGTTCCAGTGGCGTCCTTGTAACTATTCCGTCAACTATGAGCTCTTCGTTGGTGAACACATGATCGACGGTCTGTTAGCAGTTCGAGATGTGGTGGGAGATTTTACTTGTTTGTACAGTGGGCATCGATAAATCAGCCCGTGCAAACAGGCTTCAACCTACGTGTTATTGGCTGCTGCTATTTTCAATTTGTGTACATTAAATTCTCCCAAGTTGAGTGTGGATATCTAACTTGTTCTAAACAACTCGCAAAACGTGATTCACTTTGGCGTCTATCTTTAGCGTAGAGTTGGCAGGAAAAGAACTACCCATAGTAGACATTTGTCCTTGTTCCGCTGCCATAGCTGACATCAAAGCGAAACAGGGACGCAGATTTCCGCATGACAAATAAGTTCGCATCGGAGGTTTGCATTGGGATTAACAATTACACCACCATCCCTTCTGGATCTATCCTTCAGAAGCAGCGACGCACCGGGCAAATTGATCTCAGAATCGGTTATCTCAAAGTGTAATAAAGTCTCTGTAATAATGATGATGACACGCGATTGAGCCGTGGCGTTATCCAATTTCGACCGAATTACTAAGGAGGTCTTGGGCCTTAGTGTACAAGCAGCATAGTGATTTGGATGTCAGGAGCGCGTTGTCAGACGTCAAAAATGTGTGTTTTTTTAAACCGACGCTTTGGTGTGCGGTCTCTAACCGTCTTTTAGTTGGTCGTACATTTATGAATTTCGGTCTTGCTGCATGGTCTCACAATGTTTGAAATTAGGATGTTCACTCGTGTTTCGCTCCTTTCTGTTGGGTGCCGTTAGTGCTGTTGTATCGGTCTCGACTCGAGACTGTGAAGTCAAAGAACTTTATGCGGTTGCAAGTCCCGTCAAATTGCTGACCAAACGTGACCGTGCGCCTAAAGCATATGGACGAATATCATTTGGCATCCTGTCACGAAAGGGCAGCGACTCAACAAATAGAACTTGTGAAGCCAAGTTTATTACTCGCAGACCGCAGGCTTTGTAGTTAGTTAACGAAGAAGTTCTTATCAACGATTTCACGATAACATTGTCCAGAGCGACGGTTTCGTGGGGGAAACACCACTGCTCTCTGTCATGCATTTGCGCTTTTGGATCTGGAGAACCCGGAAGATCGGGAACAACGTGAACAAATACGATTATTCCCTACGGACTCTGCGACGGCCGCCTTAGTTATGCCATTTCTTTGGTCGATATTTCCGAGGAAACACGCGTACTATGCGCTCCCCACTCGGTGAGTTGCGAATGAAGAACCGCTGAGAGCAGGAAAGCCTCTGTTTCATCTGCTGAGTTCAGAGTTACTGGAAGAATTCGAGACCCACCAGAGTGCATAGAAATCGCGTGACGAGTTACGCATCTAAGTTTAGTAGACGCAACCTGAATACCAACGGGATCGCAGTTGGAATTCCACTGGTTGCGATTAGCTAACAACTTGGTTTTATTATGCCAACTTTGAGTTCGGACTCCTTATGCACACGAGAGTTCACGCACCGTGGTTCTGTCTAGGGAATGGCGGTATGAGATTTGTTGCAGTTGATTTAGGCTGTTTAGCATGCGACACTGGATTTGACGAGGAAAGCTGCGTCGTCTCGCGCGTGCTCGGTATAAAAGATTGACTTACGCGTGTCCCTCACGGTGTGTTTATCAAGGCAGCCGATTCGTACGTTTTACGTTTTTCTCTCTGTATCAGCTTGCCTCCAACTCTGAGCTGCCGGTGTCTTGAATGAATCTGTAGGTGTGGCCTCCATGAATTGTGTAATAACTGTCACGCCGAATGCGACTTGCCGGTACACGAATGTGTTTGGTAGACGATACTGTTAGTAGCACCAGCTGTCGGAGTGTACCCGGTGCCATCAAACCGCTAGCAATTGAGAGCGAACACGAGACAGGTGACGCAACAAGAGGTTTCTCGACGTACTGTGCGAGTTAGCCTATTGAAAAACATCAGTGTTCAGTGGTTTGCACAGCGGAGTTGCAAACTCTGCCAGGGATTCCATTTGAAACCTGACCCACTCATCGACGCAAGAGGAGAGTTGGGTCCCCAAATGACAATAATTCTTCTAATGACGCAACGATTTTTAGGGAATATCCCAATCCTTTGGAAGCTTACTAGAAGGAGTTATTAGTGATGGGAGCATTTTTCTAGACGGAATTCTCTGGCTCACGTAATAGCTTTATTCTGTCAACCTAACACGGTGGTCACATAATACATGCTCACTTTGATTGCTGCAATCATGCAAGTGGTTCCACTTCGTTAACAGCGGTTTCCCTGGTTCACATTCGCTGTGGTGCAACTGGTGCGAGGCTTCACTCGTTGACGATGAGTGACAGGGAAACATGGCAAATGTACTTAGCGTCCGGTCAAATCTTATGTGTGCAACACTTGTAATGGGTGGGTGATAAACCGGCATATCAGCTTTGCGAAACAGACACATCGCAGGTATTTGGAGAATTGTTTGCACAGCCAACTAGTAGAATACCAACCTGGACGGAAATTGTGCTTGCTAAGTACATGGTACCAAGCTGTCAGGAAGCGATGTAGCCTGAGGTGAAAGGGCGATAAAACTATGCACAGACGAGAGCAATGCCAACAATATCGCAAATAAAACCGGAAATAAAAGGGAAAAGCAAATATCCATAAGACCTAAGAAAGGTAAACAACCTACCTGAACCGGAATTAAGCAAGCAAAACAATTCTGGACGGCACGAGATGTATCAATCATCTGAAGCTCTGTATCTGACTCGCGGAAACTTCCTTGTAACGTTTTGGGTATGGTAGGTGATTGGCTACCCGGTGTAACGGAGATAGACCAATAATCACACGGTTTACGTAAACGGATAATGATCATTTAGGCACGTGACAACCAGAGCTGTGTAAGCGAACCCAAATGGTCCCATACCTGATGGTTCGTTACAATGATGCTCTCGCGCCTCCTAAAACGAGTTGGTCAAGCCGCCTAAAGTAAGTTCTTTTATGCACCCAGTGTTAAGCTGAAATATCGATGCAAAAGGCATGCACACAGAAGGTTAAGTTTATCGAACAGGCCATAGAATATTACCATAAAACCCAGTGGAACAAAGTTACTCGTAGGAATGATCGCGCGACATCCTGGGGGAAGTCATCTAAGTATATCTAACGGAGGATTTCCATACTTTGTCAGACCGCTATTGAACGCATGATATTCCGATGGTATTAGCATTGAATTTTGAAGTAACTCAAGGTGAGTAAAGTTCTCTCTCCCATCATACACTATTGAACTTTTGAATAGGAATCGCGGTCACCATTGCGATTGTGGGTCGAAATCCATCCACACAAGGTGTACTTCAAAATGACCCCCGGTATCTATCATGAACATTGGTGCAAAACATTGCCCGTCGTGAATTGTTGGCTTAAAGTTAGCGACCACAACAGACTTCCCAATGATTCCGGGTTCGATATCTGTTATCCCTATCTGATGTGATGAACTACATTGAAGTGCATCATAGGAATGCAGTGTTTTTGGGTGGGCAACACCCAATTTATTTCTTCTCCCTCAGTACTTGGGAATAACCCCTCACGTTGCTCGTATGTTGGAAATTTGCTGCTTTGCAAAAATGGCTTGTATTTGGTTCATTCTAGAAACGCAGCTATACGTAAGGCCCATCCATCACGCCATATAAAATCAGCGTTTAGAGCGAAGAAAAACAAACCACTTCTGCTGCATTTTTGTTGTTGTCCATTTTTACCGTATCGACATGGCAACGAAACCACGTTTCCGTCACCTGTCCTAAGTTTCTATGACGTGTTTGGAATGAAGTACACTTAAGCAGTGGGTATTAGGATTATGACTGACAGGTCATGCGATCGAGGGTATTTCCTCCAGAAAACAAGTTTTCTGTTACCGTTAATTGATTCTGTTTCAAAAGTACCTAAATAGCATGATTAAGCGTTTTTAAGCATAATAAAATATGTTTTGTTCGCCAGTTTTTCAAACATCCATCTGGTAACTTCAGGCAGGATGGAGAGATGTCAGAAGAGATTGTACTTACCGCGTTTGAATAACGATGTATGCGTTATTCATCATGTTTGGGAGGTATATGTCATTCAGTGAATCAGGTTAACTTTACACCTTTCGACATGTCGACATGTACCCATGCAAGGCGCATTGTCATTGGCTCCCTGATGAGAAAAATGTGCCTGACTCAAAAGGACAATTGCGGGTACGAGCTAGATTGAATGACTGTCCACACTATAAACCGTAAAACCAGCCCTATTGTTGAGTCCCGAAGGTGATGATATTCCCGCTTTCCAGTGCACACCGGTATACGGCCAGATAAGGCATGGAAGTGCGAGTGAAACCTATGGAAGTTGTAATCCGAATCGATGCAGGTTCCAAGCAAACGATTCCATGGATGTCCGTATTACTTCACTCATATATTTGGAGTTATCTACACTATGTTTTGACACACTCTAAATCAGCCCAAAAGATTTACCCGAAGAATTAGTCATGTGCGCCAAAAGGTATTTGGGGAACTGTTTTAGAACTTCGGAAATTATAACAACTGCTCCCTGCGATTCGGTTGTAGATCAAGAATCGTAACAACCAGTTGGACTGTACCTCTCACTGACGATCATTGTCTCTTATCCGCCACGATTGAAAATTCTCATGCCAGAGCAGTGTTACTTACTTATTCACCAACGGTATCAAAAATGGACGCAGATTCTCAAATGAAGAGAAATATACATATATTATCATATATTATCACTATAATTTGCTTAATCACTAAGGCTGTCGCTTCGAAAATGATTCCACCGATCCCGGTTGTTAGGCGAAGTGACATTAAAGCAGATGAAAGCTCAAGTAGATTTCACTTGTTGATCTTCCCATTGATGCACAATTCCGAATTGCCCTCCCATGTTCAATACGCCATCCAAGTTCGACAACCTTGGTTTCAGAGCGACCTCAACGTGCTGGAAGCATCAAAATGCATGGCAACAACTACGTAGAAGCTCTACGAAGTTAATCTCACCAGCGAATGCAGAATTTACTAGGAGTTTTCAGAAGACACTACCGAATGCTGCGGATGGCCCTCAAATTAATGTACAACGCAATCATGTATCCTGTCATTTGCCGGAAGTTATCCAAATCACTGTGATCATAGGTAGCTGTTTGAAGTTTAGTGTACATTACAGCCGCTTATAGTGTCGACGGAATTATTTTCCCTTCGGGTTTGCAAACCTCGAAACGCTCTCCTCCAACTCGGTTGCATCATTTTCTAATTTACACACTTAGGAAAACGACTGGATGTTACTCTTTGCTCCAAGCAGTTCGGTACCTAGACCACGCTTTTGTGGATTACATTAGTCACACGTTTCACATGGACCCAAGGAGGCGGCGCATAACTGAGCGACTATATTCTACCTTGATAACTTCGTACGTCAAAGATCACTGACCCCTTGTTCATCTGTATGTTTGCATTCCACTTGTTATTCAAGCCAAATTGGCTAAAAGTTTTCGTCTTTCAGCGATTTATAAGTGCACTCACAGCATCCAACCCAATAGCACGTGACGAAACTAGTTTTTCGACAACATGTTACTTATAACTTATTTCAAATCCAGTTCCAGTACACAAAGTATTTGAATAAATATTAATTGAAAATCGTTAAACTAATCCTTATTTCATGCAGTGGTGCTTTAGGAAATATTTGTCTCAAAAATGACTGTACACGTGATGAATGCGTGACAGTCATTTCTTACAGAAATTTCTTGAGCTCAATAAAGCAGAGAATAATGTGGAACAGATTAACAGAAGCTTGCTGGCACTTCGCGATCTTGAGTGCAACATCAGCGTCAAGCTGCATTTCTTGAACGGTCACCTGGATCCATTCCCCGTTAACCTGCGGGTAGTAAGTGACGAACAGGGGAACATTTTTGTCATATATGATGATGATGGCAAATGTTAGCTAAGAGGAACAATGGAAACAATGGAACAATGGTTTATTACGGGTAAAAAAGCGTTGCCTAACAAGTCCCGTAGGATGGAAAATTATTGTGAAAATCAATTGCATGATAAAGGGAAAAGCGTTGTGGTGGACTCACCATAGACTTATGCGGAATAGCGGAGAAGTTCGCGTATGAAACATATGAAACTATAAATCCATTGGTTAGGCGTTTGGCAAGAAACCGTTTGATTGCGTTTTGTAGCTCCTGGCTAACAAGTCATAAAATGAAATGTAAGTGAGACAATGCATCGTCAACACGTTTTTTTTAATATTGCCAGATTGGGAGCAGAGACGACATAATTAGGGAGGGCGTTCCAAGGCTGGCACACGCGGAGTGAAAAGAAATTTTTGCGGCATTCAAGCCGGCTATACTGAATTGTCAGTTTCAGAGGGTGACCTCTTAGTTTAGTGTTGTGGTTCAATTCCAAAAGTGCACGGTAAATGTGGTTTGGGTTCTTCAGAATCTGGTAAACCATTATGAGATCCCCCCGCAAAAGCCGATATCGACTGCTGTACATTCTTAGAGATTTCAGTCTAAGCTGATAGGGGAGATGAAAGAGGCCCCTGACATTCTTGGTTGCCCGTCGTTGAGGAGTCTCGAGAGCAACGAGATCCTGTTTCTGCCACGGCTGCCACACCTGAATAGCATATTCCACGTGAGGTCGCACGTAGGCGTTAAGCATTTGGGGAAAGATTGAGGGTTCAAACCGACCGAAGGCTCTGCGAAGAAGGCCGAAGTGTTGATTGCCGGTTCTCGTCGCCTTATCTGCTTGTTTTGAACACCCGAGATCTTCCTGCACCAATACACCCAGGTCACGCTCCTGAGAAACGTTCGCCAAGGTGTGGTCTCCAATCTTGTAAGCGCTCACCGTCTGGTGACGCAGATGCATCACTTTGCACTTAGCTATGTTCAATTGAAGCTTGTTCCTCTTTGACCATTCGTAAATGTGATCTAAGTCATGTTGGAGCAGATCCTGATCGGACTTGTTACCAATCGCCCACCATATCTTGACATCATCGGCGAAAAGCAGGAAATTTGAGGAGATGACTCTTGCCAGGTCGTTGATAAACACCAGGAATAAACGCGGTCCCAGCACTGAGCCCTGTGGGACACCACATTCCACCTCAATTGGGTTAGAGAGTGATCCCCAACACGTACTTGAAGCTTTCGTTGGTAAAGGAAGTTGCCAATCCAACCAAGTACAGGATCACCGATTCCGTAACTCTGTAGTCTTTGAAGTAGGATGCGGTGATCAAGGTGGTCGAAAGCTTTGGAGAAATCCAGATAGATGACGTCGACTCCGACCCCATCATCGGCCACTTCCGTCCAACTACCTCGTGCAATAAGTAGGTTGGTAGTGCATGACCGGTGTTGACGGAAGCCATGCTGTTCCGGTACCAAAATGTTGCATTTTTCTAGGTAGTCCATTAAAGTGTCAGAGAAGACTGCTTCCATCACCTTCGCGAGCACAGGGAGGAGAGTCACTGGACGATAGTTTGCAGGATCGGAACGGCTACCGCCTTTAAAAATAGGGGTGATAATGCCACACTTCCACATAGTGGGGACTTGTTGTTCATCAAAGGATGGGGCAAACACATGAGGCGGACTATTGTTGAAGCATCAATCGTGAGTGCTCTAAGAAAACGTTGCAACGCAAAACTTATAAACGCAAATTCTTGTCTGAATAAGGTCCTTCCTGAATCTACATTTGTGCTTACGTCATGCCAAAACGAAGTATATATTAGGATGTGTTTGTATCAATTTGTTTAGCAAAGGTATATTAGATCATAGACCCAAATTGTGACAAGTTATATCTATTACAAATTTCTGTATGGTCAATATGCCAAATATCTGAGGCTAAGAGAGAAAAACTAATATTATGCTGTTAGAGACTCTGGGGTCAAAAACTGTTGCGAAAAACCACCTGTCTACAAGTAGGTAGAGGTTGTCAAGATTGATATTTATAATCGGTCTTCAAATAAATGTTTAGTTTGCAGAGAATGCAAATGTCAGATTTGAAATCAACATTCTCAATATACACAGGAACCACTCTTACATTCCTTGCAACAAAAATGTTGCGCGGTGCAATCGTTCCACAAAACGGAGCTTATCCCACCTGTCGAGAAACATATCCATTGACTACATCATTTGTTATTTATTTACTTAGAAATAGCGTTAATGGTGCAGAAGGATTTGTTATAAAAAAATTCCTAACCACGGGACACTGGGCTTTCATTTCGTTGAGCCTTCCAGCTCTGTGCACGTGCAAAGCATGCTTCTCATACGAGCGCTGAAGATGTATCGATACAAAAGATCTCATATTTTGTGGTGCATCGCCACAGCTAAACTTAAGCGGACAGCCAGTAGACAACCAGGAAAGCCCTAGGTGGTGGTTACCTACTACTGGGACTCTTCAGTAGCGCTCAACCACCGAATCCTCCCCGATCTGAACCCAGGATAGCACACTCGACAGTAAGCGAATGATAACACCGAGCCATGAGTGACGGCAGCGGGCTGCCATGATCCAAATCTAGCTGCTATGTAGCGCAGCTCGTCCTCCACTGTCATGCCTATTGGGAACATGTAGAGGACAGGGCTGGCCCCCAGAGCAACGAGTTCCTTTGTTCTAATAGAACGAAACAGCCGCATTGCGCTTTCCTGGATATATACTGGCTGTCTAGCTGAATCTAGCTGGGACAATTTTCACAAGACCCAATACATCCCACAATTCCTAACTAACTGAGGACCGTACTTTAGACGAACTATTCACAGAAGCCCTAATTGCTGTCAGCACGCTGTAATACCCTAGAAGTAGGCTACAATGCATTGGTAAACAGTATATCACGATTACATACTAGGTAGAAAAAACCGGCAATCATTTTGCAAACGCGCCTTGCTTACCTACGGTAAATGTAATCACGTTATCCTTGAACTGATTCATCTCACTGAATCTGACACAGCTTCAGTTTCCACGAACGCACTACGTGTTCACTTTCCGACCTGGCTAATTCGCTATGTTGGTGGGGTGATCAAAGTTCACCCGAAACCTCATTGTACTGCAGGCAATGGATCACGGAATTGCTGCGTTTCCCTTTCTACATACTCAGCAGTGGTTGCAATGCCTGTAGAGCATAAAACCAGATATTTCTTACCTGTTATGCCAACTGATGTGCTGGAATGTGAAGACTTATCTTATAACGGCAGCTGACAGTTCACGCGAGCGAAACCGACGCGTGGCCAATAAACGGGGTAGTACATCGGGGGCGCGAGTGCAAATTGACAATACTAACTTGTGACCGATAAGCGGTAAAGAATTGGGTTGCAGAATTTCGTGTCAGGCAAAAAGGGTTTTATTACACGAAGTGCTGATTCTGAGCGAATGGCGTATGACGCGATGG
Source organism: Dicrocoelium dendriticum (assembly GCA_944474145.2). Lineage (NCBI taxonomy): Eukaryota > Metazoa > Platyhelminthes > Trematoda > Plagiorchiida > Dicrocoeliidae > Dicrocoelium > Dicrocoelium dendriticum. The sequence goes on from OX104069.1 coordinate 109,098,527, forward strand.
CAGCAGGTCGACCGAGCAAGCGGAACGGATGGAATCAGCGCCGCGAGCGCAACTTGACCCTATTCACAAGGACCGGATGAACAGGCTGGGGGAATGGGTTGGGGCATTGTGGACGAAGCACAACTTCGTTTCTGGTCACGATAGGAGTGTTGCAAACAGCTGCGAAACGATGATGAGTGCGATTCAATCAAGTTAGGTGGATGGCTGGCTGAATGACTGATAAGTATTAGCCATTACACGTGCGCTTCAATATACTAGTGCTTCCATTTTATGTACGGCATAAAATGACCCCCGGTTCCTTAAGAACCAGTTTGCGGATAGCTACCAAATCTTCGTTTTTCTTATCGGAGGGCAACTTCCACAACTTTATCGTATGGTGTACGTACGTTATCATGTAAGCGTTCTGATGGGTTTCGAGCCACAACCGTCGAAAAGCGAGCTCTCTGAAATGGAACGCCCTTAATGCGTGTTGAAGCGTGAAACGATCTTCGCGCGTCCTTCTACACAGCGTCCGATGAGCGGAATGGTAAAAAATTAATTAAACCCAGGAATCTATAAGTTAACTCGACCACAAGTAATGGAGTCTGTAAGCATGAGACGCCCGAGAAGAAGTGGAATGACTTCGTAAAATTGTCATTCGCAAACCAATTGTAGTTGGTGCTATCGCAACACTGCCTACAGATTAGTTGCGCCAAATAGACGGATAAAACTGACAATGGATAAACGAATGTTACTCCAGTCAATTAAAGCATAGATGTGATGGACCGGCCTGAAGACAAATGAACGCCAACATCAAGTAGCAGCGCTCCTACTTGATCTGAAGCTAGCAGCATCTTAATAGCACATTGAGTTGGAAAATTTTCTCCTGGGTTACCCCTCAAGTGGGCTCACTATAAACCATAAGGCTCAAAAAAAACGGTTGTTAACAAAGCTGCTTGCCTATTAACTGGTACATATTTTGCTTTAAATTACCGAAAATGAATGCTATTTTTAACTAATATCGATTACGCAGACTAAAGAAATTACCTATTTTCGAGCAACATTTTGCTAAATCAAGAAGTGCTGTACGTTAGTGTGAATGTTGATATTACTTATTTCTAACGATCGCTAGTGTATTTGGTGCGGTTTCGACGAATGCACTTCGCAATTCTTGTTCTAGTTTAATCAGGGTACCTTACTTTTGTTTTTAAGGTCACCATTGTCAGAAAGCCATTTTCGTAGGTAAAAGTTGTGCGGAGTGGCATCAGTATTGTTGAAGCTATTCCGAGCCCAATGGATACTCATCACCAATCTTTGCCATGAATGTTGCTAGTTGTATGTTTTGGAAGTCTATTTTCAGTGTGTTTTCTTCGAGAAGTCCAAAAAATTGCGCTCCGATTGAATTGAAATTCAGTATCTAGAAATATTGAATGTATTCACTTACAAGATCTTACTTGACGATTTCTCAAGTCAGAAAAATAGTTGCTGATAGAATGTGCTGTTTATGACAAGTGGAAAGTTTGTTCATCTGTGAACGCGCGATATTCGTTCTTTCCAACGAGACCCCTAGTCAGTTCTTGGAGGATCGAAACCTCGTCAACGCCATGTCTGCGAAAGTGGAGTTGCAATTTACGAAAAAATTGGCAATCATGTCCTATCGTCATATTTCTTCAACCTGAGGTTCAGCTCTGTTGCGTTTACCTCAAGTAACCCCACAACATCGCGGCACAAACTGTAACGGGGTTTAGGAAACCGGTCCAGTATGCTCGACCTTACCACCTAAGCGCAGGTTACCGGAGTCAGCAGATCAGTTCGATCGAGAGAACGCGTGAACCCACCGGGAGACACAGCGATGGCTGGACAGTGAATCACGAGTGGCACACGTATCCAGAAACCGACAAACCGGATTGGACAATAGAACATAGAGGGCGCACTGGCAACTCGAGAATCGCTATTAACGGCAAGTTTCAGAGTGCAAAGCCGAATATGAGCGGTCCAAAGAAATACGGCCAATCAGATGCCAAGCACGAAAGATGTGATCATTGCGCGAGACAGGAAGGCAGCGACCGAAGAGGAATAGCATAACCCAATGAAATAAAAGGGGAACGCGACCAATGAGGTGAACCGAAAAACAGAAGACCCACTGAGATGGCTCGAAGATTAACAGTGTTTATTTCTTTTAAATAGGCTACCCTATACTGAATAAACGCCTGTTTTCCGCCCGCCGCCATCGTGACTTTTTGATCGTGTCCGTGTCCTATAACATGGTGACAGAGGAGAAGAAGAAATCGATGCCCAAGATGCAGCTTTCAGTTGGAGGTCAACCGGCAATTCCGTTTCCATCCCCTTTGCAGATGACTGAGAGTTCTCTACCAGACAGTTGGCGGATTTGGAAGAGCAAGTGGGCGGATTTCGCAACACTGACTCAGCTGGATGCCCAGCCGATGAACTACCAACTCGCAATGTTTAGGCACGCTATTGGTGACGATGCAAGGAGGGTTCTTGAAACACTGAAGTTTGGCGACCAGAAGGCGGATCTTTCCGAAGTGATGCGGACATTTGGCGAGTTCTGCGAAGCGCGTGTGAACGAGACCTACCAACGATATCTGTTTTTTGGACGCGATCGTTTACCGGGGGAGTCGTTCGAGAGATACATCACAGAACTGAAGCTCCTGGCACGAACTTGCAATTTCTGTGAATGCATGAAGGAGTCACTGATACGGGATCGCATCGTTATTGGGATAAGGAACGATGAACTCACACGCCGGTTTCTGCGACAAAGGAACTTGTCACTGGAACAGTGTGTCGACATCTGCCTCAGTGAGGCCAGAACAGATCAGCAAGTCGAACATCTGCGCGCCGAAAAGAATACGGAGTTGTTTGCAGTATGCCGAACCGAGGGACGTATCCCGAGATCACCCGATGAACAGGTAACTGATTGCCAGTTTTGCGGCCGCAGGCACCAAAAGAAGAAGGAGAGTTGTCCAGCGTGGGGTCGGACGTGCATGAAGTGCTCCAAGAAAGGTCACTTTGCTCGTTGCTGTAGATCATACAGTGTGAGTTCGGTTGCCGACGATGCCAGAGAACGGGAACAAGAATTGTTGATAAACAACATGGATGGCCGGGCGAAAAGCAAGTGCGTGTTTGCAACCCTTTTGGTTCGAGGACAACCGGTACGTTTTCAGCTAGACTCCGGGGCTGCGGTTAACATCTTGCCTGAAAAATACTGCAAGGGGGTGCGATGTGAAGAAACTCAAAAGTGTCTCAAAATGTGGAACGGCTCAAGGCTACAACCGAAGGGCATCGTCATTTTGGAGACGGTCAATCCAAAGGAAGGAACAGAGCACCCGCTGGAGTTCCTGATTGTTTCGGAAGACCTTATGCCCATTCTGGGCATTGATTCTATCCAGCGTTTTGGTTTTGTTTCTTTTAACCACGAACGTTTTGTTCATGCGTGTGACATCGAGGCAGATATTTTTGATAAGTACTCGAGTGTGATTGATGGCGGAGTAGGGATGTTCGAGGGACCCGCTCACTTATCGTTAAACGAGCTAGCAACACCGGTGGCGTTACCAGCTAGGAAGGTGCCAATTGCTTTGCGCGAAAAATTCTTGAGTGAGTTGCAACGTCTCTGTAGTCTGGGAGTGATAGCTAAAGTTGACGAACCGACTGATTGGGTCAGCCAGGTGGCGATTATTACAAAAAATTCAGGCGAGCTGCGTATATGCATTGATCCGAAACCGCTTAATGCCGCACTCAAAAGAGAGTATTTTACGTTACCGACACTAGACGACATGCTGCCGGTGTTATGCAATTCTAAAGTGTTCACGTAAGTCGACCTCGCCTCTGCGTTCTGGCACGTATCACTAGATGATGAGTCAAGCTACATGACAAATTTCGGAACACCATTCGGGCGGTACCGTTGGCTTCGTTTACCGTTTGGACTGAAAGTGTCTAGCGAAATCTTCCAGAAGCGACTAATGCAAGCGTTGGACGATCTACAGGGAGTATTCTGCGTAGCGGACGATGTGTTGGTTTTTGGCGCTACTCGTGAAGAGCACGATCAGAACCTTCGTAGCTTTTTACAACGTTGTGTTGAAAGAAACATCAAACTGAAACGTGAAAAGATCGAACTATGCAGTACAGAGGTTATATTTCATGGGCATGTGTTAAGCGCGGAAGGGCTAAAACCAGACCCTGAGAAAGTAAGAGCTATAAGAGATATGCCGTCCCCCACAGATGTGAAAGCGGTTGGCAGGCTAAATGGGACGATCAATTATCTGAGCCGGTTCCTGCCCAAGTTAGCTGATGTTATGACACCGATCAGGAAGTTGACTCATAAGGGCGAAAGCTGGCACTGGGGTGCAGAACAAGAAGAGGCCTTCCAGGCAATCAAGGAACTCATCACTAACGCACCTGTTCTCGCCTACTATAATCCGCAACTCTCCCTCGAGATTCAATGCGACAGCAGTCAATTTGGTATCGGGGCCGTACTCATGCAGAATGGGAAACCCATCGATTTTCGCAGTAGGACGTTGACAGAGACCGAGCGTCGTTACGCCCAGATAGAAAAAGAGATGCTTGCAGTTGTTTACGCCGTCGAACGTTTTAATGACTATACATTTGGCCGGAAGACTACAGTGTTTACAGATCACAAACCGTTGGTTTCCATCGCCAACAAGCCGCTACATGTTGTTCCCCGCCGCTTACAGAGAATGCTTATTCGCCTTCAAAAGTACGACCTAGAGATTGTGTATCGACCTGGTCCCGAAATGCATATCGCAGACACGTTATCCAGGGCATATCTGTCAGACACACCAGAGGAAGACGAAGATTCAGATTTCGTTCATGCAGCACAACTAGTAGCTGTTACTGAGGAGCGACTGAAACAGCTCCAGCAGTGCACAGAGGAAGATGAGTTATGCAAGCTACTGAGGCAGACAATACTAAGTGGCTGGCCCAAGAACAAGAAAGATCTACCAGGAGTGCTGACCCCGTTTTTCCATTTTCGTGATGAACTCATTGTCCAAGACGGGTTGATATTCAAAGGCAATAGGATACTAATCCCCAAAGCGTTGTAGCGCGCGATGACAGAGCTTGTCCACTATGCACATTTGGGAGTCAACAATTGTGTGGCCAGAGCGCGAGAGCTAATGTTTTGGCCGGGAATGACCAGCCAAATACGAGATTACGTCTCAAATTGTCTGGCATGCCGAACACACGACGTACGTCAGTCAAAAGAACCGATGATGCTCCGTGACGTTCCGGACAGGCCCTGGCAGATGGTTGCAGTAGACATCTTCATCCACGATGGAAAAAGTTACTTAGTGTTGGTTGATTATTTCAGTGACTACTTTGAAATCGATGCTCTAGCTACGACCAGTACAGACGCAGTGGTGAATAAGCTACGATGTCAATTTGCTCGTCACGGAATACCGGAGGTAGTAGTCTCGGACAACGGGCCGCAGTTCGTTAGCGCAGAGTTCCGAGAGTTCAGCAGAAAGTGGGATTTCCATCACCGGCTTACTAGCCCATATCACAGCCAATCAAATGGAAAGGCCGAGTCGGCGGTAAAAGAAGCAAAGAAGGTGCTTACCAAAGCTAAGGAGACTCAGGAGGACCCTTATATTATGTTGCTGGAACGCAGAAACACGCCATCAACAGAAATTGGGGCAAGTCCGGTGCAGCGACTCTTCAGCCGGAGGACAAGAACGTTGATACCAACTGCGTCAAATCTGCTAACACCTGAAGTATCACCAACGACCTCGATACACGAGCGGTTACGAAACAGAATGCTTAGGCAAAAGAGATACTACGATCGCGGGGCGAGAAAACTCCAACCTCTAGCATTGGGAGAAGAAGTGTGGGTGCAACCAGTACCAGGATCAGAGGGACACTGGAGGAAGGGAGTTATTCAGAGCCGCAAGGGAGAGAGAAGCTACGAAGTGAAGGTTGGGGACACTACAATTAAGCGGAACCGAGTACAGGTCCGGAAAGCAGGTTGTACGAGTGTTACCTAGATGAAAAACGGACAACAGCAGCCAAGACAGATACGCGTCACCCCTGCAGAAGGAAGGAAACTCACACGCAGCGGAAAGCAGCATGGGACATACTGCGGCGCAATCCTAACAAAACAAAAGGAAAAGGATGTAACGGGGTTTAGGAAACCGGTCCAGTATGCTCGACCTTACCACCTAAGCGCAGGTTACCGGAGTCAGCAGATCAGTTCGATCGAGAGAACGCGTGAACCCACCGGGAGACACAGCGATGGCTGGACAGTGAATCACGAGTGGCACACGTATCCAGAAACCGACAAACCGGATTGGACAATAGAACATAGAGGGCGCACTGGCAACTCGAGAATCGCTATTAACGGCAAGTTTCAGAGTGCAAAGCCGAATATGAGCGGTCCAAAGAAATACGGCCAATCAGATGCCAAGCACGAAAGATGTGATCATTGCGCGAGACAGGAAGGCAGCGACCGAAGAGGAATAGCATAACCCAATGAAATAAAAGGGGAACGCGACCAATGAGGTGAACCGAAAAACAGAAGACCCACTGAGAAGGCTCGAAGATTAACAGTGTTTATTTCTTTTAAATAGGCTACCCTATACTGAATAAACGCCTGTTTTCCGCCCGCCGCCATCGTGACTTTTTGATCGTGTCCGTGTCCTATAACACAAAGGCAGTGCGTGGGCTGCGAGGAGCAGCGATCAATTTCGGCCCACAACATAGGAGGATCCATCCATTCCGGGTTAAAGTGGGCAATGTGAATCGTAAAAGAATTTTCAGAGGTCCACGTCCTCTTCACTTGTCATCTCTTGTGAGTGCTTGGGTCTTGCGTGCTCACGTGACCGTGTGCGTCGTCTTAGCCGCCTGCTGCGCGTGCGTCTAAGACTCGCGCGCGTCTGGTCCACCGGTCGAGTGGGTGTAGTGTCACCCGAATACGTGAGTGTATGCGGACCGTGCTCAGGTCCACGTTAACGTGACCAGGTCTGAGCAAATCCATTACAAGGTTATTAATTTCTCGGAAGAATTAAGTAAAATACGTCACGTTAGAAATAAACACTTTGTTATTATAGTGCGTAACCCGCTCTTCTTATCCTACAGCTATTCATTCTTTCCCAGAAACAGCAATTTAGTCTTGGAGCTTAAGCACTCGGTACATCATTTCCCCTGATAACCAACGTACTTCTAAGTAATACTAGCACGTCGAATTTGCCTCCATATTTAGTTCACAATTCTTTGAAACACTTTTAATTGTCGCACTATTGAGAATGAGATGGATTAATTTCGTTAACTGAGTAGATGCGTCCAGCAAAGTAGGTGGAGGATTTTTCAATTCTAAAGCAGAGATGTGTAATGCAGTGATGCGTTAATTGGAGCCAGGGATACTGGTCGGTAACAATGATACGTAAAAGACGTGCGAAATACCACTCAGTAGAGAAGATGGAGGCAGCTGGATCCAACGTATATTGTACAGGTTACAAGGAATAGGAAGCTAAGCAGGAAGGACAAGGTAGAGAAGGGGATTCAACAGAGCAGTTTGGTCAAACGGATGAACAGTCAGTGAAATCCCTGGAAGCTGAGAAAGTTCAAACAATTGTCAAATCTAGTGTTGTAGAATATAAAGTACTTTTTAAAGTACACTACAATGGCCTCATCCGAGAAGGCTGTGGGATGGAAGCCTTCGATAGATCCGTCAGAGGAGAAGAGGGTGAGTGAGGATGGGTGTGAAGAACAATAGATGAATTTGAGCATGGGATATCAAACAAGGGTATGTAGCAGAGTTCGCAGGGTCCAGGCTATTTTGAGCCATTTATTATTTGCGTGCGGACTGGAGTATGCCATCGGTGAGCACTCGGAGCGGGCTCCTCCGAGTTCGAAAATCCTGGCTAATCCAGTATACGGTCTACAGGACAAATTATTCTCTGCAAGCTCGACTGTATGCTTGGCATTTGTCACTGACCCCACCACATCGCCAGTTCACAGCTCAACCGGTCCTCGTCCCACATAGAAAGTTGGACGTCCTCGTCGGCATCTCGTAGCCAGGCGTTTGAGGACTAATCCGGTTGTAGCTGTCCGCTGTCAGGGGCGATTGAATGTTGGCCGGGTCATGTAGGGGACTTCATTCTGTTGGCGTGTAACACGGGGGCAGCTCTGGCGGTTCAGGTAGCTACGTTCTCGTAACTTAGAACATAGTGAGTGTGGGCAAGCGTCGGGCGAAGTGTCTTGATGTCGGAAAGGGAACCATGTATGCAAGAAAATACAAATACGCATTTCCGCGTTATTAAAAGCCTCTTATTTTTTCAAAACCAGTTCGTGTGAAATGTAAGCTCATCACCAAATCTGAAAACATGCTTGTTAATGCAAATAACAACTGTCAACACAATATGAAAAGCGGACCGGACATTTGGTCTCATCTACTAGTTGGCTGGGTTTGAGGATGTGTAGGTGGTGAGCCAATAGGAACAGAGGCTTGCGGGTTACCTAGTGCTCGGGAAGTCACCGCTGGTGTTGCTGCTTGCGTGATAGCATCATGGTGGGTTGCAAGTGGTTAATCAAATAAGTCATCTTGAAGCGGTCGTTGGAGATCGTTTTTAGTTGACCGTTCTTGTCAAAAGTGAAGTGCTTAGGAGTACGTTGTTTAACTCTGCAGGCGCCAGTTTAGGGAGCCTGGCGAGGGCGCTGCCCTATATCAGTGCAGAGGAGAGCCTTTACATAGGTAGAGAGTTCGCTGTGCATTCGCAGGTCTGTGTCTACTCACGAGGCGAAATGACGTGTAGTGCACGCATGCGTTGTGCAAGGGAGGACACAAATTTAGACGGGGCATGTACACTGACGAAATCTCCTGGCAACTTAAGTGCTATGTTGTACACCATTTCTGGTAGTGCGATTTGCAAGCTAGTCTTGATGCTGCTACGGAATACCTAAGAGGACATGTGGAAAGTGTTTGCCCCAGTTAATGTCTGAGGAGAGGGGGGCGCGAAGCGAAGCTTGAAGCTGTCTATGGAAGTGTTAAAAATGTCCGTTAGCTGGTAGAAGCCACACTGTCGTATGAATACGGAATTAGTATAAAAGTGTTAAAAATACCGATTCCCAAAATTTTGAAGGTGTTCCACGGTCATTTTATTGGTGGATGGCCATCAGTATTGCGAGACCCACCAAGCTAAGAAAGCCCTGATACCAGTCTTCGAGGTGGGTTCTGGAAGAGAAATGGCTTATAGCCGTCTCTTAAGCGGAGGAAGGACGAATTTGCGTGAAAGAGGCAAGGGACATTTCAGACACACAGATTGCAGGCCAACTTCCAGTAGCTTAACGATGGTCTGCTCGCACAGAGTGACTTCACCAGTACAAAACAGTTTGAGTCAACAAGCACGTCGGTGTTCGGCATGTCGATCTTCCCATTGATGCACTATTCCTACATGTTCAATACGCCATTCAGGTTTGATAACCTTGGTTTAAGAGTGAGCTGAATGTGTTAGGAGCGCCACAACGCATGGCGACAACGCACGTAGAGGCTCTACGCAGTTGCTCTCACAAGCGAATGCAGAATTTACTGGGAGTTTTCAGCGGACGCTACCGAAGACTGCGCATCGCTCTCATATTAATGTACCAACCCAACCAAGTGTGCCGTCATTTGCCGGAAGTTATCCAAATCACTGAGATCAGAGGTAACTGTTTGAAGCAGAGTGTCGATGGAATTTGCTTTTACCTTCTGGTTTGCAAACCTCGAAACGCTCTTCGCAAACTTAGTTGTATTCATTGTTTATTTGCACAGTTAAGAAAATAACTGGATGTTACACTTTGTCCCAAGCACTAGGGTACCTAAACTACGCCAATGTGGATTACATTTGTCAGGTGCTTCACATGGACCCAATGAGCCGGCGCATAAGTGAGCGACTATATTTTACCTTGATCACGTCTTACGTCAACGATCACTGCACCCCGTGCTCTGCTGTGTGCTTCTTTTTATTATACATTATCATTAATTATCAACGCATTTCACTCGGTGGACGCTGGATATCTGACTCACTTGGCTTTTGAATTTATTGCCTTCACGCCAAATATCCAACGGGACTTGTCAAGCACATGCTTTTTAACCCCATGATAAATCATTGCTTCCTGAGCTAACAAGAGAGTTGCTAGCATATTCAATTTAGTCTCTTTGGTTGCGATGACTGAAACATTACCTGATTCTCATGCACAATCTCATAAACCCAAACACATACTCCAAACTGGCAAGGTTAGAACTGTTACACAACTTCACTCGGAGACTTCGCGGAGATAGGTGTAAAGTAAATTTTCCAAGCACCAGCGCGTTTATCCGGTCTAACCACTTCCTTGTTGGAAACGCCGTCTTCTGCGAGAGCCTACAGGCCTTAATCAAGTTCGGTACAAAAACAAGAGCACTGCGCATTATATTTAGACATTTCATTTACCAACACTCCATATTGCCCATGTTTTCATCAGACACATGTCTAAAAGTGTTCTTCCAAGGTGAACCAAGAAATATATACTCAGTGAGAAATATCTTACACGACATTCAGAAGCAACAAAATTCATGTATTTCAGCGTGCGTTGATGTCACCTGTGCACCAGAATACATATCTCACTCATGCATAAGCATGGTGATTATTGTACTAATCATCTATCCCTATTTCATGGAAAACCTCTGGCACAATCGAACAAACTGCTATATAATATTATATAATAATAGTACATGTTATTATTGGTATTATCAGTTTGAAGGCGAGTCCAAAATTTACCTCAACAGCTCTTTTGTCTCTGCTGTCAATCAATAAGATATATTCGGCGGACCGGACTTCTTCTCTCCTATGAAATCTAAAAGTGTGCCTAAATTTCTCTTCAAATGAACAAAACACGCTCTTACTTTTACACTTTACATGGGGAATAAAGGCACAACACAGTTAATTTTATGACTCTGAAAATGTCTTCCCTATTTCTCCGTCAAAACGAGTGAATCAGATCTTTTTCTTCGCTCCAGAACACTTTCAGACGGTTCGTGGAAGTGGTCGAGAAATTGGGGCAGACCCCTGTTCAAAACGGGAACACCGGTTTACTCAGCTTCGGCATTTGGACCACGAGTCATGCACTGGGTTCACATTTTTTGACTTTCTCATGCCGATTACTGGTGTTATTTAAAGTTCACAGTGGTTCACTATGCATTGCAACAGTGTCGTCAGATTAGGTCAATGAAGGTGACGCACGTGGCGGCGGAAATTCAGATACCTCGTGTTGCAAAGGTTTGGACATGATTTAACGCTTTCGATTTCAAACTGACGCATGAAGTTTATAGTGTTTACTTTGTACTGATCTAGACATTTCCCTCATTTGACTGATTTCGCTGTGTACACTTTCGTAAACTTGTAATATGTTGTGGAGAGTTGAATTTATCAGTTTGTCTCTTGGAAATTAGACCATGTTTGTTTCAATTTACCGGACCGACCGCATTTGGCGCTGTTTCAACTACCGGTCTAGAACACCGTTCAGGATGTTTGCAGTTTTCCCTCATACCTAATCACTGGTGCGGTGCTCGGTAGCTAACAATTCTCTACTTGACGTCAATAAACGTTTATCTCGCTAACTTCTTGCTTCCTCGCACATTCATCTGCGGTGCTTGAATCGCCTCCAACAACGGCCAATCCACGCCGTGAGTGCTTTTCCTCCGATCGAGCATTGCCTTTTCATCGCTCAATGCGGATGGAATGAAACGAATAGCGAGTGCATTTCTTTACACCTGCTTCCCTCCGCCTTGGTCTTGAGGGCAACTACATCTACTCGCACAAAATATTGCGCATCGTCACTACTATTCTCCGACCAGCAACGGATCAGAGCAGCCTTGGTGAAGTTAATTCAGGTTGCACATACGGAATGTTAGGGTTGTTTTCACTTGGAAATGTCAAATTGCGAAGGAGATTGTACAATGTATGTAAATAGCGAAAAGTCTTCACTGGCCCTTGAGCACTACGATATGGTAACGGATTTATAATGGTTTCACGAAGAATTTCAGCAGATGGTTATCCATACATGGATGGTACACCGTAATGTGTACGGATTCATTATTCGGAAAGATGCGGAGATTCTCAGTCAGACTGATGCAACAACTGTGTCGAAACAGTTAAACGATAATCCCTAGCAGCCTGTACGATTGCATGGCTAATCTGCGTGTTTATACTTCTGAAACCAGCATGGAAATAGATCTGCAAATGTACACATCTGTCAGTCAATGCGAATCGCATCTCACTGACTTCATGTGTCAGTCATTCGGCTTGTCGTCTAAGCATCGTTACCACTCCGCGGCATCCCTTTATCCGTACAACCATTGTGCTGTTGTGTGGAAAAGAAACTTGGCCCACCGTTTGCATAGATTCACATTTTAAAAAAGTTCGTTATTAATTGGAACAGAGAAATGTGTAAAATTTTGTGCAGCCACCTGGTGGATGTGACACACACTGCATGCTGCTGGCTTGTGAGCCAACGAAATCAAACTTGCTGTTTGCCCAATGCGAAAAGACCTGCTGGCGTTTAGAGAAACGACAACACGACAGGCGTTTTCGATTAAGCAAAGCGGACAGCCTTAACTATCCACACAATCGAGCAGTGGTGATGGGTTGGCGGGACCAAAGGTCAGTGCACGTTTCCACCATTTCGAATGATTCGCTTCCTCCAACTCTCTTGCTACCAGGCTGATATCACCCATTCGCCATCGCGCATGGTGGTAGAACGTTTGAAATACCCATTTAGAAGAATGTCGAAACAATTCACCCGACAGCAAGAAAAGGTCGCCTACATAGACAAGTTTAACCTGAATTCGTTTGAGTCAAGCGATAACATATTATCAAAAGTCAGATTATTTCCAGGTATGCAAGGGAAAACGACTTACCGCTACCGCAGGCCATTTAAACCTTTACATCTACTGTTGGGGTAGTTGAATCAATACATTTATACTGTTCAGCGTCTATTTTGGATACATTTTATTTCCGTTCCACCATCCAGTTTGGATTTTACATACGAACGTAAACACTGTGCTATGGGTTATCTAGGACGTTGCAATGAACTTCATCTCGAACCACTTTGGATTCGACTAAAGAAGCACAACGTATTGCTGCTTTTCACCACGTTACACAAAAGGACCCATTCCAACCTGCCTACACTCAATTTACAACATTGTTCAACTCGAGCGCTTCGCAACAAAGATTTTCCATTGAATATACCGGAGGCTAGAAAGAACGCCCGCTCTAATTTCTTCCTGATCAGATACAGCTATCTGTGGAATAACTTACCAATAACACTCAGGTCATGTGACAATGTGGTAACGTTCAGTGGCAGACTCGCCAATTACCTTGATCGAACTAGTCTAAGCTTTATGTTCACTTTGGAAAAATCCCTCGACGTGTTATTCCAAATGGGGCCCAAAACATATAAGCACCAATGTTTTCATAATTAGGCTTTAACCACCACCATGCAGCAGAATATTAACACATGAAACGTATGTCCCAATACTTCACCCATGCATGCCACCCAAGCAAGAGCATGGCTTCTTCTGTACACGTTGATCTGTGCTACTATCGACACAGTTTCTCTCATCAAGAGAAATATACGTATTATTATCATTATCATTGCTGTACTAATACTCTGTCCCTATTTCATAAACAGTCACTAGTACAGTCGAACTACCCTAATTACTATTATATAACATCAGAAACAGAAAGTAGCGAACAAGCTTGTCTTCAGTGCTTCATCATCAGGCTAATACAACAGCAATAAAACCAGCTAGAATAAACACAATGGGTTTAAAATTGGTCTTTGAATAGTATTAGTATTAGTGCTATAGCAAAGCCACCTCGGTTCTGTTGTCCATGCTGTCAATCAAGAACGGACCAGATTTCTTTTCTCGCATCAAATATAAACCTGTCTCTAGATTTCTCCAGAGCAGAACCAAACGCTGCCCTACCTTTAATACTTCTGCATCCGTAATAACATATAGCAGAAGTACTCATACGGCCGTGAAAATACCGTTCCTGTTTCTGGGTCATAACGAGTAAAACATAAGTCATTTTTCGCTCCAGAACACGTTCTGACCGTCCGTGATGGAGGTCACAAATTTGGGGCCGGTTCGAGCTCAAACAAGTAACACCGCCTTACACAGCTCCGCTATGTCGATCACCTGTCGTGTAATGGGTTCACACTTTCTGACCCTTGCTCATGCTGACTCGTGACGCTAGTTAGAGTCCACGGTGGTTTACAACGCTTGGCAAGTGTCGTCCGGTTAGGTCAACACAGGTGGCGCAAATGGCGTAGGAAAATCAGCTACGCCGTTCAGCAAAATGTCGCAAGTGGTTTGACGCTTTCGATACCAGACTGTGAGTAATAAGGTCGTAGATTTTGCTCAGGAATCACTATGGGATTTCCCCATTTGATTGAGGATCGTTGTGTAAAATAGACTAAAATTATAAACACATTCTGGACACAGGTGAAATAAGCAGTTTTACCTGTTGTAAATTCGAACATTTTTGTTTGAAATAACCAGACCGAACGACTTTGGCGCTTTTTCGGCTAACGGTTTCGAACGTCGCTCATGACAGCTGGTTACCTGCAGTTTGATCTTTCTAGTTAGTCACTAGTTTGGTGTCCTTTAGCTAACGAACCTTTACATTTCGTCAATAAACGTTTATGTAGCTGAATTTATTCATCTTCGCACATGGTGGTTAAGTTTGGTCCAATAGCGGTCGATGCAAGCCGTTATAACTCTTCGTCTGATCAAGCAGTGGCGTCACAGAACTCAGTCCAGATGAAATGAAAAGAACATTGAGTACTTTCGTTTGCACCTGCTTCCCTCTGCGTTCATGTCTAGTTCAACTAATTGATGTAAACTCCCCCCTTATCAAACCTTTCGCGCCAGTACTGCTATTCCTCGACCAGCAACGGCTCAGGGCAGTCTTTGTCAAATCACGGTCAGGTTGCACTTACTGCATGTTATGACTGATTTTACTTTAGGATGCTACGAGAAAAAAGAGTCTGTTCAATGCTAGTAAGCATCGTTGACTCCTCAAATGTGTGACAATCCGTCTGGACGTGTTTATTTGCCGAAGAGCAGATGGGTCCATGAAAAGAGAGGTTTACAGAAAACCGACTTGGTCAGGGCAGTACCTGTACTTTACCAGCTTCTCCCCATTGCGCAACAAGCGGAGCTTAGTCAAGACGCTATTCAACCGTGCAAGGAAAATATGCACTACCGACAGTTTAGTTAATGAGATAAACGCGCTCAAGAATACACTGTAGAAAAATGGCTATCCCAGTCGATTCATCGACAAAAGTAATCAGGCGAAGGTGCCGGGACAGAAGGTTTCGACAGTGTTTAAAAAGAAGATCTACATCGAGCTACCATTTAAGAGTGATTTTGTCAATATGAGGACAACGAAGCGCATAAGTTCCGCAGTCTAGAGAACTTATTATGCTGCCGAAACTGTTCTTATCAACCGGACTAATCGAATATCTGTTATCCCAATGACGGAAAGACAACCTGTTGGCGCCAACTTACATCGTATTTACCGATTTACATGTGGTTGTGATATACACTACATCGGCCGTACCAATAGATCGTTGAACTCCAAACTAAAGGAAGATGAACCTAAACGGTTGCAGCGTCAAATCACGCAGTCATCGGTCGCTCAAACCACCTGTTAAATTAAGCCACCTGTTTCATGCATGGTTGGCGGCATCCGGTTTCGGATTCGTCTGTCACTGTCGTCAGCCGCAGGATGCCTGCGTCTACAGAGGCACCATGGATTGCTTGCGCTGCACCATTCACAGCTCCAACCACACACTCCATATCCAGTGTAAACCCGAAGGAATAAGACCGGGAGGCATGTGGATAGGAGCCACGTTTCATCAACAGAGCCGGCCCACACTCCTTCACAGGCAGACACAAGCGCGCTATATTTCGGAATCAAGCGGTGGCTGGACCGTAGTCCACTTCACACTGAGTGAATGGAACCACTTCGAGCCTAACACGATCTCAAGAACCGTGCCCCCCGTCCCCTCCGGCAATGGCCAACTGTTTCTTGGTGCCAGTATGGACGAGGTCGTGCGTAATAGACAGGTAGGCACCTTGTCAACATTCACATCAAGCGCAGCCACACCAGGGAATTTATGCAACAGCCAACCAATAGAAACGACAAGAGGAAATAGAATCAGTCGGATAGTGTATACAGATACGGTGACCTAACTCTACACTAAATGAGCGTATAAAATAAAATAGTTACGAACAAATCCGCGGTAAGTAAAAGACGTCAGAAAATATATTTTAAGAAAATCTCACAAACGCGAAAATGTTATCGAAGTTAACGACAACTAACTTGAGCGACGTATGCAAGCGGATGGAAGATAGTCCAGGTAGATATTAATATGAGATAAAAAAGCTTTAGGACAATACAGCAAACCCACCACCTGAAATAAAAAGACTCAGCATGCAAGCACGCGTGTAGTAAATCGAATGCAGGGTACTTCTAAACGCTGCGCCGTTTCTGCCTAAGTTACTTGCAGTACCCGTCGTCGTTTCGATGCTGATCCTAATGGCCTCCCTCATGCCGCATTCAGACAACTAGGCCCCATGTTATAAACCTCGTCAACGCAGCCCTGAAAGAGCACCATCGGGAAGTTGGGCTACCTCCGCTTCAATCATCAGATTTTGAGCCAGCGAAATGTCAGTCCTGACAACACAGCATCTATAATTGCTCAAGCGGTCTGAACAGGTCGTAAACAATGACAGGAACAAGTAATTGAGTAACGGTGTTTTGATTTGTACAACATTCAATAAAATTTGTAATGCAGTGCTAGCGGGAATATATGTCACAACCTAATACATATTGGGAACATGGTTCTTGGTACAATTTAGAGGTAATTCAGCACAGTCCACTCACAATCTGCAGACATTGACAAGTCAGAAAAACCCCGGACAGCGCTGGTTCGAAATTCTGTGTCACTTTAGTCGTGAGAATTCTCCGGACCCCTGCCGGGTACCGACTCCATGAGTTAGGGGTAACGTCCATAAAGCTTCTAACTGCTGTGTTGTACATAATCACCATGCGGACAGTTCTAGCTTGTGGGGTTAACTGCTAGCCTCTGCACAGTTCGTAACTGGCATGGCAGTGGAAGATGTGCCGGGCTACATCAAAGTCAACTGTCAGTCGGGCAGCTCCGCGGCCGAAACCAACGGTTTATTGACACAAACTGCTGGCATCCGGAAGTCACAGGGTCGGAACCCAGCAGGGTTTCGAGGAAAGCGCACTACTGCTGAGACCCAGCATGTCGTAACAGTACCGCCTGATGCTTATCCAGATGTGCCTATGCCTGATGATTGAGAGTGGACTGTGATTTATTACCTCTGGATTATACCAAAATCACCACGACTCATTAGTTACATGGTTATTGAGTTCACTGTACGTACATCTTTCAGATGCACACCTTATCACAGGAGTGCAAATTGTCGTCGTTTCTAATCATTATACTGTTCGGTTCAGATGGTCATGCTACATTTGTTAGCCCATCGGATTTCTTTTCTCACTGCCATGTGGATATTCCACTATCATCGTTCCTGATCTCGAATCTGATCCGCCTCATTGGTAGACTGACGGAGGTTAACTTCTGTTGCGATGTAAGAAAAAATTGCTGCGGCAACCGATACCGAAACTGCACTTCGGTTGATGCTGTAAACATGTTCGGAATGCCAGTTTGATTTCATTTTGCATAACATGATTGGACCAATTTTGTGGACCATAAACCGCTTCGTTTAGACCTGTTGTTCTCTCCTGCTCAGTGACTTCCAACCGCATTGCCATTGCGAACAACGATAGGCTCGACAACAAATTGACTTACATAGGGGTACTACACTGTGTATGCAGAAAGAAATATGATATACGCACATATTTTAAAATGAACCAGCGCACCGGATAGGTTCAACTTAACGGAGCCAATAAGAAGTGACCACATGAGGACCAATCAAATGCAGGAACTGTGAGTTGAGAAGTAGCACTAAGGATCGGACAGAACTGCGATCCAACAACGAAAGCAACACTCAATGAGAATGTTAAAATTGGACGTGTAAACAAACATCGGAGACCGAGTGCAACAAACCGAATGTTTACAGCCACGATCTTTCACATAAAGTTACCTGAATTCCACCGTCCTCTAACAACTGAACACTATTCCTGATAATGTTACCCAAGTGAATGCCTCAACGTTATCGTGGCCCGTCGTTTGTTGGGTTTAGTGGCGTTTTCTAGGATGTTTCTTTGGAATAATGGGATTATCGTTTGCAACGGGTAAAAAGTCTAGGCTTAAAATATCCCCCAGATTTTTAATATAAGCGGCTGCGAATACGAATAATGCCTAAATGGACTGAATAAAGCGCGCATATGTGAAGAAATAGTGTCTGAGTACAGAGGTAGCGATGGTACCATACAAACCGGGGCAACAAATGGTTATGGTTAATGATTATGACAAATAACCACGGGATTACTCACACGTTCACATAGATTTACTTGCATCACCGCGGAAACTAATTTCAGACAAGCTAGTCATCCTGAATAGATCTCAGAATATTCGTCCACGCAACCAAGTTTAAAGAGCTCAGTGTGTTATTCAATGCTGTTTGGACCGTTCTACTGAAATGGTTCGGCTGCATATTTTAGAGGAAAATGACAAGTACCGATAAACATATCAAACTTTTAAAGCGGAATTGATGTTAATCAGAGATTGGATGTAGTCATTCATTTAGAAAGAGATATTGGGGAGCAGGGATGTCGGACTTATGCTGCTTTGGACAGATGGATCCAAAAGAAAACTATACCCAATAAGCACAAACGTTCGATGGCCGATCAAATGCTGCCCGATCATGATCCGAAAAAACAACCGTGGGAACAATTTTGGACGAAAAGCAGACACCTAGAAATGTTTCCGCAGAGCTTCCCCTACGTTCTGCTATCCTCAAAGCATAGACTCTATTACCTAAGTTCGTTGCCTCATCCACTGTAACGCTAACGTCGAAGTACAACAGGCATCCCAGTGCAGACACTATAGTGAACACGAATCGTCCACGCATTCTGTGTTTTACGATTAGATTTTATTCTTGTTTATATCTTCCGATCATCCATTTGTTTAACTAATTATGCGTACCGATCACTTGCTCCTCTGGTTAGTCACGCTGCAAATACTGCTGTCTGCTTCTGCTTACCTGCCCCCCACGCTTTGTAGCTTTTATCAATACACGTTGGGTCCAGACGATGTAACTGTCCTCCCACCTTCGGCATGAGGCACGCCTCTTACATGATACCTCTTACGATTAGCATTTGTGAAGCCCCCCCCACCATTAGTGGCTCCGACTGCGAGCACGGTTCCGCCATCGCCGAAATCAGTTTAGGTGAGCTCCTTCCTTTTCTCTTTCGAATTGCGTTTTTCCAATTATTATGTTTGATATTCTATGGCTCACTCAGATACTAACATTTACGGCTCATCTATTAGTTTCACATCGCTGTCTGTCCCCACTATCCTATTCGCTGACCCCAGTTTTTGGTTTGCCTTGTTAGAACATGAGTTATAGCGTCATAATATTATCTCTGACCAATCTAAATGCAGTCATTTCCTAGGTAGCCTTCCTATGAACTTCGCTTTACGGCTCAGAGATACTCGAGACCACATAGTGATCCTGTTTATGGGTCTCTTAAGAAGGAGAACGTGATCCGACTGGAACAACCAGTGAGTACGCGAATAAAACAGCTATTCCATAGCTTGAATGTAGGAGGTGCGAAGCAATCCGCCCTATTAGCTGGGATGAAGGAACTCCTCGGATGATACTCTATGGATGACTCCATCCTTATGTAGCGATAGCTTCAATACCTTCCCGAGACAGCCAAAAATATCGTCATATCTACCGAGGTCACTTGCTTTACACTAATTCCTAAGAAAGTAGACTTTCAAAGCCAACCGCTACATATCCGCCGAATACCCCTAACACATCACAGCAGCTACCTACGTCATGCAGGCATCTTGCAGCCCATCCCTTTGAGCTTGCCCTAATACGTAACGAACTGGAGGCGTTATACAACGCTCTCAATACTCCTTCAGCACACGATAACTCACCAGTACCTAAGCGCAAGTAAGCCAAGCCCAACAGCCTACCACGTAACAAACCATGCTGGTATCACCACCGCTTTGACCCACAGGCGAAGCGATGTACTACGCCTTGCACCTTCCATTAGACTCACTGAGGAAAACTTCCAAGCCCCAAATCACGTAACAATATCGTCACCGGTCACATCTCCGGCAGTAGCCTTCTTTACTTGAAGGATTGTTAATCTGGAACAGCATCCCCGGTTGATACCGGGGCTGAAGTACGCGTGGTTCCTACCGCCAGGGGAGGCTACTCGGCCGTCTACTCTCGGTTTTCGTGTCGCTAACGGCACCGTAATCCTTATTTGCGTGGAAACCTTTTTAACTGTCAACCTAGGTCTCCACAGAACCTTTCGCTGGATGTGCATTATTCTCGCTGTTCCGTTTGCCATCATCGGCATAGACTTCCTCTGACATTTCGACCTCTTGTTCGTTGCAAAACAACTGAGATTATTTGACCCCGCAACAACGCTCAGCATCCGTGGCACGAACGCCGGCATCTCCGCAATCACCCAGTCTATGCAATCCCACAGACCACTATCAATTACGCCCCACGTTTCTCCAATTACCCTTAGCCCGTCCAGCCAAGGAACACAGCTCTGCACGTGGCATTTCTAGTCAAGCATCATATCCGGACTAACAGCCCACCTGTATCGTTACGCCCACGCCAACGTTTGTCAGAGAAAATGAAGCCAGCTTAGGTGGAGTTTGAACACCCGTGCATGAAATAATCTATGCTTCAGCTAGCCCTTGGTCATCCCCACTCTAGACGGTCTAAAAAGCTGGAGACTGGCGTGCTTACGCAGGCTACCGGGCACTAAGCAAACTAATGGTCCCCAACTGGTATCCTATTCCACTAATACAAGAACTCACTACATGCCTCATAGGTAAGACGGTCTTCAGCAAGATCGATCTTGTTCATGCCTACCACCAGGTACCTGTAGAAGAAGAAGACATACCAAAAACAGCGCCGTCATCACTCCCTTCGGCTTGTTGGAGTTTTAACAATGCATTTCGGTTTGTGTGGACAAAATGCTGCCAATAACTCTCGGGAGCTGT
>OX104069.1:109119850-109268644 GCA_944474145.2 Dicrocoelium dendriticum
CAATGGATAGATACATACAGAGATGTTTTATAAAGAAATGCGCGACATCTTCAAAAGGTTTTGCCCTTTTTGGATTTTTATAAATGTTCCATCCTTTTGTGCGTCTTTCACACGTGTGTAGAGGCACAGTTAAAAATTCAACTCAGAGATCTCAAGATGTTATAGCCCAGACATGTCAAACATGCGATACGTCGGCCAATGACTCGCACAAAAGACATTAACAAAGTCCGAGAAGCATACGATAAGTTGGTCTTCCCTGTTAAGTCGGTTGATGGTGAAGTATGTGGAGGCGATGCCAGTGGTTGCAGTGGGTTCCGTTTGAACAAGGTGACCGGCATGTAGTAACCGACTTGCCTTTGGTAGTGTAGGCTAATTAGATGCTTGTTGTCATCTAAAGACTGACTTAATCTACCCTCTTCTACCAATATGATCGATAATAAATTCTGTCATTTCTACGTATAAAGAGATACCAATCAACATTGGACAATTCAAGGGATCCAGGTAGACCGTCAGTGCAAAGAAACACGCGGGTGCAAGGAGTTAGCTATTCATTCACGTTAACAAGGAAATCTGTATTCCGGGTTACGCAGGCTGAACCTGTCTCATGTGGTGGCACGTGAGTGACGTACTACACATGGTCAAGTGATTTTGGAGCTTCTGGTGAGAAAATTTGATCAAATTTGAGCGCAAGTTCTCAACATTTGATCAACACTAAGAGCCCACTCTGCGTACTTTAAGTTGTGTCAAGCATAACAAACTTAACGAAATTCCAGCTCCGTTTTCAGGCACAAATCCAAATGGACATGACGTTTTCAAGTTCGTCTGTCTAACCACTGACTGGTATTAAATTTTCAGTTATCGCTTTTCCAAGATGTTGGGAACTCCACTTATGCCTCTTCTTGACGTCTTCGGGTCAAGGTGCTCTAATGCTCAGACTTGTGGGACTTTCTACACCTCATTCATGCAAACCCCTCGACCAAAATGCGGTTGATATTGTCCTTTCAGAACTGTATCGGTAATTGTTGAATCAGTATCTGTTGTGCATTATTGCCCAGACGATCGAGATTTTGTTCACACAGGTTATGGATTGGTTTGTCTTCTCTGGTGCAATGATTAGTAGACATGCTATCGCACAACATCTTGGCCGCCTCGCACCATTAGGCAAGAGAAATGGTACAGACCACTTGCACATCAATGCTTCGTAGCGTTCCAGACACAGACAAGGAGAAATTTTGTCTAGACAGAGAGAAACACGTTGGTCGGAGTTGACGTTCGGCTACGAGGTGTCACGTCCCGTTGTTGTGATTCCCGTTTCGCGACAAGTAACGGTTTTTAGGTCGCAAAGTAGCCACAACAGTGGTAAAGGTAGAAGCAACAATAATAGCAGTCACGAGTAGGGAAATTTGTAAGAGTTATTCAGTTCATTGTAATTAGATTGCAAGCCAGACACGCCAACTGCCAGTCCGGGAAAACACCAGACGGCCGTTTCGTCAGTAGTGTTCATACGTCAGGCCATATTACAACTAGATTTCAATCGATGATGGTCAGCCATCGTCCCACATGGACCGATGGCATAAGCTGCTGGCAAGTGGTGCAAGGCACTGGCGGTCATGGGTTCGGTTCCCTGAAGGGGACCGAGGAAATACGCACCACTGACGGCACCAAGAGGACGGAAAGGCCATCTGGTGCCGTTCCGGATCGACAATCAGCATATCCAGCTTGCGATCCAATTGAGCTGACATAACTCAAACGGTGACAATGTACTTCAGTCCACAGATGAGTGCTTGATAACATCATGGCGTGACAGTTCCAAGTAGTGAGTGCTATATTAGTGGGCCCTAGTGCATTCAGGTGATAATCCGTGATTTTGTTGGGGTAAGTTGTTAACCTATTGGAAAAATCGCAACCGTGTGTGTCGAGTTGATTTGTCTCGTCTTTCTAAGTGCTTGTTGTCTATATGCTACCTATGTTGCCAACGTCTTAGTGGAACTTGTAGAGGTCCGCCCTCACTATTTAAGACAAGCTTTCCCCATAGGATCAACGAAAGCTGATATGCGAGGATGTACACAGATGCGTGGAGGAACGTTGCACCTTGTTCTGATGTAAATTATTGAGGTCAGAGTCAAAGTAGCCCGAAAAAACCCACGATGGAGAGGCCACGGAATCGAATGAAGTGATACGAAACTGCTCAAATTTGCTACAGCGCAAAAGCAAAGGAACAAACAACATTTATCAGGAGGTACACAAGAATGTAGCTACTTGGGGGTATGCATAGAGTCCAAATATTCTCACAAAGCCACAAAACATGCGTTTATTCTGTACAACGAAACATCATTCGTGTCGTTTGATCCACGAAAATGCATTTATGTGACTCGCCTTTCTATAATTACATAGGTCGCAAATCTTCGTTGTAACAGTGTTCTCTGGGTATATGCTTGCTTGCTCGTGGTATGTTGTCCGATGTGGCACTTTATATATATATATATATATATATATATATATATATATATATATATATGTCCCAGCATCGCGGGTTCTGACATACAACGAAATAACAGTTGACAGTCTTTTTTTGGAAACACCCGCATTTTGAGTGTTGCCCGCCCGAAAACACTGCACTCTACAACAGGTGTCGAACTTATTAGCTCTCATTAAGTAGCGGTAGCAGGTACTCTTTGATTTAAGCCTAGAGGACTCGGCTAACACACCAGTGATCCCGGGTTCTGGTTCCTGCAATCTTCTACTTAATGAGAGCACATAAGTTCAAAACCAGTTATGGAGTGCCGTGTGTAAGGGTGAGTAACACGCAATAGCTATCCTTTCATCAATTACAACCCGAGGGATTGAATGGGTCAAGATTCAGTTCAATGTAAAACGAGGCCTGCTACTTCGACTTGATGAGACTAATTGAGATTGAACCGCGCGTTATGGGGTGCAGTGTTTTCGGGCGGCAAACACCCAATTTCCTTCGGCTTCGGTTAGGGTCCCAGTGATCGCAGTGACCAAGATTCACTTGAATGTGAATCGTGGTCCACACTGAGATTAAACGTCGCAATCCGTTTGCGGCAGCAGTGTTACAAAATGATCCGCCAATCACCCTGCGGGATCCAACCGAACACGGACCAGCCTAAGACCACAACAGAGATGTCAACGCTGAAGGTTGTTGCGAGTTACCATGAACTACAGTTTCGTTCACAAGGTGGAATGACGATATCAAGGGCACAAAAAGTTAATAGGTTATGCGGTAGCTGTTTGTGCTGTTTGCCCGTTTAATGGTGAAAGGTAACTAAGAGATGAAGTGGACAAGCTGCGAACCATATGAGCCGTATAGAACCTCTGCCTTCCCTATAAACGGTCGGTAAAATTGCGTTTGCACCTTCCCTAAAAGACTGGCTGTCTTGCAGAACAACCTTCTCGTGGTGCCAGCTAGGTGGTTCGGGATTTTCTCGTTCCAGCAAATCGTTCGGCGGCAGTGTTCCAGGAGGTGGTGCATTTCCGCCTGGCAAGCGTTCTCCCTATAAAAAGCCACATATGTCCGTTTAACAACACTGTGACGTGGCGGATGTGATTCTCCACTAAATAAATTCACTGCCCCTTGCTTCCTCCTGGCGAAACATTGTAATCCAGCAACTTTGTGCTGTAATTTTGGGGAGCATTGCGCCCCTGTTTGACAAATGAGCAAGAGAAAGGCGTATGAACTGAGCAATCAGTAGCCGGCTCCAAATGGACGCGATTCCCTGAATTCGCTCCGCTACGTTGCGGGCAGCCTATTCAGCCAAAGGCTCGGGTGGTGTCCCCTAAGTCAACACCCTACTTCGGCTTGGGCAACCGGGTAGTATCTCGCCCTCTGACGAAACCATGGACATTATTGTATTGTGTTTTCCTTTACTATTTCTGTACCTTCGTTTTAATCGCATGGTTTTTGATGGCATTATGTCTATTCGAAGACCTTTGCATATATATATATATATATATATATATATATATATATATATATATATATAGTTATATCCCTGATCCACTAAAATCCGGTCGGACGTGAGCTGCCCGGCAACTACCACATTCACGATGAACAGGTGACAGCGCGAAGTAACCAATCAGAAGTACCAGCTTCACTGCAGTTATAAATGCTCAAGGGTTCGTAGAACGCCACAGACTTTAAAATCAGCTCAAATGTCTACTTCGCGGTATGGTTCTTTCATTTAGGTTCAGGTAAACAATTTCGATCGAGACACCGCAAGGCGATGGATCCAGTCGCCACGAGTCACATCGCCAGAATACCAAAAAATAACAACGGTAAGAAATTGACACTAAACGGAAATAGAATACAAATGCAATGGAAGCAGCGCAGAAGTGTGCAAAACTGATCGGAATGGAATGAAGATTAACAGCTGGATGCAAGAAACCGAGTGCAGGAACGCCACTGATGGCGTGACTTCGCCATATCAGACACAGTCTACAATTACCAGTGTAGGCCATCAGGTGGTCCCCATCCACGTACCAGTCTGAGCAAGTCTGTCAGTCCATTTTTTCACATCTTTATGCCATCTTATCGACTGGTAATCTCGTGGTCTCTGCCCAACTTAGTGCAGCCACGGCGTATAATGCACACCGAGGGATGCGCGATCAACAGGTATACGGAGGATGAAACCTAGTCAACGTAAGCGATTCAATTTCCACAATCAAGCAATACAAGTTCTTGGTCGCTTGCGTCCATAGCGCTTTCCAATTCCTCCTAAAGGAAATCATGTTTCTCCATAAATCTATCAAGATGGTGTTTAGCGCTATCGAACTGCATCCGGTGGGTGCAAACGCTCCTAAAAGTTGCGTACTCTTCGCTGTGTGATCAATCCCAAATCAGCTGATAACATAACAGATGAGTACACAGAGTCGGATACCACTGACTGATTCAGGACTGGTCACCTAATGAACAATAGCATTTGGGGTCGTTTTCGTCCGTTGGATTTACCATGATAGTGTTAGCGATCTAGGGAAGAACATGATTTCCGTAAGCAGGAATTTGAAAGCGCTAACGGTTCAAGCACTGAGGAAATGTGAGACACCAGAAGGGTCCTCGCCAAAAACCAACTGGCGGACCTCAGAATTGCTCACACAGTGTTCCAACCAGACGTAAGCAATACTACGCAGAGCCCTGGTGATGAAACGCGGTCAAACGTTTAAAGTCTTCACTATCAACTGTTCAAGTATTTAATGCATACAAAAATGCTGACATAATCGCAGTTGTATACATCCACTCATCCACTGTCAGCCTGATATCGTGCCGTCACCATACACGGTTGTGTCTGAGAAATGCCACAAGGGCGTTGCTGAAGCAACTTCCTCAGTGATGTGACCACCAAGTTAATGTGTCTGTTTACGAAGGCCGTTGTGAGTGAGGGCACAATTGACAATTTGGGTGTGGCTCAATGAAATTGAAACTTCTGTCAAGCAGTAACCTCTGTGAGAGTACACCAACAACATGGAGTTTAAAATTTATGCGGTGGTTCACTGACTATCCTTTCTGCAAATACATGCACATCGGTAAGAGGTAATGACAGTTGCTATCCGCATGACTCAGTTCATGAATGATGGAAATTTAAACGTTCACATGGAAAAGTGTACACACATATCTGCCAATGCAAACTATGCCACATTTCTTCCGGGATATTACAAAGTGAATCTTATTCCAGAGGTCAGCTACTTGTTTGACAACAATAAGCCATAATGGATTACATCATAACATATTCCCCTGGTTGTCGAGCACAAAAAACCGCTGGTATTCATGATCACTAGTTGACGCTGTATCGATGTCATGTAGCCGAAATTCTCAAAAGCGTTTCATCGCTTGGATCATCGAATTCAAAAGCTTCGGAACTACAGTACTGGCGAACCAATCCTAGGTTGGATAAAATATTTTCTACAGGAACGTGGATTAGAGGTGAGAGTCCGGCAATATCGGTGCGATACACCGCAACCCTCAGTGCTAGAGCTGCGTCCATTCTTTGTATTCATAAATGATCCAGTGAGACCAATTGATGTTGATTTTCAGTTCTTTGCAGAAGATATCAAGATGTGGTGAGCGATCAGGGGACCGGATGACTATGAAGGGCTCCAGTGCTATCTTGAAACGACTTGAAACTATTCCGTTCAGAATCCCCCACCATTCAGTGCAGACAAATATTGCGTTGTGCAACTGCGCCATAGACATGACTAGACGTATTGCCTTGGAGCACACAGATTGCAGATCAGCTCCCAAGAACGTGAGTTTGGTGTGCTCGTATAGAATGAACGCAACTGTTCAAAACAGTCTGAGGCAGCTGCGAAAAGATGCAATCAGCAGGCCAGGCTGCTGCGAAAAGCATTCAGGAATTTTGATCCACCAACCTTCCCAAAGATGCACAGTTCCTACGTGCACCTACAAGATGAATGAACCATCCAAGCTTTGCAACCTTGTTTGAAGCGTGACCTAGATGTGTTAAAGGCACCACAACGAGTGTCAACAAAGAATGTCAAGGGCCAGCAAATGTTGAAGTTGCTGGGAGTTTTCAGCGGACGCTAGCGAAGGCTGCGCGGCATTCTCCTATTAGTGCACAAAATGCTCAGTGACCTCAAGCATGTAGGTCGCCCTTTGCTGAAACTTAGCCACAACATCAAGCTCAGAGATAACTCCTTGAAACAGTGTACAATATAGCTGTCTAAATTGTCCACCGAATCACGTTTTCCTCCGTGTTTGCCAACACTAGAACACTCACCAAAAACTTAGTTGTATACTCCTGCAATTCGCAACTTTGCAAAAAAGCCGATTAGATATTGCTCTTGGCTCCCAAAACTTCGTCATGGTGGATTAAAATAAACAGCAGATTTATGTGCCACACGGACTCATGGAGGCGGCACATGAATGAGCGACCATAATTTACTTTTCTCACGGTTTACGTAAACAATTACTGTGCCCCGTGCTGTCCTGTATGTTTGCATTCAAGATTTTCGTTTCCATCATCGTTAGTTATCAACGCATTTTATAGCAATCACCACAACCATCCTATAGGACTTCCTAGACACTTGCTTCATGATTATTATCATCATTATACACGTTAGTTGCAGGTGGAAAACACCTCAGTTGTTGTTCTGCTATGCAAAGCAAAAAAACAAGAGAGCACGCCGGCTGAATCCCTAGTAACGGAAGGACATCGTTCCGGAGAGCTAACAGCTGGCAATCGTGCCGTATAAATAGAATCATATTATGCCTTACGACTGAGATCGTGATTGGAGGGGGATGCTAAGCAGAGCTTGATGGACGAAGGAACTCATAACACAAGCGCCATTGGGGCCGACTCCTAGCCAAATCAACAAGTGTGTCCAACCAAACGTGTTCACCGTCCTTAGGACCCCAGCCAGGCAGTCGGGATGCCCCAACCGACGCCAACTTCGAAGTGAGGGTTTTCATCTCTCTCGACCAAGTCATCGCTTGGCCTCCCCTCCTCCTTCTCTTCCAACCGCACCTACAACGCGCAAACAATGCACGTCGCGGAAGTCGGTGTGCTGGCATGCGCAACACGTGGCCCAACCATCGGAGCCTGGTGTGTAATATAATGGTGCTGAGCGATTCACTCGCTCTTCCTGCACCAAATACGCGACGCCGAACACGCTCATGGCTCACGCGGTGCTCCCACCAGACATGAGCTAAGCTGCGAAGGCAGCGATGATCGAATATGGCAAGCCTCTTTATGTCTGTCGACCTGATGGGCCAGATTTTACAGCCATATAGGAGAGTTGAACGGACGGCTGCGTTGTAAACTCTGCCCTTCAGGGTGAGAGTAATGTCGCGTCTGTGCCACAGGTGGCGGAGATTGGCAAAAGCACCTCGAGCTTTGCTATACGGTTCGTAACCTCATCTTCAATCCCACGGGTGCTAATATAGCTGCCCAGGTACTTGAATTCCTGAACGACGTCTAGCAGATCACAACCAAGCGTTGGCGCAGGGTTAGTTCCCTGCCAATCTTGGAGAAGTACTTTGCACTTGGATGGAACAAAGCATAGCCCAAAACGATTGACAGCCAGTGCTAATCGGTGAGCACTTGCTTTCTCACCCGTGATAAATCATTGCTCATCATTTGTTTTACACAGAATAGCAATATTGGAACGGGATCAATGAGTTGCGACGTCATATGAAGTCAAATGAAGCGGCTCCGTCAGTTGCATCATGCGGTTGATCCCATTAAGTCAGCAATGACCGTGGCATAACGAATCTAGCCATGATGCCTAGTAACAGAAGTCGGAAGTTGAAAACGGGTTGAATGATTTGAAACAACAAAATGATGCCATCTCTCTCTGAGAGCCTATTCCTTTCTACACATATAACAGCAGTCTTACAGTGGAGCGAATATGTTGATAGCTTAACTGCTCATATGTCGCACCGGTACTAGGCCAGATGGGACGTGGAAGCGCGGAGGAAACCTTTCGAAAAAATACTCTGCAAAGAAGCATGTCTCCGAAAAGCGGTTCCACGGATAGCCATGCAACATCACTCGAAGTGTTGAAATAACCACCTTTTATTCCACACTCAATTTCTAAGCCTCACTAACACAGGTAACTGGCCAAACACTTCGTAAACTTATTCGGGATCCTTTGCTATTCTCTTTTAAAAAATTATATACATTAGGGTAAGGTCTGTTGCAATCGTCAGTATAAAAAAGAAACAATTGGTCAGCAAATTTAACGTGTGATCATGAGGGCAGCGATCAGATCACATGACTAAAGTCAGGTGGAGTTGCGGGGCGCCGTCACTTCCTTCCCGTTTGGTGGTCAGTCACGGAAATTGTAGTGTTTGTATCATCTTCTTCTGGATACACAAGTCAGGGTTTGTAAGGCGTATGCATATTGCATCAGCCGTGGCAAGTAGGCTTAATCTTACATGACCGTTATGCCTTAGTGGTTTTCTGTAGAGAATTTGAAATGGTGTTAGTTTGTTTATCTGGTGGTCTGTGTTGATTAGATAGTGCGATGAGGCTGATGGTGGCTAGATACTGACAGATGGTCTACCCATTGCTGCTACTGTTGTACCGTCGGCTCATGTCCGGGGCGCCTCCTCGTGGCGACCGCTGGGTGGGATTTGAGTTTCGCCCCTCTCCCTGCTAAGATCCAGGACACCAATCCGCATGAGTCAGTGAACTGACCATGTGCTAGACCCGCTGCCGTTCGGGTGCTCATTTAATCGAAGGCTTTGGCTGAGGACCCGAATCGTTCTCTTGTCAGGTGTGGGCGCCCTGCCAGTATCCTAGTCCATCCTCTTCGGAGGTTAGAAAGTGGTCGTTGGCCCTCTTCTCGTAAAATCTAGCCATGGGAGACAACAGGTCTACGGGTTATAAGCTCACAGCTCGATTGGCGTAGAGCACGAGTGCCACGCAATGTCTCTGACGGTGAGAGGGCACATCCGGGTTTTCAATGGTTTGATACTGTCCGCCTCAAGCCAGGCAGCCCCTGGTCAAATTCGTGCAAACCCGCCGAAACGCACCTGCGTCTGGTCGTGGTCGCAGGTGAGGATCATACTACGGTCGCAAAACATAAAGAATCGTTCCAGTACCTCTAAGGCTGTGTGTGACGGCCGTCAAGCAGATCCCCATCTGTCTCTGAAATCACATTCTTGAGCTGGATCTGCCCCCGACTGCATTGTGGGTCAGGCTATTGAGCCAAAGGCTCCGAGCGGAGTCCCTCAAGCAAACCTCCAAATCACCCACTGCCTTGTGGGTCAGGCTATTGAGCCAAAGGCTCCCGGTTGAGTCGTTCAAGCAAACTTCCGAAGCACAACGACCACCTCGCTTGCGATTGCCCACCAATGCAATCGTATGCCTGCGCGCAAAGCACTCAGCATCGGGTGCTGGAACGTGCGCACACTACTGGACCGGAATTCCAGCGAACGCCCGGAGCGACGCACTGCATTCGTCGCAATGGAACTGGCGCGCTGCCACATAGATATTGTGGCGCTCAGTGAAACCCGGCTCGCTGAGCAAGGTATGTTGCATGAAGCAGGTGCTGGCTACACATTCTACTGGGTGGACAACGTCGCCTCAGCACCACGTGAACATGGGGTCGGATTTGCAATATCCGATCGCCTCTATAGCCAGCTGGTGCGTGAATCAACAGGCATCAGCGCGAGACTGCTGTCCATGCCCCTACCACTCGGAAGAGGTAAGTTTGCCACCTTTATAAGCACGTACGGTCCGACCATGTGTTATCCTGATGACACGCGTAATCAATTCTACACTCAGCTATCCTCCGTGATACGGTCTGTGCCGAGGAGCGACCGACTACTTCTGCTGGGTGATTTCAACGCGTCCGTTAGGCGTGATGCATCGGTGTGGACAGATGTTATCGGTTCGCATATCATTGGTTCTGGGAATGCGAACGGTGACAGACTGCTCTCACTGTGTGCCACTCACGGTCTGACGATCACAAACGCTCGGTTTGCACTGAGTGCGAATGATATAGCAACTTGGACGCACCCACGGAGTGGTCACGCTCACCTGCTCGACTATGTCATCGTACGTCAGCGTGATATGCGTGAAGTGCGCATGACACGTGTACTGCGTGGAGCTGAGTGTGGCACTGCTCACAAGTTGGTTCGGACCAAACTGTACATACGTTTGCGTAAATCAATATATTGAACTCCCGCCGTTTTTCGGAGTAAATTTAACATTCTCTCCCTCGGTACTGTGGCGAAACGTACTGAGCTGGAGAAGGCAATGCCTGCACGCCTGTGTGATGTGGACTGCATAGCCACAGTGGGCGACCTGCGGCACCACATTCGCGACCAGGTGACAGCTGCTGCCGAGGAGACGATCGGGCGCGCAAACTGTAAGCGACCTGATTGGTTTGATGAGAACAATGCGAGGATTGGCGCATTGGTGTCGGAGAAGAATGCAGCATTTGCTGCACATGTTGCGGACCCCCAGTGACTTGGAGAAGAAGATTCGGTTTCGCAAACTTCGACGACGACTGACCCGAGAGTTCCGTCGCATTAAAAACGCGTGGTGGACGGAGAAGGCGAAGCAGATGGAACCTCACCAACACAAGAAATTCTTTGATTGCTTGAGGTCGGTGTATGGACCGCACTGTAATGCGGAGAAATGAGCGATCCGGAAACTCATGTCCCAACTCACTCTAGTTTCGTCCCGGTCATCGCTTATCCCCCACCAGTATTCATTTCGGAGATTGATTCCTGGGTGATACTCGCCCTGAATTCGACAGCAGGGCCAAACTACGGCCGTATTCCCATCATGGGTGAATTCAGTGTACGCGATCCCTAAGTATTAACATCTACATGGCGAATAGTTTAAACCCGAATTCAACAGCGAATACATTTCTTTTCGCCAATTCTCTTCAGGCTTATATCTGTCTAAAAACTGTCAAAATTTCGACAGGCCAAGATAGCTGGGTTAGGGTTGATTCAGTCTAAACAGGCTGCTTTATCTGTTGGTCAGACTCTCCATTTGATGAAGATGGTAACGCACATCGGGTACTGGGGTCACCGACGGAAAACGAATTAAGCGGTGCTCAAGGTGTGATCAGGACCAGGGCAAATGTAGCCTCTGCACTAGTGTCCTATGTTTGCACGGTTTTGGAATTGCGCGAATTTATCACGAATATTCTTCCGTTCAATCATGTTACATCACCTACTGGATTCAGGACAGCAAACCTTACCATCCGGACTAGATATTGCGCTCACAAATATAGAGTTGTTGATCAACAAGTTATTGGTAGGAAGTCTATTTGGTCTCAGTGTTCATGTGTTCGCTACATTTGCGAATATCCGCTGAGGAGAATACTCACTTAAGCACACTGATTTGACTCATGCAATCACACATGGCCACCGTATAACGGGACTAGGTGAAGTAGACCCTGGGATTCATGGCTGGATTTGGAATTTCTCGAACAACAGTATTTACATTGATGGCATATGAACAGAGTTTGTTGAAGTATTCAGTAACCTTATCTCAAGAACGTCGGAAATCAGACCATTTGGTTCCGTAGTGACACCATCGATTGTCAGAAGCAGTACTCGGGTATACTTTATCTAAATATAAGGTCAATCCTGATCCGAAAAACATGAAACCTTTCAACTAGTCCTAACCATTTTAGGACAATTGTCCCTTCAAATAACTGACAGTCTTTATATACCTTGTTTGCAATTCTGATAATAGTTCTTTTCTTCCTTTTGTCAAATTACTCTGTTCACACGGATCTCCGGACGAATGACGCTTTGGCCGCAAACTTTATGCGGTGATGCGTGTCATTTGTGAATTGTCTCTGAATGTGACAATATGTCTGTTCGACCAGTAACAACCTAGTGAAACTACTGTGTGACATTTTCGCACAACATGATTATCCATTTGGGCACATTTTTTTCTCGACTAGTCAAGAAATAAATCGCTTATTTATCATTATTATTTTTCTAATTCCTCATATTTTGTACTTCTGCCTATCTTATTGTGGATCACGGCTGGGCCGCTTTCTCGAGCTGAAGGAATTAAAGCACTAATGCTTAAACACGCACACACAGACACACTGCCACTAGTTCAGAGAAGTACAAAGTGAAATGCTCGAAAGGGTTCTAAGAAGAAAACAAGGTGGAAGGTTTGCGCGTTAATAACGTGTCGCATAGCTTAACAGCCCAAAGAAGGTTCTAAAGCGCTAACATTTTATTTGATTGTGTACCACATCAACACAACGCCTGATGGCGCATCGAAGTGTAATCGAAAGCTTTTGAGGGAATACCGTACGTGGAATAAGGTCTCCTGAAGACGATCCAACATGTGATCCTTGCGCATTTGGCTTTTTCAACATTAATTCTTATTGCTAACTTAATCTAACTGAGACAACTTCAGGCAACTTCAGTTGTTCCAACAATTCATTGGTGAACGACAATGAACATCAGAGCAACCATCTGATTTATGCTTCCCACTGACATATTGCTCAGAACACTCAGTTGGACTGTTCGCCACCCTATAGAAAAATATATGGTGTATATATGCTTATTAGCAATTCCAGGACAGAATATTTCAGGTTAGCAATTTGCCACTATACAGGCATGTCCGCAGCCTTGAGACAGTAAATCGCTGTGTCACCCCATCAGGAGGCAAGGTAAAAACACTGGCGAAGTGACCAATTTTCCATGGGCGTAATTAATTCAGATGTACAAAAGTGCAATCCGTCTGTGTCACATACTATCATCGCGAACCACTTTGGATTTGAGGATTGAAGCACAACCTTTTGCTGCTTTTCAACACGCTACACAAAAAGGATCCATTCCAACATGCCTACACTCAATTTACAGCATTGCTCAACTCGAGCGCTTCGTAAAAAATTTTTTACATCGTATATACCGAAGGCTAGAACGAACGTCCGCTACCATTTCTTCCTGGTCAGATACAGCTATCTGTAGAACAAAGTACCAATAACACTCAGGTCATGTGACAATGTGGCAAGATTTAGTAGGAGACTCGCCAATTACTTCGATCTAACCACCCTAAGCTCTATATTCACATGGTAAATATCCTTCGATCAGCTATTCCATGAGGGGCCAAAAAACATAAACAACGTTTTCATTATTAGGCTTTGACCTCAACCACCCGTCAGAATGTTAATACATGAACAGTATATCCAAATATTCCACCTATGCATGTCACCCATGCAAGAGCATGGATTCTTCTATACAAATTGATCTGTGCCACTATAGACATGGTTTCTCTCATCAGGAGAAATATACGTATTATTCTTGTTACCATTGATGTACTAATACTCTGTCGCTATTTCATAAGCAGCCA
The DNA here is from genome assembly GCA_944474145.2 of Dicrocoelium dendriticum. NCBI lineage: Eukaryota > Metazoa > Platyhelminthes > Trematoda > Plagiorchiida > Dicrocoeliidae > Dicrocoelium > Dicrocoelium dendriticum. The sequence goes on from OX104069.1 coordinate 109,133,671, forward strand.
GTAGCACAGTCGAAATACCCTAAATACTATTATATAATATCAGAAACAGAAAGTAGCGAACAAGCTTATTTTCCGGGCTTCATCATCAGGCTAATACAACCACAATAAAGCGAGCTAGAATAGACGCAATGGGTTTAAAATGGGTCTTTGAATATTATTATTAGTATTAATGCTAATGCGAAGCCTCCTCGGATCTGTCGTCTATGCTGTAAATCAATAACATATATTCCACGAACCAGATTTCTTCTCTTGAATCAAGACTAAACCTGTCTCTAAATTCCTGCACAAATGAACCAAAAGCTGCCCTATCTTTAATAATTTTGCATGCGTAAATATATGTAGCAGAAGTGCTCATACTACCCCGGAAATACTCTTCTTGTTTCTGGATCATAACGAGTGAAACATAAGGTATTCTTTGCTCCAGACCACGTTCTGACCGTTCGTGGTAGAGGTCACATATGTGGGCCCGATTCGTGCTCAAACTGGTATCACTGGCTTGCACAGCTCAGGTATGTCGTTCACATGTCTTGCAATCGGTGCACATTTTGTGACCCTTGCTCATGCTGAATAGTGGCGCTAGTTAGAGTCCATGATGGTTTACAACGCGTTGCAAGTGTCGTCCGGTTAGGTCAACACAGGTGACGCAAGCGCGGCAGAAAATCAGCTACGCCGTACAGTAAAAGATCGCACGTGATTTGATGCTTTCGATACCAGACTGCGGGTAGTAAGATGGTAGATTTTGCTCCGTAATCATCATGCGATTTCCCCGTTTGATTGAAGCTCGTTGTGTAAAATAAACTAAGCTTAGCAACTCATATTAGACAGAGGTGAAATAAGCAGTTTTACCTCTTGGAAGTTCGAGCACATTTGTTTGAAGTAATCTGACCGAACTATTTTTGCGCTTTTTCGGCTAACGGTTTAGAACGCCGCTCATGACATCAGATTACCAGCAGTTTGTCTTCCTAGTTAGTCACTAGTTTAGTGTCCTTTAGCTAACCAGCGTTTACGTTTCGTCAATAAACTTTTGTGTAGCTGAATGTATTATTCTTCGCACACTTCCCCTATGGTGGTTAACTCTGGTCCAATAGCAGTCAATGTAAGCAGTTATAACTCTTCATCTGGTCGAGCAGTGAAGTTACGATACTCAGTCCAGATGGAATGAAACGAAGATTGAGTGTTTTTGTTTGCCCCTGCTTCCCTCCGTGTTTACGTCTAGTTCAACTAATTGATGTAAATCCCCTTTTATCAAATGGTTCGCGCCATCACTGCTATTCTTCGACCAGCAACGGCTCAGGGCAGTCTTTGTCAAATCATGGTCAGGTTGCACTTACTGCATGTTATGACTGATTTTCCTTGAGGATGTTACATTACAAAGGTGCCTGTTCCATACAAGTAAACATTGTTGGCTCCTCAAATGTGAAACAATCTCTCTGGACGTGTTTATTTGCCGAAGAGCAGATGGGTCCGACAAAAGAGAGGTTTACCGAAAAGCGACTTGGTCAGGACAGTACCTGCACTTTAACAGCTTCTCCCAATGCGGTGCAAGCGGACCTTAGTCAAGACGCTACTCAGCAGTGCCATGAAAATATGCACTATCGACAGTTTAGATGATAATATAAACGCGCTCAAGGATACGCTGTTGAAATATGCCTATACAAGTAGATTCATCGACAAACATAATCAGGCTAGGGTGCCGGAACAGAAGGCTTCGACAGTGTTTAAACAGAAGATCTACATCGAGCTATCATTTAAGGGAGATTTTGCCAATATGAGGACAACGAAGCGCATAAGTTCCCCAGTCCAGAGGACTTATTATGTTGCCCAGACTGTCTTTATCAACCGGACTAATCGAATATCTGTTACCCCAATGACGGAAAGGCCACCAATTGGCGACAACTCACATCGTATTTACCAATCTACTTGTAGTTGTGGTATACAAAACATCGGCCGTACCAATAGATCGTTGAACTCCAGAATAAGGGAACAAGTACCTAAATGGTTGCAGCGTCAACTCACCCAGTCGTTGGTTGCTCATACCATCTGTTCACGTAAGCCACCTGCTTCATCCGTAGGTGGGCATTTACTGGCCACCTGTCAGCAGTTTGATCCGGCCAAAATGTTTACAATCCTGTTACAACCTGCCAACGTCCGTTTTCTTCGTTTCGCAGAGGCAGTCCCGATCAGCCGTATCAAACCCGCACTCTGTGTGCAGAAACAGTTTTTCGTAAGCCTACGGTTGCCCTGGGCGTAGGTGTGTCACGCTTGACCCCTACCCTGTTCTAACTTGTTCCCGTCTCACCCTACCTGTCGCCTTATATATTTTCATGTTGTTGTGTTGGCACTGAAGAGATCATACTTAATGTCGACATCTGCCAGTGTTCGTCTTCTTACGGCTTTATTCAAATTACTAAAGGGATCTAATTTTTTGAACAATCTGTCAGTCAACTGGCTGTTGAGCACTGCGATATTGTAACGGAGTGAAAATGGTTTCACAGAGCTTTTCTGTATACAGTATACCATAGATGGCTGATACACCATAAGGAGTATGCACTCATTTCTTTTTGCATGATGTGCTGATGTTCAGCCTGCTTGGTGCTATCGCGATAGTGGAACTCTTTAATCATGGTCATTATCAGCCGCTAAGACTGCACGGCTAACGTTTGAGTTTGTAGTTCTGAAACCGGCCTAGAAATATATTTTCAAATGTACCCATCTGCCAGTCAATAGATGTCAATTCTCATCGCCTTGATTATTCAGTCCAACGGCTTGTCATCCAACATCGTTACAACTCAGCGGCATCTCTTTATCCGTACAACCACTGTGCTATTGTGTGAAAAAGAAACATGGCTAATTGTTTGCTTGATTCCACATTTTAAAATACGTTCCGGGCAGTTTGCGCTGCTCATGTAAATCGGACCGCTTTACAATCGCCCCATTCGGGCGTCCCGAAGCGTCAGTACACCAGTTCACCCCAGTTCACCAACATCTGCTACGGAGCTGAGGTAACCAGTATATCAATGGTATCACTTCCCATATCGATAAAACCTTCAAAATCAAATTATGTGGCTCAGATAACACCACAACAGCTAAAAAGCCTCCAGAGCTATCAGAATCTCAACTAATGTCTAAACAATTCATCCTACAGCCAGAACATGTAGCCGACATATGCAGGTTGGACCCTGAACGAGTTGCAGTTGAAAAATGCCATATTATGTACCCATGAGTATGCGGTTCTTGACGTATTTAAATGAGGCTGGTGGCAACAGCTTTCAAATAAAAATGTCCACTGCACGTCCGTAAAAGCACTCGGTGGTATTTTCATGTGCAAATCCTGTCCTGTGGAAATTTCTTAATTTGCATGGTAGTGGAGGACAAGAACTACTGTATCTGACTTAGATTAGAAATCATTATGATGCGAAGCTGTTCCTCGTAGCCCAGTAGCATAAGCTGCTGATTGGCAATGCAAGCTGCTGGTGGTCGTGTATTCGAATCCTGTTGGGTTCGATGGATGCACACAACAGATGATACCCAACAGGATGAAATTGCAGTCTAGTACTTTTCATGACACTTGAAAGACTATTTGATTTGGAAGATAAGGCGAAGACTTTTGATTTAACTACCATATTATCCATGGACAGATTTTATCCAGGAATGCAAGTACTCAGATCTAGCTGCTTCCGCAGCTCACATAACACTTGATATATACTAAAGAGGCCTATGAATAAGTACATCAAGGCCGTTCAGCGTGTATTGGGTGGATGCAACTTCCGTTCCACCATACAGTTTGTAGGTTGCATACGAACATTGAAACGCACAAAGCCCAGAGCCGAAACTTAGTCTGATTACTGTCCATCCAAATCCCTAAAATATACCACCCAACAAACCGTGCACACGTCTGTGTGTGAATAGCAATGTTAATCCATTCACGAGCAGAGACGTAGTGATATGTTCATACACGTCTTCTCCATGTTAATATTTTGCATTTTTCCATTTCGCATCCACCCACGGCTGATGGCCCAACAAGATCGTCTATGGAAGCTGCCAACGCGCTGCAGATGCTATACGCCCCCACGTTTCAAGGAGTCTTGCCACCAAGCGACCTACCAAGCTTTGTATTCTGCTCACCAGGACTAACCCACATCACTTTTACCGCAGAGGCTGTATTGCAAAAGCTGACTTCTGTACGCAAACACAGCTCGCTGGGTGTCGACACCATTCGTCCAGAGGCATTGAGAGCAGCAGCAGACCAACTGGCAGGACATGTAGCTCAGTTTTTCCAGCACTGCTTAGACCATAACCAAGTTCCCGCTATGTGGAAGCTTGGAATAATAACCCTGATTCACAAAGGTGGAAGCAGAACTGATCCCTCCAACTACTACTTTTGATCGTCTAGACCATCGGATACTACTATCCAAGCTGCAGCATTACGGGATGGGAGACACTCTTTTAAGCTGGATCGCCAACTTTCTACTTCAACGGCAATTAGTGGTCAGAGTTCGGAGCTCTTTATCGGACCCCATACAAGTGGAGTGTGGTGTGCCGCAAGGCTCATTTCTAGGTCCACGTTTGTTTTTGGTGTTTATTAATGACCTTGCACAAGGGATCGCTTCAAACTTCCTAATGTTTGCCGACGATATCAAGATCTGGCGCAGGATCCAGGCGAACACCGACCAACATGGGCTTCAGAGTGATTTAGATACGGTGTAGCAATGATCGACCCAAAACTTATTGCAATGCAACGTCAGTAAATGCAAGGTGCTTTTCATCCGACATCAAAGCAGCTACTCATGCCGACTCGGAACGGATGTACTGCAACAATCAACTTTCGAACGTGACTTGGGTGTCCTAGTTCAAGATGACTTGGGTGGTTCCAGGCAATGCGAAAAGGCCTCGAAGACCGGGAACCAACACGTCGGGCTGTTGAAACGGGCATTTGGACAAATAAACAGCGGCATATTTCAACAAATGCTCATTGGGTATGTTCGCCCCCATGTCGAATATGCAATTCAAGCCTTGCATCCGTGGCTGAAGCACGACCTTAATGCACTGGAGCAGCCACAACGCCGGGCATCAAAGAACGTAATTGGAATGCGCAATCTTTGCCACCAGGAGAGGCTGCAACGATTGGGGGTGATCAGTGAAAGCTATCGCAGACTACGAGGCGACCTGATTATGGCATACTTGATTTTGCGAGACCCACATCATGTGTGCCGCCCCTTACTGCAACTCAGCAGAAATACAAACCTGAGGGGCCACCCATTAAAATTCGCAGAACATCACAGTCGTCTGGAGTGCCGCAGAAATTTCTTTCCATTCGTGTCTGTCACCTGCAGAATGCTATCCCAGAATCGGTCGTCTCTGAACCGACACTAACAGTATTTAGAAGACGGTTGGACGCTGCACTCATCCACTTACACTTTGTTACTTAACATTTCGTCTCCGTCCTACACCTGGAGTATACCATGGAATCAACTGTTATTAACTGTGGGTGCTGTAAATCTAAGAGGATCCCAGGACTACAGCGGAGCAAACCATAAGTCCTTATTTTCATCTTTGTAGTATTAACTATTCTACTATCCTTATCAACGTTATTGTTATGTTGATATCCCCACCAACTATCCAACGGGACTTGTAAAGCAACGCTTCTTGACCCGTATAAATTCATTGTTCATTTTGCATTGTTACTAAGAGCCACTGTGTATTAGTCACAGAAATTTATGAGACCGAAAGTAGAATAACAATGGGAATTCGTGAAACGGCTAGTTTTCACTCCTGTTTTGACTGATATTACATGCACCGTTGTCAGAAATAATCGTGCTAGATGAAAGTAAAAAAATGGATTAATTGAAAACGGCCCTTTTGATGGCTAACGAGCTTTTTAGGTAGCACCAACAGAACAACTTTTATAGAAAACCATACCAGATATCGTCACAATTCACGGTTATGAAGGACTTCTAAAAATATTAAAAGTTACGAAATATCTTAGAAAAATGCTTACAAACGTTGAGACTATGCACACTCAAGTATGCTGAGCGATGAAAATTACCGCTCCGGGCGTCCTAGTGTTAATACTTTTGGTCCAATGGTAACCACACCAGGAGAGCTCTGCACGCGCAAGTATAGTGGCCTTGATATTACATTTGCAACAGTGAAAAGTACGTGGCTTTTTCCTGCGAGCGCAGTGTGCTAGCATGAACGGGTGATTGGACGATTCACTTTGGGAATCGCGGCGAAGCTGTTGCCGAAGCGCGTTCGCCGCATCTTACGTAGTGAGCGGCAAAGTATCTAGTACACGTAAAGTGGGGTCTAGTGCTATACTCTCCGGAGCTTATTTACGTAATTGTTGAGCATATTAGGATTAGCAATGCTTGCCTATAGATAGTGCTGGCGTTGTAGTGTTCTTAAAGGTTGAGCATTATCATATGGTACTGTAGGGGAGAAAAGCTGTTTTATGGATACGTCTGGAATGTGACAAGCTAAGTTCGTGATGGGATTTGTTGAGCGGTGGCTCCTGGCTGTTTCCCACTGTATTAACGTAGCATATTGCTCTGCAGTTCTATACTAAAGGGAACACACGTACCGCGCACATAGCATCTTTTATGACTGCGTCACCTGTAAGTGGGGCGCAGGAGATTGGAATAATTTCTGCTATTATCTCGATTTTAAATAAACTTTTGAAATTGCCTAATTTGGTTAGGCGAATTAGTAAATGCACTGCTGTTTAGTGAACTATCTGTGGCTTTATGACTTATGATACGCTTGGTGTTCTGTATTGGACTGTATGGCTATCATTTCGTCGGCTTAGCGAAACTGAAGCTGGAAGCTATTCCTGCTCATTCAAGATGATTTACATTCTCCTTGAGACATGGTGCTGCACATGGGTGAGGAACCACTCGGCTAAGAAATCAAGCAGCATTTCTTACGGCTGCTGCATCCCCGAAGGATCTATCACCCTGAACAATGAACGCATCCTTACACAGTTGTCCACGGGAGCTCTTTGAACTAGGTACTCGCCTACCTCCAATTTCTCCGAACAGGTCCAATACCAATTAGCACGTGTCAGACACACAACTCCTGCTAGAGTTGAGCTTTTCAATCTACTCACTCACCCCATCCTCGAATACTGCAGCCTAATATACGAAAATATGAGAAAAAGTGGCAGAATGGCTGTGGAGAACCTGAAGCATTTACCAAACATCTGATTGGTAGACACCCTACTATGCGTTTTCGAGAACGTTGCAATGAACTTCATATCGAACTACTTTGGATTCGATGATTGAAGCACAAGTTGTTGCTGCTTTTCATCATGTTGCACAGAAAGACTTATTCCAACCTGTCTACACTCAATTTACAACATTGCTCAACTCGATCGCTTCGCAACGAAGAATTTACATTGAACATACCGAAGGCTAGAACGAACATCCGCTCTAATTTCTTCCTGGTCAGATACAGCTATCTGTGGAATAAATTACTTATAATATTCAGGTCAGGTGACAATGTGGCAAGATTTAGTAGCAGACTAGACAATTATCTCGATCTTACTAGCCTAAGCTCTATATTCACATGGGAAAAAGCCCTAGATGAGCTATTATTCCAAGAGGGGCTGATAAACCTATAAACACCAATGTTTTCATAACTAGGCTTTGGCCTCAACCATTCGGCAGAATGTTATTACATGCAACACAAATCCAAATACACCACCTATGCATGTCACCCACGCAAGAGCATGGATTCTTCTGTACAAATTGATCTGTGCCGCTATAGACACAGTTTCTCTCATCAAGAGTAATATACCTAGTATTATTATTATTATAAGAGCAAGTCGCCTTTCTAGGATTGTTTGCTAGTCCTTGATCGTAATGTTTTTGAATTGAATTTCTGCAATAAACAGCGATTTGGATTGAAGTCACTGAATTTCAGTTAATGCGATCTACCTAGTAGGCATTACGAAGAATGCCTTTATTATTTCCATACAAAATCGGTCGGGTGTTTCGAATATAATCCCATTCTTGGAGCTACGCACGCGCTCCTGGGTCTCAGATGTGGGGAAAAACAAACAAAGATCCAGCCATACATAGTCTATCGAATTGCACATTTTTCGAGCTTTTGAGTAGTTCACAGAACGGCAAAATTAGATAATAATTTGCGTTAAATTCATTGGGTTTAATTTTTAGCAAGTGATTTTTTATTCACATTTGCTAATGCGTTGGAGCGCCTATGAGGCAGAATTCTGGAAGCATTAACAGTGCGCTTAACTGTTGCTTCCCTCTTTTATTTATTTTTATTACTCGAGGAGGCAGTCGATTTTCTAGAGCAAGTGGTCATTTGCAATGAGTGCACAAAGGAATGGCGATGGTGATAATAATTACTAAAGTCCAAACATTCCAGAATAAATACTGTAGACTAGGCACATGAGATAAAGTGCTAAGGGAGGTTAGATGCGTTTAATAACCTATATTCAAATAAAAGATCTCAGCAAGGTTGTGAAAGACATGGGGATCGATACAAACAACTACTCGATAATTCACCGCGAGTCTAGGCCCTTTGTGGCTACCCACGATTACAGACAGTCTACACCATCAGTGCGTTTTAACAGTTGCAGGACGGAGTGAACAAAGCGAAACAGACACGGTTGTCCAAATTCGACCTACTAAGATCGTCTGTTTATACCGTAAGTTGACCCCATGGCTGATCGATTTTCTCGCAGTGTATACGCTTTGTATGTCATCTCGGCCGTTTATCACATTTCGTGAAAATTCTTGCATAACAGTAAACCAGATATGGTCGTTTATTCATCGAGTTAGTGCGAGTTTTGCGGATGGCATTGACCAACACACAAATAGAGTAAACAGGTTTCTGTACGTAACAATGCGGTTACGAGAACTCAATTTGTTTTGACCATTTCCGATGATCGGACTAGAGAACAGGTGGCGAGAGTTATATAGTGATTGAAATACTAAATAAATAAATAACCTCATGAGTAGGGGCTTTTTGATATAGATGATTGAGGTTGCTCACATCCAGCTTCCGAATCAGATAGTCGTCCACATACCCAGAAAAGCACTAGACTGCAGTTTCAGCCAGTTGAGCATCATCAGTAGTGCGCATCAATTGCGGCCAACTTTATCATCTGCAACGCTCATAACTTGCTTGGCAGTGGGGGACAAGACATGCTATATCGCAGTTAGCTTGTAAATCATGACGGTCCGAAGCTATCCCCCGTGGCCCAGTGGCATAAGCTGCTGACTGGCGGTTCAAGCCGCTGGTAGTCATGGGTTCGAATCCTATTGGACCCGATGGATGCGCACAACTGATGAGGCCCAACAGGCTGAAACTGCAGTATAGTGCTTTTCCGGCCATGTGGATGACTATCTGATTTGGAAGCTGGCTGTGATGAACCTCAATTATCCAAATAACTAACCGTTTTATTCAACGACAGTGCGAGGCACAGATTAATTGAGTGGTCTGAGCAACTTGTACAACGTGATCGCATAATTTGGTTAATTTTACGTGGTTTGTATAAAGCTTCCCATACGGGTTTTTTGAACTGCGTAGCGGTTTAAAAATATTAGAGATATTAAGCAACTGGGAACAAAAACAAGTGTAGCTTTAACCGAAATTTCATGTAAAGCAATACGGACATCCATGGAACTGTCCCCAGAGGACATGCTTCCATACAGGGTATTCTCACGGCGGGTTTCACCCGCACTTCCATTCTCCAACTGGCTCTGCGCCTGTGCGGCAAACTCGTAAATATGCCGTCAGACTGGATATCGACTGTATATTAAGGGCGGCTTTATGCATAAATTATAGCAATGAAGCTTCAGCCCGTTCTGTCAGGCGGATCAATCAACTATGGCACTTTTTTGTTATAAGCTAGCAAGTCAGTAGCAGTATGATTTACATGGGTATAACTATTTTGGTTCGGAAGCTATAATCCGTCACATCAAGTGATCAGCCCAGTCATGGCCAACATTGATACAAAAAAGAAGATAAAGTATGAGGAAGTACAAAACATAATAATGAATGCAATCGCTTGCCGATGGGCCAATCACAATTGGATGGAAAATCTTGGCGAGTGACGATGATGGCCCAAAGATTTCAACTTGAAAGGCATAGCGCATCTTCGAACCAGTGCATCAGAGGAGAAAACAGAATTGGTTAGGCGTATTGACAGGAGTAAGATCATTTATAGATACATGCTCAAGAATTCAACCACATGTTGGCAAAAGTATAATATTGAGACAAATAGGGGAGATGGCGACTTTCAAATGCATCCAGGAGCTTTCTCATATAAATCATCTAGTCATCTTGTGGTTAACTGTTGACCAGATGTTTGAAATAGTCAGGTGAATGTTAATCATGCATTTGAATGGCGGATAGATAGTGCAGTTTCTAGTATTCGATAGAAGTTTGTTCCATATTAACGCCTATTTTGCGGAGAAAAACTTGGACGGAGCTTGGTGCGGGACTTTTGTTTTTGAAATGTGCGCTCGCTGTTTCCTCTTTCATGGCGCATACGAGTCTGAAACTCGAGTTTGGCTGAGCAGTGAAGTTTAATCCGAATAGTAAACGGTATAGAAGGCACAGATTAAATTTGAATCTGCGTAGCCATATCGGCTCCAGTTGTACAGCCTTGCAAGGCTCACGGTATGTCATTGTGTTAGGCAGGTTCAAAAGGTTCTTTACGAATGATCGTTGGATGTTTTCTAATGCTATAATGTCCACTTTGCTCAGATTACCGTACACTATGTTACAGTACTCAAGATTCGGCCTAACATATAATTTAAAGTTTGAAGCCTGGAATACCTCAAGATAAGAGTTCGACTTCTGTAAGCGATCACCTTTTAGCAGAAGGCTGCGAAAATTAGAACGCGCTAAAACGTTAAATGAGACAGAATATCTTAGACCAACGTCTCGGATTGCGCTACAAAAAGGAATAAGGGTGTCGGTTAAGGTTAGGATGTGCGGTGAAGGGCCACATCCGTGGTGCAATAGCTTACACTAATCAGTGGCAAAGTACAACTTCCAGGAGTTACTCCAGTACTCCAGTGCGGACAAGTCAGACTGAATGCAGGCTAAGTTAGGACTACGTTGCCAACGAGCGGAACAATACACGATTTTAACATCATCAGCGAAGAGCAATGTCTTCCTGCACAAGATTTCATCAAGGAGATCATTAAAACAGATACAGAATAAAAGCCGGCCTAGCAAGCCACCTTGAAATACTCCACTAGCAATTGAGGTGTCTACAGATGTACAGTTACTAACTTTGACTACTTGCTTTCTACCCTCGAGGTGGGAGGACAACCACTCTAGAAGAGCATTTGTGCTACCATAGAACATAATCTTCAGCAACAAGAAGTTATGTGGGACACGGTCGAAAGCCTTTTGAATATCGCGAAATATTACAACGATGGCATTTCCGGCGTCTGTTGCTCTAGTCACATAATCAAGATACTCCAACGCACAGGTAGTGCATGACCTACCTTTCAAAAAAAACGTACTGGTGTTTACTGATAAAGCCCATGGAACTGAAATATTCTATTATACATTCTTTAACTACCTCTCCTTGATCCGAAATAATAGTATGGTGGATTGGGTGGTAATTTTTTACAACTTGCATAGATCTGCTTTGTGTGGTGGTATTATAGTTGCTTGTTTCCAATGCGTGGGATATTCCCCATTAAGCAAAATCGAGGGGATGTCTGGACCTCAGTGATTGACTGGAATTGGTGGGATGTTGTCGGGGCCTAGTAAGCATGATGACCGAACTAATCTGAGTTGGGGACATATATCACTAAGTGTGAATTCAACAGTTTGAAGTGTATTAATGCCTCTGTGTACCAGCTTGAGTTGCGGCTCCTCTCTCGATGACCAATGACCAATGAATTTATACGGGTTAAGAAGCGTTGCTTTACAAGTCCCGTTGGATAGTTGGTGGGGATATCAACATAACAATAATGATGATAAGGATAGTAAAAGAGTTAATAATTGAAAAATGAAAATGAGGACCTATCGTTTGCTCCGTTGTAGTCCTGCGATCTTCTTAGATTCACAGAACCCACAATTAATAACAAATAATTCCATGGTATACTCCAGATGTAGGATGGAGACGTAGTGTTAAGTAACAAAGTGTAAATGGATGAGTGCGGCATCTAATCGTCTTTCAAATACTGTTAGTGTCGATGCAGCAACGACTGATTCTGGGAGAGCATTCCAAGGGTGATAGACACGAATGGAAAAAATTTCTGCGACACTCCAGGTGGCTATACTGTACAGCGAGTTTCAATGAGTGGCCTCTCATGGTTTTATTGGTGTTGAGTCCCACTAAAGGGCGGCACACATGATGTGGGTCTCGCAGAATCAAGTATGCCATAATCAGGTCGCCTCGTAGTCTGCGATAGCTTCCAATGAATATTGCCAATTGTTTCAGCCTCTCCTGTTATAAAGGATTGCGCATTCCGATTACATTCTTAGATGCCTGACGTTGCGGCTGCTCCAGTGCATTACGATCGTGTTTTAGCCATGGATAACGAACGTGCATTGCCTATTTGACATGGGGGCGAACGTACGCACTGAGCATTTGTCGAAATATGGAGCTGTTTATTTGTCCCCATGCCCGTCGCAACAGCCCGACGTATAGGTTTCCGGTCTTCGAGGACTTTTCGGATTGTCTGGAGCAACCCAAGTCATGTTATTAGTGTTATAAGTAGACATAAAGTAGTCACTGAAGATTGAACATATCATTGCAGGATCGGTTATGGCAGTCCCATCTGAGTTCCATCATAGTTTACAATCGTTTCCATGGCGCAGCCATCCACGGTGGTCCATTCACAATAGGGCGTGTTAGGCATTCGTATCGAGAGACTTTCAGATGCGATCCAATGTTTATCTTCTTCGTATTGGTCTAGCTGATGCGCTGAATGAATGTGGTTTGGTGGACTGCAATAAATATATCCAAGAGCAGATCATTTTTATTCCTGACAAACGGCGATGAGTGTCCGGAGAGGTATTCACATGGTGCAGCGCGCTGAACACCCAAATAGCAAAGAGAAATTTCATGTATATGAATGAGGCAAAGTGGAAAAATCGGTGCATCACATTCCATACGTTTGTTGTGAAAGTACTGAGAGAAGTGCTTAAAGGGTACTCACTCTTCACCCTCAACGTCGTAACAATTAAGGCCAATTGAAACAAAATATTTCCCAAGGGCACAAGTGTACTTCCGTAAATTTGCAAACAACAGTACAACGGTACCACCTAGTTTTAATTAGAATGAAATCGTGTATTGTGCATTTAGAATACACGCGTCTAGATGGTTGGATGGATGAGTTCAATACTTCCTCCGACAGTACTCCATCCTCCTCCAGCTGTCAGACTGATGTCTTACCGCTTGATGACGATAACATGAGCACATCTGTAACAAATGCTCTCTGTCTTTGATTCATTCATCGTCTGTCACTGCAACCGTCGGGAATTGGTGTCTCTTCAGATATTCATCCATTTTCTGCAATGTATCACTCTGTGTTCTCCCACCTTCAATCTCACCACTGCCTGAGAACCTCGGTTTACATTCCACTGACTGGTATAACGTCTATAATACACAAATGTGCTCCTGAGTTGCTTACTATGGTTTTTCATAAATTTACCCTATGCTTTGGAAGTTTGGCAAAATGCATTTACTTATTCGTTCCTTCCTTTATAAACCTAGTGCCACCATTCTGATAACTAAATAAACTATACCTCACTTTTGTCATTCGAAATAGAAATATCAGGCAGCACGATAATTTCATTTACAACACGCCTTATTGCTGTTGTAACTGAGGTAGCTCGGGATATTTATGCCGCTTACGCAGATAGCGCTAAAGCTGTGAAAACTGTTCGAGATTGGTTGTCAAAACAAAAAATTTTAATTTCCACTTGAACGACATACCTCGCTCTGGGTGAACCTACCAAGTTCCACGAAGTGCCTTAGCGATTTGCTTTTGAAATAGGACTGTCACCAAACATTGAGAATTCAGCGCGAAGATGAACACAATTTCATTAACTAAATCTAGTTATCTTAATCAGTAAGTTTATTTCAAAACTCAGGGCTCTTATGTCACACGACTTTACCAAGAACAATACAGCGAATCTCTTTAAAAGTGCTGTTCAAAAGCCCACCTGAGACCCGGTAACACGCCGCTATAATAAACGGTTGTTATGTTGAATATTCTAGGGGATACAAATTATTACTTTTAGATCAATATGAAACAACGGAAGAAGACAGTTCAAAGCCGAGAGCTAACCAATGACTTCATCTCAAGCTGATCGTATTCCGCGTTTGTTTTGAATACGAGGATAATGCGTATTTGAAGATGTTTGAGAAGAACATTGACCAACTGCGCAGCGCGAATGTGAAGATGCAGCAGAAAAGACCCGATCAAATATGTGAATTCAATTTGCTCCCTAATAACCCCAGACAGCACCTTGTACACGTCACCAAAGCAGCCCTGAAAGAGCTCCATTGGGAGGTTCAGTCGATCGACCAATTTTATTTCTCTGCATTTTGAATGCTCCACTTAACTGACATTCAGCACTTCGGGGCTAGAATACGTTCCGCCCCATTGGTAGACTGACGGATGTCAACTTCCATTGATTCGTGAGAGGAAATCCTTGATGAAACTAATGCCGAAAAACGTACTTCGGTTAATCCTGTAAATCTGTTTGAAACATCATCGTGATTGCCTTATGCATAACATCATTTCGTGTAGAATTACTGGTGTCCCCTCTTCAGCTGCGTCTACCCATACAGAGTGAGAACAATGAGACACACAAGGGAAAATTAGTTACGTAGCAGAACTACGTTGTTTCTACAGCAAAATGATAGCAGACGCACAGCTTTAAAATCGACCAGCGCACCGGATGTGCACGACGTATGGGAGTAATGAAACCGTAATAGATCGACTGATTACATTGCGGACCGCGGGCACACTTAAGTGGTGACCAATGCTGGGAATCAGCGATACAAGACTGTATTGGAGGTTGGAGAGAGTCAACACACAGTTTAATCACAGTTGAGTTCGAATCGTGGCACATGACGAGCAAAATGGAAATAGACGTTCGATAGTAATTCCAACTATACTATCCGATTCGCTAGCAGACTTGACAACAGCGTACGCACGCAGAATCAGCCCAGCCAAAAATCATCACGTCGGAACGCTGAGGACGAAGAAGTGTATTGCAATCATTAATTCAAACAAACTGTACGAGAGGTGTCACGATAAAATTGATGACAGTGAAGACAAAATGTGAAAGATTAATAACCACTACATAACTCCCTCCGTAGACCGTGAACTGGTAAGGTAATGCTCGATATAGCTTTTTAGGGAACAAACGTAGCTAGTTTGGACGGGAAACGTACAGAACGTCCTAGACGTGTGTGTTTGGGATCATTCGTTTGAGAGGGCATGAAGGTTCTGGAGCATTGGAATCAGTCGGTTGACCAGCATAAAATCTTGGGATCAGTCAAACCAACGACAGGTTTAAGACGGCCAATACTCACAGATTCTTCCGAGGCAATCTTTTCCAGTATGAAGTACTTAGGTTTCCGTGACAACACTTTGAAAGGACCTGCATAAGCGGGTGTCATCGGCTTGCGAACTGCATCAATACGAATGAAAACAAAAGGACAAGTGTGTAAGTCCGGATGAATTCGTTGTTCGCGGGCAGTGAAGAGAGTAGACGTAGGTCGAATTGTTCGGAAGTGTTGTTTGAGACGTTCGGCGTAGGGCACAGGATCCATCTCACTAATGAATCGGGAAGCCAAAGTCATCTCACCTGGAAGTCTGAGAGCGGCACCAAAGACGAGTTCTGCAGGGCTGCATCCAATATCCTCTTTCACGGTATTACGAATACCAAGAAGGACACCTGGGATGCGTTCAGACCAATGTGGGTCAGATGAATTAGCTGTGATGACGGCTTTAAGCTGTTGATGGAAACGCTCGACAATGTCATTCGAAGCGGGAAGATAAGCAGTTTTCCGAATGTGGGTACAACCCAACAGATGATTCAAGTCAAGGAACACGGTAGAACTAAACTGAGATCCTCGATCTGTAGTGATCGTAGATGGTACACCGAAGAAGGAAATCCATGAGTCGAAAAACGCACGGGCAACAGATTCTGAAGATGTGTCAAGTAAAGGAATGGCATGCGGCCAACGAGTAAAACGGTCAACACAAGTCAAAATGAAAGTGAAATTGCTCGACGGAGGAAGCGGTCCGACTATGTCTAGGTGGAGACGTCTAAAACGCGCCTCAGGTGGTGATAATGTTCCGGGGGCAGAGATAGTGTGTCTGTGTACTTTGCTGCTCTGGCAGCTGAGACAGTGTTTAGCCCGTTGACGGATATCGGAGCGCATACTAGGCCAGATGAAATGATCAGTACTCAACTTCACAGTGGATCGAATGCTAGAAAGCGATAGTCCATGAAAATGGTGAAAGAGGGTCCGCCTGGAAAACTGTGGAACAAGCGGTCTTGGCTTACCGGTAGAGACATCGCAGTGAATCCTTGCGTCTGACTTTACAACTGGTAATTGCAAGAATTTCAATGTGGTGTTCCATCGAAGCTGAGCGAGTTCAGGATCGTTGTTCTGCGCAACAGACATTTCCTCCAGATCTATTGGAGAGGACGACAGTCGATGTATGTGAGCACGTGAAAGTGTATCAGGGACAACATTATTTGGACCGTCGAGGTAGTGAATATCGACACAGGATTGTGAGAGGTAATCCAGGTGCCGTGTCTGTCTCGGAGAATAGCGGTCGGAAGCGGCACGAGGAGCGTAGACCAAAGGCTTGTGGTCTGTCAGAATTACAAAACGTCGTCCTTCAAGAACGTGACGAAACTGTCTGACGGCCAAGTGGATCGGGAGAAATTTGTTACCGAATGTACTACATCTCGTTTGTGCTGGTTGTAGTTTCCGAGAAAAGAAAGACAGCGGCTGAATCGTATTGTCGATTAGTTGCTGTAGTACAGCAGCGACAGCAGACCGTGAGTCATCAGTCTTGAGAACGAGAGTAGATTTCTTGTCGGTGTCCAACTAGCTCAGAGAAGTTACCTGTCTCAACTTTTGCTTGATGGCAACGAACGCTGCTTCGACTTCTGACATAATGATGAACCTTTTTGGATTAGTTTTAAATAAATCAGTCAAAGCCTGAAGAACGGCAGCACAATTGTCAATGAATCTTCCATAATAATTAACCATGCCAAGAAATCGGCGCAGGTATTTAACAGATTGAGGCAGTGAATAGTCCATGATTGCCTGGGTTTTCTCAGGGATGGGACTAATGCATTTGCTATCAATTTTGTGAGCAAGGAAATCGCCGCTAGACTGACCAAATAGACATTTATCAGGATTAATGGTTATCCCATGGTGATGGAATTGTTCGAATACTTATCGAAGGTGATTCAAGTGCTCTTCTGGCGTGGCACTGGCTATTAGAACATCGTCGATGTAGACAAAAACAAAGTCTAAACTACGGAGGACCTGGTCCATGAAGCGCTGAAAGGGCGGTGCCGCATTGCGAAGGCCAAAAGGCATAGGAATGAACTGGTACAAATCGAAAGGTGTGATAACGGCCGTTTTAGCAATGTCCTCAGATGCCATTGGAATTTTATGGTAAGCTTGTACAAGGTCTATCTTGAAAAGACGGATTTCCCGGACAATCCAATTGAAAAATCATAAATATGAGGGATAGGGTATCTGTCGGTGGGGGTAACGGCGTTGAGTGCCCAGTAATCATCGCATGGACGCCAATCACCGGAATTTTTGGGTACAATATGAAGCAGGGAAGCCTAACAACTGTTGGATAGGCAAATGATGCCGAGGTTGATCATGTGCTCGAATTCACGTTTAGTCGCTTGGAGCTTGTCAGATGGAAGATGTCGCGGTTTGGCTGATACGGGTGGACCTGTGGTGATGATATTGTGACGGACCTCGTGTTTAGGCTCGGTTGAGTCGGTATTAGAACGGACCAAAGACGGGAATTACTGAAGCACCAGCTATCGGAGTGTACCTGGTGCCGTCAAACCGCTGGCAAATGAGAGCCAACACGAGACAGGTGACGCAACAAGAGGTTGGTCTGCGTACTGGGCGAGTTAGACTATTGAAGCGCGTCAGTGTTCAGTGGTCTCCACAGCGGATGTGCAAGCTCCGATAGAGATTCCATTCGAAACCTGACCTACTCATCAACGCAAGAGGAGAGTTGCGTCCACAAATGACAATAATTCTTCTCCTGACCCAACGATTCTTGGGGAATATCCCAGTCCTTTGGAAGCTAACTACATGGAGATAGCAGTGATTGGAGCATGTTTCTAGACGAAAGTCTCTGGCGCAAGTAATAACTTTATTCTGTTAACCTAACATGGTGGTCACATAATACAACGCTGCAATCATGCAAGTGGTTCCACTTCGCTAACAGCGATTTCACTGGTTCACATTCGCTCCGGAGTAACTGGTGCGTGGCTTCATCCGTTGACGGTGAGTGACAGGGAAACATGGCAACTGCATTCAACGTCCGGTCAAAACTTATGTGTGCAACACTTGTAATGGGTGGGGATAAACCGGCAAATCTGCTATGCGAAACAAACACATCGCAGGTCGTTGTAGAACTTTTTGCACAGCCAGCTGGTTGGAAACCAACCTGGACGGAAAAAATGTGCTTGCCAAATACATGGTACGAAGCTGCCAGGAAACGATGTAGTCTGAAGGGATAGAGCGATAATACTATACACAGACGAGAGCAATGCCAACAATATCGTAAACAAAACCGGAAAGAAAAGGGAAAAGAAAATATCCATAAGGCATAATAACGGTAAACATGCATCCTGAACCGGAATTCGACAAGCAGAACAATTCTGGACGGCACGAGATGTATCAATCAGCTGAAACGCTGTACCTGATTCACGAAATCTATGTTGTAAGTTTTGGGTATGGTAGGTGATTGGCTAGCCGGTGTGACGGAGATAGACCAATCATCAGGCAGTTTATCTAAACGGATAATGGTCATCTAGGCACGGGACAACCAGAGCTGTGTAAGCGAACCCAAATGATTCCATATCTGATGGCTCGTTACAATAATGCTGTCACGCCTTCTAAAACGAGCTGGTCAAGCCGCATCAAGTAAGCTCTTTCATGCACCCAGTGATAAGCTGGAAATAGCCATGCAAAAGACATGCACACGTCAGGTTAAGTTAAACGAATAGACCATGGAATATTACCATAAAACCTGGTAGAACAAAGTTACTCGTAGCACGACATCCTAGGATAAGTCATCTATGTATATGTAATGGACGATTTCCACACTTTACCAGACCACTATTGAACGCATGAAATTCCGATAGTATTAGCGGTGAGTTTTGAAGTAACTCAAGGTGAGTAAAGTTCTCTCCCGTCATACACTGTTGATCGATTGAATGGGAATCGCCGTCACCCTTGCGATTGTGTGTCGAAATCCATCCACACAAGATGTACTTCAAAATGACCCTCAGTATCTATCATGAACTTTGGTGCAAAGCATTGCCCGTCGTGAATTGTTGGCTTAAGGTTAGCGGCCACAACAAACATCCCAATGGTCCCGAGTTCGATATCTGTTATCCATATCTGATGTGATGAAGTAACATCGAAGTGCCTCAGAGGAATGCAGGGTTTTCGAGCAGGCAACAACCAATTTATTTCTTCTCCCTCAGTACTTGTGATAAGGCCTCACGTCGCTTGTGTGTTGGAAATTCGCTGCTTTGCAGAAATCGCTCGCATGTGGTTCATCCTAGAAACTCACACGCAGCTCTTCGTAAGGTCCACCTATCACTCTAGATAAAGTCAGCCTTTAAAGCGGAGAAAAACAAACCACTTCTGCTGCATTATTTTGTCCATTGTTACCGTGTCGACATGGCAACGAAACCACGTTTCCGTCACCTGTCCTAAGTTTCTAAGATGTGTTTGGGATGCAGTGCATTTAAGCAGTGGGCATTAAGATTATGACTGACGGTTCATGCGATCAAGTGAATTACCTCTAGAAAGCAGATTTTCTCTTACCGTTAAGTGATTTTGTTCCTAAGGTACGTAAATTGCATGATTAGTCGTGTATAAGCATACTAAAATCGGATTTTGTTCGCCAGTTTTTCAAATACCCTTTTTGTAACTTCAGGTATGATTGAGCGATGGCAGGAGAACTTGTACTTACCGCGCTTGAATAACGATGTATGCGTTATTCACCATGTTTGGGATATATATGCCATGCAGTGAATCAGATTAACTCTACACCTTTCGACATGTAGACATGTAGTCATGCAGGGCGCATTGCCATTGGCTCCCTGGTGGGAAAAATGTGCCTGACTCAAAAGGATCATTGCCGGTACGAGCTAGATGGCATGACTGTCCACACTCTAAACCCGTAAAAACAACCCTAATGATGCTTCCCATATGTGATGATATTCCTGCTTTTAAATCCACACAAGTACACGACCAGATGGGGCCTGGAAGTCCGAAATGAAACCCATGGAAGGAATAATCCGGATGGATGCAGGTCCACAGCCATCGATTCCATGGATGTCCGTATTGCTTCATTCATATATTTGGAGTTATCTAGACGAATTATATTTTGACACACTCATATACAGCCCGAAATATTTACCCGAACAATTAGACATGTGCGCCGAAATATAGTTAGGGAACTGTTTTGGAACTTCGGAAATTAAAACAACTTCTTCCTGCGATTCTGCTGTAGATCAAGAATCGTAACATCCAGTTGGACAGTACCTCTCACTGACGAAGAATATATCATTGCCTCTTATCCGTCACAATTTAAACTTGCTCATGCAACAACATAGTTTTACCTATTTATACATCAACTGTGACAAAAATGGACACAGATTCTAAAATGAAGAGAAATATACATAGTATCATAATTTATAACTATAATTTGCTTAATCACTAAGGCCGTCGCTTTGCTAAATGCTTCCACCTATCCCGATCGTTAGGCAAAGTGACATTAAAGCAGATGAAAGATCAAGTAGACTTGATTTATCGATCTTCCCAATGATACATAATTCATACGTGTGCCCCCATATTCAATATGCCATCCAAGCTTGATAACCTTGGTTTCAGAGCGACCTCAACGTGCGAGAAGCACCACAATGCGTGGCAACAAAGTACGTAGAGGCTCTACGCAGTTAATCTCACCCGCGAAGGCAGAAGTTACTGGGAGTTTTCAGAAGACGCTACCGAATGCTGCGGATCGCCCTCATATTAATGTACCAACCCAACCATATATACCGACATTCGATGAGACTTATACGAATCACTGAGATCAGAGGTAACTGATTGAAGCTGAGTGTACATTACAGCGGCTTATAGTGTCGACGGAATTACTGTTCCCTTCGGGTTTGCAAACCTCCAAAAGCTCTCCTCAAACTTAGTTAAATTCATTACTTACTTGCACAGTTCAGAAAACAATTGGATGTTACACTTTGTCCCAATCACTTCGGTACCTAAACTACGCCATCGTGGATTACATTAGTCAAGTGTTTCATATGGACCCAAGGAAGCGGTGCATATGTGCGCGAGCATATTTTACTTTAATCTCGCCTTACGTCAACGATCATTGTAACTCGTGTTCTTCTATATGCAATCATTCGATTTCTTCTCCATGTAAAATGGGCTAAAGCATTTCAGCTTTCAGCAATCTATAAGTGCACTCACAGCATCCAAACCAGAAACATGTGACAAAACTAGTTTTTCAATAATTTGTTACTGATAACGTATTTCAAATCTCGTTCCAGTACACAAAGTTTATGAATCAATTTTTATTGAAACTCGGTATACGAATAGTTATTTCGTGCGATTGTGTGTGAGGAAGTATTTGTCGCAAAAAATGACTGTCAAGGAGATGATTGTGTGGCAGTCATTTGTGGCAGTTATACAGCACTGTTGAGATCGATAAAGCAGATATTAATGTGGAACAGGTTAACAGAAGGTTGCTGGCACTTCGCGATCTTGGGTGCAACATTAGCGTCAAGCTGCATTTCATGAACGGTCACGTTGATCCATTCTCCATTAACTTTTGGGCCGTAAGTGACGAACAAGGGAACATGAAGAGGACAGGGCTGGCCCCCAGAGCAACGAGCTCCTTTGTCCTAATAGAACGAAACAGACGCGTTGCGCTTTCCTGGATATATATTGGCTGTCTAGCTGAGTCTAGCTGGGACAACTTTCACAATAACTTAATACATCCCACAATTCCTAACTAATTGGAGACCTTACTTAAGACGAACACTTCACAGAAGCCCTAATTGCTGTCAGCACGCCGCATAAACCTACAAGTAGGCTAGAATGCATTGGTAAACAGTATTTCACGATTTCCTACAAGGTAGAACAAATAAGTACTCTCTTTCCAAACACGTCTTGCTTGCCTAGGGTAAATTCAAGCACGTTATCCTTGAACCGATTCATCTCACTGAAAATGACGCAGCTTCAGTTTCCACGAACACACTGTGCTTTCGCTTTCCAACCTGGCTAATCCGCTATGTATTATGATCCTGAGGTTTGGTGTTATTTCTGTTGTGTGACAGTGACCACTCTCTATCGATTGAGTCATATGCAATAAGAGTTTCAGTGTGTTGGTGGGGTGAAAGAAGTTCACCCGAAACCTGATTGGACTGCATGCAATCGATCACGGAATTGGTACATTCCCCGTTCCACATAATCATCAGCGGTTGTAACGCACTTAGATCGTCCAACTAGATAAGGTTAATTCTTATCTGTTATACCAACTAATGTGCTGGAATGCGAAGACATGTCTTATGATGGCAGCTGACAGGTCGGGCGAGCGAAACCGACGCGTGGCCAGTAAACTGGGTAGCACGTCGGGGTCTCGAGCGCAAACTGACAACACTAACGTGTGACCGATAAGCGGTAAGGAATTGGGTTGCAAAATTTCGTGTCAGGCAAACCGATTTTGTTACACTTAATGCTGATTCTGAACGGATGGCGTATGACGTGGTAGCAGCAGGTCGACCGAGTAAGCGGAACGGATGGAATCAGCGCCGCAAGCTCAACTTGACCCTATTCACAAGGACCGGATGAACAGGCTGGGGGAATGGGTTGGGGCGTTGTGGACGAAGCGCGACTTCGTTCCGGTCACGACAGGAGTGTTGCAAACAGCTGCAAAACGATGATGAGCGCGATTCAATCAAGTTAGGTGGATGGATGGCTGGCTGATTGGTAAGTATTAGCCATTACAAATGCGCTTCAATATGCCAGTGCTTCCATTTCATGTACGGAATAAAATGACCCATTGTTACCTAAGAACCAGCTTACGGATCGCTACCCAGTCTTCGTTTTTCTTATCGGAGGACAACTTTCCTAGCTTTATCGTATGGTGTAGGTACGTGATCATGTAAGCGTTCTGATGGGTTTTGAGCCAAAACCGTCGAGAAGCGAGCTCTCTGCAATGCAACACTCTTAATGATGTTGAAGCGTGAATCGATCTTCGCGCGTCCTTCTACACAGCATCCGATGAGCGGACTAGTAAAAAATTGAATAAACGCAGAAACCTGTAAGTTCACTCGACCACAAGTCATCGTGTATGTACGCATGAGACGCCCGAGAAGAGGTGGAATGACTTCATAAAATTGTCATTGACAAACTAATTGTAGCTGGTGCCATCGCAACACTGCCTATAGATTAGTTGCGTCGAATCGATGGATAAAACTGGCGATGGATAAACGAATGGTACTCCAGTCAAGTAAACCATAGATGTGATGGACCAGCCTGGAGACGAATAAACGCCAACATTAAATCGGAGCGCCCTTACTTGATCCGAAGATATCAGCATCTTATTCGAACATTGAGTTGGAAATTCTTCTCCTGGGTTACCCATCAAGTGGGTTCACTATGAAATTTTAAGCCCAAAAACTGTTGTTAACCAAGCTGCCTACCTATTAACTGATGCATATTTTGCTTTAAATTACAGAAAATGAATGCTAATTTTAACTAATATCGATTACGCAAACTAAAGAAATTACCTATTTTCGAGCAATATTTTGCTAAATCAAGAAGTACTGTATGTTAGTGTGAAGGTTGTTATTGCTTATTTCTAACATTTGCTGGTGTATTTGGTGTGGATTCGTTGAATCCACATCGCAATTCTTGTTCTAGTTCAATCAGGTACCTTACTTTTGTTTTCAGGGTCCTCATTGTCAGAAATCCATTTTGGTAGGTAGAAGTTGTTCCGAGTGGGATCAGTATTTTTGAAGCTCTTCCGAGAACAATGGATACTCACCACCAATCTTTGCCACAAATGTTGCTAGTTGTATGTTCTGGAAGTCGATTTTCCGTGTGTTTTCGTCGCGAAATCCAAGAAATTGTGCTCCGACTGAATTTAAATTCAGTAGCTGGAACTATTGATTGCGTTCACTTAAAAGGTCTTACTTGACGATTTCTCAAGTCAAAAAATATTTGCTGATAGAATGTGCTGTTTGTGACATGTGGAGAGTCTTTTCATCTGTGAATGAGCGATATTCGTTCTTCCCAACGAGCTCTATAGTCAGTTATTGGAGAATGGAAACCTCTTCAACGCCATGTCTGCGTTGGTCGAGCTGCAATTTACGAAGAAAACTGGCAATCCTGTCCTATCGTCATATTTCTTCAACCTGAGGTTCAGCTCTGTTGCGGGTACCTCAAGTTGCCCCACAAAATTGCGGCACAAATCCAGTGCGTGGGCTGCGAGAAGTAGAGATCAATTTCGGCCCACAACATAGGAGGATCCAGCCATTCCGAGTCGGGGCGCAACTGGGTTAAAGTGGACAATGTGAATCGTAAAAGAATTCTCAGAGGTCCACGTCCTCTTCAATTGTCACCTGTTGTGGGTGCTTGGGTCTCGCGTGTTCACGTGACCGTGTGCGTCGTCTTAGCCGGCTGCTGCGCGTGCGACTAAGCCTCGCGCGCGCCTAGTCCCCCGGCCGAATGCGTGTCGTGTCACCCGAATACGTGCGTGGATAGGGACCGTGCTCAGGTCTACGCTAACGCGACCAGGTCTACGTAAATCCATAACAAGGTTATTAATTTCTCGGAAGAATTAAGTAAAATACGTCAGGTTAGAATTAAACACTCTTTGTTATTATGGTGCGTCACCCGCTCTTCTTATCCTATGGCTGTTCATTCATTCCCAGAAACAGCAGTTTATTCTTGGAGCTCAAGCACTCGGTACAACACCTTGTCCTTTGATAACCAACGTACTTCTAAGTAATACTAGCACGTCGAATTTGCCTCCATATTCAGTTCACAGCTTTTCGAAAGCACTTTTAATTGTCGCACTACTGAGAATCAGATGCATTACTTTCATTACCTGAGTAGATGCGTCCAGCAAAGTAGGTGGAGGATTTTTCAATTCTAAAGCATAGAGATGTGTAAGGTAGTGATGTGTTGAGTGGAGCCTGGGATACTAGTCGGTAGCAACGACACGTAAAAGACGTGCGAAATACCACTCAGTAGAGAAGATGGAGACAACTGGATCCAACGTATATTGTACAGGCTACAAGGAATAGGAAGTGAAGCAGCAAGGCCAAGAAACGTATAGCAGGGGACTCACCAGAGCAGTTTGGTCAAACGGATGAACAGTCAGTGAAATCCCTGGAAGTTGAGAAAGTTCAAACAAATGTAAAATCTAGTGTTGGAAAACAAAGTAATTTTTTAAGTACAGTACAAGGATCTCATTCGAGAAAGCTGTAGGATGGAAGCCTTCGATAGATCAGTCAGGAGGGAGAGGGTAAGTGAGGATGGGTGAGAAGAGCAATAGATGAGTTTGAGCACGAGATACCAAACATGGGTATGTAGCAGAGTTCGCTGGGTCCAGGCTTTTTTGGGCTATTTATTTTTTGCGTGTGGACTGTAGTGGCCATCGGTGAGCACTCGGAGCGGGCTCCTCCGAGTTCGAAAATACTGGCTAGTCCAGAATGCGGCCTACAGGACAATTTCTCCTCTACAAGATTGACTGTGTGCTTGGAATTTGTCACTGACCCCACCACATCGCCAGTTCACAGCCCAACCGGTTCTCGTCCCACATAGAAAGTTGGGCGTCCTCGTCGGCACCATGTAGCCAGGCGTTTGAAGACTAATCCGGTTGTAGCTGTCCGCGGTCAAGGGCGATTGAATGTTGGCTGGGTCATGCAGAGGACTTCATTCTGTTAGCGTGTAACACGGGGGCAGCTCTGGCGGTTCAGGAAGTTATGTTTACTTAAGTTAGAACATAGTGAGGGTGGGCAGGCGTCAGGTGAAGTTTCTTGATGTCGGAAAGGTAACCTTGTATATATGAAAATGCGAATACCAATTTCCGGGTGATTAAAAGTCTTTTGTTTTTTTCAAAACCGGTTCGTATGAAATGTAAGATTATCACCAAAGATGAAAACATGCTTTTTAATGAAAATAACAACTGTTAACGCAATATGAAAAACGGATCGGATGTTCTGTTTCATCTACTGAGTACGTTGTTTAACTCTGCAAGCGACAGTTTAGGTAGCCTGGAGAGGGCGCTGCCCTGTATCAGTGCAGAGGAAGACCTTTATATAGGTAGAGAGTTCGCAATGCATTCGCAGGTCTCTGTCTACTCACGAGGCGAAATGGCGTGTAGTGAACACATGTGTTGTGCAAGGGATAACAAAAATTTAGACGGGGCATATTCACCGACGAATTCTCCTGGCAACTGAAGTACTATGTTAAACACCACTTCTGCTAATGCGCTTTGCAAGCTAGTCTTGCAGCTGCTACGAAATACCTAAGAGGACAAGCGGAAAGTGTTCGCCCCAGTTAATGTCTGGTTGGGGGCGTGAAGCGAAACTTTAAGCTGTCTACGGAAATGTTCAAAAGTCCGTTGGCTGCTAGAAGATACGCTGTGGTATGAATACGGAGTTAGTCTAAAAGTGTTAAAAATATCAAATCCTGAAGATTTGGAAGGTGTTCAACGGTCATTTTAATGGTGGATGGCCATCAGCATTGCGAGACACACCAAGCTAAGAAAGCCCCGATACCAGTCTCCGAGGTGCGTTCTGGAAGAGAAATGACTTCTAGCCATTTCTTAAGCGGATAAAGGACGAATGTGCGTGAAAGAGGCAAGGGAAATTTCAGGCACACAGATTGCAGGCCAACTTCCAGTAGCTTAGCCATGGTGTGCTCGCACACAGTGACTTCATCTGTTCAAAACAGTTTGAATCAACAAGCACGTCGTCCTGCTGCGGGGGCATTCGGGAGTTGGCCTTTCGATCTTCCCAATGATGCACAATTCCTACATATTCAACACGCCATCCAGGTTTGACAACCTTGGTTTGAGAGTGACCTCAATTTGTTGGAAGCACCACAACGCATGGCGACACCGCACGTAGAGGCTCTACACAGTTGCTCTCACAAGCGAACGCAGAAGTTACTGGGAGTTTTCAGCGGACGCTACCGAAGACTGCGCATCGCTCTCATAATAATGTACCAACCCAACCATGTATGCCGTCATTGTCCGGGACTTATCCAAATCACTGCTATCAGAGGTTACTGACTGTAGCTGAGTGTACATTACAGCAGCTTATAGTGTCGATGGAATTGCTTTTCCCTTCTGGTTTGCAAACCTCGAAACGCTCTTTGCAAACTTAGTTGTATTCATTGTTTATTTGCATAGTTAAGAAAAAACTGGATGTTACACTTTGTCCCAAGCACTAGGGTACCTAAACTACACCATTGTGGATTAAATTTGTTCTGTGTTTCACATAGACTTAATGAGCCGGCGCATAAGTGAGCGACTATATTTTACTCTGATCACGTCTTACGTCAAAGAGCACTGCACCCCGTGCTCGCTTGTATGCTTGATTTTATCATGCATTCACATTTTTACCAACGCATTTCACTCGGTAGATGCTCGATATCTGACCCACATGACTTTTGAATTTATTGTCTTCACGCCAAATATCCAACGGGACTTGTCAAGCACATGCTTTTTAACCTCTTGTGAAATCATTGCTTATTGAGCTATCAAGAACGTTGCTAGCATATTCGATTGAGTCTCTTTGGTTGCGATGACTGAAACATTACCTGATTCTCATGCACAATCTCATAAACTCAAACATATACTCCAAACTGGCCAGGTTAGAACAGTAACACAACTTCACTCGGAGGCTTCTCAACGATAGGTGTAAACTAATTTTTCCAAGCACCGGGGCACTTATCCGGTCTAAGCACTTGATTGTTAGAAACGCCGTCTTCTGCTATAGCCTACAGGCCATAATCAAGTTCGGTGCAAAACAAGAGCATTCCACATCATATTTGGATATTTCCTGGACCAAAACTCGATATTGCCCATGATTTCATCAGATATATGTCTAAAAGTGTTCTCCAAGATGAACCAAGAAATATACACTCCGTAAGAAATATGTTACACAACATTCGGAACCAACAAAAGCCATGTATTTCAGGGTGAGTTGATGTCACCTGTGCTCCAGAATACATATCTCACTCATGCATAAGCATGATCGTTATTGTACTAATGATCTGTCCTCATTACATGGACAAACTCTGGTACAATCGAACAAAATGCTAAATAACATTATGTAATAATAATACATGGTATTATTAGTATTATTAGTGCGAACGCGAGTCCAAAATTCACCTCAGCAGCTCTGTTGTCTCTGCCGTCAACCAATAAGATATATTCGACAGACCGGATTTCTTCTCTCGCATGAAATCTAAACATGTGTCCAAATTTCTCCCCAACTGAACAAAACGCTCTCCTACTTTTATACTTCCGCATACGCAAAAAAATATCACAGTTACTTATATGACTCAAACTATCTTTCTTATTTCTTAGTCATAAGGAGTGAAACGGAGGTTTTTCTACTCTCCAGAACACATTCTGGCCGTTCATGGCCGTGGTCAAGAAACTGGAGGGGGGCTGGGGGCGAATTCGTGTTTACACAACAGCAACACCGGATTACTCAGCTACGGCAAATCGACCACCAGTCATGCACTAGGTTCACATTTTGTGACTTTCTCATGCCGATTACTGGAGTTATTTAGAGTTCACGGTGGTTTAATATGGATTGCAACAGTGTCGTCCGATTAGGTCAATATGGCGGCGAGAATTCAGATACCCCGTATAGCGAAAGATTGCACATGATTTGACCCTTTCGATTTCAGACTGAGGCTTGAAAGTTCATAGTGTTTACTCTGTATTGATCTAGACATTTCCCTCATTTGCTTAATCTCGCTGTGTAGAGTTTCGTAAACTTGTATCATGATGTGGACAAGTGATTTAATCAGTTTGCATCTTGACACTTAGACCATGTTAATTTCAATTAATCGGACCGAAGGCCTTTGGCGCTGTTTCAACTACCGGTCTAGAACACCGTTCAGGATGTTTGCAGTTTTCCCTCTTACCTAGTCACTGGTTCAGTGTACTGTAGCTAGCATTTCTGTACGTGTCGTCAATGAACAGTTATCTCGCTAAATTCTTGCTTGCTCCCACACTTCATCTGCGGTGATTGAACCGCCTATGACAACAGCAAATCCACGCCGTTGGTACTCTTCGTCTGATCGAGCATTGCCGTTTCTACGCCCAGTGCAGGTGGAACGAAACGAATATCGAGTGCTTTTCTTTGCACCTGCTTCTTCCTTCTTGGTGTTGAGGACAACCACATCTACTCGCACAAAATCTTGCGCATCGTCACTGCTATTCTTCGACCAGCAACGGATCAGAGCAGCCGTGGTGAAGTTAATTCAGGTGGCACATGCGGAATGTTAGGGTTGTTTTCACTTGAAAATTTCAAGTTGCGAAGGAGACTGTACAATGCATGTAAGCAACGAAAAGTTTTCAGACGGATATCAATCTGTCAGTCCACTGGCCGTTGAACACTACGATATGTTAACGTAGTTACAATGGTTTCACGAAGAATTTCAGAAGATGGTTATACATGGATGGACAGTACACTGTAAGGTGTGTGGATTCATTTTTCCAAAAGATGCGGAGATTCTCAGCCAGAGTGACGCGACAGCGGTAGCGAAATAGTTAACTGATAACCCCTAGCAGCCTGTACAATGGCATGGCCAAGCTTCGCGTTTATACTTACGAAACCAGCCTAGAAACATATCTTCAATATAAATCGCCTCTCACTGACTGAATTTGTCAGTCATTCGACCTGTCGTCTAAGCATCGTTACAACTACGCGGCATCCCTTTATCCATACAACCACTGTGCTGTTGTGTGGAAAACAAACGTGGCCAAGCGTTTGCATGCTCCCACATTTTAAAACATCGTTCCATTAATTGGAACAGAGAAATGTGTAAAATTTTGTGCAGCCACCCGGTGGATGTAACACACACCGCATCCTGCTGACCCGTCAGTTAACTAAATCAAATATTCGTAGAAGTACTAGTCACGATTAAACTGCACACAATAATCTGCCTCGACTGGGAATTGAACCCCGGTCCCGCGAATTACCAGTCCGCTGCTCTACCACTGAGATGCCGATGATGGACGATCAGATGCGTAAATTAATACATGACTTCTGCTTGGTGCGCGATGTATTGCCAATGAGCTCACAGTATCTCTCCTGGTTTTGCAGATTAGCTCACTCACTCGTCACTTCCCAAGAGACCGAAGTATCCGTCCTTCTGATGTCCAAAGGGCGATGGTAGATTACTTGTGGATGTTTCGTGCGTAGTGTAATGTTCGTAGAAAGTACATGTCACAATTAAACTGCACACCATAATCTGCCTCGACAGTGAATCGAATCCCGGTCCCACGAATTACTGGTCCATTGGGAAGTGACGAGTAAGTGAGGCAATCTACAACACCACGATAGATGCTGTGAGCTCATTGGCAATAAGTCGCGCACCAAGAAGAAGTCATATACTAAATTGCGCATCTGATCGTCAGCCCTCGGTATCTCAGTGGTAGAGCAGCGGACTGGTAATTCGCGGGACCGAGGTTCGATTCCCAGTCGAGGCAGATTATTGTGCGCAGTTTAATCGTGACTTCTACTTCTACGAATATTACACTACTCACAAAAATCCCCAAGTAAATCAAATTTGATGTTTGCCCAATGCGAAATGACCTGCTGCCGTTTAGATAAACGACAACACGACAGGCCCTGCCGGTTAATTAAAACGGACAGCCTTAACTATCCTCCCAATCGGGCAGTGGGAATGAGTTTGCCGGACCAACGGTTAGTGCACGATTCCACCATTGCTAATGATTGTCTTCCTCCAACTTTCCTGCTACGATGCTGATATCATCCATACACCATCGAGCATGGTGATCGAACATTTGAAATAGGGTTACCCATTAAGAAGAATGTCGAAACAATTCACCCGACAGCAAGAACAGGTGGCCGACGTAGACAAGTTTAACCTGAATGCGTTGGAGTTAATCGATACCATATTAGCAATAGTCAGATTATTACCAGGTAAGCAAGGGATAACGTCTTACCGCTAGCGCAGGCCAGTTAAATCTTCATATCTACTGTTGGGACTTATGCATCAGTACGTTTGGGCTGTTCGGCGCCTATTTTGAATAAATTTTATTTCCGTTCGACCATACAGTTTGGTGGTTGCATGGGAACATAAAACGTGCAAAGCCCAGGGTCAAAACTCAGTCGGATTACTGTCCATTCAAGTCCCTAAAATTATACCACCAACAAACCGTGCACATGTTTGTGTGTAAATAGCAATGCTATTCCATTCTCGAGAAAAGATGTAGCGATATGTTCATACACTTCTTCGCCATATTATTATATTGCATTTTTCCAAAGCGCAGCCATCCACAGTGGTCCTTTCACAACATGATGTATTAGGTATTCGTATCGAGAGGCTTTCAGATAAGATCTAATGTTTATCGTCTTCGTATTGCTTTAGCGGATGCGCTGAAGGAATGTGGTTTGGTGGACTGCAATAAATATATCCAAGGGCAGATCATTTTTCTTCCTGACAAACGGGGATGTGTTTCCGGAGAGGTATTTCCATGGTGCACAGCGTTGAACACCCAATCCGAAACGCGAAATTACATTTATATAAATGAGATAAAAGGGAAAATTCGGTGCACTAGATTCCACACGTTTATTGATAAAGTACTGAGATAAGTGCTTAACCGGTACTCACCCTTCCCCCCAAACACCGTAACCGTCAAGGACAATAGAGGTTGAATATAGTCCGCTGGCACAAACGTATGCCAGTATTTTGCAAACAACGGTGCAATTGTACCACCTACATCCTTGTGCACATTAATTGAAACAAACTACGATTGTGTCTCTTTTCCCATGAATATCATTTTTTATACATGAAAGCTGCCCTTTTGGCATTTATTTTTTATTTTATTTTGGGAATAGATATTTCATCATTGTTTGTGAATCAGACGATGTAATAACTGCGCAGGTCTAGCCGTTACATCACCCAAGATTGCATCATACTTTTTATGGTTATTAAGGTCTTCGTTTCAACTTCTTGTTTTTTGTGGTTCCGTCATTGTTTGAGATGGACGTGACTCCCAGATGGCGCAAGAAGATCGTGACCTTGCACTAACACACAGACAAGATCTACAGGGACATAGCAAGAATAGTAGGCGTCAGTCCGGCAACTGTCAGCCGTGTGGTCAAAATGAAAAAGGAAACGGGATGCATTTCGCCAAAACGCAAAGGGAAATGTGGTCCTAAGAGGAAAACCACTGTCAGGGATGACGATTACCTAATACGGGAAAGTGTTAAAGATCCTCGAAAGACTAGTGACGCATTAAAACGTGATTTGGGGGAGAAAGGAATAGAAATCACTTCTTCAACCGTTCGCAGGTGACTCCTGGAAGTTGGTCGGAAAGCCAGACGGCCTGTGAAAAAACAACTTCTGACAAAAGGAATGAAAGTTAACCGTTACAAATGGGGACTAAAATACAAAAACTGGACAAAAGAAGATTGGAGAATAGTCCTATTCAGCGATGAAAGCCATTTCTATGTTCATGGTCAGAGAAGTCAGTATGTTCGGAGGTCAGAGGGAGAAAAGGTTCGTGATTCCCACATTGACCACTTTGTGAAACACCCACAAAAGCGGATGTTTTGAGGGTGCTTTAGTTATTACGGCGTCGGCGCCTTGCATCCAGTCCAGGGCATGATGCGCTCTCCACAATATATAGAAGTTCTCCAAAGAAGAGCTGTTCCAGAACTAAGAAAGACATTTCCTGACGGATCTGGCGTATTTCAACAAGATCTGGCCCCGTGCCACACATCAAAAATGGTCAAGATTTTTTTCAATACTAATCGAATAACCATCTTGGACTGGCCTGGGAATTCACCAGATTTAAACCCCATTGAAAATATGTGGTCTATTTGCAAGCAACGCCTTCGTGGCATGGACTGTACGACAAAGGAGAAACTTAATCAAGCTTTAATTCGAGTTTGGTACAGGGACCCAAGATGGGCTAAAGTTTGTTCAAATTTAGTGGATCCCATGCCAAACCGTATTAAAATGCTACTCGAAAGTCGAGGAGGTCATGTTGTGTATTGATGTGAGTATATTAGTGCAATTCATTATAACAATTTTGAAAAAAGGGTTTTTAAGTGTTTTTGCAGTTTGTTTCAATTAATGTGCACAAGGATGTAGTTTTAGTTAGAATGAAATAATGTCTTGAGCATTTAGAACATACGTGTCTAGATGGTTGGATGAATGAGTTCAATACTTCCTCCGACAATACTCCATCCTCCTCCGGTAGTCAGACTAATTTCTAACTGTTTGATGACGATAACTTGAGCACATCTGTAACAAATTCTATCTGTCTTTGAATCATTCATCGTCTCTCGCTGCATCTGTCGGCAAGTGGTGTCTCGTCAGACATTCATCCATTTGCTGCAACCCATCACTGTGTGTTCTCCTTCCTTCTATCTCACCACTGTGGGAGAACCTCGAATTTAGATTCCACTGATGCGTATAACGTTTATTATACACACAAGTGCTGCTGAGTTGCTTTCTATGGTATTTGCTTGATTTATCTTATAGTTTTGAAGTTTGTCAAAATGTACCTAGTCATTCTTTTTTTCTATTATAAACTTACTGACACCCTTCTTCTGAGTAAATTAAAGTTATTTAACTACTTGGTATTTGAAATAGAAATATCAGGTGACACGAAAATCCACTTTCAACGCGCCTTAATGCTGGAGTAGCTGAAATAGCCAGGGATATTTGTGCCGCTTACGGAAATAGTGCTATTTTTGTTAGGAATTCATCAGATTGATTTGGAGAGATTTATAACTGTAACTTCGACTTTAACGATATAGTTTTCGCTAGAGGACTTACCAAGTTCGATGAAGTTTCTTGGAATTTGATTCTGAAGGAAGACCGACATCAAACATGCAGAGAAAGTATCGAGATGAACAGCAATGCAGGGATGATATCCCGTCGACTTCAGTTAATTGTTTTCACTGGCATACTTGGAGCTAGTGTGTCACACAAGTTTACCGAGAATAACTTAGAAATCGAGTATAAATGGCTATGCATTTACTCGCGACATTCTTTAACTGATTATGCGTACTGATCACTTGCTCCACTGGTTAGTCACGCTGCAAATACTGCTGTCTGCTTCTGCTTACCTGCCCTCCATTCTTTGTAGTATTTGTCGATACAGGTTGGGTCCAGACGATGTAACTGTTCGCCCTCCTTCGTCATGCGGCACGCCTCTTACGTGACACCTCTTACGATTAGCATTTGAGTAGCACCCCACAATTAGTGACACCGACTGCGAGCACGGTTCCGCCATCGCCGAAATCAGTTTAGGTGAGCTCCTTCCTTTCTCTTTCGAATTGTGTTTTTGCAATTATTATGTTTGATATTCTATGGCTCACTCAGATACTAGCATTTACGGCTCATCTATTAGTTTCGCATCGCTGCCTGTCCCCACTATCCTATTCGATGACCCCAGTTTTTGGTTTGCCTCGTTAGAACATGAGTTCTAGCGTCATAATATTATACCTGACCAATCTAAATGCAATCATTTCCTAGGTAGTCTTCCTATGAACTTCGCTTTACGGCTCAGAGATACTCGAGACCAGATAGCGATCCCAGTTTTGGGTTTCTTATGAAGGAGATTGTGACCTGACTGGAACAACCAGTGAGTACGCGAATAAAACAATTATACCATGGCTTGAATCTAGGAGGTGCGAGGCCATTCGCCCTATTAGGTGGGATGAAGAAACTCCTCGGATGATACTCTATGGATGACTCCATCCTTATGGAGCGATAGCTTCAATACCTACTCGAGATAGCCCAAATTCTCTTCCAATCCACCGAGGTCACTTGCCTCACACTGCTTCCTAAGAGGTAGACTGCTCAAAGCCACCCGCTACATATCCGCCGAATACCCCTAACACATCACAGCAGCTACCTACGTCATTCAGGCATCTTGCAACCTATCTCTTTGAGTTTGTCGTAATACGTAACGAACTGGGGGCATTATGCAGCGCTCACAATACTCCTTCAGCACACGATAACCCACCAGTACCTTAGAGCAAGTCAGCCAAGCCCAACAGCCTACTAGGTAACAAACCATGCTGGCATCACCACCGCTTTGACCCACAGGCGAAGCGATGTACTACGCCTTGCACCGTTCACTCGACGCATTCGGGAAAGATTTCAAGCCCCAAATCAAGTATCAATATCGTCACCGGTCACATCTCCGGCAGTGGCCTTTTTACTTGAGAGATTGTTATTCTGGAATCGGATTCCCGATTGATACCGGGGCTGAAGTACGAATGGTTCCTACCGCCTGGGGAGGCTGCTCAGCCGTCTACTCTCGGTTTTCGTGTCGCAAACCGCACCGTAATCCTTATTTGCTTGAAAACCTTTTTAATTGTCAATATAGGTGTCCGCGGATCATTTGCCTGGGTGTGCATTATGGCCGCAGTTCCGGTTGCCGTCATCGGCATAGACTTCCTCTGACATTTCGACCTCTTGTTCGTTGCAAAGCAACTGAGATTATTTGATCCCACAACAGCGCTCAGCATCCGTGGCACCAACGCCGGCATCTCCGCAATCACCCCAGTCTACGCAATCCCACAGACCACTAACAATTACGCCCAACGTTTCTCCAATTACCCTTAGCTCGTCCAGCCAATGAGCACAGTTCTACACGTGTCATTTCTAGTCAAGCATCATATCCGGACTGACGGCCCACCCGTATCGTTACGCCTACGCCAACGTTTGCCAGAGAAAATGAAACCAGCTTAGTTGGAGTTTGAACACCCGTGCTTGAAATAATCCATGCTTCAGCTAGCCCTTGGTCATCCCCACTCTAGATGGTCCAAAAAGCTGGAGACTGGCGTGATTACGCAGGCTACCGGGCACTAAGCAAACTAATGGTCCCCAACTGGTATCCTATTCCACTAATACAAGAACTCACTGCATGCCTCATAGGTAAGACTGTCTTCAGCAAGATCGATCTTGTTCATGCCTACCACCAGGTACCTGTAGAAGAAGAAGACATACCAAAAACAACGCCGTCATCACTCCCTTCGGCTTGTTAGAGTTTTTAACAATGCATTTCGGTTTGTGTAAAGCTGCACCGACATTTCAACGCTTCACATATGACGTCACCCGTGGCGTATACTTTGCCTATCCTACCTTGACAACATTCCAGTAGCCAGTTTGTCCGACGGACAGCACCTAGTTCACCATCAGTCTCTCAGCGGTTTACCCAACTTAGCGTCACCGTCAATCCGACTAACTACGTAGCTGGCAAGTCCACGGTGGAATTACTAGGCCATCTGATCTCATGTTCAGGTATCCAGGTCCTTATGGATAACGGCCATGCTATTAAAGTTTTACCAGCTCCGAATTATTTTAAGCCTCACGGTCGATCTTGTGGTCTAGTCAAGTACTACCGACGCTTCATCCCTGACTGCGCTCAGCTCATGTAACCCCTCATTGATCATTTCAAAGGAAACGAGCGTATGCTTGCCTTCCCACGGCTTTCACCGAGCTCAAGGATAGCATCTCAAACTTAACTCACTTCGCTCACACCGAATCCTCTGCTCCACTTTTCCTTACGATTGACGCTTTAGACGTTGCGGCAGGAGCTGTGCTCCAACTACACAATCTCAACCAGTCGAACTTTTTAAATCCTCAATCGTCCCATCCTGGATTAATTCAGCATACCTTGTGGCAACATGAGGATATTGCAGAACAGCTACAGAAAGCCTTCAGCGGTTATTTACTAAGCACATATTGGACAAAATTCTACCAGTAACTCTCGGGAGCTGTGCCAGCAACTCCATCTCGACCCGCTTTGGCTGCGAAGACTAAAATATGACTTGGTGCTGCTGTGTGAATTGCACATGGCAATGTCTATTGCACTCTATCCACATTAGCATTACAGCACACTTCCACGCAGGACCTTAGCAACAAAGAATTTACCCTAGTTACATCAAGATGCAAGGCAAATTTACTGCTTAGTTTCGTTTTCAAGTTATACGTGCTTCTATTTGGAATCAGCTCCCAATCCCAAACAGGTTATGTGAGGCTGCGCAATAATTTCGCCGTAAGCTAGGCAGCTACCTCTATTTGGAGAGAATTGCGTCCTTTTGTTAGTGGGGAAGATCACTTGACGATCGATTTAATGAGAGCCCAGATAAAGCCGAATGGGCATAATCCCACAACTTTATGCAAGGTAATGACCCCACAGTGCTTGCAATATTCTCAAGCTACAAGTACGTCTCCTACCGTCGCACAAAACACAAACATATGTGACACATTCCTTGTCAGATGTATATCTTTATTGTATCCATGCAAGAACATGATAGTATCAGTACTTTTGTGACCTATGCCAAGTATGGACAAAGCTTCTCATTGGATGAAAAATATGCCTGTTATTATTATTATTATTATTATTATTATTATTATTATGTCTTCCATGCAGTCCAATATTCGGATTACGCTATACGGACTAGCTACATTATATTTTTCCTATGCATGGATAAACATAGTATGCAGTTAAAAAACGACTTGCTTTTTACCAGTTGTATTTCTTCCCGACACTAGTATAAATTTCATTCGCTAGCATTTGATACAACGATTCGGAGATGCACCACACCTTTCATGTGTTTAGTATCCCGCAATGCTTCTTATGAATCACGACGGTTCTATCTTTCAAAAATAAAAGCGGAGCAAAGCGTTAATTTTCATAGCTTTGTTACCAGTAGTCGCTCCGTACTCCTAGTATGTAAAGCTGTTGAATCCCTTGAAAGGTGGCTTGCAAACCGTGATACCCATCAATAACTTGATAATCCACCTGCGTTCCAAATGTAGGTACACTTTAATCACACCTACCAATGTGATGGCGTCTTGCGCTAATGCTGGACATGTTATTTATTTATTTATTATTTTTATCCACCAAATTTGTCTAATTTGATATTTTTCTGTTTGCTTTTTCCCTTTAGCCACGACTGGGCCAGTATCCTAAGGTGTTGGTCTGAAGCTTCCAAGTCAAATGTTTACACCCGCGAGGTGGACGGTCAACGACCCAGCAGTGAATACAAAAGTACGCTGGATTGTAAAAAAAACAATGAATGCCAATCGGGATGAATGCCTTGAGTGGTCAGTTTAAAGAACAATAACCCGAATGATGAGGAAAAGCGATGATGGCTTGTCTTCTTTTAAGCCACATTGGCACACGACCAAATGTGGTGTGTAGGCGCAGGTGAAATCTCTTGAGGAACCACTCCAACATGGAACCGGATCCAAAGGAAACGGCTGCCATATGACCGTATTATTGTAATTAATCTTCTTTATTATACTTCCCCCTTTGAACTGAATATCTAGTAAACGTAGTTCTTTTTTTCATGGCGACCTTCCTGTTATCTTACCGATAGCACCTATTTTGTACCAGCTTGATAGTGCAGCAAAGGACAAATCCTACGAAACCGATTACACCTTATTATTACTAGTAGTAGTCTTAGTATTATCTAAAGGAAACATACATACGGACGAAGAAGGACATCACTTCGATTGGAACAATGCAGAGGTTCTAGCACAAGAACAGACAGGAAAAAGAAGAGTGTTCCTAGAAGCATGATACTTGACGAAGCACTCCATAAACATACACGTCAAGATTGACCCAATTCATCAAACATTAAAATGCAGAGAGCTAAAACAGCTTAAAAATCGTCGTACGCAGCTAAACAAGCCATCAACAATGCAACCGCAAAAGCCGGGGGCAAAGGCTTCCAGCGGATCGTCTGTGTCTACCAGAAGTTGGACGGACAGATGACCTGCGATCAAATGAGGCCAACAGTACGAGAGATGTATGATATCAAAGTGACTCCTAACAAACAATGCATGGTCGAGCATAGAGGCGAACTGTTAAACAGAAGGTCAAACTAGCTGGCCTAGAATAGCGTTCATATGAAAGGACAAATAGAACGCAATGGGGTTATTGAAGCAACGTTGTCTCTTGTCCAAATAAACTATTTATAACTTAAGATGAAGGTAAAACAATCAGACCGCTTTTCTTTGTTAAAATTGACTTTTGCAGCGACTAGAAAACGAAGTACGATAGACAGTCTTCATGGAAACTTGTTGGATGGACGCTCCAGTGGGCTAGCTAATTCGGTATATACCTGATCAACAATGCTGAAATAACGCTATGGGAGTAATAAATGGTGAGGCGGTCAGCGAGTTGAAGTCGAACAATATGCTTGCTGAAGTTGTTGGATTTCACCGATTAGATGTCATAAATTCGCTTGGAATTTCTAGAAGGAAGGAAGTTAATTAGAAAGCAGAATGACTCCCCTGCGTCAGTCGCTCCTTGTGATTTTTCTGGAAGGCAAGTGCGAACGGAGAACAGACTTTGCCCATTGGGTTCTCTACCTGTTTGCTGAAAGCTGTGGAATTCAAGTTCCTCTCGTTTTCGACAGACACACAGTTACTCCTCTACTGTGCTGAGTTGTTAGAGGACCAAGAATGGTTCAATCACAGCTTACAGTTCTGCCCAGAACTGAATGCGTATTCAACCCTTGTTAGGTAGTGAGATCAAATTTGAGTCAATCAAACTGATAGTTTTTATAAGAATCCGTGTTGGCGCGATATTTCTCATGCACTCACCGATCCTGTTGAATGTGGATTTGTGAGTAGTGTAATTTTCGTAGAAAGTAGAAGTCACGATTAGACTTCGCACAATAATCTGCCTCGACGGGGAAACGAGCCCCGGACCCACGGCTTACCGGTCGGCTGCTCTACCACTGAGCTACCGACGGCTGACGATCACTTACGCAATTTTTAATACATCACTTCTGCTTGGTTGGTCGAATGTCTTTCTGATCAGTAAAAGGTTTTGTGTAACCGCTGTTACTCACAGCCGAACAGCTTGGGCGTTTCTAAAGTGTTATCTTCCTCAATCCGAATTAAGACCAAATTTCTAACTCTTCTGGCATATGGAACAGAAATAGTGCCCTTCACCGATCCAGCAGTGGCACAGTTGGCAAAAGGAAACGGTTGTGTAGCAAGCCTACAAAACTTAGTCGAACGAAACCACTAAACTGGTTGCCGGCTAATAGTCGTTATATTCCCTGGGTCGTCCCATTGGATCCAGTCGTTGGTGCGGAGGTGGAAACGGAAGATCTGGCTAATGAAATTGAATAAGGCCGCCGCAAAATACTGGCTTTCTTCAGCTCTGTTCGAATACAGGGGAGCTGAACTTGTACACTATTTGCGTCCATTAATGAAGCCATTGGATTCACATATTGTCCACTCCGTTAGTGACCATATTTTCAAGAGAAGTTCGCCTCCAGGAAGCGGTAATCATAGAGATGTCGGATTGATCTCAAGTGCCTATAACTCAATTGCCTCTGCCGTTCTCCATAGATTGACAGGCACTCATGTAAGTCAGACTCCTGGGGAGCAAGCCGGGTTTTCATCGAAATCAACACTGTGTTGACCACATCTTCATTTCTCATCAATCATCAGAGTATCACCACGTCCAATAGTGACCTATTGTAGTAGTGTTTCTTAACACCAAAATGGCCTTTGTTTCAATGGATCGAGGTGTTAACTTGAACTGATTTATCAGGAAACGTTTGCACGATAAATACTCGAATATTATTGAAACACTTTGCGCATTTAGTTAGGGTACTGTGGTGGCTTGTATCAAGCTACCACAGACGTTCAATTTCTCCAGCGGTGTGAGACATGGTCACCCGCTGTCACTTCTTCTCTGTAGCCTCATCATCGATGACCTCATGGAAACGGTGTTCGCTGTACATGATTTTGAATGTGTGGAGCTGTGTCCATGTGAGCGAGTTCTTGACATGGAGTAAGCTCTGATCTGTGACAGCTCCCAACCTTGCCAAGCAGCGCTGGACAAATAAGCTACGGTTGTCAGGCGTTTTGGACTGTGCCTCATCATCATCATCATTATACATGTTAGCTGGAGGTGGAAAACACCTCAGCCATTGTGCAGCAAAACAAAAGAGAAGAAAACAACAAACGAACAGTTGCACGCCCGCGGAGTCTCCAGTAACTGATGGACATCGTTCCGAAGAGCTAACAGCTGGCTTTCGTGCCGTAAAATAGAGTTATATTATGTCTAACAAGTGACATCGTGATTGGAGGGGGATGCTAAGCAGGAGGGGATTGGACAAAGGAACTCACAACACAAACGCGATTGGGGTCGGCTCCAAGCCATATCAGCAAGTGTGTCCAACCAAACATGTTCACCGTTGTTAGGACCCCAGCCAGGCAGTCGACATGCACCAACCGACGCCAACTTCGAAGTGAGGGTTTTCATTTCTCTCGACCAAGTCATCACTTGGCCTCCCCTCTTCCTCCTCTTCCCACCGCATCTACAACGCGCAAACAATACACGTCGCGGAAGTCCGTGTGCTGGCATGGGCAACACGTGGCCCAACCATCGGAGCCTGGTGCGTGATATGATGGTGCTGTGCGGTTCACTCGCTCTTCCTGCACCAAATACGCGACGTCGAACACGCTCATGGCTCACGCGGTGCTCCCACCAGACATGAGCTAAGCTGCGAAGGCAGCGATGATCGAATATGGCCAGCCTCTTTATGTCTGTCGACCTGATGGGCCAGATTTTACAGCCATATAGGAGAGTTGAACGGACGGTTGCGTTGTAAACTCTGCGCTTCAGGGTGAGAGTAATGTCGCGTCTGTGCCACAGGTGGCG
The DNA here is from genome assembly GCA_944474145.2 of Dicrocoelium dendriticum. Taxonomy (NCBI): domain Eukaryota; kingdom Metazoa; phylum Platyhelminthes; class Trematoda; order Plagiorchiida; family Dicrocoeliidae; genus Dicrocoelium; species Dicrocoelium dendriticum. The sequence goes on from OX104069.1 coordinate 109,175,892, forward strand.
GAGATTGGCAAAAGCACCTCAAGCTTTTGCTATACGGTTCGTAACCTCACCTTCAATCCCACGGGCGCCCAGGTATTTGAATTCCTGAATGACTTCTAGCAGATCACCACCAAGCGTTGGCGCAGGGTTGGGTTCCTGCCAATCTTGGAGAAGTACTTTGCATTTTGATGGAGCAAAGCATAGCTCGCAGCGACCGACAGCCAGTGCTAATGGGTCCAGTGCTACTTGGTATGTTTGGGAGCTGCCACAGATTAGGGCTATATCGTCCACATACTCCAAGTCAAGAATTCGCTCACCAGGAAGTAGCTCCACACCTTCTAGGTCTTGTCCAGCGAACGCTGTTTCCATGACTTCATCAATAGCGAAGTTGAAGAGGAAAGGTGACAGCGGGCATCCTTGTCTCACACCGCTGGTGATACTGAAGGGTGGCGACAGTTTGCCACAAACCCTCACCCTGCCTGAACTAAGCGCGCACAGCGCTTTGATAATGTTTACATATTTATCAGGCACACTCTTTCCTCAGCAGACAATCCCAAAGGGCACATCGATCGACTGAGTCGAAGGCACCTTTGATGTCAAGAAACACGACAACGGTGAGTCGCCAATAAACATGGCGGTGCTCGAACACTTGACGCAAAGTGAAGATGTGGTCGATGAAGCCCCGACCTCGACTTAATCAGGCTTGCTCTTCACGAATCTGGCTTTCACGTGTGCCAGTCAGTCTGTGGAGAATGACAGAGGCAAGCAAGTTAGAGGCAATCGAAAGCAGACTGATCCCTCTGTGATTGCTGCATTCCAAACGAGAGCCTCTCTTGAAAATTGGGACAATGACGGAGCGGTTCCAGTCTGTCGGGACGGTCTCATGCTCCCTAAGGTTTACTAGCAACTCGTGTAATTCATCTACTAAAGCAGATCCCCCGAATTTGAAGAGGGCTGGGGGAATTCTATCTGCCCATGCGGCCTTTTGTAATTTCAGCAGCCAGATCTCACGTTCGACTTCTGCACGTGATGGCGGATCCAAGGAGACGGCCAAGGGAGAAGGGCGCTCAATGCAAGAAGAAGAAAGCGATAACTCAGGCTGGTTAAATTGCCTTCCAAAGTGTTCAGTCCAACGCCCTAAGCGTTTTGACAGGCTATAGATCGGCTGCCCACTCTCGTCGCGTATGGTCTCGCTAACACCAGGTCTCCTGCTGCCTGTTTCCCGTATCAGACGGAATAACTTACGATGATTACCAACGGCAGTGGCTGTTTCCATTTCCGATGCACGATGAGACCACCGGGTTTCGCGGTCCTTTCTAAGGCTAGCACGTAGTTTTACCCTGACATTTTTGTGAGCCTCATTGTATTCCTTTCCAGCCAGAATACGTCGGCGTGCATCCATAAGTTCCAGAGACTGCGTAGAGACCCAATGTCCGGTTTTGCAATTTGCTTTGCCACATGAAGACATGCCTGCTAACAGCAACGCTTGACGAATATGCGACCAGTGATCTTCAACGGTGTTTAATGGGTGCTTACTCAGCCCAGATGTCAGCGCACTCCGGTACACATTCAGAACCTCTGGCTTCGCCAGCTGGCTGGTGTCAATCCGTTCGCTTCGACGTTGCGAACGTCCACCGAAACGCACCAGGAGATCGGCACAGGCAAGCGCGTGGTCAGAGTCCACGCTCGTGCTCCAAAGCGAGCGACAGTTTTGGACACAGCCTCTCGAACGGTAACTAATCCCGATATGATCGATTTGCGTCCATGGCTGGCCCGAGGCTGGTGGCCACCAAGTCACGCATCTGCGGGCGCTGTGTTGAAGGTTAGTGTTCGCGAGAAACAGGCGAGCATCTTCACCCAGCTGTAGCAAGCGCTCACTGTTATCATTACACCAGCCTACACCATGTTGGCCGCCCAGATGAAGCTCATCAGAGGAGAATTTTCCGACTTGGGCGTTTAGATCGCCAGCCAACACCACAGTATCCGTGCTCCTTCTGTAACGAAAGAGCTCATGAAGTTGCTGATAGAAATCATATTTTACCGATTCAGTGCTACAGTTTGTAGCGGCGTAGGCCGCAATGACAAACTGGCACCGTTTGTCCCCGCGCGACTTCGTAGCACGGAAGGAACCAGCTAATCTAACGGCGCACATCCTACTGTTTACTGGGATCCAATCAATCAGGGCAGCTTCAGCCCGGGGACTCAAAACAATGCCAACGCCAGCTTGACCGGCATTTGAAGCTACATCATCGCCAGACAGGCGCAATGAGAATGTGCCGCCAGTTTCGCATGTGGGGGATCTCAGGCTAAGCACGGAGCTCGAACCTTGCAGGCGGGTTTCTGATAAACAGCAAATATCGATCGATAGGGTCTCTAGTGTGCGGGCAAGTGCTGCCTGTTGGCCAATCTGCAGCAAGGTGCGCACGTTGAGGCATGCCAATCTTAGCGAGACACGAGGACTCCAAAGGGAAACGGATGAACTGACATTGTCCGCTTGGTTGAACATAGACTTTTAGACTGGACTGGAGCGACGCATTTCGGTTGTTTGTGATTTGAGAAGACAAGCGACTATTGAAGAAAGCCGGGGGAGGGCCAAGAATTGGGGATTGAAAATGGGGGATGTAAGTAAAGTTGGAGAGGGACGATAAGGATGAAGAAGCGCAAGAAGGGGTATAAGAAGACGGGAAGGCCTGAGCAGTAGCATCCATACCCCTATCCACCCTGCTCGATGCAGCAGATAGGGCGCCGTTTATTTTCCTATGCGACGGCCAGAGCGTCAAGAAAGTATTATAGGAAAGGTTCATTGTATTGCGTGGGCAGAATACTGTCAGCTTGCCCAGGCCTAGACAGGAGAACGATTAGGGTTCTCAACCAAAGCCTTTGGTTCAAAAACCTTACCGCAAGGCAGCGGGTTTTGGCATTGGACTACAGACCCCGTTTTATGAAATGAGGAGCCACTGCCATTTCAACCCCCAACCTGGAAGACCAAGAGGCTGAGTTTGTCTGGCCTCTAACCATTGACCAATCTGGTATGAATGGCTCTGAAGGTGCATAAAAGCACCACCCAGCATAGCTCAATGGATCTCTGAGGCACGCAAACCATCGCACCACGGTAAGGTCCAGCCTGGCACTATCTAAATGCAAAGCCACTCTCCAACATGGACAGGGACAATTTCCAGTGTTAATGCATGCTGGGATCAACTATAATTCGTCTAGCAACCCAACTATCTAGGTTACTGCATCAACGCTGGTGGAATAGAACAGAAGATTAACAACCGTATGGCAAAATTCGTATGTGCTTTTGGCAGCCTTCGCCAATTGTGACGCAGCCGCTACCTCACTGTCGTCCTAAGAGGTAGATCTTGTAATGCAGCCGTCCGTTTGACTCTCATGTATTGTCGTGAAACCTGGTTCATCAAATCAATAGAATAAAAGGCTTCATATGTTCGACCATAGTTGCCTTCGCAGCTTAACTTATATCTGGCGGGAACATCGCGTAATCAATGAGCGTGTTCGGTGTGTCATATTTGGAGCACGAAGAGTGAGTAACTCGCACAGCAACGTTATACCATGCACCAAGCTCCGATGAGTGGGCCACGTGTTGCGCATGCCAGCACACCGAACCGCGTGATATGAGTTATTTGCGCGACTGGGATCTTGTTAAGTACCAACTTCTTTCCCGTGACAAATTATTAGATGGATGAAGAGGAAGGTAGTCCATCAGATGACTAGATCAAAGGAAATGAAGGCCTTCACTTCTATGCTGGTCTCGATTGGAGTCTCTCGAATTCCTGATTGGCCTCGGAAGCACGATGAAAGCTGGATACATTGGTTGCATGCACTTGTGGTTATGACCAGGATCCGAGCTCAGTAAACGGTTGCGTTGTGAGTTCCTACGGCTCCACTCTTCCGCTTAACATTAGTGTCGATGCATTATAATAAAATGATGCACTAGTATTTGTTTACCTCTTGTCAATTTTTAGTGTTGATTCATCTGTCTTTTCTTCAGATATCTTAATGCACTGGTCCCCATTACAAAAGCTTAAGTGTTTCACACCTCGACTACAGTAATGATAAGGATGGTAAATTAGATGGCATATACTGAGCTCACCACCCCCCTGAGGCATTTTGTCAGTGTTAGGTAGTAATTAATTCGGTGGACCTCCCCAACAACCTCGCATGGTTGTAATCTCCCATTTCCTGACACAACTTGAATGCATTTTTACCACTTTCCGTTAGGTATCGCTCAGGACTCGTACCATGTGGGCCAACATTGCCCAGACCTGGCTTTTGTCCGTTGCTGATCCACCCCACTGTATCGCAAATGCGCATAGCCAGGAATGCAGATGTGAAAGGTAGCCGCTCGCTGTAACAGCTATTGTGCACAGCATAAGATTTCATTATTTATACGTTCTTGTGTTGTTATCGCACAACATCACAGACATCGGCTGCTTTGCTTATTTTTGAATTGACATCATTTTAAACAGGATAGTCAGAAGATTTAGTCCGTGAAACCAGCCCAAATTTGTGCATTCGTATTCATCACCAACATGAAATATGGATAGGTAAACAAACACTAACAACTAAGATCGTAGGTGGCGGTTCGTTTGCGCTATCAGGGTAGGCTTTGAGCCCCAATCAGCCGTAATTTCCTGTTTGGACGTATGAGTGGAATTATTTGCTTCATATCATTTGATTGTTTTCGCCTACCACATGGGAGCGCCAGCCATCAATTGTAACATCATCATCATCAACAGCAGTATATCAGTCATGTGAACCGATGCTTCGCTGCCATACAGCCATGAGGACCTATGAAATAAAGAATAAGAGGGAGAGAAAGGGGACTTACCTGAAAACCTTAATGCCGCAAGCAAACATTCAGGGTCAAGACGCCTACTCCTTGTTAAGACAACATACTCTCACAAACAGCTGGCTATTGTGCAAAGATAAGGCGGCATCGGCGAGACAGCTTCCTTGCGGCTTTCACTGCTCCACGTCATAATCAGCCATTACCCCGCAGATAACTCAGCAGCAAACACACTTTAAACAGGCAATTCGATTGGCAGACGGCAGCAAACGCGCCACTGGTGTCTACTGCGAGCCATGTCCTGTAAAGTCTCGAGCCAAGCACAAGGCGAGTCACGCGGACTCAAGTCCGGAAGGCGAGACGGACCTATGGTACCCAGTTTGGTCGTCAGTGTCTTCATTTCCTGTTGCCAAGTCAACTTCTGTCCACCGCGAGTCTTGTGCCACTCCACACCTGGCAGACTAAACAAGGCCGACCTAGATAAGCGGTGACCAGGCATACGTAGCACGTGCCTGAGCCAACGCAACTTATTCAGTGCTATCTGTTGTTCTAGAGAGCTAGCATGATTATCACTACCTAGTACTCGCCTACGCACATCATCGTTGCGGACACGCTGGTACCATCCGACACCAGCAATGCTAAGCAAAAAACGATGATCAAAGACTTGAAAGCGCCTCAGATCTTCAGACCGAAGGGGCCAAGTTTCACTACCATAGAGCAGAACGGCCCTCACTGTGACCTTGTATACCCGGCCTTTCAGACGGAGGGAAACTCCCTTCTGTCGCCAAAGATGACGCAGGTTCAAGAAGGCAGCTCTGGCTTTTGCAATGCGTGAGCTGACGTCAGTTTCTATGCGCCCATCATTGCTGATGCAGCTGCCAAGATAAGTGAAATGATCAATCACCTCAAGATCCTCGTTAGCTAGCGTCAAGGGGTCATCAAGTGGCTGGTGGTCCTGCAGCAACACTTTGCACTTTGAAGACGCGAAGTGGATACCAAATAATGGGACCACTCTGGACAGGCTATTCAGGGTTGATTGTGCCGCCTCAACATCGTCGAAAAGCAAGACGATATCGTCCGCATAATCTAAATCAACTAACATTTTACCAGGCAGCACTTCAACACCTACATCGTGAGATTCCGCAAGGGAACACTCCATGATAGAATCCACGACGAAAGTGAACAAAAACGGGAAAATCGGATAACCCTGACGAACGTCACTTGTGGTCGGAAAGCTATCCGATAGGACACCATAGACCCTGACGCGGCCTGTAGTATTCGAGTATAGAGCACGAAGGATGTTCACAGATTTCGTGGGAACACCTTTCCGCGCAAGTATTTCGAACAGAATCAATCGATCGACTGAATCGAACGCACTCTTGAAATCGAGGAACACAGCTATTATCGGTCTGAGTTATGTGTGGCGCTGCTCTAGCACTTGCCGCAAAGTGAATATATGGTCTATACAGCCATGTCCTAGGCGGAAACCAGCCTGCTCTTCCTTAATCCGAGATTCCCGTTCGGCAGTGAGGCGACGAACGAGAATCGAGGCCAATAATTTTGTCACAGTTGACGTTAGGCTAATACACCTGTGCTTAGAACAGTCTGTGCGACTGCCCTTCTTGGATATTGTCGCTATAATCGATTCGCTCCAATTAGCCGGGATGCTCTCTTCTTTCCAGACACATTCGAATAAGGAGGTCAGTGCTTCACAGAGAACCTCACCTCCATCCTTAACTAGTGCAGGTGGGAGGGAATCCAGGCCAGCGGCAAGAAAACGATTGAGGGCTGTGATTGCGTTTCGGACCTCGGCCTCCGACGGAGGCTCCAAACTAAACGTCTATGGCTCGTCCTGCATCACCTGAGTAGGAAGAGGTCCGGGAGCAGGAGGTCAGCTGAACTGATCTTGAACGTGTTCCACCCAACGAGCCGTACGGCGCTCTTTATTGTGTATCAGCGCACCCGCGCTGTCTCTGATCGTCTAACTGACGCCTGGTTTTCTGGGACCAGTGGTGCGGATAAGCTGGAAGAGCTTGCGGTAATTGCCTACTGCCCTGTCTCCTCCATTTCTTGAGCCCTACTGGTCCACTAGGCTTCCACGCAGGCTCGACTTTAGTTCACACCTAATGGCCCGTCTGGTTACATTGTGTTCAGAGCCAACCGGGTGGTGTCTTCTAGATTCCAACAGGTTCACCGACCTCTCGGATATCCAGTGACTGGTGCGGTGACGATGGATAGTGCCACAAGCAGATGCTCCTGCGTCGTGCATGGCAGCCGAGATCCTATTCCACTGAAGCTCGGTGTCATTAGGACAAGACTGCAGAAGTTCAGCATGCAATGCGTCTTGATAGGCTTGCCTGACCGAGGACTAAGACAGTTTCTCATTTGCCAGTCGTAGGGGATGCTTGGTGCGTCTCCCAGTAAAGTTCATGGAGAAACGACAACGTACCAAGGCATGATCAGAGCCGACAAAGGTACTCCAGTATGAGCGGCAATCCAGGATGGAACCACGCCATCTGTAACTTTTGGCAATGTGATCAATTTGGGTTCATCGCTGGTCAGCTACAGGAGGACGCCAAGCGGCACTTCGGCGCCCACTGTGTCTAAAAGCAGTGCTACTAAGAAACAACTGGTGCTCCGCACACAGTTGCAGCAGACGCTCACCGTTGTCAGTCCGTTCGGAGTTAAGCCCACATTTACCACCTAGCTGAGTTTCTGAAGAGCTCAGACGCCCTACTTGTGCGTTCATATCCCCTGCAAGTACTATAATAGCTGACCAATAGCACTGCGTAATAGCGCATTCAGTTCGTGATAGAATGTGTCCTTGACAGCATTTGAATTGCAGTCGGTGGGAGCATAAGCGGAAATCACGAACAAACAGCGTTTTGTAATACTTCGTGAATCAACCTTAGCTGATGTCGTCAAACGGGCTGCACATAAACGGCTGTTCACTGGAATCCAATCAACCAACGATGGCTCAGCCTTGGAGCTTAGAATGTTACCTACACCAGCTTGACCCGTGAGTGCTGCATCGGCGTCTCCGGATACTTGCAACTAATAACGTGATAAGCCGGGTGCAGTTAATTCAACAACCCCATTAGGGTCATTGATCCTAGTTTCGGACACACAACACACATCAATACCTAGTGTGTCCAAGGTGCATGCGAGTGCAGCCTGCTGACCTGTTTGTCTTAGAGTGCGGACGTTGAATGTCGCCATGGAAACGGGATAGCGTGGCCTTATAAGGGACTTTTGCCGATAGGCGTCCGATAGGTGCTGTGGGATGGTGGCTGCAGATGGTTCTACTCCAGTGGCATTTCGGTTTCTGTCAATTATGCTGGGAATTATAGAAGGAAGGTTAGTAATGGGGGTCGGGATGGGAGTAAGAGAAAAAGATGGAAAAGGAAGAAGGGAGACGCCAGCAGTAGCATGTTTTCGCTTATCCGCCCTGCTGTATGCAGCAGATAAGGCGACCCTTGATAATCTGTGCGACGGCCGATGCAGGATGAAGTTAATGTTTGAAGAAAATGTCCTGGTTGTATGTGGGCTGAGATACTGCCAGGGCGCCCAGACTTAGACAGGAGGACGATTAGGGTCCTCATCCAAAGCCTTTGGCTCAAAAGCCTGTCCGCAAGGCAGTGGGGAGGTGGCAATGATTTAGTTTTACAGAAATGGACGCCATCCCATTTCAAACCCCCAAACTGGAGGACCAGGAGACTGAGTTTATCTGACCTCTCACCATTGACCAACCTGGTAGGAGTAGCTCTCAAGGTGCCCGGAGGCATCACTCAGTATAGCTCAATGGGTCAATGAAGTACGCAAACCGTCGCACCACGTTGAGGTCCAGTCTCGTTGCGACGGCAATTGTAACATAGACAGAGACATATCTCCGCCTGGTGTTGCACACTTCAAGCATTGTAGTCCTAGGTCGGTTTTCTCCTCCGTTGCTATTCAGGTATCCACAAAAGGTTGCTCGACACACCTCGACAAATGAACAGCTGAAAAGAGAACAACACTGCCCTATATCAACGGAATCTCTGAAATGGTAGCGAGGCTTTTATTGCCATTTGGAGTCAAAGTTGCACACCAGCCAACGGAAACTATTCGCACTATACTCTTCAAAGTGAAAGAGAAACTTAGCAAAGAGGAAGCAACAGGTGTGATTTATAAGATCTACTGCCGGAACTGCGACAAATACTACGTGAGACATACTGGAAGAAAGCTCGGCACAAGACTAGACGAACACAGCCTAGCCATTCGTAGCCACGATCAGAACTCCCTGATGTCAGTACATATGGATGCCGAGAACTATAAATTCTACCTAGAGCATGCCAGTATCTTCGGAAGGGCTAAAAACCGGCAAGCACGTAAGTGCATTGAAGCGTGGCATTCAAAACAGGACCCGATCATTAAGCACTTGGACATTGAAGTCCCTTATGAGGCACTGCGAAGCAGGCCCCTGAAGCCGCACTGATGATGTTGCCTAGCCAGGCAAAGAAACGTCTGCACAACAATCATTTAGCTTGGAGAACAGCTCGAAACCCCCCCCCCACTTACATCGTTTGAACTCTAGCTCGAACCCTGGACATGCCTGATGGTAGCAGCTGTCATTACTATTTGGGCTACAAATAATAATAATAAATAAATCGCCAACTGCACTCCGTAACGGTGCTTCGCTGCTACGCGACCACCACCGGTCGCGCGTGGGATGAGTATACCGCGAGGACGCCCGCCCCTACGCGGATTCGAACCGGGGGCCTTATGGTTGGAAAGCAGACGCGCATGCCATTCGGCCACAGGCCGACAAAGCGGGATTTGTTTCACAACGAACAATGATTCATGCCGGGTAAAAAAGTAGTTGTTGGACATGTCCCGCGGAATGGTACGGGTAAAACAACCATATCAAACGAGATGCGAGTTGAGCGTTTGATACCGGAAGGCCAACCGCTGTCATCTGCATGGCAGGTGCCTGCGTGGCAGTGGAGGATGGGTTGGGCTATATATCGCAGTTAGCTAACGATTCGTGATGGTCGGCTACCGTCCTCCATGGCGCAGTTGCATAAGCTGCGCGCTAGTTGGCACAAGCCACTAGCAGTCATGGGTTCGATCCTCCGTAGAGGACCGAAGGATGCGCATCACTGACGAGCCCCAATAAGGCGAAACGGCCGTCTAGTGCGGTTCCGGATAGGTAGTCGACTTATCTGGATTGTCGGCTGACTGCGACGAACAAAAATACTGTTTGAGTGTTTATGCAGGAGATACGCTGCTGAATAATAATAGTGTAAGTGGGAACTAAATGCTAACGACGAGACAACATCGGGACAGTTATGGTAGATGTATTCCACAAGAAAATTAAGAATGAGAATCCCCAATTCTGTACCGCATCCTCAGTTTTATGTGACATGCCCATCCGTTTAGAAGGGATAAGTAATATATTCTAAAGTAGCAAAAGTCAGGCAAAGAATTGATGGGGGCTAAGGGCAAGATCCAATCGTTTTTGAAAGTAGCCATGGTGGGGGAGGAAACAACTAACTTAGGGGGAGAGTTCCAGAGTTTGTAAACCCGAAGAGAAAAATGATTCCGCCGGCATTCCAGGCGGCTATACAGTGCAAACAATTATATGGGGTTACCTTTAAAATCTGTGTTATGGCTGAGTTTCAACAAGTGACGGCATACATGATTAGGGACACTAAATCTTTGATAGACTAATTTGAGAGCGCTGCGTAGCCTTCGATAGCGACCACTGAAAACTCCCAATAACTTCAACCTTTGATGGTAGGACAGATTTCATAGGCCCTTGACATCCATTTTGGCCAGCATTGTGGTTTTGCGCTTCAAGCAAGGTTGCCAAGCTTGCACGGTGTATTCAACGTGTGGGCGCACGTAAGAGTTGTGCATCATGGAGAAGATAGATGAATCGAAATTTTCGAATGCTCTACACAGCAAGCCGACGGGCTGGTTGGTTCTCTTCGTAGCTGCCTCTAACTAGTTTGTACAGTTAAGGTCACTGAATGAGCACTCCAAAGTCGCGCTTTTTGGAACTTGTTCGCAATGCTTGTGACCAAAGCCTATACATGTAGACATGCCGATGGATCAATTGAACTGCGTAACATTATTTTACATTAAACGGTAGTGTATTCTGAACTGACCAGTTCGAAGTCTCGTTGACGTTATGCTGGTGCTTTTCTTGGTCGTTCGGTTCCCGTATCGCGTGCCATAACTTGATATCATCCGCGAAGTACAGGAAATCAGAAATAATTTCCCTCGTCAGATCGTTTATGAAAATCAAGAATAGACGGGGCCCGAGCACCGAGCTTTTGATACACAACAACCCATCTCAATCGCGTCGGACAGAGATACTCGTGCTCTCACCTCCAACCGACGTTCGAGCAAAAAATTGTCTATCCAACGCAGCAGCGGGTCACCAATGCTATAGAGCTGAAGTTTTTGGAGGAGAATTCGGTGGTCTAAATGATCAAAGGCTTTCGATAATTCCAGATAAATGACATCGACTCCTGCTCCACCATCAAGTGCTGCAGTCCAGCTATTGCGCGCAATTTGCAGGTTCGTAGTATATGCGCGTTTTTGTCGGAAGCCTTGTTGCTCTAGTGCTATCATGTTGGGGTTTTCAGACACCGCACGTGTGTATCAGCAATGATAGACTTCATAAACTTGGAAAGCACAGTGAGCAGCGTTATCGAACGTTAATTGGTTGGGTCAGTGTGACTACCTTCTTTATGAATAGAAGTGGCAACCCCTAGCTTCCATATCGTTGGAATATAGTTCCCCTCCATACATCGCTGATAGAATATTGACAGAGGGTCCGTCAGCTCACTGGCTGCTGCCTATGAAGCCTTCGGTCGAATGTTATGGACACCAGAAGAGCAGTGGGTACTCAGAGACAACAGCTTCTTTGACTGTTTCTGCATTACAAGTGGTATTGGATAAAGCTGATCGTGGGACAATAGAAACCGGGATAATTGTTGGACCCGTTAATCTATGGAATGTTTGTGACTAATGGAACCGGAAAAGATTGGCCGCTTCCGTTGCTGATCGCGTGCACCCGTCAGTCGTGATCCGTGCTGGAATTCGCGTTACATCTTATGAATTATTAATTTTATTATTAAACACAATCTATGGTATAGATATTGTGCCATCGGAATCATGGCTGAACAGGAAAACAGTATGAATAATAAGGAAAGAGCAACAACAACAACAACAACAACAAAAGCTTTTTTGTCTATGGAAATTGGGTGTTACCCACCCGAACACACTGCACAACCACGGCGCGTTTCGATGTAATTTCATCTCATCAGGTGGAGACAGCAGGCCTCGATCCCGCGACCACTGGAATAGTAGCCGAAACATCTACCACTTTGGCTACCCGGTCACGGTGGGCAACGCTTGTCTAGTTTACCACTCACAGTTTTTGAAATATTTGTTTAAGGGGGGAGGAAGAAGGGACACCGCAACACACCGATGCACACATCCGCCATTGAGATCGATCTTGCGCCATGGCTTCCAAGGTCTTCGACCAGCAAGTATCCACATCTTTCGGACCCCAACCAGATAGCCGACAACAACAGTCCGAGGCCAACTGTTTCGTCACCGTTTTCATGCGGCTTCTCCATGTTGTAGGCTATCCACCAGACCGTCTCTTCCAGCCCTGTCCAGCAACCGCAAACAACGCACGACGCGGGTAACGCTGGACAGGCATGCGCAGTACGTGTCCCAACCACCGCAGTTGATGCAGTGAGACGAGCTCCTCGAGTGAGTGGTTTCCATGTCCCAAAACACGCTGTCTAATTTCTACATTGCTTATGTAGTGCTGCCACCACACACGGGCAATGGACCGCAGACAGTGGTGCACGAAGACGGGTAGCCTGCGCAAGTCATCTTTACGAATGGACCAGGTCTCGCATCCGTACAACAGTACAGCACAAACAGTTACAAAATAAACCCGCCCTTTGATGGAGAGACGAATGTCGTGGCGACGCCACAAGTGCCTCATCCTAGAAAAAGCGGGGGGTGCTCTCGAGATGCGCATGGAAATCTCGTCTCCAACAGTCCGGCCAGTAGTGATGAAAACTTCCCAAGTAAACAAAGCTCTCCACAATCTCTAGTGTCTCACCACCAAGAGTGAGTGCAGACACAGGCACCTGCCAGTCTTGGAACATAGCCTTGCATTTGGATGTCGAGAAGTACATGCCATACTTTGATGCAGCAATCGCCAAGCGGTTTAGTGCAAGTTGGACGACGTGTGGATCGTCACCCAGCAAGACGATATCATCAGCATAATCCAAATCGACAACCCGACTACCTGCGAGGAGCTCAACGCCAGCGTTTAAGGAATCTCCCAGGGTGTTCTTCAGGACATCCTCAATGGCAAAGTGGAATAGGAACGGAGAGAAAGGGCATCCTTTTCGAACTCCACTGGAGACAATAAAGGTAGGCGAAAGCTTGCCATAAGCTCTAACCCTGCCCGAGATCAGACTATATAGAGCGCGTAGTATGGAGACGAACTTCGCAGGGACACCATTCTTCAGTAGGCAGTGCCACAGTACTGTACGATCGACAGAATCGAAAACTGCACGGATATCCAGGAACACAGCAATCGTTGGCCTCTGATACACATGGCGGAGCTCGAGGATCTGACGGAATGTGAAGATTCGATCGATGCAGCCGCGACCAGGACGAAACCCAGCTTGTTCTTCTCGTTGCAACGATTCGCGCGTTGGGGATCGCCTGCGAAGTATGATGGACAGCAGCAGCTTGCAAACGACGGGGACTAAACTTATTCCTCTGTAGTTGTAGCAGATTGTCTGCAAGCCCTTTTTGAAGATGGAGACGACTATCGATTCACTCCAAGTTGATGGAACTTTCTCTTTCAATCAAATTTTCGAGAACAAAATGGTGAGTTATCGAACCAACGAAGCGCCACCATTTTTAAATTGAGCTGGAGGAAGACCATCAGGGCCGGGGGCTTTATATCGCTTCATGTGCCGGAGCTCCTGCTCGAGTTGCTGGTAAGAGGGAGGATCGGTGGGGATAGACCACTAGGTCCCAGCGCGAGCGCCAGAGGTAGCAGATGGAGCTGGGGGCCAACAAAACTGCGAGCCAAAATGTTCGGCCCATCGCACCAACCATCGTTGAAGATTGGTGATTAAGGTGCCATCCTCTTCGCATATTGTTTCACTTATACCAGATCGAACACCTTCAGTGACTCTAATGAGATGGAAAAGTTTTCTGCTATTATCAGAGATACTAGCAACCTCCATCCCCCTAGCACGTTCACACAACAAAGCTTCGCGGTCCATTTGCAGACTCCTGCGCAACTCTCGACCAAGGGATTAGCGTTCTTCACTGTGTCTGGAATCCGACGGGATCAAGCGGCGTTTTTCCATCAGCGACAAGGAGTCGGCGGAAATCCAATGCTTCGGTGGGTGACGAGCAACTCCACAAATGTCGATACTAGCGGAAACTAAGGCATGATTGATATGCGCCTACTGCGAATCGAGATCACCATCAATAGTTGAGCCAACAAGGTTGATGGAGAGGCTTGGTACCTGGTTAAAATCGCACGGTTTTGAAGATTTGCGACGTCCGATCGGTAGTGAGGGCGATTAGGTGATCCTCCGAAACGCATGCAAATCTTAGCACGAACCAATGCGTGATCGGAGTCTAGATAAGTTGACCAGTATGATCGGCAGTCCGTTACGCTTCCGCGTCATCTGTAGCTGATTGCTAAGTGGTCAAGCTGGGAGCACTCTTGCGTTTGTGAGGGCGGGCGCTAGGTTACAGTGTGTCTCCTCGAGTGCCAAAATCTATTGCTCGAAAGAAACAAGCGATGATCGAAGCAAAGAGCAAGCAGTCTGTCTCCAATATTTGATCGACTGTCACCGAGACTAAGGCTACCCCAAGGGGGTGCTCGCTTGGTGGAAGGCGGCCAACTCGTACGTTAAATTCCTCGGCAAGAATAACTATATCAGTTCTTTTGGAGGAACGCAGAAGTTCATGTAGCTGCTTGGAAAAGCTATCTTTAACTGCATCCGGGCTGCAGACTGTAGGGGCGTAGGCGGAGACGACGAACATAGCACGCTTAACGTCTGGACGCCTGCTTACGTTGCATGAACCTCATAGTTTGACTGCACATAGCCGACTGTTAACTGCAATCCAATCAAGCAGAGCTGATTCAGCCCTGGCACTCAGTAGAACCCCAACACCAGCTTGACCAGTGGCGACAGCTTCTGGGTCTCCAGAAAGCCGCAAGTAGTATTTGGCGTCAGGATTTACCGGAGAGGTCATTCTGATGACGGCGCTAGAGTCTTGTAATCTGGTCTCTGAAAGGCAACAGATGTCTACCGAAAGCGTTTCAAGAGTACGGGCTAGACATGCTTGTCGCCCGATCTGCGTCTAAGTTCGAACAATGAACGCTGCGAGGATGAATGTTGAACCAGTTCGAAGAAGAGCTGGAGCTTCGGTGGAGTGAAAAGCGGTTGCGATGGCAGGACCTTGAAAACCGGAAGTTTGGCTGTTGCTTCCATCAGCTGCGAGACGTGGGTCGTTTGTGACGGTGAACGAAGAAGACATCAGAGTACATATGGGTGAAGGACGGGAGGTGGGGGATCTGTGAGTGTAGGTTGAGCGGTTTTGTTAGCACAGAAGATAGGCATTGTGGTCCATGATTCGTCAGTGGGCGTGATCCCACCCGGTTGCCCAGGCCGAAGTAGAGGTTTGTCTTAGGGGGCCCTACCCCGAGCATTTGATCAAAGATCTAACCTACAAGGCAGCAGGGCGATGTGAAAGCATCGCAACCCTTTGGGAGCTGATGACCAAATAGATGGTTCATACGCCTTTCTTTCCGTGAAGGACCAGGGGCCTAACACACCATTGAACTAGAATGGCTCTCAGGGAGGAGCCATTAACATGTCTGGATATGTGTTTGCGGTTCGTGCAGAATCGCTTCATTAACTCCTGCTGATGTGTCACCTTGTCCGCGAGGATTAAGCTCACACAGAAGTTACGCTTTGCCAAATAAGCAATACAGATTTCGGTTTTCGGGTAGTCCTTGTGAACTCTTCATGCCGAGTCCCTCAAGGAGATGCATTTACGTGTTTTGCTCCTCAGCAATGACTTCCTTCTCCTTTGACGATGGAAGGATTTCTGCTCTGACGCGTGCGCCGCCAGTGTGCTGAACATCCTTGTAAAAGCGTCCCAGGCGATTTCTGGGGGGCATTCAGTTAAGCTTGTCCAAGATACCTCCTTAACAAGCGCGGATAACACGTTGTAGTGCGTGGAATTATACACTTTATCATCCTCTTTCTTAGGATATTCCGTATAACATGCATAGATAAAAATTAGCGTCACATAGCCACTGCGGCCCAGTGGTATGCTTGTAATTATTCCGTATACCATGAGTTCTTCGTTGGTGAGCAGAAGATCAAATATTGATAGTTTGTTAGTAGTTTGAAATCTGGTGGGAGAGGTCACGTGACTGTAGCGAGGGTAGCTGGAAATGACCTTTGTAAACAGTTTTTAAACTGCGTGCTATCGGTCGCTGCTACTTCCAGATCGTACACATTAAAGTCGGCTGCGACGAGAATGTGACTATATGTCTTATTCAAAGTAACCTGAAGAACGTGGTTTAGTTTGGAGTCCATTTCACACGTAGTGTTCGGTGGACGAGTAAATCACAGCTATAAGACATGTGTATTTGTTCCGCAACCATAGCCGGCAGCAAAGCGAATTTGGGAAACGGATGTCTAAGCGATCAATAAGTTCACATCGGAGATCAGTCTTGTAATAGAGAATTACGCCACCGCCACTTCCAGCTCTGTCACTTCAAAGCAGCGGCCTGCCAGGTAAAGTGATGCCAGAAACTGTTATCTCAAGGTTTAACCAGGTCTCCGTAATCATTATGAGATCCCGCGGTTGAAGCCTGGCGTTCTCTAAGTTCGGCCAACTTACTAGGAAGACATTGCGCATTAGTATACAAACATAATAGTGCTTTTGATGTTAGAAGTGAGTGGGTGGACAACAAATGCATGTTTAATTTTAAGCCGACCAGTCATCATTCGGCCGCTAATCTTTTTTGCGTGGGTCATTGGTTCCTGAATTGCAGGCAGGCGGCATGGTAACACGGAGTATCCCAGATGGAGTTGATCTTTCGTGTCCCTCCTGTCCTGTCAGTTGTCACGAGCGTTATTATATCTAGCCCTCTGCAGAATTGTGGGGGCAAATATCTTATTGAGGTGACATGTTCCAATGAAGTGTGCCAACTAGTGGCTGTGCGCCTGCTGACTTTAGCCTAATCTCGGTAGATAAACTGGAAAGATGCTTGAACTAGCTATCCAACAAGACTTTTTCATTCCTTCGAAGTGTAGCAGTCATGGCAATGGTTCTGTGTTTTCTTTGCCCATCCATTCCAACGAATATTTGGGAGTATGCGTAACCCGCTCGATGTGTTGCTGACAGCAGGACTATCTCTGTCTCCTCAGTTGTGTGCAAGATCACTCGAAGAAATCGGAGTTCGCCTTAGTGCACTGAATTTGGATGACGCGCTACGTGTCGTGGCGTAGTTGGCTCAACCCGAACACCAGTCGAATCGCAGATGGAATTCCACTGGTAACGGTCATCTACGAACTTGCCCTTTATTGTGCCATAGCTGGACTCAGGAACGTTTGTGTGAACGACGGTTAACGTGCTGTAGTTCTGTTTAGCGAACGTCGGTTTGAGTGTTGTGGCTAGTAAATTAGATATTTTAGCGGGCACTGAAATGTTGTGAAGATAACTTCGCGTCGCTTTTGCTTGATCCAGAAAACTGACGTACGGGTGTCTCTTTGGGCGTATTTATCGAGACGATGCATGAGTATGTTACCCGACTTTGGACTGCCGGTGTTGTGATCAACTCGTCAGGTGTGGCATCTAGGGATGAGTCAACAGCAGTCAGACCGGATGCGGCTTGCCTACTTAAAGGGTTTCCAATCGTCGGAGTAGGTAGCGCAGATGCCGTTGGGTGGTTAGCATACCTCACTTTAGCCTTCGAGTTCGGAGCAGGGCTCTGATGGGTTTCCTATAGAACAGGTTCTTTGTTAGATGCTAATCGCAAAGCCCTGTAGCTTGCCATCTGCTGGATTGTTTAAGTCAGTTTTTCACACTTTCACCAGCACTGCTATACACTAGACTATTAGGATTGCTCTACATGTTTGGCAAAACCAGAGCGAACCAGTCAGGTTGAGTTATCCCTTATATTGTACTTGACTTAAACCAGCAGAGAAGAGGTGTAACGGAAGTGAAGTCACAAATTAGGTCTCTTTTGACTATGCGCATACAACTCTGCTCACCCCATTTGAGGTTAAGTGGTATCAATTCCAATGAGGGCCGTTGTCGCAAACGATCTTTGTCCTTATCTGGCCACGTGACGTAGAGGGTGAGCGGTGCTCGCTCTCTCTGTCGACGTCACACGCCCGACGTCGGCTACCGTAAGCGAGTGTGTCGCGAAGAGGACACACGTGCACGGAGTTTAGCTATCTTACTGATCCACACTGGTTCCTGTAGAGCAAACCTGTTCGAATTTGGCATGTAGTTAGTGGATGTCAACGACAAGTGCCGGCGATGGGTGAATGCAATTGCAATCACAGACTGAGCCGCAGCTTCGTTAGTAATGATCCTATGGAAGTAATTCTAGGACCACCAGGTAGCGCCAAAAATTCTGGATTGATCACAGTATCGCAGCAGTGAAAACTGTTGCGAAACAACTAAGTAGCGCCTCTGGATAGAAGCACGAAGCGCGTTGAAACGATTCGGGTTGCACAAATCACTTTCCGTAGGAAATACTACCGTAAAAAATATGCCCATTGAACACTGCGAGTTAATCCGATTCGAATGAGTGCATGATGACTGCTTTAGATGAAGAGGAAGAGGTGAAACTGTGTGACAGAGTAGAGCAGATTTATTATGCGACCGTTACCGCGCACTGAGCCAGTTGCGTAGAATGAGAAAATGGGAACTCACACCCCATGTCGAAAAACTTCTCACATGTATACTGGTATCAGTGTCTTGTTACGCCTGTATTCTACCGCAACACTGTCCTCTTGAGGTAAGGTTAGTCGACCCGGCATCATACTTATCTTTTTATGAAGTCAGTTTACTCCGAATGCTGTGTTACACTCACCCAGGGCAGTGATCTCTCTGTTTATAAGCTTTCACAAGAATACTTTGTTGGCATTCTTAGTTTGTGCTTTACCGTTTCACCACGTACATCTATTTTGCCTTCCGTGAATGTAGTCGCTGGAAAGTGAAAAGCACATCTGAAGACAAGGTTCAGTGTATAAGCAACTGTCAAGATGGCTGGTGGCATCCGGTTTCGGACTTGCCTGTCACTGTGGCCAGCCACAGGACGCCTGCGCCTACAGAGGGATCATGGGCGGCTTGCGCTGCACCACCCACAGCTCCATCCACACACCACATATCCAATGTAAATCCGAAGGAATAAGACCGAGAAGCGTGTGGATGGGAGCCACGTTTCATCAACGGAGTCGGCCCACACTCCTTCACAGACAAACACAAGCACACTGTATTTGGGGAATCAAGCGCACACAATGCGGTGGCTGGGCCGTAGTCCGCTCTACACTGAGTGCATGGAATCGCGCTTCGAGCCAAGCCCGGCCACATGGACCGTGCACTCCGTCCCCTGCAGCAACGACCAACTGCCTCCCAGAGCCAGTATGAAAGAGGTAGTGGGTAATGGATAGGTAAGCACCTTGTCAACATGCACATCAAGCGCAGCCATACCGGGGATATCAAGCAATAGCCATTCATTTGAAACGACAGAATGAAATAAAGTAAATCCAATAATGCATACAGATACGGTGGCATAACTCTTCCCTAAATTACCATATGAAGTAAGTTGGTTAACAACGAATCCACGATAAGGAAAAAATGTCCACAAGTTACTTACAAATGCTACAAACGCAACAAAATTACCGAAGATAAGCGCAATTAGTGTAAACAACGTGGCCAGTGAATAGAACATTATTCAGGGAGGCAGAACAAACCAAATAAAGCGGAATGAAATTTAGCCAGCTTAAAAAGACCTAGTTTAAGTGTAAGTTGGTTTAGCCCAACTGCGGTGAAGAAGCATCAAGAATGCGACATCAGCCTCAGCATAGGGCACCACTGTTAAGATACCAATGAATATACTCACAATCGCGGAATTTCACCGAAACACTCAGACACGCGCTGTTCTAGATATGACACAATTACAACTGCACGTCTGACAAGGTTGTTTGGCTGAATGACACTTCAGACTAACGGAAACGGTAGAACGACGCAAGTTGCACACAAGCAACTGAGAGGATGAACGCGGCAAAATGCAAGCTCAGCGGCAAGTTCAATATCCATGATCGGACGGCTGTCTGCAGGGTGGGTAGACGCATGGATTTTGGTGTGCGTTGCAAGCCTCTGTGTGAATTTATCTAGGACAAATCCACTGATACGGATTTCTTGAGGACAACAATAAAATAAATAGCAAACGTTTGACGTAAAATGATGGACATGCACCGAGTCATGCACGCAAAGCTCATGTTGCCTTGACTTGAAATGAACAGTTTACCAAGAACAAAAGACCGAAGGTAAACAATTGTTTTGATTATTTCTCTTCAGACCCGTACAATCATATGAGTGAAATAGCAATGGGAGTAAAAGTGGATTAACGGTCAGTTCAAATGACAGAGGTGCAGTTGCACAATTACAGTTGCTCCTTTGTTCTTTATAAATGTTTAGCACCATTCAAATTTTATGACCCGTATCCAACCGAAGGTGTTATCGAACTTTTACGTATGCAGCATATTTACTGTAACTCGATTCAACCATTATAAACCTGCTTCCTCATGTCATACCAATTTCGTCGTGCTCAACGATTAAGGGTGAGGAATTACTTCTACCTCGATCGATCGATGACATAGCTGTGTGACACGCGCATACATTACGCAGTGTGTACACAAACAAACTTAGAATTAGGCAGGCTGGATACATTTTTCCACTACCCTAGAATGAGTCCGAGGTGCACTCAATGGTGCAAGCGTTCATATATTTCACAACCTGGGGTTGTCACAGATGAGCTAGTTGTTTGCCAAATTTATCAAGGCCGTATTAGTGAGACAGAAGAGATGTTGGCACTAGATGACTAGATATAACAATGGAGCAAAGATAACATAACAGACAAGCAATAGAAGCCCAGTTCGAAAACATGTACATGCAGACCCCACAACTGACTTCTTGTTCTGAAAAGCATATGGAAAAGTTTAAATGGTATCTATTACATGATTGCTAGAATTACCGTTTGGTTAGCACTGATGAGATCTCGGTTGCTCGGGCAGTTAAGGGCGAGAGCATTGTCATTATGAACAGAGTGAACTACGGGAGTAATATGAAGGATATACTGGCAGATGGAACCAAGTTTCTGAAGGCTATAGGTGAGAAAACAAAACAGATTGAAACTCAAGTTAGCAACCATCTTGTAAAGTTCGTAAGGATGGCTATATCAACGTAGCAACTCGTGAGCGGTTTCGGCCGGTAGGCATAGTTATTCCAAAGCTTTATGGACTACCAAAAGCTCACAAGTCTTGGATATGAAAACCGCATCATATCACTTAATCGCTCGGTGGCTTGTTGCGATTCTTGCGCCTATTTGAAAGGGCATTGCAGCGCACAGTACGATGGATAGTTTTAGATTTGTGGAGTTTGCACGTGATGTGAACGTTGCGAATCTAAACATGTGCTCCCTTGGCGTAATTTTATTAACGTACCATTATTTGAGATTATAAATTATATCTGTGAGTATGTTGATGCAAACCGCATTAATATTGGCATACCCACCGTGACCCTAATGGAATTATTGCTCAGATGCACTTTCAATGACCAATCTCTACATAATGGTGAATTATACCGGCAATGTTTTGGAGTGGCGATGATTTTCCCACTGGAACGGTTCCACACCGATATCTTCCTTGGTATACTGGGACAGGGGAAGTTGAAACCAACGACCTCAGACCTCAGTTTGTATTGCTGTAATATAGACGACATCATTATTTTGCTCCAAACCAATAGAAGTACTAAGGAACTAAGAAGCACATCTAACCAATGTCATCTATAAGTAAAGTTTACCTACGAAGTTGAGGAAAACGCTCGCTTTCATTTTCCCGAGGTTGCTATGAAGGTACTTGGGGGTGTGTTGCAGTGTTGTGTGCAGAGAAAAAGTACGTGGAATGGGCAGTACACAAGTTTCCACAGTTTTCTACCACTTAGGTTTAAATGGAACTTGCTACATACCCTAGTGATCCGAGCTGAACGCATCTGCTCGAAAGATATGCTTCCGAAGGAATTGGAGTGCATACGCTTAGCGCTAAGAGAGGATGGCTATCCAGGAAGCTTCGTAAGAGCTACCCTTGAACAGAAGAGGAAACAACTTGTAGTAGTGTTTAAGCCCGACCTTTTATTGTTACCTTACAAAAGCTAAGTTGCAACGGAATCTATGTCTCGCCGTATTTCCTTTGCACTTATCTAGCAACACAACTACAAACACAGTTCATCAGCACTCTGGTGGTGAGACGAATCTCAAGGGATACGAGGTCTGTCCATACCAACTCAATTTGTATTTACTCATTTTCATGCTCCGGTGGAGCGGACTACATTGGTCGTACGATAAAGCGCCTATCTGAGAGAGTGAAGGAACACCACTCGGCCGAGCGTAGAATTGGAAAGAGGAAAACAACTAACTCTTCCATATCTACACATCTGTGCAACACAGGGCATTCTACAAATCTACTTCTAACCGCTGTGTCAAACACTGCTCGCGGAGCTCAATGTCCTAGTGATCGTGGCGATAGCCGCCAAGTACCATGCGCCGAGCTCCACTCTCAGCTCGGCTATCTCTACCTGATTAGTCTAAACAACAACGTATACAATACAATAGATAAAGATTCATGTGTTTAAAAGACTGATGTTTGAAAAGCACTATGTAAAATAATCATCGTTGGGTTTCTTTATTTGTGACAGGTTATAGATTTGGATATAACTGCAAACGATGAGAAATGCCAAAGAATAAAAACCAAAAATTGGGTGAATATGGAGGGACATTGTTAAAATTGGGGTAACCAAATATGGGGGTAGCATAATTTAACAGTAAAACGATAAGAGTTGTAAAAGTGTCGCATAGCAAATCCAGACTAATTTTCCTTAAACAGTTAACCAGGAAGATGGAATGTATGGACACCGGGGAAGGTTAAATCAAAGGAAAACGAGAGCTTGACACATTGGTCCTGAGACTCCGCTATCAACCGCATACTAAATCTGTATCAGAATGTTTGTCTGGGATAAGACGTATGCGTTCAGCTATTAGGGTTGCAACAGCCCATATCACAAGAGCGACTGAGAAAGAAAGAGATAAGAGAATAAGGGACAGAATAATACTTGAAGATGAATTACTTAAATACCTGTTCACTAATCGCCTCTCAATATGTTTTGGGATTTATATATTTGCCATTGTAGTAATGCGACTGTAAATAAGATTCCTCGATAGCCCATGTGGTCCATTTTCCTTTCAAACAATTTTTCGTCATAAATTCGAATGTTTAGAATGCTTTTCTTTCAATTGATACACAAAGCTTAATATTTTCTTGGACATGCACAAAGTAACATATTTCATATTATGCCGCATCTAAGCTGGCAAAAGGTTCCTTCAGTCTGGTCCTGAATCGGGACTACAAATTGCATACACACACACAGTGCCTGGCATCTCATACTTGCTTTTTGTTGGAAGTTGCAATGCATATCTTTCATTGTATGCCTTCCGCCGAACGAGCTT
Source organism: Dicrocoelium dendriticum (assembly GCA_944474145.2). Lineage (NCBI taxonomy): Eukaryota > Metazoa > Platyhelminthes > Trematoda > Plagiorchiida > Dicrocoeliidae > Dicrocoelium > Dicrocoelium dendriticum. Next base: position 109,199,543 of record OX104069.1, read on the forward strand.
TTGTGGGAAACATGGGTCTAATCGCAGCATTCATTGTTATAAAGTCTCAAGGCACAACTCGGTGCACGTAGCTCTAATAAAAGTACGGACGAATAAGTAAATAAACGCCTTAAGAAAGGCACCATAAAGCTTTACAACAACTTTCAAAAGTCAGTGGGAATTATCTCGTCTTGAAGCCTATTTAATCTTGCTTCTACATGACATCCATGAATGGAGGCATTACACTTAGACTCTGAGAACAACACTTAAGCACAGTGTAGCCCACCTCACAATAGTTTCTAAATGACCACCGATTTGCCTATTTCTGTTGGGAACTTGTAAATAGCATTTAGGTCAAGTGCAAAACAGATAAAGTTTCCCAAGCAGGGTAACAGTCGCTTGAGATCATTTGGGTACAATACAAGGTGTAACTGGTCCAAAACACTGCCCTCAACCACTCCACTCGGACGGTTACAGCATGTTCCCGTTTAAAACAACAGCTTACATTCATGCAACTTGATATGATTGGTGTCAAGACAGAAGGGAATTTGTTATCCCGTACATACTGAGTCTATATAGCAGACTTCTGTGTGGAACGCTATTCATTTTACTCGTCAAGTAAGATGACTACGCACTGAAAATATACGGATAAATCGCATCCGTCAAACGGTTCAGGTGCTTGACTTGACAGGTCACATAGAAGCGGGTATTAATAAAACCATATTGTAAGGGGGTGAAAAACGGTGTGCTTCACATTTCTTCCCAACTTCTGTGAAAAATGGCCGCTTGTCTACTCCGGGGGTTAGCGCCGGATGTCCAGTTTTGACCTCGATGTATTTCGTGGTATAAGCGTAGACCTCCTCCTGTGCTCAGAATATTGTCTGAACTGGAAGGACGAGGAGAAATTCAGTAAGAAGACAGAATAGCGTCATAACTGCACTTGATTAAGGCTTTGGAGAGCCCATCAGAGCCATAGCTATCGGACGGTAGCTGGGGTTCAAACAACTGAAATTGGAGTAGTGTTTCTGGATTGGCAGACCTGAGGGGAGAAGTAATCTCGTCTACTACCTAGATGACTCTGTTGTCGAGTTACTTTTCAATAGTCATCTCACGGGTTAGTGTTTGAGCTGAGCTTCAGTAAGTGGCGGCATAAGTAACTGAGATCGCCAAGTGTTTGAAACGCCATTATGAATTCTCCTCCTTTTCTCCAAGATTGTCCACTGGACACACCTAGTTTCTTCAGGCCATGCTAATATTGACGGTTGTGCAAAACATTGGCTTGCTACATTGATCGACGCTGTGGAGTCTCGAGTGCTATGACGTCATACTTCAGTGAATGATGTCAAGTAGCGATAATGTGTTCGACGTGAGATCGCATGTAGACATTGACCATCATAGAGGGAGTGCAGAGATCCAAGTTTCTGAATACCTTACGCAACATGCTTGATGATTGCTCCTCGCGCAACCGCAGATCCCCAAATAAGTGTTCCGCACGGATCTACTCGGAAGTTTCAGCCCGTTATAACGCGGCGTCCTTGAGATTCACAAAGCGGTTTCCTAACTGGGAAGAAAGGATAACGTCAGAAATCCACAGAAATTTACTGAAGAAACTGGAGACAATAGGCACTGGAGAACCGACGTTTTCTTGGCTGTCTTCATATCTAATTGGTAGACAGCAGGTGGTACGCATCGGCGACCATTTCTCTGAACCGAAAGCAATCATCAGTGGAGTGATTCAAGGGAATGTTTTTAGTCCTCTTCTTTTTCTAATATATACTAACGATATATTCCAGAGAATAAGAAATGGTGTTACATTTCTCTTTGCCGATGACATTAAAGTTGTCTACTCACAACGACATGCGAATACCCAGAAAGCCGTACGTTTCATTGAGAATGAACTATCTGTCCTTGACTCATGATTCCAACTATGCAAGATGCCATTTGCCCTGGACTAGTGTAATATTTTGTCGTACAAATGTCGAGCACCGCCAGACAGCGGCCATTTGCACTCCTGATGCACGATGAGACCACCAAGATTCGCGGTCTCTATTCAGGCTAGCACGGAATTTGGCCCGGAGCTCTCTGCGAGTTTCATTGTGTTCGCTTCCAGCCGGAATATGCCGGCGAGCATCGATAAGTTCCAGAGATTGCGAAGAGACCCAATGTCTATGTTGGCGATTAGGCACATAACATGAGGATTTTCCTGCTGCTTGTAAGGTCTGGTGAATATGAGACCAGTGACCTACAATTGCATCCAGTGAACGTTTATTCAACTCGAATGATGGCGTACTTTTATAAGCATTCCGAACAGCTGGCTTTGCCAGTTGGCTGGTGTCAATGCGGTCACAACGTCTTCGTGGGCGTCCGCCAAACCACATCCGCAGGTCAGCACATACAATTGCATGGTCGGTGTCCACACTTGTGCTCCGAATCCAGCGTCAGTTCTGGACGCAGCCTGTCCAGCGGTAACATATCGAAGTGTGATCGATTTGCGTCCAAAGCTGGTTCAAGGCTGGTGAGCGCAAAGTCACCCTCCAGCATATGCTGTGTCGCAAATTAATGCTCGCAAGAAATAAGCGGGCATCTTCACACAAATGAAGTAGCCGCTCACCGTTGTCATTACGGAAGCCTACACCATTTTGGCCTCCAAGATGCAGTTCATCATTGGATAATTTTCCAGCTGGAAAGTTCAGATCCCCAGCCAGCACAACAGTGTCCAAGCTCCTTTGTGGCGAAGGAGCTCGTTCAGTTGACGATAGAAGTCGTCTTTTACCGAGTCGTCGCTAGCGTTTGTCGGTGAATAGGCAGCGATGACGAATAGATACCTGTTAGTCCAACGCGACTTCGAAGCTTTGAACGAGCCAGCCAATCGTACCGCACACATCCGGCTACTGATTGGAATCCAATCAACCAGAGCAGCTTCAGTCCGGGGACTCAGGAAAATACTAACACCGGCTTGGCCGGTGCTCGAAGCTGCATCGTCACCGGATGGGCGCAATGAGAAAGTGCTGCTAGTATCAGCCGAAGGTGGTCGCAGAGTGAGCACAGAGCTAGAGTCTTGCAGGCCGGTCTCCAATAAGCAGCAGATATCGATCGAGAGGTTCTGTAACTTTTCGGCAAATGCTTCCTGTTGACCGATCTGAAGCAATGCGCGAACATTGAGGCATACCAATCTGAAGGAGGATCGAGAGCTCCAAATGGAAGCCGACGCATTAGGCTTGACCGCTTGCTTGGAAATGGGCCTGTTGACAGAGCAGGAATGACGCTACGCGTTCACATGTGAGTTGAAACTAAAAGACAAGCGAGTATTGTAGCAAGATGGGAGAGGGCCAAGGATTCGGGGGGTTGAAAACAGGAGGGATAAAATGGAAGCTGGAACGGGACGGTAAGAGAGAAAAGCCGTAAGAGGGTGAATATGAAGATGGGAAGACTTGAGCAGTAGCATCCAAACCCCTATCCACCTTGCTTGATTCAGCAGATAGGGCCCCGTTGATTATCCTCTCCGGTAGACAGAGCATCAGGAAATTGTTTGAGAAAAGATTCATAAGATTGCATGGGCAGGATACTGTCAGGTTGCCCAGGCCTAGACAGCAGAACGATTAGGGTTCTCAACCAAAGCCTTTGGTTCAAAAACCTGACCGCAAGGCAGCGAGTTTGGATTTGCCTACAAGGAGTCGGTTTTAAGAAACAAGGAGCCACCCTCATTCCAACCCCCAACCTGGAGGACAAGGAGACTGAGCTTGTCTGGCCTCTAACCCTTGACCAGTCTGGTATGAGTGGCTCTGAAGGTGCAAAAATGCACCACCCAGCATAGGTCAACGGATCGCTGAGGCACACAAACTATCGCACCACGTTAAGGTTCAGCCTCATTGCGATGGATAGATATATACAGAGAGTTGTAAAAAGAAACGCGCGACATCTTTGAAAGGTTTTGCCCTTTTTGGATTTTTAAAACTGGTGCATCTTTTCTGTGCGTCTTTCTCACGTGTATAGGGGCACAGTTAAAAATTCAACTCAGTGATCTCAAGATGTTATAGCCTAGACATGTCAAGCATGCGATAAGTCGGCCAGTGACTCACACAAAAGACATTAACAAAGTCCGAGAAGCACACGATAAGTTTGTCTTCCCTGTTAAGTCGGTTGATGGGGAAGTATGTGGAGATGATGCAAGTGGTTGCAGTGGGTTCCTTTTGAACAAGGTGACCGACTTGGAATAACCGACTTGACTTTGGTAGTGTAGGCCAATTAGATGCTTGTTGTCATTTTAAGACTGACTTGATCTACCCACTTCTACCGATATGATCGATAATAAATTGTGTCATTTCTACGTATAAAGCGATACCAACCAACATTGGACAATTCAAGGGATCCAGGTAGACCTTCAGTGCAAAGAAACACGCGGGTGCATGGAGTTAGCTATTCATTGGCGTTAACACGGAAATCTATTCCAGGTTACGCAGGCTGAACCTGTCGCCTGTGGTGGCACAATTGAGAGACGTAATACCCACGGTCGAGTGATTTTGGCGCTTCTGGTGAAACAATTTGATCATATTTGAGCGGAAGTTCTCAACATTTGATCAACACTAGGATCCCACTCTGCGTACTTTAAGTCGTGTCAAGCTTAACACTTAAGGAAATTCCAGCTCCATTTTCAGACACAAAATAGACACGACGTTTTCAACTTCGTCTGTCTAATCACTGACTGGTCTTAAATTTGCAGTTATTGCTTTTTCAAGTTATTGGGAACTCCGCCTATAATCTGCCTCTTCTTGACGTCTTCGGGTCAAGGTGCTCTAATGCTCAGACTTGTGGGACTTTCTACACCTCATTCATGCAAACCCCTCGACCAAAATGAGGTTGATATTGTCCTTTCCGAACTGTATCGGTAATCGTTGAATCAGTATCTGTTGTCCATTATTGCCCAGACAATCGAGATTTTGTTCACACAGGTTATGGATTGGTTTGTCTTCTCTGGTTCAATGGTTAGGAGACATGCGATCGCACAATATGCTGGCCGCCTCGCACCATTAGGCAAGAGAAATGGTACAGACCACAAGCACACCAATGCTTCGTAGCGTTCCAGACACAGACAAGCAGTAATTTTGTCTAGACAGAGTGAAACACGTTGGTCGGAGTTGACGTTCGGCTACGAGGTGTCACTTGTCCCGTTGTTGTGATTCCCGTTTCGCGACAAGTAACGGTTTTTAGGTCGCAAAGTAGCCACAACAGTGGTAAAGGTAGAATCAACAATAATAGCAGTCACGAGTAGGGAAATTTGTGAGAGTTACTCAGTTCATTGTAATTAGATTACAAGCTCGACACGCCAACTGCCAGTCCGGGAAAACACCAGACGGCCGTTTCGTCAGTAGTGCTCATACGTCAGGCTATATTCCAATTAGATATCAATCGATGATGGTCAGACATGGTCCTAAATGGACCGATGGCATAAGCTGCTGGCAAGTGCAAGGCACTGGCGGTAATAGGTCCGGTTCCCTGAAGGGGATCGAGGAAATACGCACCACTGACAGCACCAAGAGGACGGAAAGGGCATCTGGTGCCGTTCCGGATCGATAATCAGCATATCCAGCTTGTGATCCAATTGAGATGACATAAGTCAAACGGCGACAATGTACTTCAGTCCACAGATGTGTGCTTGATAACATCATGGCGTGACAGTTCCAAGTAGTGAGTGCTATATTAGTGGATCCTAGTGCATTCACGTGATAATCTGTGACCTTGTTGGGGTAAGTTGATAACCTATTGGAAAAATCGCAACCGTGTTTGTCGAGTTGATTTGTCTCGTCTTTCTAAGTGCTTGTTGTCTATATGCTAGAAGGATTTAGCTAGCTTGGCAACATGTTAGTGGAACTTGTGAACGCCCGCCCTCACTATTTAAGACAAGCTTTCCCCATGGGATCAACGAAAGCTGATATGCGAGGGTGTACATAGATGCGTGGATAAACGTTGCACCTTGCTCTGATGTAGATTATTGGGTTAGAGTCAAAGTAGCCCGAATAAAACCCAGGACGGAGAGGCCACGGAACCGAATGAAGTGATACGAAACTGCTCAAATTTGATACAGCGCAAAAGCAAACGAACAAACAACATTTTCTAGGAGGTACACAAGTAACTAATTACTTGGGGGCATGCACAGAGTCCAAATGTTCTCACAAAGCCACAAAACGTGCGTTTATTCTGTACAACGAAACATCATTCTTGTCGTTTGGTCCACGAAAATGCATTTATGTAACTCGCCTTTTCTATAATTACATAGGTCGCAAATCTCCGTTGTAGCAGTGTTCTCTGGGCATTTGCTTGCTTGCTCGTGGTATCTTGTTCGGTGTGGTATTTAATTCATATATATATATATATATATATATATATATATATATATTCCCAGCACGGCAAGTGTTCTGGCATACAACGAAATAACAGTTGGCAGTCTTTGGGAAACACCCGCATTTCGAGTGTTGCCCGCCCGAAAACACTGCACTCTACAACAGGTGTCAAACTTATTTGCTCTCATTAAGTAGAGGTAGCAGGTACTCTGATTTAAGCCTAGAGGACTAGGCTAACACCACCGTGATCCCGGGTTCTGGTGCCCGCAAACTTCTACCTAATGAGAGCACGTAAGTTCAAAACCAGTCATGGAGTGCCGTGTGTTAGGGTGGGTAACACCCAATAGCTATCCTTTCATCAGTTACGACCCGAGGGATTGAATGGGTCAAGATTTAGTTCAATGTAAAGCGAGACCTGCTACCTCGACTTGATGAGATTAGTTGAGATTGAACCGCGTTGTGGGGTGCAGTGTTTTCGGGTGGCAAACACCCAATTTCCATCGGCTTCGGTTAGGGTCCCAGTGATCGCAGTGATCAAGATTCATTTGAATGTGAATCGCATTCCACATTGAGATTACACGTCGCAATCCATTTGCGTCAGAAGTGTTACAAAATGATCCCCCATTCACCCTGTGGGATCCAACCGAACACGGACCAGCCTAAGATCACAACAGAGATGTCAACGCTGAATGTTGTTGCGAGTTACTATGACCTACAGTTTCGTTCACAAGGTGGAATGGCGATATCAAGGGCACAAAAGTTAATAGTTTATGCAGTAGATGTTTGTGCTGTTGGCCTGTTTAATGGTGAGAGGTAACGAAGAGATGCAGTGGACATGCTGCGAAGCATATGAGCCGTATAGAACTTTTGTCTTCCCTTGAAACGGTCGGTAAAATTTCGTTTGCACCTTCCCTGATCCACTAGAATCCGGTCGGACGTGAGCTGCCCGGCAACTATAAGATTCACGATGACCAGGTGACAGCGCGGAAGTAACCAATCAGAATTTCCAGCTTCGCTGCAGTTACAAATGTTGATTAGGCCGCTCAAGGGTCCGTAGAACGCCCCAGACTTTAAAAGTAGCTCAAATGTGTACTTCGCGGTGTGGTTCTTTCATTTAGGTTCAGGTGAACAGCTACGATGGAGACACCGCAAGGCGATGGATCCAGTCGCCACGAGTCACATCGCCAGAATAGCAAAAAATAACAACGATAAGGAATTGATACTAAACGAAAATAGAATACCAATTCAATGGAAGCAATGCAGAAGTGCGCAAAACTAATAGGGATGGAATGAAGGTTGACACCTGGATGCAAGAAACCGAGTGCAGAAACGCCACTGATGGCGTGACTGCGCCATGTCAGACACAGTCTACAATTACCAGTGTAGACCATCAGGTGGTCCCCATCCACGTACCAATCAAAACAAGTCTCTCAGTCCATTTTTTCATATCTTGATGCCACCTCATCGACTGGTCATCTCGTGGTCTCTGCCCAACTTAGTGCAGCCACGGCGTATAATGCACACCGAGGGAGGCGCGATCAACGGGCATACGGAGGACGAAACCTAGTCAACGTAAGCGATTCAATTTCCACAGTTAATCAATACATGTTCTTGGTCAATTGCATCCATAGCGCTTTCAAATTCCTCCTAAAGGGAATCTTGTTTCTACATAAATCTCTAGAGATGGTGTATAGCGCTATCGAACATGCATCCGGCGAGTGCAAACGCTCCTAAAAGTTGCGTACTCTTCGCTGTGTGATCAATCCCAAATCAGCTGATAACACAACAGATGAGTACACAGAGTCCGATGCCATTGACTGATTCGGGACTGATCACCTAATGAACGATGGCATTTGGGGTCGTTTTCGCCCGTTAGATTTACCATGATAACGTTAGAGATCTAGGGAAGAACATGATTTCCGTAAGCAGGAATTTGTAAGCGCTAACGGTTCAAGCACTGAGGAAATGTGAGACGCTAGAAAGCTCCTCGTCAAAAACCAACTGGCGGACCTCAGAATTGCTCACACAGTGTTCTAACCAGACGTAAGCAATAGTACACAAAGCCATGGTGATTAAACGCGGCCAAATGTTTAAAGTCTTCATTACGAAATGGTCAGGTTTTTGATGTATACACAAATAGTGGCCTTATCGCAGTTGTATACATCCACTCATCCACTGTCAGGCTGATATCCGGCCGTCACCATACACGGTTGCGCCTGAGAAATGCCACACGGGTCACCAGGTTAATGTGTCTGTTTACAAAGGCCGTTATGAGTGAAGGATGCCACAATTGACAATTTGGGTGTAGCTCAATGAAATTGAAACTTCTCTCAAGCAATAACCTCCGTGAGTGTACAACAACAACATAGAGTTTAAAATTTGTGCGGTGGTTCACTGACTATCCTTTCTGCAAATACATGCACATCGGTAAGAGGGAATGACAGTTGCTATCCGCATGATTCAGTTCATGAACGATGGAAATTCAAACGTTCACATGGAAAAGTGTCTACACATATCTGTCAGTCCAAATTAGGCCACATTTCCTCCGGGATACTATAAAGTGAATCTTATTCCAGAGATCACCTACATTTTTGACAGCACTTAGACATACAGAATTAGATCATAACATATTCCCCTGGTTGTCGAGTACAAAAACCACTGGTATTCACGATCACTTCAGTTGAAGTAGTTGATGCTGTATCGACGTAACCCATCTGAAATTCTCAAAAGTGCTTGATCGTTTGGACCATCGAATTCAAAAGCTTTGGAACTACGGTAGTGGCGAACCAATCTTAGGTTGGATAAAAAATTTCAATTCGTAGATTATACCCATGGAAATGCAAGAACACAATGTTGCGAAGAGTACTCTTTTCGATAAATCTCAGGCATTTACAAATATAAAATGGAAAGGCACAAAGCAAATGGCTGATGAAGCCAAGGTGGTGGGAACAGTGGAACCATGACAAACAGAAACTCAAAAGTATTGATCAATAAAATCCATTAACAGCACATGTGACGAAGCACGTGTTAGTTGATCGGTGGGATGCCAAGTGCATCATCCGACCACAGTAGGCGTCTGGAGTGGCAAAAATTAGTGAGCTAAATAGGGCCAAGGTAGAAGAAGCCCTTGCAGCAAAGCCTTCTGTTTACATAGTTCCGGTTGAAATATTCTAATCGCAATCGCTTCGGCCGTCCGTAAGATTTGCTTTCTAAGACCTTTAGTGTAACGTGGTTGTACTACATAAAGTGTTTGGAAGGCATTAGCGGTCCTAATTCGGTGTCCGCTTTCCACCAGATGTTCCAGGATGGAACGGTTGGGGTGACTGACGATGCGTTTCCGAAAAACCGCTGGGCAGTGCTCCGCAATGTGTTTAGATATACGCCTGGTTGTGTGTCCCACGTACCTCGCACCACAGTCGCAGATAAACTGAGATAAGAAGTAAGATTGGGACTGAATCGGAAGTCTGTCTTTAATGTGTTGAGCTATAAATGGGGCCGTTTCCGCAAGAAAGTGTCGGCATGCGGCCGGAAAGGTTCTAGCCACTGCAGTGGAAATCCTTCTGGTCAACAGATCAAGGGCAACATCGCCTTTAAAGGGAACTGATAGAAACACGTCGTTCTTAGGGACAGTAGTAATCACTTCACGGCTATCGTGGATCACTACATACCTTTTGATGAATGGTGTCGGATAACCGGTATCTTGCAGCATTTTGAGAATATGGCTCTTTTCGGCCTCTGGCGTCTCTTGGCTGCAAATATTCCTAGCACGAAAATACAAGCAGCGAACAAGATTAAGTTTGAAATAATTTGGAACACTGGTAGCCCGGCTTGGTTGCTCACCCGTTGATCGTTTTTCCGAGCTTGATTAAGAAATCGCGTACGTTTCACCACCATGCGAGGTGGCATCTTCAGTACAGTAATAGGCAGTGTGTATTGCTGCTTAAGATTAAGTTTGTACCTCAAGGGTACAATGCTCAGAAAATGTGTGTATTGGCCTACCCAAGTGGCGTTCCGGAATACACTTCTTTGCAATGAACCATCATTTCTTCGGCTTAGCAACACGTCCAAGAAGGCTAGCTTACCATCTCTTTCGGTTTCGATAGTAAACTCCAACGATGGATGAACACCGTCTAACTTAGTTAACACGTTGGAAACATTGGTGTTTGAATTGCAGATTATAAACGTATCATCCATATAACGACAATAGAAATCAAACGAAGCGATGATGGGTCGTATAGCTTCACGCTCAATCATAGCGAGGAAAATATCAGCAAGGAGTGGTCCTAGGGGGGACCCCATCGCCACACCGTCAATCTGTCTGGGGTATACTCCATTAAAGAAAAACTGTCTGTTGAAGGCACACCGTAAAATTAATCCCTTCAGTTTCCTCACCGGAATACCCACATCGATGTTCCTTTCATTCATGTAAGCACACACAAAATTGACATTTTCCATCAATGGGACATTCGTACAAAGTGATTCAACGTCCAGAGAGAGCATCAATTTGTCACTGACTTTCATGCATTCTACTCGTTTCCCAAATTCAAATGTGTCTTTCACGGTGTATGTGCATAACTCCTTGCGTACTGGTTCCAGCAAACCCACAAGTCATTTCGCATCCGAGTGAGTAGCTGAGGCTGACATGTCGATTATCGGACGCAGAGGGACTTGTGGTTTATGTACTTTAGGTAGTCCATAAGAACGTGGAGGATGGGAACCCACTGGCCTTACCTGTTCCAGTAGCACGCTATCTATTTGGTTCATACGCTTCAGCTCCTTCAACACTTGAGTGATTTTAAACTCATCCTGCGCGGTTTTATCCTCCTGTACCGTTTCACAAAAGAACACTTATCTTGCAAAATGGACTGCATTTTTGAAACGTAGTCACATCTATTCGTCAGTACTCATCCGGAGCCTTTGTCGGGTCTAGAGATAATTAAATCAGGATTTAATCTTTATTCCTTGATGGCTTCTCTGTGTTTCTTAGTCAGGACGTTAGCAGATTTGGTTTTGTAACTCATATACTGCTGCGAAAGGTGAACCAAAGTGGTTCTGAAAGTATCTTTGGCAAGTGACGACGTAGGTGTTAGCTCGTTTAGGAACGTTGCTTAGAGGTGAGAGTCCGGCAATATCGGTGCGATGCACCGCAACCCTCAGTGCTAGAGCCGCGTCCATTCTTGGTATCCATAAATGATCCAGTGAGATCAATTGATGTTGATTTCCAATTCTTCGCAGAAAATATCAAGATGTGGTGAGCGACCAGAGGACCGGATGACTACGAAGGGCTTCAGTGCTATCTTGACACGACTTGAAACTAGTCAGTTCAGAATACCCTACCATTCAGTGCAGACAAATATCGCGTTGTACAAATGCGCCATAGACATGATTAGACGTATTGCCTTGGGGCACACAGATTGCAGACCAGCTCCCAGGAACGTGAGTTTGGTGTGCTCGTATGGAATGACCGCAAATGTCCAAAACAGTCTAAGGCAGCTGCGAAAAAATGCAATTTTCAGGTCAGGCTGCTGCAAATAGCATTCGGGAGTTTTGATCCATCAACCTTCCCAAATATGCACAATTCCTACGTGCACCTTCAGGATGAATACATCATCCAATTTTGACAACCTTCTTTGAAGCGTGACCTAGATGTGTTAAAGGCACCACAACGAATGGCAACAAAGAATGTTAATGGCCAGCAAGTACTGAAGTTGCTGGGAGTTTTCAGCGGACGCTAGCGAAGGCTGTGCGGCATTCTCCTATTAGTGTACTAAATGCTCAATGACCTCAACCGTGTAGGTCGCCCTTTGCTGAAACTTAGCCACAACATCAAGCTCAGAGATAACCTCTTGAAACAGTGTACAATATAGCTGTCTAGAATGTCCACGGAATCACTTTTTCTTCCGGGCTTACCAACACTGGAACACTCTCCCAAACTCAGTTGTATCCTCCTGTAATTCGTACTTTTGCAAAAAAAAACCCGATTAGATGTTGCAGTTGGCTCCCAATACTTCGTCATGGTGGATTACAATGAACAACAGAGTTACGTGTCACATGGACGCATGAAGGCGGCGCATGAATGAGCGTCCATATTGCACTTTTCTCACGTTTTACACAAACAATTACTGTGCTCCATGCTGTCCTGTATATTTGCATTCAAGTTTTTAGTCTACACTATGGTTAGTTATCAACGTATTTTATAGCAATCACCCCAAGCATCCTACAGGACTTTCTAAGCACTTGCTTTCTAACTCGTGATAAATCATTGTTCATCATCTGTTTTACAGAATAGCAATATTGGAGCAGGATCAATGGGTTGAGACGTAAACCCACGAAAAAGTCATATGAAGCGGATCCGCCTAACTGCACCTCAGTTGCATTATGCGGTTGATCCCATTAAGTCAGCAATGACCGTGGCACAACGAATCTAGCCATGGTGCCTAGTAACAGAAATCGGATGTTAAAAACGAGTTGAATGATTTGAAACAATAAAATGAAACCATCTCTCTCTGAGAGCCTATTTCTTTCTATACATTCCAGCAGTTCTACAAAGGAGCTAATATGTTGATAGCTTAACTGCTCATATGTCGCACCGGTACTAGGCCAGATGGGACGTGGAAGCGCGGAGGAAACCGTTCGAAAAAATACTCTGCAAAGAAGCATGTCTCCGAAAAGCGGTTCCACGGATAGCCATGCAACATCACTCGAAGTGTTGAAATAACCACCTTTTATTCCACACTCAATTTCTAAGCCTCACTAACACAGGAAACTGACCAGACACTTCGAAAACTTATTTGGGATCCTTTGCTATTCTGTTTTATAGAATAATATACATTAGAGTAAGGTTTGTTGCAAGCGTCAGTATAACAAAGAAACAATTGATCAGAAAATTTAACTTATGATCATGATGGTAGTCATCTGATCACATGATTAAAGTCACGTGGAGTTGCGGAGTACCATCACTTCCTTCCCGTCTGGTGGTCGGTCACGGAAATTGTAGTGATTGTATCATCTTCCTCCGGACACACAACTCCGGGTTTGTAAGACGTATGTACACTGTTTTAGCGGTGGCAAGTAGGCTTAGTCTTACACGACCGTTATGCCTTGATGGTATTCTGTAGAGAATCTGAAAGGATGTTGGTTTGTTTATCTGGTGGCCTGTGTTGATTAGATGATTTGTACTTGAGCTGCAGTTTTTCCCATTCTCGCGATAGCAGAGCCAAACTGGGATGTGTTCTTTCATTCTCTTACCTAAATGCCTGGTCGTTTGTCCAATGTACCTGGCCCCGCACGGGCAGGTGAACCTTGAAGAGTAACATTGATTGGAGATGATCAGGCACTCGATCTTTGAATCTCGGAACTATAAAAGGTCTGCTCGTGAAAACCACATTCAGTTGAGCCCGCATTAAAGGTCTTTTTGCAGCTTTGCTGTAGTCGACTCGTGCATATCTTAGTCGCACTATTTCCTTTGAATGGAAGTGTCAAGTAAAGCTGCTTATTTTCAACGCTTTGTTTTGATACTTTTGGTATGCATTGCATCATATGGGTCTCGATAAATCGCTCCGCATATCCATTTTCGGGAAACGTTTTTTGATTTATACGAGTACGGCTTTTATGGTGTCTTCGCTGCAGATTTTACATGCCTGATCGTTTAGTGTTCGTACCAGCGTTCTTTTTTGGCTGACTGGGGCGAAACTATGAAAGTTCATGTGTTGTCTCGTCCAATGTGGTTTCCTGTATTAATTTATTTGGATTGATCCGTTGGTTCTTCAGATAAGACTTGCATCCAAATAAATGTATTTGATTGTTGTTTTCTCCCAGAGTTGTAAATGTGGCATTAGGGTGCGCATTGTTGAAACAGTCGATTATATCCCGAGGTTTGGTGGTCCGATCACTTATGCAAAATATATCATCCACATAACGAGGATAAAGTTTCAAACCCGATATGAGCTCTTTCAACTGACGGTTTTCTAGCATTCCCAGATAAATACCCGCTAACAATGTACAAAGAGGAGATCACGATGCGACGCCATCAACCTGTCTATAAAACTCGATAAAGGATTGAAATTGCACATAGTAGGTACGTCAGAGTGCGGCTAAGATATGCACGCGTCGACTACAGCGAAGCTGCAAAAAGACCTTTAATGCGGGCTCAACTGAATGTGGTTTTCACGAGCAGACCTTTTATAGTTCCGAGATTCAAAGATCGAGTGCCTGATCATCTCCATTCAATGTTATTCTTCAAGGTTCACCCGCCCGTGCGGGACCAGTTACATTGGACAAACGACCAGACATTTAGGTAAGAGAATTAAGGAACACTTCCCAGTTTGGATCTACAATCGAGAGCATAGGGCAAACTACAATGCGCTTACGAACCATCTAATCAACACAGGCCACCAGATAAACAAACCAACATCCTTTCAGATTCTCTACAGAATACCATCAAGGCATAACGGTCGTGTAAGATCAAGCCTACTTGCCACCACTAAGACAGTATGCATACGTCTGACAAACCCGGACTTGTGTGTCCAGAAGGAGGTAACACAAACACTGCAACTTCCTTGACCGACCACCAGACGGGAAGGAAGTGATGACACTCCGCAACTCCACCTGACTTCAGTCATGTGATCAGATCGCTGCTATCACGATGATAAGTTAAATTTTCTGATGAATTGTTTTTTTGTTATTCTGTTTTACCAAATGATCAGATCACATAGTTGAGGTATGTCTCGCACAATCAAGAAATATATCAGTTATGACTGGGCTTTATGATAACGGAGCTGCATTGACGCGATAGGATAATTCTATATACATAAGTTATACTTCAGATTCATCTGTGGTGGGATTCTCTAGTTCTGCATAATTAGCCGAAAAGTTACAATAAGAGTTTTTTGTTTGTTTGGTCTGATACTGTTGGAGCGAAATTCATCCAGATGGTTTTTATGCCCAAACAACAAGACCTTTGCATACCCATTGGTGCTAAGAGCGAAACACACAGATCTTTCCTATACGGATTGGTACTCATAGGGGTCGCAGAATCAAACTGGACGTTTTGTGCCTTGGTCTCATTGTCTCGGTCTTAGCAATGATTCAAACGACGAGTGCTGTACACTTGCACAAGCAGTTCAACATGCCTCATTGAAGCCGAATTGTCGTCCGGATGTTTGCCTCTTTCTCAAGGATTAGTGCACCGCAAACAAAAGTTCATAGGTTCGACAAAGGAGGCAAAAGCTTCATTGTGTGTTCACCTGTATACGAAAGCTAATAATCGACCACAAACCGTTCAGCATACTGGATTGACTGATTCTAACTAGGTAATCAATCGCAGGAGATGCGGGTCCGATCGGTGGTCTAGCGTGATTCTAAGGCATACAGGGAGCTACCAATATAACTTCGTGCACACGGACTACAGTGTAATGGGGCGGGGGCGGGGGGGAATAAGCACACGCTAAGAAGGGTAGTAGATCCAATTGGAGGTTCGACATCTGTGCTTTAATTATACAAGGTTAGCAAGTTCAAGTGGGACCGTAACAGTAGAAAAATCCCGTGAATGTTCCACCTTCGAAAACGTCGTTGATCCAACAGGGAAACCGATGCCTTGATGTGCCAAAGGAGAGCCAAATTTACACACACGATACACATGGTCAACCCACAAGCTCTGCAATAGTAGTCCCCGCTGTGCCCGCCACGCGAAGAATAAAAGAAAGCGAAAGGAAACAAAGGTGAAGACAAGTTTAACGAATTTCGTGGGCAATATTAAGATGTAAGTTAAAATGAGTTAAAGAAGCGTAGGCCGTTGTAGACGAACAAAAGTTTACGACATGAAGGGGAAGACTTTAAACTGTAGACCGAAAGCGTCAAGTCAATGCTCGAACTATTTCACTGTCAGTGCCATCATGACGTCTGCAGGCAGTGCGTTCCAATAAGTTATAACCTTACGCGATACCCGAAAAGCTGCCCAAACCCGGTCAGACCGGGTTTTGTGCAACTTTAATGGGTGACCAGGAAGGGTTGGCGCTAGAGTTGGGCGAAGCAGTCTAGTGAAAGCAGGACCAATCCTACTAATCAATATACGATATGTGAGGAGCAAGTCGCCCCGAAACCGCCTGTAATACAAGGAAAACATATCCAAGTTACGTAGCTTCTCCGGGTATGTCAGTGTCTTTAATCCGTGCACCATTTTCGTCCCGGATCGCAGGACTCGTTCAACTGCCATGTTATCACGAACCAGCATGGAGGACAAGCCTGAACGCAGTACTCCAAGTGCGGACTTACAAAAGCCGAAAGTCGTCTAATGAACATTTCGGTGAGCATGATCCCGAATGACCTGCGGATCATCCACAACATGTTGAAACCTTTGCGTGTAGCTCTCGTCCAGTGTTCACTGGACTTAAAGTCTGATGACAGCAAAACTCCAAGCTCAGATTGGAGTTGAACTCGCGGTACCTCTTTGTCGCCAAGCAAATAACGCATCGGCGCGTCATTCGGACCAATGTGTAAAAACGAACATTTTACTAAATTAACGGGCAACTGCCACACAAGGGACCAGTCCCAAAATCTATCCAGAGCCTTCTGTAGGGTCAGTGGCCCAATCGGATCGTCTATCGTGAACCGGAGTTTCAAGTTATCTGCAAACATTGGGAATGGCACACCCAATTCATCGGGTAGGTCATTAACGTCGAAAGTGAAGAGGAGGGGGCCAAGAACTGAACCTTGCGGGACGCCACTGAGAACACATTGGCGGAAGGACGGACTTGAACCCACACACACACACATTTACCTTCCGATTAGGAAAGCTGAAATCCATCGTAAGACTAGTCCAGAAATATCGTAGGACTTCAGCTTGTACAAAAGTCGCGAATGTGGAACGGTGTCAAAAGCTTCGGAAAAATCAATGAACAGCACGTCTACTGCCTTCCCGCATTCAACAGCTTTGGCCCAGTGTTCGCGAGCCATTAAACAGTTAGTAAGGCAAGAATAGCTCTTACGAAAGCCATGTTGCGAGGGATTAAGCAATTCAAACGTTCTCAAGTGTCCTTCGGGAGCATCCCACACAAGTTTTTCCAACAACTTGACCAGCACGCTCGTCAAACGGACCGGTCTATCGTTATCTGGGAGGTGCTTGTCACCTTTCATAAAAATGGGACAAACAACAGCCTCCTTCCAGTCAGTGGGTAGAGAGCACCTGCGCAGAGACTTCGCAAAAAGTTGTGCAGTCGGAAGGCAAAGTTCATCTGCTAACTCGTACAACAGTTTTGGGTGAATAGCAGCCAAACCGGCAGCTTTATTGGGATTTAATTCCCTCAGAAGCCGGAGCACTTGGGTCTCTGTTATGGAAACCTCTTCCAAGAAGGACCCCTCAGGAACTTTTGTCTGCAGGCTGATATGCGGCAGCTGCGACTCTCGAACATAAACCTCAGCATACTCTCCTCCGAGCACGATCAGAAGTGTTTCTCCTTGGTCATGTGGGCTGAACAGGTTTACAAGAAATATGGGAAATAAAAGTGTGTCCCGCAGAGCACTGAATAATTAACTGACACCTAACTTTATTCCGTCATAAAGTTGGCAGGAAGTTCAAAAGAGCTTGCACAAATCGTGGCCTATATAATGTTGCGCATCGAAGGTGCCGAACTCTTGAGAAGCTGTACATTTCCATAACTTGCAAATGTGAAAGAGTATAATTCAGCCTCGTCCAATGAAGGATTAGAGCCAGTGACAGACAGACGATAGCGTTTACCAAAACAGAAGTAAGAGACCAAGCGGTTAGGTCGTCTGTGACGCATACGATGCTAGCAGCTTGGAGCGTTCGTATAATGTAACTCACCAACAGAAGCTGCATCTATAAAAACGATTCGAACACCGCAACATTCGGTCGGAATCCCATTTGAGATGATACAACAAACGAAAAGGGTTAAAGGGTAAGAATGCCGGAAACAAAGAAAGGTCGCATGTTTGTATTTCAATGAAAGAATGTTATTTTTGACATCTTGCATCGCGTATGGAAAATGTTGTTGCTCTCACATGTTCTGTATGCACTCTGATCAAATATCTCCCGGTTAAGATTGGTGTTAGGAGGTTTCGAGTGATCGACACGAGCTGGGGTGGAGTTCCATTGTAGCCAATAGGGTTACTGTTGGATTATTTTTATGACGATGGATTCTGATGTAAACTGAGATTACAAAAGGCTACGTTATGATGAGCAATGCACAAAGAACCGATCCTCATGGGCACTGAGTGAACTCGAGGTGGAACAAAGTATAACAGGCAATCCATAAGAATCATATGAGCGTTATAGTAGGAACTTTGGAAACCATATTCTGAGAAAGCCAATAGTCCTAGACAAGTTGGAGGATGCCAATCTACGTTTGCAAGTGTGTAAGATTGATAGCACCATAAGAAAAAGAAAAAAGGTTCAACCAAACGACTGGCAGATCCTCCCGTCCACCAGCTGACCCTTGACTTCAAGCACATACTGCATATAAATATAACGATGGTAATTATTTGAGGTTCAAACCGTATATATATACATATTTACAAGAGTTCATGTATAGACATAGAGACATCAGAAACCATGGAACACAAAAGAAGTTACAGAAATTGTAAAAGAAAACACAACACATTATAGTCCATGGTTTCGTCAGAGGACGAGATACTACCCGGTTGCCCAAGACGAAGTAGGGTGTTGACTTAGGGGACACCACCCCGAGCATTTGGTTGAGTAGCCTGCCCGCAACGCAGCGAAGCGAATTCAGGGAATCGCGCCCATTGGGAGCCGGTGACTGATTGCTCAGTTCATACGCCTTTCGTTTGTTCCTTTGTCAAACAGGGGCCCAAAGCTCCCAGAATTACAGCTTAAAGTTGTTGGAATACAATGGTTCGCCAGGATGAAGCAAGGGGCAGTGACTTTATTTAGTGGCGAGTCACATCCGCCACGTCACAATGTTGTTCAACGGACATATGTGGCTTTTTATAGGGAGAACGCTTGCCAGGTGAAAACCCACCACCTCCTAGAACACTGCCGCCGAACGATTTGCTGGAACGGAAAAATCCCGAACCACCCAGCTGGCACCACGAGGAGGTTGTTCGGCAAGCCAGCCATAATTCAGTAGACGATGCGAGGCATGTGTGCATTTGCGTATAGTGTGAGGTAAATGTCACGATAGCGTTATGAATGGTGCGCATAAAGACACATTGGTTCGATGGACTTATTATGGGTAAAAATCATAACCGGATCCATGAATCAGCAGTCGAATAGTGAGTTTAACGTATGACAGGTAGATCAAGAGCGAACAGTGGGTTCTGTACCTAGAGTGACTGAGACCATACTGTCTTCGCAGTGTCTAATTAGCGAAGGCAGAATCTTCATTTTACAGATCTAAAGTAGGATGCAGTGAATGTGACAATAATTATGTTGGACAAACTGGAAGGAAGCTTCGGACACAAAGGAACGAGCACAAAGCTGTCATCAGAAATGATTCAAATTCGTTGATTTCCACACATGACTTCGACCTGAAAATGTGGAGATTATGGCGCATAGAAGCATAAAGCTGTTGAATACTGCCGCTTGAATACGTCAGGTTCTAACAATGTGATACCAACTCTCCTAGTCGGATGAACGAAGGAGACTCAAAATTATTTTCTCGCACAGCACGGTAACCGACAATCTCGAAGTCTGTGGGTTCTCGGAAGTTAGCCGCGAAAGATTAATTCACGCGAGTCGAACCGGTTCCTAGACGGGACGCAAAGTTTCTACGCACGATTTCCCAACCCAAGACTGAAACAAGAACAAGACAGGCCTTTTACCACAGGCGCTTTTACTGGCCAATGCTAAGGCGATTCTAGCGTTGTACAGCCTCCTTTTTATATCACGAAACGGTGATGAAGGGGTGTTTTCCCTTGGAAGGGTTTGCGTAAGCAAACCGTGGAAACAAGAAACATGGCTTTATGTAAATATGCAAAGTCCGTAAACTGAGCAGAAATGTTGGAAGTTTGGCGAGAGTTGTCCGGAAAATAAATGTTGCTTGGATACAACAATGAGTGTTTGGTTGGAAACAAGACTGTTTCTGGGTGCGAAGGCTAAACAATGTGAATATTTCACGAGTTGGAAGGCTGGCGGAACGAGTGCGTTTTGTCTGATCCGCGTACATGTGCACTTGTGTGAATCGGGTTTTCAGCCTTCCGTAATTTAAGCCCGTAATAACTATAGGGACGTTGGGTCCCCATAACAAAAACATACGACGGAATTTCCGAAAACATGGCAATCCAGAGCTAATTCAATCAACCGACACATGGAACTGGATGCGGCATACGCCACAAGACTGTCGAGGTTTCACCAGCACACTCGATTAAATCCGGTGGACCAGAACAACAGATAAACGGAACGAACAACAGATGTGATCACAAGAGCAGCCAGTCAAAGGGCACGGTGCATAAATCAAAGTGGTCAAGTCCAACGGCTCCTACCTGTCCAAAAAGAACACGGACAGATCTCCCAGCCAAGAGGATTGCTCGTCTGTGCGACCGAACACGATGACATATAAAAACGCATGCACACCATGCTCGACGTACTCTCATTGAGTCTTCACTAAGTTACGCTACGCTACTTATTACACGCTATTCAACAATACACTGATGATGTCACCTCGATTGGTGACGAAACGTTTGCAACGAAATTAGCAAGCTGACCGAACAGTTCGAGTGCCGCCTAAGTGAACCATGGGGGATGTATTGCTTTGGACCCACTGAGGCACAATCTTGCCGTCACAGGAGTTACCAATACCTTGGTGACAACAAAGTCACTACGGAAGCGGTAAGATCTAAATATAGGGAAATCGAGAGCACATCGGAATAACTGGCCACTGAATAACGGTTGCTCAACATCGGTCGACCCGGAATATTAAAAGCCAGGAGCGGGAGCGGACACGAAATGCGAAGCATCTTATCTCGACAACTGTTTAGGAAGGGATGTTACACTCGGTCAGGATGCGGAACATTGACAATGAGGATAATACGGTTGCAACCAGTCTAAGGAGATTCCTTTGGGTTGATCCGTTTGGTTCAGTTCAGTGGAACAACTATAACCTGGGCAACAAAGTGCGGTGGATCCAGTTGTCACGAATCACATCGTCAGAACAATAAATAGCAACGGCAAGAAAGAAATGTGTCAAACTGACCTGAATGGAATGCAAATCAGCAGTTAAGTTTGTAAGATAGAAGCAAAATTGCCATTGACTGCACAGCTGCGGCATATCTGATTGAGTACCCAAACCTTGATGTGGACCATGTCGAGACACCACCAACGAGACGACACAACAGCTGGACCAAGTCTTCCAATCAATTTCGTTATGTCTATAACAGGTCATTGACTGGCCACCTCACGATTTCGCCTAACTAGTTGTAGCGACGACTCATAAGGTTCGCCGAGGAATCCGATCACCGGGCATACGGGCTAGGCAATGTAAGCGGTTGAGATCTAGCAAACACTCCAGTGGTTGGTTCAACGAAGCAAATCAGGAGAGATGAACCATTTTTCTGCCTAAACTGTTTTAAATTCCCCGGGCACATCATTATTACATGTGTGTTTCCATGGTTTCATAGAATGAACAATGAACAATGATTTATAACGGGAAAAAAGCAGGTGCTTGACATGTCCCGTAGGGTACTTAGCGTGACAAACAAGATAGACCAAGGGATAATGGAGTCGTCAGTTTGGGCGATAACAGATGTAAATGCACTGTCGGATAAAGGGAGTTTGATATGAGAATGTGCGCACACAAAGCAACAGGGGAGTGGTTATTGTTCACGTCATAGGCGAGCAAAATAAAGAAAGAGAGCAAGGACAACGCTTACTCGTGGGCACTTATCTTGGGTCAACAGGATACAGAAATCCAGTTTCTGTAGTAGTAACTTTTATCAAATTCCGTGTAAGGCGTTTGGAGTGACTCATTCTTGAGTAGGGTTATGGCACTATCCACTGTCTGTTATACATTAGTGACAGCATCTGGTGGTCATGGGCAATAGCACGTAGTGTAAATGTGACAGGGTATCGTCAAGGCGTTTTTTGAAAAAGGGACAGAGTGGGTGCATTAATTACATGTACCGGGAGGGTGTTCCAAGGCTGTGCCACTCGAAGGGAGAAATAGTTTCGCCGACATTCCAGGCGGCTGTACTGCGTGACTAACTCAAACTGGTGACCTCTTATCGAGGTGTTTTGACTGAGTATTAGAACAGAATGGCATGGGTGGTTGGGTTTTCTCAGGATTTGGTACACCATTGTGAGATCGCCCCTTAGACGCCGATAAACTCCACCTTATATTTAGAGGGTCTTCAGCCAGAGTGGGTAGGGGAGGCTGGTCAAACCTCTGACGCTCTTCGTTGCCTTACGTTGTGCAGTATCGAGCGCGGTGAGATGGTGCTTGAGCCAGAGTTGCCACGCTTGAATAGCGTATTCCGCGTGCGGCCTCACGTACACACTAAGCATTTTTGGAAAGACTGAAGGATCAAAATTCTCGAAAGCTCTTGGAAGAAGGCCGAGGTACTGGTTTGCTTTCATAGTTGCCTTTTCAGTCTGCCTCAAACAACCGAGGTCATCTTGAACTAGCACTCCAAGATCGCACTCGTGAGAATCCCGCTGTAGAATTTGTGATCTTAGGCGGTACTTGTGCATACTCTTATAGCGTATGCTGAGAAGTTTGCACCTGGTGACGTCGAAATGCAGCATGTTCTCGATGGACCATATGTGCGCTTTGTCTAGATCCTCCTGTAACGCTGTGTGATCCTCCACTGCAGCCACAATACGCCCTACATTTAGATCATCAGCAAATAGCAAAGATTTAGAAGATAGCACACTCGCGAGATCATTTATGAAGACCAGGAACAGGCGGGGTACAACTCCCGAGCCCTGAGGCATGCCGCAATGAACTTTGGTGGATTCCCATAGGTTGCTTCAAACCCTCACATTCAGGTGACGTTGCAAGAGAAAGTCTTCTATCCAGTCCAGAACAGGATCGCCGATTCCATATTTCTGGAGTTTATGGAGGAGAATGCGATGGTCTATACGGTCGAATGATTTACGAAATCCGAGTAGGCCGCGTCGACTCCTACACCAGCGTCTTACAGTTCGCGCCGCACAGTAGGTGCGTAGGAATAGACAAATGGCTGCCTTGACGGTACTATATAGATCGAGTTCAGACAGCCCATCGCGAAAGTGATGGAATGTTTGTTGCAGTCTGAATGGTGTACTCAGACGAATGGGTTGTGCGTGCAACCGCCGACATTATGACGCCGAGGAAATACAAGGATGGAAGCGCTAAATGTTTTTTTTTTCGTAAGAAGATTGCACCTATCTACTGGAGGATGGATCCTCTAACCTCGTTTGAATAGAAGCAAAAGCTTGGAAATCCAAGTAAATCTAAAACACTGCTCAGTCAAATAACTACGGCTGAGACGCCAAGGTGTGGCAGACGCAGTTACCAAGACTGGTGTCACTAGCAGAATAATAGATAACAATTGTGGGAAACTGAGGTGGAACGAAAGTGCAGTAGAGTAAGTGGATTTGGAAAAACGTGCAAAATTGCTCGGTTCTGAATACTGAGAGCGAAGGATGGAACGAGGAAGCGCCATGACTCTATGTGCCTTCCCCATACACACAATGGGGATGGTTACAGAGGTAGGGGTTAACTGCTAGCGTCGAGGTGAAAAACAGTAGTACTCACAAGCTAACCTATGCACAAATTAGGATAGATTGTACGGTCCAGATGGAAAGAGAGAAAGTCGCTGGCAGTTGAATACTCTAACATTTCCGAAAAATGTGTTTGAAGGTTGGGATGAATAGACTGCTTGCGTGCATCGGGCGTGTTCCCAAGCGTTGACAGGAGAGAAAATAACGAATTACATTGCTCATTCATGGCAGTGCGGGACACGCCTGCGTATGAATGATCATGATGGTGCGATTGTGTGTAGATCAGAGATAACAAATTGATCGGAAAATAGGATGGGGCTCATAGATAGCTGGAAGGATACCCGTGGCATGAGGAGGTGGAATGGAATGTTTTGGTCTGTCGAAAAAGAATAGGTATCGGTATTTTGATTACGTAGATGCCTGATAAGATTGTCACTGGCACGATTGGAGCACACCTACGAGAACGGCTTGGAAGGATGGCCAAGCAAACGGATTTGCGCTGACCTGATGGCGTTAGCTTGGCCCGGGGTACGCGCTGGTGAGACGGAAATTGCGTGAGCGTGAGAACGATCTTAGCCGCACGTATTCTGGTAGACGCTGAGCCCTCGGAACTGCCGCACAGGAGAGGGGGTTAGGGTAGACGCGCGCTAGTGACTTAGACACAAACGCTGCCCAGCGAACGACGCACACAAAATCACGTGACCGACCAACTCCCAAGTAAGGCAAAGAGGGAGAAAGACAGGTGGTCCTCCGAAGGCTCTCTTACGACCAACAAGGGGCGAATCACAGTCAATGCAATGGGTCATTAAAGTTAGGGAAAATTGTTACCACGACGGGGTGGTAGTTTGTAAAAGAACATTGTCAACAAATGCGCAGTTGGGCCGCTTCTCGGAGTGGCCGAACACTGCTACGTTGTAGGGAGGAATTGGACCTCGCTTTCCACAGCCATTATACCGGAGTTTCTGGCGCGTTTTTGCGGGGATATTTGACGAGCCCGCAACAGTCCGTCTTCAGACTTTTGAAAAAATGATCGTCATCGTATCCCCTACAAGCCGACAGAGATAGATCAGATAACTATTGGTAAAACGATTGCGGTAAGGAGCAGCATGTTTTGAAATGGTCGCACAGATATTTATCAGGTTTACTTGAAAATGGGAAGCTGCGACATAAGTTGAGTGTCTTGACTCCCTGTCGCGAAAATGTTTGCGAAGACTAACGTCAGTATAAAACAATTTCTTTGCATCCAACGTGTGTGATGTGCGGACAATGCTGATAAACGCAGTGCAACTACATTTCCTTTGATTCTGCCGAAGGTGTTATAGTCTTCCTGTGCTAAGCACAGTCGTCACGATACCGCAGAATTACTCGGGCCACTGGCTGATTTTGTTAGCACGTTCCGAAGATAACGAGTTGAAGTCTCATAAGCGAGTTGTTCAGTTGAGGAGTTTCTTTTGTTTTCGAAACGCATCGGGAATACTTGACAAGAGTGTACAAGACGAGTAAGATGGAATTTTCCTGGCCGATGAACAGCGTGAATAAGATCGCTGCAGAAACGAATAGTATGGTAAAAGCGTTTGAAGACATAACCCACTGGCGAGGTGGGCCAACACTCAGTCAACGAAAATATATGCTCCGTTCTGATTCCGGCGATGTCTAGCGCACCTCACCAGTACATCCAGTTCCACCTTTCCATTTTATAATTGTAAGCACATGATGATACTCATCGAAAAGAGTGGTCCTCGCAACGTTGTGTATTAATAATTACATCAGTAGAATTTTCGGGATATAGGGTCCACAACTGCTGGCCAAAAGGCCAAGACAATATATAAGCTATTTTTCTTATAATCAACGGATAGACGTGTGTGAATTTCTCATGCTCTCGTTTACACGAAACATCGTGAAGTAGAAAATGACCGAAAAACACGGGTTACAATATGTGACGTAAGACAAACAAGCCAGACAGTGTCGCAAATAGGATTCGACATTATTTCAGAAAACTTGGTAAACGACCGGTTAATGTATTTATGAGGATATGTATCCTCATAAATACATTAACCGGTCGTTTACCAAGTTTTCTGAAATGATGTCTTCCCGATCGGTTCCAAATATGTTCCAAGATATTGAGGATTAGACATTAGACACACAACTATGTTCGTGACCTTAACACACTACTTGCTGTACCCGGAATTAGATTCAGGTGCACTCAGCAGAAGCGAGAATGTAAAGTGGATTAGCGCACCACAGCAACGTTCGCGTCTCCGAGAAATTTCCCCTAAATGAGATCAGAAACAGTGGAATTCACTTTGTCTATAATCTCACCAAAAATGTGAAACAGTGGCGAAAGCGTTGAAACGTGGAATACCATGCGAACAACGGTCAACGTTGAGATTGAGCGTAGCGATCCATTCACACAAATAATACTTTAAAATGATCGTCCAATCAGTCATGAACCGTGGCAACAAGTGTTACCCGCCATGACTCGAAAGCTTAGGGGCAGAGGTTTCGACTAACCTTCCAAAGACCCCGGGTTCGGGTGTCTCCTACCAATACCTGATAATTTCGAAGAAGTTTAAAACGAATCGTGAAGTGCAGTGTTTTCAGGCGGGAAATACCGAATAACCATTGACTTTGGGTGCCGTTTGTGCGTCCGAATGATGGACAGATTTCTTAAAAACCGATTCGTTTATCCTAAGAACTTA
Source organism: Dicrocoelium dendriticum (assembly GCA_944474145.2). NCBI lineage: Eukaryota > Metazoa > Platyhelminthes > Trematoda > Plagiorchiida > Dicrocoeliidae > Dicrocoelium > Dicrocoelium dendriticum. The sequence goes on from OX104069.1 coordinate 109,226,236, forward strand.
GGTCAGTGCTATTAGACATTCAGTTTCAGCATCAGTAATAACGCGAAATCCTAGAATGTAGCTAAAGCACAGACGGTTGGTGAGGACGACAATGGTGAGATAAACCAGGCCGAAGTAAGTAAGAGCGCTTTGGCGCTATTTCAACTCACCTTAAGCTAGGGTTCCAACGGGATTCGCCATTACCGAAAAAGGAACAGAGAAAGTTGGACAGGCGATCCACTCCCACATATGCCGATCAGACGAAAATCTCTGGCTACTTAGCCGTATTGCTATTGCCTTGAAAATGCTGGCTGGTGTAATGGCTATGCAGCAACGCAATTACCATTGGGCTAGTGGAAAGAGTGAGTGGCATAACTCATTCCGTCCCAGTGAGCGCATGCAATTCTCCAGTTTGCAGAATAATAGCATACTGTGGTAGTGATCCGTCAGTTGGAGGTTGTCAATAATTCAGTAGATCGCACCGATGCTAATTGTGATTAAAGAATGTGCCAAGAGAATGCCTTCTATTCCGGAATATCACTGAGACGAATCCAAAGGCCAAGTGGGAGATTTTGGGGAGATGTACGCGGTTCTTTAACATGTTCAGCACCGGTACAGTTCACTAACACAAATGCTTTAAACACATCACATTTCGGCCAGTAATTATAAGAGCCATTAAGGCGTATCGAAGCCCAGCTCGTCTACAAATATGATGTGATAGCTTTTCGATTACGAGCGCAGTGTTCAAGTTCGAAGTGAAACTGGTGCTACCGCGTGCCGATGACATTGAGAGAATAGCAGTCTCTCAATACCAATGTGCATGCGGCATTGCCCTCGCTTGTTTGGACCACATAATGAGCAATTCTAACACCCCAACATTCGGGGTTCGAACCGCTGCCCTGCAAATTAACACGGAACCAGTCGTGTAGTACCGTTGAGTGAGGGTCACGCTTAACCAATTGGTGTCGCACCATTGTATGTTCAACTCAGATTACTTTTGTCTGGTTGAGTCATGTAACTTGCAGACCGAATGCATCAGCGGGCTAGCTAGGTGAAATCTCAGGAGTGTGAATCCACGATGAGGAAATAGTGTCAAAAAAGTTGGTCGAACTTGCGCACGCTATCTCCCTGGATGGTAAGGGGGCGGGGGTGAAAAGCATCCAGGTAAACGATACGAAACGCATTTAGACGCCAAGAGTTGCATAGTCATGGCAACCTTGCACACAACAACTTCCACATCTTAGGGTCTATACATGACAATTATTTGCCTTTCCGTATCCATCATCCATGATTAACACATAACGTTATTATTATTATTATTATTATTATTATCGTGGCAACATGAGTAAGGTACAAAAAATTCATTGCATTTAGTCACCTAAAGTATGATTCGCTAACAAAATAAAAGAGTGAAACTCAATAGACGGTGGGAACTAAGCAAAAAATCATTAGTAAATACAACTTTGTATGGCCAATGTTGACAGAACGAATAGAGATGACGGCGTAAGAAAGTGTAAACATACCAACCAATGCACGTAGTTTATGACAATGAATGGTTGCCTGGGTGAGAAAAGACCTTCGAATGGTTGTTGATATTCACTGAAGCAGGCGATCGAGGGTCAATATCGTAAACAGTCGATGAAACCCAAGGGTGAAATTCTAAAGTTAAGTACGCGATGCGATGGTAATGACGCAACCAGAACTTGACGGTGTAACGGGAATACTCCAAACGCACAAAGACAAACGATCAAGGTTGGGCGCAGATTTCGAACGTGTGAAAGGACAGCACAGCGAGAAGTTAATTCTGTTAAATAACAATGAACCCTGCGCCATTGTTTAGCTCAGTTAAGCAACAACGATGAGCATCGGAGTGCAGTGGATCCAGTAGTCACCACTAACGTCTCTGTGTAACAAAAACCAACAATAATGGGGCAGATAAGGGTGGAACAAAAGAGGGGAATTTAAGACAATAAATCGAGGGGGAATATTAGCAGATTGATGGAAGAAATCGAGTAAAGGAGTGCCACTGCGCTACATTCGACAATAACTGATGTGGGTCATCCTGAGGTCTCCATTCACGAAGATATGCACCGCTTTGACATATTCACTCACTCCATTCCATCGTGTCTTTATGTGACGCCATCAAATGACTAGTATGTGGCTTTGCCCAACCAAATATAGCAACGACGATGTGAGATGCGCGTCAACGAGAGCGGTCAACAGGGATACAGCGAGGGAATTGACTCCGTTAACCTGAGTGGTTCAAGACTAACAGTACCAGATGGCATTCTTATCAAGCAGCAACGGACAGACTTGAAGAATGCTCATTCGGCACGCCCACCAGATGGGAGCATTGTGGCGCAAGCGCCGGCGATTAAAGTCGGCCAAACTCTTAATATCTACAGTACAAAGTGGTGATTTTTCTGGTATCACTCAGCGATAGCTACCCCAACCCATCCCAACTACTAATGATAGGCTCGTATCTCGCCGTCTTCATATGCACATGTGATATTTGAAATAGTCTTTATGCGATGTGATCATTGGAGGTAACACATCTACTAGTCGTCATGTTTCGCGTTGATATGGTGGTAAAGATGAGGGGGGGGGGAGAAAACATTCAAAGTGGGTGAAGTGGCATAATCGCCAGTTGTGGAATTTGAGAATCACAAGCAAGGTGGTGAATACAAGACTGTGTTACGGAGAGCCAGCATACATGCCGAGAAGCGTGGTGCAACATTGGATCGATCTACAAGTTAAGATCGAACTCGAGTAGAGATCAAAACGCGAATCTATGCGGGATCAGCGGCAAGTTGGACCATAAACCTGAACCGTTTGAGTTGTGTTAATTAATTAGTATTAGTATCTCCAATATTGTTGTCTTCGTAGTTGCGTACAGCCTATTCATTGCGCTATGCTCTCATGCAATACGAATCCCTCGGTCCGGCTGGTCTTGACGTTCTCATTTCGTGCGGAATTGAACTGGTTGGGGGAGGCCAACTGATTCAGGCAGGTTATCCGTACATTCAGCGGAAACTCACAACACGTTGCGAGTGTCAGGAACGCGCTGTGAATGAATAATGTTCTTACGATTAACATAACGTACGTAATCGAATGGCTATCGGGTGTCCACACCCAATTAGATACAGGGTTGGAAAACAATGCACATTAAAGTACGCGATCAGGAGGGAAGCAGAGCTCCTAAATCGGCCGTGGCCTTTCCGTTGAACATCTTCTTAAGCTAGCTACTGTGAATATATTGACATTACACAAGTACCTTAGCAACACCTTGTTTCAAACTACGTCCAGGGTCACTGAGACAGTATTACTGTATCCATACTTTGAATACAAGGATGAAACTCTGCGCACGATGCGCCATATGTAAATTTAGGGTTACGTGAAAGCAGTTATAAAGAAGTGATTTAGTAAAACTGCCATGTCGACTGGGTGCGAATCCCGAGAATTCTATTCAGCAATGTGAGATCGTTCATCGGGAAGGCGGGGGTCGTTTACTCTAGTGACAATAGCGCACCATTTTCCTTTTCGTTTATCCCTTTGCAAAAATGGTACATGCCGATTATGTCAGTTTAGTCCATGTGAAATGCTGAAAATGTACCCGTCCGGGTACATGAAGCATATCTTGATTTGACATAGACAATCCAGTGTGGGAGATCCCAGTCTAGCGCGGCAGCAAACCGTCCATTGTTAAACGTGAATAGTATCCATTCGGTGGCCTCGCCATTAATATTAATTTGTCCAATTTCTGTGGAAGTAACTACGTTGCCTCAGAGCCGTGTACATCACATCTGGCCAACGGGGGCTTTAAAAGCCATCTGAGTTCTACCCTAACTCAGGCTATCTTCACTCGATGAGTCCAAATGAGGACGAAACAAGTCGCCGGGTGTCAGCGCTGGGAAGGAGCAACACCGAAACCCCGCCATTGCGGGTACAATCCTAGTGATAGGAAAGACCGGGGTCTACGTCAAAGTAAACCGAGGTCTTAATAGGGATTCTGTGTGTAGCAATGCAAAACCATACTGAGAGTACTCTAAATCCAACTTTGAATTCCATACCGCTGTACCAAGTGTTGCACACGAATTTTACTGGCGTCACCCGTTGATCATTCGGTTTTGAGCCCCACCCCTAGCTGAGGCTATCCCCATCTGATGAGCTCAAACGAGGACGAAACTAGTCATCGGGTGTCAGTGTTGGGAGAAGCAAGACCGAAATTTCACCGCTATGTGTGTCCTACTGATGCGAGTAAAGGCTTCGTCAGTTCCTCGACAGCTGCTGAGAAAACATAGCAAGAACAGACATGTTCAATGATGCAGAAATCGTTGGAGCGTAGCTGTTTGCATAGTGAATCAAACCCTCGTTTATCGGTCAAGGTCATTTATGTGGCATGGAGAATAAGGTAGAGTGGAATGAATACTTGGTTACAGGGTGGCGAGATATTAAAAAAACTCAGGTCATACGTGTTGCATGACAAGTTTGAATGCACTGTAAATCAGTCTAGTACATAAACATCTAAACGATCGATGAAACAACGCGCTAGCTCTACATCTGTGGCTTGCATGCGCGACAGCGCCGATCTGGCATCAAGGAAACTGTGTGGAGCAAAGAATCAATGGTATATTTACACTCAAGTCGATGGATATTAGCAGTAATTGGTAGTTCGATCAAACAAGAATTTCTCCGCTGCTGCATCCTCCTCTTCTGCCAGGCGTTCTAGATGGTGCGCTCTTTTGCGGAGTTCAATTTCGTCCAAATGTTGTCGGAGGTAGAGTTTCAGAGCTGAGGGCAGAAAGAAGATGGCAACAATGCTCATTTGAAGGCCTTAACAGCAGGTCAGCAGTTGGTACCATGCGACTGCACACAGCACAATGGTTAGGTTGATGTTAAATACGAATATTTCAGCTTGTTTGGTCCCAAATCAGAATACAGATCCCGTATAACAATGAATTGGAACAAAAGCGTATTCAACAGCAGGTGAAGCAGAGAAAAACTGACTCCTGGAATAAGTTGAGTTTAACAAGTTTATTCTACTGAGAATCCAAACCGTGGGTGTATAAGAATTGAATTGACATGCGCACTAGATCTTGTATGTTCGGTTACAGTGGAAAAGAATTTGTTTTCAAAGCCTTCTAAACTAAAACTAAACTGTTACACTAAAAAGAACATGATCATGAACATCCGTCCTCAGTTTCCAAATGCTATGTGGGCATAGCTACTATGTAGTGGAAGTCGTAATCTCAGAAACCAAACACTGTCCTCTGCAATTGTAGGAACCTGCATGCTATATCCCAGTAAGCTTGAAAGTAAACGGACTGCATCCGTCCTCTTTGGTTCAGTGATATAAGCCGCTGGCTAGTAGGCGTGAATTGCTAGAGGCCGTTGGTTCTTTTCCAAGCAAGCGACCGTGCGAATGCGCACCATTTGCGCGACCCAACAGGATGAAACGATTGTCTGGTGCATCCCAGCTGGGATGAACCAAAGAAATTACATGATCACGAAATATCCAAGCAGAAAACTTAACTGTACCAATAAGCTTGTGCAGAGGCCTGCGTACTCTAAAATATTAGACTTAGCTACTAAAAATACGTGAAGTATTTAGCATACCTGCCTAGACGCAGGGTAGGATGTCACCTAGGATTTAGAAACGAGTTAAGCCCCGACTGCCACCAGTGGTGGAAAATGATCTCATATTTTTGAAAACCACTCTCCCACGGAAAAGCAATTTCAATACTAATTGCACTTATTCTAGTGAATAAAGCAATCCGATGCGCGAGACGGTTAAGAACGTGCACACAAAGAGAAATCTTCCTGTGGTTTGCATTAAACGCAGATGGAAAGATGTTTGCTCAAACTTCGGATATTTCAAAAACGGTGACTGACTGTTGTTGTTGATGATAAAAGCTTGGGTTTGAATAACGGTCTGAGATGGCATGCAGTTAGATATGAGATGAGTCGTACAATCTATGTGACACGCGGGAAGTCAAATAGAAGCGTGGATGCACTCCGAATGCGGCGCCGAGTTCTACCACTAGCAAAGTTAGGAGTTACGTACCAACAAATGCAGTTAAAGTTTAGACTACTTAAAGTAGTATCAACACAAAGCGATTTTAAGTGGCAGCGTCCAAAGCAACTGCCGAAGCATCAGCCGTTCAGAAGCATGGATTTGACAAAGAATAGAAACACGTATAGCGATGAAGAATCAATAAAGAACTGTTTGGCTTTTCCACACGCCATTTTTTCGCTTTTGAAGGAATCAGCACATTGGAGATCGGGAGTCCACGCAGACTTGTGCGCATTGTTTTCATTGCAACCGGTTTTGTGACATTCGTTCGAGTGTTATAATTCATCGACATTCTTCATCTTTCGTTCCCCAACCATGAAGGCGTGCCGGAACGGCGAATGATAGAGAGGATGTTATCGATTCGATGTTTTGTCGCCAGGTGGTCGGCTGACCCCCACATGGCCTATTCCAATGCAGCAGCATGCGCGAATAGAACGCAGCGTGGAAATCGTTCTCCAGACATGCGCAGGATGTGGCCAAACCTTCTCAACTGGCACAATGAACAATGATTTATAACGGGTAAAAAAGCATATGCTTGACAGGTCCCGTAGGGTGGTTGGAGCAATGGATAAAATGGAAGGATAATCGAACAAGTAAATCGTTTTTTTAAGCCTCCACAGATTTCAACGCACCACTTCATAATGATAGTTTGAAGTATGGACTGGATGTATGCACCCAAAGTAGAGCTGTTATATTACAGCAAATGTGGGAAAAAGAAATCAAAGGAACGGATAACGCTCACTCGTGTGTTGCTTCCGTTGAGAGATGTAGTACGTTACTCCAGTTTGTATGCATCCATGTCGCTCATTGGGACACTTCTGTATGTAACATCACCGCCACTTTGCGGGGAGGGTCAGTAACCTCATGGTTTGGGTCTCGTTATTTCGTCCTCCGAATAGGACGTGCTATGCCAAATAATGCAAGTTGGAAAGTGTGTCATCTAGGCGTTTTTTAAATAGTGCCAATGTGGGGGCAAGGACGACGTGAGTGGGGAGCGCATTCCAAGCACGGGACACACGGAGTGAGAAAGAGTTTCGTCGACAATCAAGTCGGCTGTAGTGTGTAGCCAGTTTGAGCTGATGACCTCTCAGGTTGGTATTTTGGCTCAGCTGCAAGAGACTGCGACATGGGTGATTTGGATTCATCAGTATTAAGTAGACCATGATGAGGTCTCCTCGGTGACGACGATATTCACCACTGTACAATCCCAGAGACTGCAGTCTGCGTTGGTAGGGGATGTGAAACAGGCCTCTGACGAGCTTCGTTGCTCTACGCTGTGGAGCTTCAAGTGCACTGATGTCGCGCTTGCGCCAGGGACGCCAGGCCTGGATCGCATACTCCACGTGGGGTCTCACGTAAGCGCAATAGAACAAGGTCATGGACCGGGAGATCCGCCTTGTCAAAGATGCGTTGCCTGATGCCATTATTGCGCACCCGGTGTTGCTATCATACACGGACGATACTCCGCAGACAGCAGTTTTTGGAGGACAAAAGCCTATACATGTCATCCACTCGGATCGGCCGGGATTCGCATGCATACAAAAGTATCGCGCAAACATAGGCATTGCTAACCCTGCCTTTTAGTAATGGCCGCGGTAACCAAGTCACGCTAACATTAAAGTATGATAGTGGATTGAGGTAGATGAGAAGTCAAGTGAAAGAGGTAAACAGCTGTAAATCACCTGGGATATTAGTTCCCTTGGCAGCAGACACCAAGCGAATATTAGCAAATGTGGGTATGTACTTAGGTAGTAAAGCAGGAGGGAGATCACTACTGGACATGGCTTCATCTGATCGCAAATTTTCCAACCATTTAAGTGACCGCTCTGCAACTTTTCTGGCGTCGGGGAGGTCAATCTGAAATGGAGAACAGGGAAAGAGAGATGAGGTTGTGCGTATTCTTGTAGATTGCAGAGCACTTAAACAACGCCGTTTGCGAGAATGGATGCAAGAGAAACAACTCAAGTGGAAAACTCAAATCGCAGCTCGGATAACCGTGTCAGTGCACTGAACCTCCAAGAGATGTAACAATGCAATCTGGCATATTCGGAAAGCGTTTCAGATGTGTCACGTATATACGAACTGAAAGAAACATCCGATTTAAAGAGAACCGAGAAAACGGAGAAATCAACCCATAACCACTTGAGGTAAGCAGTTTGCGCAACTAACCCATAGGTGAGGGGGGGCAGACCATCATGACACCAGCCAACTGGCGAAGTCACCTGTACTGAATGCCTATCAAAGTACGCTGACATTCGAGTTGAGTAAGGACTTACTGGAATCAATTGAAGCGCACTGGTCTCATATTCACCAGTCCTTACTAATAGCAGGCAAATCCTCTTGTGGTAGGTCTAATAGCGAACACAGACATTGGGTCTCTTCGCAGTCTCTGGAACTTATCGATGCTCGCCGGCATATTCCGGCTCGAAGCGAACACAGTGAAACTCGCAAGGAGTTTCGGGCAAAACTCCGTGCTAGCCTGAAGAGAGACCGCCAATCCCGGTTGCCTCATCGTGCATCAGAGATGAAAATGGCAACTGCCCTTGGTAACCATCGTAAGTTATTCGGCTGACACGGAAAATGGGCAGTAGAGGAAATGGCGTAAGTGAAACAATTTATAACCATAGTGGACAGTCTATCCACAACTTGTCAAAACGCTTGGAGCGTCGGGCTGAACAGTTAGAAAGGCAAATTGTTCGTTTAGAATTGTTAGATTTCTCGCCGGCCACTGATCGCCCCGCTCCCTGGGCTGCCCCCTCTCGCACAGAAGTCGAACGTAAGATCGCACTGTTGAAGTTGAACAAAGCCGCGGGACCAGATGATCCTCCTCCAGCCCTCTTTAAATTCGGGGGACCTGGTATTATGGGTGATTTTTACAAGATTTACTAGTGAGACTGTGGAAGCAAGAAACTGTCACAACGGACTGGAGCCGCTCAGTCATAGTCCCAATTTTCAAGGCAGGATCACGATCGGAATGCGACAACCATAGAGGAATCAGTCTGATCTCCATCGCCTCCAAATTGAATGACTCTGTCATGTTTCACAGACTGACTGGCACTCTTAAAAGCCAGATTCGTGAAAAGCAAGCCGGGTTTCGTCGAGGTCGTGGCTTATTTGCGTCAGTTGATGAAGCACCGCCACATTTATTGGCGGCCCACCGTTGTCGTGTTCCTCGATATCAAAGGTGTATTCCATTCGGTGGATAGACGTGCACTTTAGGACTGTCTACTCAGGGAAGGTGTACCTGAGGAATATGTAAATATTATCCGAGCACTATACACGCATAGCTCAGGCAGGAAAAAGGGCTTACCAAAAGCTGTCGCAGGCTTTTAATTTCTCCAGCGGTGTGAGACAAGGATGCTCGTTGTCACCTTTCCTCTTCAACTTCGCTATTGACGAAGTCATGGTAATCGCGTTCATAGGACGCGACTTAGAAGGTGTGAATCTTCTCCCAGAAAAACGACATCTTGACTTGGAGTATGCTGAGGATATTGACCTCATCTGACAAAGCTCCCAGACGCGCCAAGCGGCAATGCTCGGAATAGCACTGGCTGTCAGCCGCTTCGGGCTTTGCTTTGCACCATCGAAATGCAAAGCGTTCCTCCAAGATTGGCAGGGATCGCCTCCTTCGCTGACCCTAGGTGGGGATCACCTAAAGTCGTACAAAAATTCAACTACCTGAGAAGTTGCATCAGCGCCCGTGGGATTGAACACGAGATCACGAACCGTATAGCAAAAGCTCAAGACGCTTTGGTCAACCTTCGCTACCTATGGCGGCGGCGCGACATTACTCTCGCCATGAAGGGTAGAGTGTATAATGCAGCAGTACGTGCGACCCTATAGTACGGTTGTGAAATCTGGCCTCTTAGATCACCGAACCTGAAGAGGCTAGTTACGTTCGACCATCGGTGCCTTCGCAATTTAGCTCAAATCTGGTGGGAACACCGCGTGAGTAACGAGCGTGTTCGACGCCTTGTTTACGGCACTGGAGAAGGAAATGAACCACACAGCACCGTTATTTCATGCACCAGATTCCGATGGGTCGGCCACGTGTTACGCATGCCAACCCACCGATTTCAACGACGTGCGTTGTTTACGCACCTGGGGTCTGGATTTAAGGAGAGGAGTGGCCAAGCGATGATTTGGCCGAGAGGAATGAAGGCCCTCACCTCGGAGCTAGCCTCAGTTGGAGCGTCACGACTCCGTGATTGGGGTCCGAAAGACGATGAACATGTTTGGCTGGATACACTTGTTGTTATGGCAAGCGGCCGACCTGTGGCGTTCGTGCTGAGTTTCTTTGTCCCTCCCCCTCCAAGCACGATCTCATTATTTAGCATTTTATAATTTCGCATGGTAATTTTTTTCTGCTACATAGTAGACGGCAGGCAGCTTACCGGAGATGCCCATCCGTTACCGGTAGCTCAGCTGGCTTGCACCTGTTGCATTTTATTCCACTTTTTCATTTGTGTATTGTGGTACAGTAGCTGTATAGCTTGTATAGTGTGTGTGTGTGTGTGTGTGTGTGTGTGTGTGTGTGTGTGGATCAGAGATGTCCAAGGGGCGGCACGCGGGCCAAACACGTCCCGCGTTAACAGTTCAGCTGGCCGGCGGCCTTATCATGAAATAATAAATTCGAGCTTGCACTTTTTCTGTAAAGATGACATTAATAGATTACAAAGGTTACAAGGGTTACGAGTACAAAATTCATTGTGAGCAGATACCGGTAAAAATCAATGATATAGTATTGTCTATTTTTAACCAAGTAGGAAAAGTCAATCTAGTACTTTTACTAAAGGGGTCTTAACTAAATCGAAAAATACAAAAATCTCCAGATCTTTCCCATTAAAAACTTGCAATAAAAATTTATGTCATTTTGAGTATTATCTTAATGTCAGAATGAATGCGGCTTGACATATTTTTACCTCACGAAAAGTTTGGACACCTCTGACCTAGGTCAATGTGGGTCCCCACAGATCCGCGCCCACGGAATGACCTAGGATGATTTGTGTTCAACCTCCCACACCTGTCAACAGGCAAGCCTTCGCCTACCCCAAAGAATACGTGTCCCCTCATCGCAATCAGGAGTTTCAGTGATTGTCAAACCCTCGATTAACCACCAGGTCAAAGCATCAGTTCATTAGCACCTTAAACTGTGGCGGGAGGGACATTTAGGCATACATTAAATGTCGAGTCTTTTATCCGGCTCTATGTGGTGTCGGCCACAGGGTGAAAGCAATCGCGATTAGTTATTTCACGTAATTAATATTATGTAAGGTACGCAGGTGATAGAGAGACGCAGCGACAATATCCAGAAGGCATCAATAGCAGTACGCCGGTACGCAGTACCGATGCTTCGCTGCCGCGTAAACACCACCGGTCGCGTATGGCCTACAGATACTGTGATGGTTGGCCGGTCCCTACGCAGTCTCGAACCCGCGCCTTCGGATTGCGAGGCAGCCTTGTGAGAAGTCACGTGAAAAATAATGAGTTAGGCGCGATGCCTATTGCACGTAAAGGTGCACAACTTATGTAGGTCCTAATCAATCCCTTGGATTGTGGTTAACACTGTCGACGTCAGCGTTGCCCATGACAGCGTCAAGAAACTAGGAGTCCTCGTTTTATGAAAAAAGAGAGCAAATGTATACCAGGAGCTGGACTTTTTCCCAACAAGCATACGAATACTTACTTTCAAGTGGCATTTGGTGTACTCGCTGTGTGGTTGGATTGCGACTCGCAATCTCTATTCAGACCTCGGTCCTAAGTGGACCTCGGTCATTACGATCACAAGGACCGTAACCAAATTGGTGGTTCGGTGTTGCTCCTCCCAACCCTGAGACCCCCTGGGGTCTCAGGGTTGGGAGGAGCAACACCGAATACTTACTTTGTTTAATAAGCAAACAATCGGCTTTTCCAACAGATACCCATCCGACCACCGCTCCAACAAATGCAGCAACAGGTAAGCGCATGCCAAAGGGCTTCGCCATGGACTTGTTTGATCGCGCTGAAATCCATTGGAATCCAGAGCCATCAATAAACAGGAGCTCCGTTCGACGTGTTTAAGGAAGTGTGTATGACGAAGAGGAGGAAGATGGGCAGCTGTATCAGATGGCGCATCGTCCTCCGTATGCGCTACGGAATCGTCAGACTTGCCTGTGTATGTCGCATATATGTCGGCCAAGCCTGTATGAGGGAATAAAAAAAGCACCAGATTGGAGGGTGGAATGCGTCCGGAACCATTGCATCAGTCATTCGACAGTAGTGTGGTCCGAGGAAGTCACAATGATTTTGCGCATAAGAAAAACATATGAGACAGTTGAAGGAACTGAGACACCCACGTGACCAATCGAACTGGATGCAGCAAATGTACAGTGCGTTAATTCGATTGCATGATCAGTTAAGGGTAAGGTATGTGAACCAGCGGTTGAAATGGCCGCAGTGAAGCAGAAAAATGAACAAATTCGTAAAATAGAAAACAAAAATGGAACTCAAACGCTGTGAAAATGAAATCATCATCATCACCATCATCATCATCATCACCATCATTATACACACGTCAGTTAGAGGTGGGAAACACCTAAGCTTCCGTGCCGCGATACATAAAAGGAGAAAGAAAAAAATACAACAGTTGCTTGCCAGCTGAGCTACCAGCAACGGATAGGCATTGTTCCGGTATGCTATCTGCCGGTTACCAGGCAACAAGAAAAATTAGTATATTTTACGCTACGAAATGAAGTCGTAGATGGAGGAGGAGGCTAAAAGGGATGGGGAGGGACAAAGAAACTAGCAGCACGAACGCCACTGAGGTCGGCTCCTTGTCATGTCAGCAAGTGTATCCAGCCAAACGTGTTCATCGTGTTTCGGACCCCAACCAGGGAGCCGTGACGCTACAACTGAGGCCAGCTCCGAAGTGAGGGCCTTCATTCCGCTCGACCAAGTCATCGCTTGGCCACCTCTCCTCTCCTTACATCCACACCTCCAGCGCGCAAACAATTCATGTCGCGGAAGTCGGTGGGCTGGCATGCGTAACACGTGGCCGACCCATCGGAGCTTGGTGCGTGAAATAACGGTGCTGAGCGGTTCATTTCCATTTCCTGTGCCGTAAACAAGGCGTCGAACACGCTCGTTGCTCACGAGGTGTTCCTACCAGATGTGAGCCAAACTGCGAAGGCACCGGTGGTCGAACGTAACTAGCCTCTTTATGTCCGCTGAGCTGAGGGGCCAGGTATCGTAACTGTCGAAGGTACCGCTGCATTGTACACTATACCCTTCAGGACGAGAGTGATGTCGCGTCGCCGCCATAGGTGACGAAGACGCGCAAAAATACTTTGAGCTTTCGCTATACGGTTCGTGCTCTCTCCTGCGATCCCAAGGGCGCTGATACAACTTCTCAGGTAGTTGAATTTTTGAACGACTTCTAGCTGATCCACACCAAGGGTCAGTGCAGGAGGCAATCCCTGCCAATCTTGGAGGAATGCTTTGCATTTCGATGGTGCAAAGCAAAGCCCGAAGCGGCTGACAGCCAGTGCTAATCTGTCCAGCGCGGCTTGGCATGTCTGGGAGCTGTCACAGATGAGGGCGATATCGTCTGCATACTTTAAGTCAAGAAGTCGTTCTCCTGGGAGTAGCTCCACACCTTCCAAGTCATGTTCTATAAATGCAATCTTCATGACTTCGTCAACAGCGAAATTGTAAAGGAAAGGTGACAACGGTTATCCTTGTCTCACACCGCTGGAGATATTGAAGGGCGGCGACAGCTTGCCGTAAGCCCTCACTCTGCCTGTGCTACAGGCGTATAATGCTCGGAAAACAACATAATGAACTAACACGATGCATGATGTAAGCGGAAACTAAGGCACTGCATAATGGTGAAGTTTCTACTCTATGAATAGGTCAATATTTCACATCGGCTGTTATAGACCAAACAGGAATTAGCGGTGTAAGCGATAAAAACGCCTAGGAAAGTTTGAGCGATATGCGCAGCCACTAGGAGTGCATAGAATCAAGACCGGAACCGGGAAGGGACAAACGATCAAGGAAATCATCCACGACCACCGGAATAATTCAAAAGTCAAAGCAGATCTGACTACGATGCTATTGAGGTGTTTCCCACCTCTAGCTGACGTGTATAATGATGGTGATGAAATCGCAGACGGTTACCTCTTGTTTGACACCGCGAAAGGTTAGTCCCAATACCAAACAAAAGAAAACAAAATGCGCAGCACAGAAATGTAAAATAAAACAGACAACAGATCATTCGGCCATAAGTCAACAGCCTAAGCCAACAAGGATTGGTCAGTTAGAAGTACATTGGATAGGCCAGCCCATATGACAATGGATCTAAACTAATGAGACAGATGGAAACAATGCAGCCGAGGATCTGCGGTCACGTGAGTACGGTGAGTCTGTCAAGCCATGGTGACGATCCATGGTTGGCGGCATCCGGTTTCGGATTTGCCTGTCACTGTGGCAAGCCACAGGACGCCTGCGCCTACAGAGGGACCATGGATGGCTTGCGCTGCACCACCCACAGCTCCAACCACACACCCCATATCCAGTGTAAACCCGAAGGAATAAGACCGGGAGGCATGTGGATGGGAACCACGTTTCATAAACGGAGCCGGCCCACACTCCTTCACAGGCAAACACAAGCACACTGTATTTGGGAATCAAGCGCACACAAGGCGGTGGCTGGACCATGGTCCGCTCCACACTGAGTGCATGGAATCACTCTTTGATCCTAACAAGGCCACAAGGACCGTGCACCCCGTCCCCTTCAGCAACGACCAACTGTCTCCTGGAGCCAGTATGAACGATGTAGTGGGTAATAGACAGGTAGGCACTTTGTCAACATGCACACCAAGTGCAACCACACCGCGGATATCAAGCAACAGCCATTCACTTTAAACGATAAGCCGAAATAAAATAAATCCAATAATGCATACAGATACGGTGGCATAACTCTACCCTAAATTACCATATGAAGTAAGTTAGTTAGCAACAAATCCGCGATAAGTAAGAAATGTCCACAAGTTACTTAAAAATGCTACATACGCGACAAAATTACCGAAGCTAAGCGCACTTAGCGTAAGCAACGTGGTCAGTTAATAGGACATTATTCAGGTAGGCAGAACAAACCAAATAAAGTGGAATGAAATTTAGCCAGCTTAAAAAGAGATCTAGTTTAAGTGTAAGTTGGTTTAGCCCAACTGCGGTGAAGAAGCATCATGAATGCAACATCAGCCTCAGCAAGGAACAAAAGAAATCCACCGGAGATAAGGAAGTAAAGGGCTGAGGGGTAATATAAAGGATAGGTTCGACGCCAGGAAAGAAAGTAGCCATTAGAAAGACGAGTAAATGAAGTGATATGAAGTGATGTGAATGGATAAAATCAATATCAGAGGTATATCTGCCTTGGCTCCATTGGGAAGAAGATGGACCTTAAGGTGAAGCGATGGTATGCGCACCTCCGTGACCCATTGAGCTACGCTGGGTGGCAATGCCAAAGTGCCTTCAGAGCCGCGCACAAAGGACATTTAAGTGGTTAAGGTTCAGAATAACTCAGTCTTCCGAAGCTGGTCGATGGTCCTCTTCCCTTAAAAGCTAACCATGAGAGATAACAGGTTTAGTGGTCACAAGCTCATAGCGCGATTAACCTAGAGCACGAGCACAACGTATTGTCTCTGACGGTTCAAAGGTTGGCTACCGCCCGCCTCAAGCTAGACAGTCCCGGGTCAAATTGGTGCAAAGCCGCCAGGTGCGTAACATACAATGGTCACGAAACACATGTGGATCACCAAAGGCTGCACGTGACAGACCTCAAGCAGATCGCAACAGATCTCTGCAATCATACCCCTGAGCCGGACTTGGCATTCCCTGCATTGTGGGTCAAGCAATTGAACCAAAAGCTCTGGGTGGAGTCTCTCAAGCGAATTTCAATATCCCCCACTGCTTTGTGGGTCGGTCAGTATGTCAAACGTCCCGGGTGGAGTCCACCTAGCGAACCTGTGTGTATTCGACTGGCTTGTGGATCAGACTGTAGAGTCAAAGGCTAGAGGTGAGGCGCGTCGAAATGGGCAGCCGGAGAGCATCATCTGTCCTATTGACCCATTCGACAATACAGCCCGTTTTTACTATTCCTCTACTTCTTTTTACGCTTACGAGGCTCTGCGAAACAGGACCTTAAAACCGCAATGACGATGTTGCCTAGCCTCGCAGTGAAACGTTTGCAAAATAATCGTTTAGCTCGGAGAGCAGTGTAATACCCATATCCATATCCCAAGCTACGAATATGCTCAACCATTTCAAATTATCTTCTCTGCCTAGTGAGTAGGAGGCTGTCGTTGACCCCGCAGCAGTCATCACCGAGACATGTAACTCCGCCCTCAAGCCAAGTGTCGCATTTCACAGTGATTCGTTCAAGATCTGCACTCTGAGTCAGATCGACCAACGGGCAGCATAGCCCTCTCTCTTCACTCTCTTGGTACTGGTGTGCTGTGTCTCCGAAACAGGCAAACAAGATGACAGCGCTGTGACGAATGTTCGACTTCTCGGTTCTGAATCTGACGACAATGAATACACTCTTTGCATCTCTGGCGATACCGGGTCAATGGCTCAAGGTATTTACGGTATTTAAGGTATTACCATCAACAAACGTGCTGAAGGCAATCTGTTCGATTGGACACCGCGGTGAACAGCCGCATATATGCGGTTCAACTTCGAACCGATATTGGAGTTAGTAAGCAGCGTATGAATACAACATGGCTTTTCACCGCCTCAGTTTACCCCCCCCCCTGCGGTCTGCAGTACTGAAGGTATCAAAGACTACTTTTGTCGACAGCAATCATCTCTTCTTCGAATGGCGAAGAATAATGACATCATGATTGTTGATAGTGACTTGAGTGCCCAAGTGGAACGTCTTTCAAACTCTGAACAGCCCCTGGGAGGCCGCTTTAGAGTCCATGAACGCTTAAGTGACAGTGGCAATCGACTCCTGCAGCAGCGGGCCGTAAATAACATTATATCAGTGGCAGTGCTTTCCAGAACCGAGGTTCAGATCAGGTCACTTGGCGCCCACTGAGTTCCGCCACGACCTGCACCCAGATTGGTCAAATCCCATCAGCTATAGATGGCGCATATTAGTTCCAAATCGTCAGTTAATTTAGAAGTGCCTGGATTCCGACCAGGCTCTAGTGTGCGCACGCCTAGCGCTCACTCGTCCCAGTTTAGAGATGGAAATCGGGTGTTTGATGCCGATGCATTCCACCTTTCCAGCTACCGTAAAACTCGCGAAACTAGAAACTACAGTTTCCTAACGTTTAAGATTAGTGTGACTAAGGGATGGATCTAAGTAGTAAGTTAAAGGGAACCAATCCCAAAGGTAGATGCGGCCATACGGACATTAAACAAACGAAACTACACTGGAAAGGCGCATGTACGGTGTACTCCCCCGAGAAGACAAGTAGTTCAAAACTGTGACTATATGGCCATGAGCTAGGGGATTAAACATTTTGATTGTTACTAATGAGTAGGAGGATTTTGTAATTGGAATGTTTTCGTCCCAGCTGCTCACAAGGTACATAGCACATCCTATTCCGGAAAAGCACCATATGCATTTCGCCCTAGTGGGGCTCGTCAGTGGTGCGTATTCCCTTGGTCCCCTACTGGGGCTCGAACCCAAGACCGCTAGAGGCGGATGCCAATTAGTCAGCAGCTTAAGGCACTGAGCCATAGGGGATGTCAACTGGGATACACAATTTGCAAGCTAACTAGGATATAGTACGAACTATCTTTCACGGCTACGCAGGTTACTACCTTAGCAGATAACAGTGGCTAGCCTCCGAGGGTCATGATTTCCTCTCACTAGACGATACATCCATAGCATTTGAAACTAGAAGAGGCTACATTTTATATTACTAATGATTAGGAGGATTTTGTAATTGTGATGTATGATGGTTGCGTCTAAGTTGGAAGTGACGCTGGTAATAATTCACTGTCCTGTCAGCTATCGCAGTGCAAACTGTATAGCTAATCCAGGGGAAGTGGTCACACTTACTGATTCGAGGGACATGCGCGAGCGGCTCAGTCCATATGTACAAAACCGAAGAGTAGTAATCCTTCGAACTATCACATCACTGGGCTCAGTTGTGACTAAGCCTCAAAGAAGATTTGTTTTAGGCCAAAAAAGAAAGATAAATCGGTACCTAAAGGACCACATGTTAGCAGACGCGTATCAGAAGTGGTCGAAGGTATGACATAACGGATAGAGTAACGACCCCAAACATGGCAAAAGTAACGCAATTGGCAATTAGTGTGCATACAAAGCATAAAGGAGAAGGAATCACTCAAGTTGCGTAAGAGTGATGCTCATTCAGCTAGACGAACGCAGTAGTGAGATGACTCACCAGGGAGATCCGCCAAACTGATCATTCGACCGTCCTCATATTTGCAATGTGCGATTTGGGGCCTTATTGTTGTGAAAGGGTAGCTAGCGATCTTCACATTTGCATTGGACAGCGCCTTCAGTAGACTGGATTTACCAGCGTTCGGAAGGCCGATGAAACTATAATCAGCCATTAGCTGTGAACGAGAACAGATGGAAAACGATCAGGAAAAAATGCGGGATCAAACCAGGTGTTACATTGGGTGTGGATCCAGAGCTCATGGTTGTGATCAAAAGCATTAAGAAATAAAAATCTTAACCGCAATACAGTAGCCACATGGTCGACAACAAATCCACCATATATATTGCAACAGTCTATGAATAGACATTGAGCCATCAGAAACCATGGAACACAAAAAAACGTACAGAAATAGTAAAAGAAAACACAACACATCAACGTCCATGGTTTCGTCAGAGGACGAGATACTACCCGGTTGCCCAAGTCGAAGTAGGGTGTTGACTTAGGGGATACCACCCAGAGACTTTGGCTGAATAGCCTGTCCGCAACGCAGCGGAGCGTATTCACGAAATCGCGCCCATTGGCAGCCGGCGACTGATTGCTCAGTCCATACGCCTTGCGTTTGTTCCTTTATCAAATAGGGGTCCAATGCTCCCCAGAATTACAGCACAAAGTTACTGGATTACAATGCTTCGTCAGGATGAAGCAAGGGGCAGTGACTCTATTTAATGGCGAGTCAGGTCTGCCACGTCACAGTGTGGTTAGACGGACATAGGTGGCCTTTTAGAGGGAGAACGCTTGTCAGGCGAAAATCCACCACCTCCTGGAACACTGTCGCCGAACGATTTGCTGGAACGGGAAAATCCCGAACCACCTAGCTGGCACCAGGAGGAGGCTGTTCGGCGAACCAGACCAGCTGGATGAGTAAACACATTGTTAGATACCATTCATCGTTAGCAACGCGTGCGTCTGGGTACCAGTCAGGTGGCCATACTATGGTGAGATCAAGAAGGCACATACATGGTATACAAAATCAAGTACAGTGCAAAAACTGAGTCAATTACTATGCCGTTTCACTCTTAAGCGCTAGGTTGTAATGCCGAGATAGGAGGATGTAGCCGTCCACATTTGTTAAACATGATTTGTCCGAATTACTAAGCTTGTGGACAGAAATAGGCAATCGGGAAGCAAAGATACGACAACAATCGGAGATCGACGCATGGGCAACAATCAGAATGTTTAGGAAGGAATATGCGGATAAACGAGAAAGTAGGGGACATGGATGGCATAAGTTTAATTCACCAAAAATCGTTCGTCCAACAATCATCAACAACAGCAGTACATCAGCCATTTGAACTGATGTTTCGCTGCCATACAACCATGATGACAGATGGAATAAAAAATAATAAGAGGGAGAGAAGGGGGCTTACAGGAAAAACTTAATGCCCTAAGCAAACATTCAGGGCCAAAGCGCCTACTCCTTGTGTAGACAACATACCGTTACAAACAGCTGGCTATCGTGCAAATATAAGGCGGCATGGGCGAGACAGCTTCCTTGCGGCTTTCACTGCCCCGCGTCACAATCAGCCATTACAAAACAGATAACTCAGCACCAAACACACTTTAAACAAGCAGTCTGACTAGGAGACGAAAGCAGACGCGCGACTGGTGTCGGCTGCGAGACAAGTCCTGTAAAGACTTGAGCCAAGCACAAGGTGAGTCACGTGGACTCCAGCCCGGAAGGCGAGACGGACCGACGGCACCAAATTGGTTGTTTGTGACTTTATTTCACGTTGCGAATTCAACTTTTGTCCACCACGAGTCTTGCGCCACCCTATACCTGGCAGACAAAACAAGGCCCTACTAGGTAAGCGATGACCAGGCATACGTAATACGTGCCCAAGCCAGCGCAACTTATTCAATGCTATCTGTTGTTCTAAGGAACTAGCTTGGTTATCACTGCTTAACACTCGCCTACGCACATCATGGTTGCGGACACACTGGTGCCATCCGGAACCAGCAATGCTCCGCAGACAACAATGATCGAAGATGTGAAGGCACCTCAGATCTTCAGACCGAAGGGGCTAAACCTAACTACCCTCACTGTGGCCTTGTACACACAGCCTTACAAACGGAGAAAAACGCCCTTCTGTAGCCAAAAATGTCGCAGGTTCAAGAAAGCAGTTCTGGCTTTTGCAATGCGTAAACTGACTTATGTTTCTATATGTCCACCTTGCAGCTGCCAAGGTGTTAATCTATCAACCACCTCGAGTTCCTCGTTATCAAGGGCCAAAAAGTCATCAATTGGCTGGTGGTCCTGCAGCAACACTTTGCACTTTGAAGATACGAAGCGTATACCAAATAATGGGACCACTCTAGAGAGGCTATTCAGGGTTGATTGTGCCGCCCCAACATCGTCAAAAAACAAGACGATATCGTCGGCATAATCTAGATCAACTAACCTTTCATCAGACAACACCTCAACGCTTGCATTATGAGGTAAGGTAACACTCCATGATGGAGTCCACAACGAAAGTGAACAAAAATGGGGAAATCGGACAACCCTGACGAACGCCACTTGTTGTCCGAAAACTATCCGGCAGGTCACAGCAGACCCCGACGAGGCCTATAGTGTTCGAGTACAGAGCCCGTAGGATGTTCACGTATTTCGTGGGAACACCTTACAACCCAAGCATTTCAAATAGAATGCATCGGTCGAATGAATCGAACGCATTCTCGAAATCGAAGAACACAGCTACTGTCGGTCTGCGGTATGCGTGGCGCTGCTCTAGCACCTGCCGCAAAGTGAATATATGGTCTATACAGCCACGTCCTGGGCGGAAACCGGCCTGCTCTTCTCTATTCCGAGATTCCCGTTCCGCAGTGAGGCGACGAACGAGAATCGAGGCCAGTAGTTTTGTCACAACTGGCGTTAGGCTAATACACCTGTGGTTCGAACAGTCTGTGCGACTGCCCTTTTTGTATATTGCCACTATAATCGATTCATATCAGTTAACCGGGGCATACTTCCTTACAGATATGTTCGAATAGAGAGGTCGGTGCTTTGCAGAGGACCTCACCTCCATTCTTAAACAGTGCAGGTGGGAGGGAATGCGGGCAAGCGGCACGAAAACGATTGAGGACTGCGATCGCGTCTCGGACCTCGGCTTCCGATGGAAGCTCTAAACTAACCTGCATCACCTGATCAGGAAGAGGTCCAGATGCAGGGAGCCAGCTGAACTGATCTTGAAAGTGTTCCGCCTAACGAGCCATACGGCGCTCCTTATTGTGTATCAGTGCACCCGCGCTGTCTCTGATGGTCTCACTGATGCCTGGTTTCCTGGAATCAGTGGTGCGGATCAGCTGAAAGAGCTTGTGGTAATTGCCTATTGCTCCTGCCTCGTCCATTACTTGAGACCGACTGGTCCACCAGGCTTCCACGTCAGCATGCAGGCTTCGCTTTAGTTCCCGCCTGATAGTCCGTCTGGTCACATTGTGCTCAGAGTCAGCTGGGAGGTTTCTTCTGGATGCCAACAGGTGTACCGAGCTCTCGAATATCCAGTGAGTGGTGCTCCGCACACAGTTGCAACAGATGCTTGCCGTTATCCTTATCGGCGAAGTTAAGCCCATAAGTATCATCTAGCTGAGCTTCTGAAGAATTCAGATGCCCTACTTGTGAGTTCATAGTCCCTGCAAGTACTAGTATATCTGAACTAGTAGCACTGCGTAGTAGCGCGTTCAGTTCGTGATAGAATGTGTCCTTGGCAGCAGCAGAACTGCAGTCGGTGGGAGCACAAGCGAAAATCACAAACAAACAGCGTTTTGTACTACTTCGTGAATCAACCTTAGTGGATGTGGTCAAACGGGCTGCACACAAACGGCTGTTCACCGGAATCCAGTCAACCAACGATGACTCAGCCTTGGAGCTGAGAATGTTACCTACCCCAGCTTGACCCGTGAGTGCTGCATCGGGGTCTCCGGATGCGTGCAACCAATAGCGAGAGGACAAACTGGGTGGTTAATACAACAACCTCATTGGGGTCATTGATCCTAGGTTCGGACACACTACATACGTCAACATCCATTGCATCTAACATGCATGCGAGTGAATCCTATTGACTTATTTGTTTTAGAGTGCGAACGTTGCACGCCGTCTGGGAAATGGGATAGTGTGGCCTTATAAGAGATTGTTATTGATAGGCATCCAGTGGGTAGTGCGGGAAGTTAGCTGCAAATGCTGTGAACTCAGTGATACTCCGGTTGCTGTCAAGTAAGCTGGGAAGCATAAAAGAAACGTTAGTAATGGGGTTGGGAGGGGAGCGAGAGAAACAAGTGGAAAAAAGAAGGGAGGCACCAGTGGCAACATGTTTTTGCTTATACGCATTGCTGTATGCAGCAGATAAGGCGACGCCGGCGCAGGATGTAGTTAGAGTTTGAGGAAGTAGTCATGGTTATATATGGGCTGAGATTCTGCCAAGATGCCCAGACCTAGACAGGAGGACGTTTAAGGTCCTCATCCAAAGCCTTTGGCTCAAAAGCCCGTCCGCAAGGTAGCGGGGACGTGGCAATGATACAGTTTTAAAGTAATGGATGCCATCCCATTTCAAACCCCCAATCTGGAGGACCAGGAGACTGAGTTTGTCTGACCTCTAACCATCGACCAATTTGGTAGGAGTAGCTCTCAAGGGTCCCAGGAACACCACCCAGTATATCTCAATGGGTCAAGGTACACAAACCGTCGCAGCACTTTAAGGTCCAGTGTCGTTGCAACGGCATCACTCGTCCGGAAAAGTGCTATACCGCCGGCTTATCTTCTCGGCATGTACGTTACATCTTCAAAGTGCAAAGTATTGTTGAAGGACCTGACCGGTAAGCAAACAGTTTTAGCTTTCAGCATCGGTACATTTACCTTGGTAGCTGTGTCAACTCTAGTGCTCACATCACCGAGAAGGTTACCTCACGTATCAGCAACGCCCTTATGGCATTTCAGAGGTTCAACCATCTGAGAAGTAGACGGGATATCAGTCTGTAAGTGAAAGGTCGGGTGTATGACGCAGCGATGAGACCAGTGTTGTAGTATGCATCAAAGATCTGACCAGTTTGTGGTGGAGATATTAAACGATTGGCCGTGTTTGACTATCGACGCTTACGGAGTCTTGCTCATATATGGTGGGAACGCCTGGTAAGATCCGCCAATTGGTTTAGTAGTAAGAAGCCTTCTGGTGTCTCATCTGAGTGGTGGTTTCAGTTCAACAACTTAAGTTGGCTAGGCCAAGTCTTCCGTTTTTAGGCGTGCATTATACACCGCTGTTGCATTAAGCTGGACGAAACCGCGAGGTGGCCAATGAGGTGACATACAGGTATGAAGAAACTGACCGAAAGACTTGATCAGACTAGTGCGTGCCGTGCTCGCGGATGGGGGTCTCGGGATAATCCACATCAGTGGTTGGAGACTCAATCGGAAGAGGTGCAATAGTAGGTGGGGTCCTCGCATGCAGTTTCTTGCATCTAGTTGCTAAGTCTCGTTTAACAAACCTCCTTCTCGATTCCATTTTCTCTCCATTCAATTTATAATTGACCACGTTTTATCACCGTTTTGATTTACTGTTCTTCTTGCGAGGTGGGTGGTGGCAACTGGATCTGCCGCACTCCGGGGCCCGAATCATGGTTGTTCCATTGAACCGAACTGAACTATCCTCTCAGAAATTGTTAGCAGTGCGCATTCCACCTGTCCACTGTGAGTCTATAACCCGAAGCCTCATACTTATTGGTCAGTGATTAAGACTAGAGGGTCAGGGCGGACGGCAACAACCAACATGACTGTTGCTGTATGTGACATGCTGCAGCTCAAGCTCTAGTGACCAGCTGCTCAAACATGAATAACCAAGTGAATTATGGCACCAAAAGCATCCTGAGTATGGTAATAATTTAAAGGTAATACTGTGGGGGGGAACTTAAGGTGCAAATGTGGCGACGATGGTCAGTGAGAGCTTCATGGAAACTGCGGTGGGCGAAAAGTGCAGGAGAATTATCGCATCAGTCAGAATGGGTGCGCAAGAATGGCGAAGTGTAGTAACAAAGAAGTAACCACAATTAAGGTGAATGCCGCGGTTATTAGGCATAAAGTGCACACCGGATTGTCAAGTAGATCAGTAGGAGAGTAAGTATATCTAAGCGTGGGTCCCATACGCCTGTGATCATGAAAAAACTGCCTCCAAAAGCATCATGTTCCCATTGATATGGAAATTATAGCAAAAGGCGATGAGACACACTAGACCAATGTGAGTTCGATTTCTAAGAACAATCGAGAAAAATATGTCGTTATTCGGTATTTAAACCCACGAAACATCGAGTTTCAACAATAACTATACAACAAACAGCAAATTGTAACAAGGTTAAACAAAGCTAGCATTCCAATTAGGTAATCACATTCATAGATGGAGGGGTTAAAATAGGACACTAACCTTTAAGTCTAGAACAATTGAGGTTGCCTGACCACAAGTACCAAGATATCCCGTCTGGGGTATTCCGCCCATGCCACCCTGAGCGACAAGGAGCCGTTGTTCCGGCCTGTCCAGATCACCCAACATGACGGGGGTGGATTTGCCCTGAGCAGCTGTATACACACTGATACCGGGAGGCACTGGGATGATAACATCTTCGCCGTCACGTCCGAGTACAAGGCCACGGCGCTTGCTGGCCTCCAATCCATGACCAGCCTTTGAGTGAGCATCCAAGGGAACCAAAAGGGATTAGCAGATAGGGTGCCGTTCAATCATCACGTTACAGTTAAACTAAAGATTGAATGACAGAACAAAAGCTGGATAGTGGAGGAATAAACAAAGTGCGTAATTCTCCGAGTAAAACACCGACCCATGTCAGAAAAAAAGGAGAATCGGCAGGAGTAGAGAGAGATGGAGGTAATAATGAGAATTACGTCCTGGTGCATGCAACCCGCTTCCCCTACGCCGGGCAGTAAGTTATCACAAAAGTAAATCTGATAACCAACTGGCTAAAACAGCGAGGAGGAAAGAGAATAAGGAAAGAGATGATATTCATTTATACATCATGATCCACGAGTGTACAAAAAGCCCCATCTGTAACGGAATGTAAAAAGGAACCCGCAGTACGTAGGCACGCGGTACCGACGCTTCGCTGCCACGCAACCGCCATCTGTCGCACGAGGGCTAAGGGTACTGCGGGGGTTGCCTAGTCCCCCATAAGCAGTCTCGAACCCGCGACCTCCGTGTTGCAAGCCAGACGCCTTGTTTTATCGATCTTCCGGAAACGTGGCAACCGATTCCACGCAATAACAAATTGTGGGTGTGCATAGATAGACTGTCCAGACAAGCATCAAGAGGTGGTGGCTGCTGTCTGGTGGAACTGATGAAGAGAAACGACCAAAATCTTTGTGAGACTCGCAGATAAGTCCATGCAGACGCCAAAAAGCACGACAGTCATGAGGGTTATTCGAACGGTTGGACGATAGACTCCTGAAGTAGGGAAATGGTTGGCGGGACCCGGTTTCAAATTTGTCTTTCACTCTATCTTCTACGGGGACAGGCACAGGGCGCCTGCATCTATAGAGGAATCATGGGTGGCTTGCATTGCACCACCCACAGATCTATCGGCGCACCTCATATCCAGTATAAACCCGGAGGAATAAGAGCGGGAGGCATGTAGATGGGAGTCAAGTTTCATCAACGAAGCCGGCCCACACTTCTTCAACATGCACAGCAGCAGCATTCATGCATGTCTATGTAGAGAACTATGCGTGCCAGACAAGGCGGTGCCTGAGCCGCAGTTCGCTCCCCATATTGGACGGAACCGCACTTTGAGCCTAGCACGGCCGAGGGCCGTGCACCCCACCCCCAGTAATGACTCGCAGTCTCCCGAAGCCAGTAATCCAGGTGGAGGACGTTAGACAGGTAGGCACGTTGCCAACATTCACATCAAGCGCAGCCACATAGGGGATATGAAATAAACAACACGGAATTCGTAGGAAAATATACAAGCAACACTGACACGGAATGTGTAGCAAAACCGGATCGATGTCTAGTAGGGCACCGAGGGAATGCGTACCACTGAAACGTGTCTGGTGTTTTGCCGGATTGTGATTGAGGTATGTGGCTTGTGAGCTGCTGAGACGAATACATTACAGGCATAACTAAAATCCACATCCACTTTTAATCCAGATTAAGAAGGGCTAGTCGGTGTAGTCCAACTGCGGTGGAGAAGCATGCTGTGTGCGTAATCGACCTCAGCACGAAAAAGGGGACTACACCAGCCTTAACAACAACGGGTAAAGATGGAATTAAGGACGAAAGTGATATAGTACAGAAATAAGGTGAGGCATAGCGATCGACAGACACGAGAGCGAAAGAAGCATAAAAAGGCAAGAGTTGAGTCAAAGAAGAGTCTATGGTATGGAGGAAAAGCTGAACAAAATGCGATTCGAATGCCAGTGTGAGGTGGAGATTACTGCCATGAAAATATCACAGTAGCAATAAGACATGAGTACCGGGGAGCGAGATGAAGCAAGCTGAAGGTGAAGAAACAAAGAAATAGGAGCATTTGATTGAAATGCCATGAGACGGACGCATGAGAGTGAACACCGCAGTGTCACATACTACTTAAATGACGTTTCGAACAGTCGGTGAGATCCAGTGGGAAAGCATCCAGGTAGGTCATTGCATGCTGAGCTAATCGTCACCGGTGGACGGTCTAACCGTAGTGCTCGACGGTACACAGCGAGCAGAGACGTTCTTAGACATGTGTTTGTTGACCTCCGTTGCTATTTATAGCAATGGCCAAATGACATCTTTTGCAGATTTTCCATAGAGAAATCTCATCAACAGTCCCTACAACTTACAACAAACTTAAAACAACCCTACAACTTATGTACCACACTACACCAGCTTAAAAGGTCTCGTGAAAAGTGAATCGGTAAAAGTTGCTGTTGCTCTCCTAGGGTCGGACCCATTGGCTATGTGATTTCAAATGGATAAACAGAGGCGCATGTTTTAGTAGTGCTTGGACACTCCAAAGTATACGATGCACTGGCAGGACTGGGCGGACACGCCATAGGTACCTGTCTTCAGGTAATAGCTATTAGAAGTAATCAATCGCCGGCCCATAGCCTTAAGGATCACAAGACTGCTTTGTGATCCCAGCGTGCGGATTCGAGCCTGAGTAGGAACCGGGTGACCTACGCAGTATCCTTATCCCATGTGTGACTGTTGGTGGTTGTACGGCAGCGAAGCGTCGGTACTTCCCACTGGCGTATTGCTGATGCCGTTTTTATTGTTTCACTTACCTTGGGGGTATTGGGACAAATCTAATGGTCACAGTAACGAAGGGGCCACTACAGTTATTAGAGAAACGATACCAATCGTGATGAGTGCAGGACGTGCACAGTGACAACGTGGTGTACGTGGAGAACAGATGACCAGAAAACCACAGGGTACTACATGAACTGCTGGTAGTTTAGGTCTGCAAAGGCAAAGTGGCAGTACCAGTGGGTTAGACACGCCGATTCCAGCCTAAACACATTAGGAAGGTAACCAAAAACGCTAGCAAGGACACGATACAAAAAGCCCATTATCACTAAATGGAGCAAGTAAGAGCTAGCAGAAATGTCAAAGAAACAGGGTGAATAAAAGGCAATGAAATCTAACGACTGCATTAGGAATGCAGACAAAGAAGGAAATTAGACTGACCTTAAAACGTTTCGTCGGACTTAGTTTTAAAATCGCGTCTAAGGTGGCACCCTCTTTAACTTCAAGGTATATACTTCCACCATTGCCACCCTTACCACGAATAGTGGGATTCCCCGCTGCACCACTCCCAGCTTTCACGAAAATACGCAGTCGGTCAATAAACGAACGAGACATGAAGATCGTAGACCTGAGGTCGCTGAATTCTGAGTGTCAACGAGAAGGTAAAGCGCCTGAAAGCAGATAAAACAGTTACAAGTAGTTCGAATACGGCAGGATTAAGTAGCTTGGATGAGTAAGGGGTTGTGTTTGTGGGAACGAATCAGCTCTGCAGGGTTACATTTCAAAAGTATACATAAATATTCGGTATGAGCTCAGGAATGCTGAGAAAAATTCATAAGACGGTTAGTGCGATGTGTGGTTCAGACAAGATTTCCATAGAGTATTTAATAGCAAGGAGATGTGAAAAAGTGATAAGCAATCTTAACAAGAGTTTGCCTTGAGGTTTCGTATTTGGAAAGCACTAGAACTGTGGGCAGTTCAAAATAAATCCGCCTGTTCTTATCGCATGTAAAGTTGTGAGAGAGACTGTCAGGAGTTCGGTCAATCTCAATGTCCCTGTTTTAGACTAACTATTTGCTGACACGAAAAACAAGGGATGTTGCTGTTGAGTAGCTACCCAATATTGGTTGATGTAACATCCCGAAAAAAACAGGAATTCGAAAAGATGTAAAAGTTGAGCAGTAATGCTCCTCTCCATGGCCACAAGTCAGAGGGCCCAATCTCATTATTAAGCGCGTTTTCAGTTGAATCTTAGTTTTAATTTTACTTGCGCTTAGTCGGGGGTTTCTTTGCATAGCACGATCGTCCAAACAACAGCGCGCATAAACGGTCGCAGAAATACTACACAGCGGGTACTATAAGACCTATCAATGAAATTCTGACTCCCGTGTCAAACGCTGCTTGCAGAGTCGGATTAGTGACCAAAATGTAAACCGTCATCCACCATGTGACGGGTTCTACTCTCTACTCAAGTTACTACCCAGAGTGCAGTGTTGTGAGAGAGCAACTCCGTAATTCCGCATTTCGGATGAAGTTTCACCGATCGAAATGGTAGAGGTTTGCTTCAAAGCAGACCGTGACTTCAAATGAGATTGAGTGTCACAGCCCAGACACACGGTGGATACTCCAAGACCCAACAATACCAGTAAAACTTATCAACATTGCACCATTCCAATTCAGGAACCATTGACAAAGTTCGTATAAAATATCCAGTAACTAGTAGAGAAGTGCGATCTGAGGAACATATTTAAACATTTCGACTATATAAGGTTAACTAGCGATTACCGATATTCGCCTGCCAACATCGAGCAGCGCAACGAAATGCGACGAACCAGATCAACAGACACCAAGTTATGATCATAGGCACTAAGAATAAAAATGTGAGAACTAGATTAAAACGGCGGAAGTAGCATAAAATGAGAATCGAAAGATAAGCATCAGGTGGAGACAAGAAAACAAACGGACGCACAAAACACTGTTGCACTGCGTGGGTAAATCCAAAAAAGGGAGCGAGAACTGCACGATGAGATTCGAGATGCGTCAATAGCCTCCAGGTGGATAACTAGCCCCCCTCTCCCGAACCCTGTACCACCCTGAATCCGACAAAGCCCTTCGGTAAAGCCGCGTTACCGTACCTAGCACGTGCTGGGTATATGCAAGGTCTCTTTAACTGCTTGTTCTAGAGGACGAATAACAACCGTATAGTATCATCCAGTGCACCACATCGTCGTAGACACTAATATCATACGACGCGGGTAATGCGTCATAGATAACGATGGTCAAAGAGCGGTATCTGAGATATTCAGATTGATGAAGCTATCGTGGAAGAGAACGTCATTCACTGTGCCTCGCTATACGTAAATTAAGTAGATATTTGCCGTGTACTTCCATTCAGTTCAGTGGCAAAACTGTGATCCAAGCGATGGAGATAATCGCTTCAGCCTATGCCATTCGGGTTTTAAGCATCCTCACTCGGTCTGCTGAGAATGGGTCTTAACGTGGTGCGATGGTTTGTGTGTCATAACCGTCCGCTGAGGTGTGTCTGGTGGCGTTTCACACATTCAAAGTACTCATGCTAGACTAAACAGCGATTAGGGACAAGAAAAAACAGTTTCTTGGTTCTCCAGGTCAGAGGTGTGAACAAAGGTGGCCCCATATTCCATAAAAATGACTCTGTAGCCTATTTCCAAACTCCCGCTACCTCGTGGTCACGTTTTTAAATCAAAGACTTTCGTTAGAAACCTTAGCCATCCTCTTATCTAGATGGGCAACCCGACAGTAGTTTGCACAAGCAATACAATGGACACCACTTAAAACAATTTATTGATGTTCTGATTGTCTCGAAAGACAACCAACGACGTCATATCTGGGCGGGTAAGTAGTTGCCATTGTGTCAGTTGTCAGAATACGTCGTCTTGTTCACATTCTTACCAGCACTCCTGCCACCCAGTTCCAAACTCAACTTGATCCCTTCACTAGCAACATTTCAATCCTTGGACTGCCCTCATCTTGCGCGGACAGGCGTTTTTCTGGGTTCGATTAACACGCAGTCGCATGCCGTCGCACCTGCTCTGTTAATAAGTCCAAGCCCAACTAAACGGATAGCCTCAGCCCAACTGCTTTTAGTTGGAGACCACAATCTTCGCTAAGAGTAGAAGCCCTCGAGGTGACCACTTTGCTGCAGCTCGGCCAAAGAATAACACTTGTCTGAACACAAGAGATCTTGTTGGTTGACATTTGTTGGGACAATAAACGAAGTTCGCATCAGCAGTACACAGTACCGACGCTTCGCTGCTGCGCAACCACCACCGGTCGCACGTAGACTAAGGATATAATGTAAATAATGTAATGTGTCAGCTGTACGCCGTAACGGCGATTCGCTGCCGCGCGATTACCACCAGTCGCATGTGGGCTGAGCATACTGCAAGGACTTCCACCCCTACGCGGATTCGAACCGGTGACCTAATGGTTGCAAATCAAACGCGCAGACCACTCCGCCACCGGCTGAGGATACTGCCAGGGTCCCCCAGTTCCTACGCAGGCTCGAACCCACGCCATCAGATTACAAGGCAGGCTTGAGATCCTTAAGGCTACGGGCTAAGTTCAACTAAGTTTAGTTTAGTAACTATGATCCGGGTATCGAAGGGCGGTGGATCAAGTGGCCACGATGTACATTGCCAGAATAAGAATAATAAATAGGGGCAAAAAAGTGAGAATGAATGCAGACAGAAGGTAAGGGTAATGGGATGAAAAAAGACGTGCGTTAAACTAATCGAGATGGAATGAAAAGTAACAGCTAGGTGCAAGAAACTCAGTGCAAAAGCACCACTGACGGCGCGGCTGTACCATGTTCAACAGGGACTCTCAACACTGACGTGGACCACAAAAATGAAAATATAAATAATGTGTCAGATGTACACCGTAACGGCGCTTCGCTGCCGCGCGACCACCACCAGTCGCACGCGGGCCGAGTATACCGCAAGACGCCCACCGCTACGCAGATTCGAACCCGGGACCTAGTGGTTGAAAAGCAGGTGCGCAGATCCCTCGGCCACCGGCCGAGACCCCATCCACAAGGATGACCTGCACCAGCTTGATCAAATCTCTCAGTCAGTTTCTTCATTCATTTGTGTCACGTCATCAACTGGGCACATGGCTTCATCCAACTTGGTACAGCGACAGCGTATAATGCACGCCAAAGAAGTCGGATGACGGGCATCCGGTGGATGTGACCTAAGCAACTTAAGCTGTTGAGATTAAGCAAACACTTTGATGAAGCACCAGAAGGTTCGTCGCGAAAAACCAACTGACTGGCCTCACCAGTTTCCAACATATGTGAGTAAACACCGGTGACGAAACACTGCCAAGCGCTTTGTGTCTCCACTGCAAACCGGGCACGTCTCTGATCCATACAATAACACCAGCCCTACCGCAGCGTTATACGCCTTACCTTTCATTGAGAAGCTGATATCCCACCGTCTCCATAGATGGTTGAACCTCTGGAAAGTCACACGGACCTTGCTGATACGTGAAGTGATGTGATCACCAGAGGTGACATAGCTACCAAGGTAAGTGAACCGATCCACCACTTCCAGTTGCTGTTCGGTGATAGCTAGAACCGGATGTGTGCCGGTCCAGTCCTGCAACAATATTTTGCAAGTTGAAGGTGCGAAGCACTTACCGAAGCGTGCAGCGCTATGCGTCAGTCTGTACATAGCATAGTCACTGCATTAGACCCAGGGAAAGCCATATCGTATACATTCTCGAAGTTTGCCAGTCGGTCACCTGACAGAATTTCCACTCCGGAAAAGCTTGAATGAAGCAAGTCGTTAGGTATCATTTCGATCATGAAGTCGGAGAGGATAAAGGACAGTCCAGGCGAACCCAACTTGTCGCAGGACATTCGTGACACTTTCCCGTAGACGCTTACTCGGCCTCGGGGGTCACAGTAGCGAGATTATAGGATAGAAAGGAGTTTTCCAGACACACACTTCACGGATAGGCAGTGTCACAAGCTGGCACAAGAGTCGAAGGTGGCTTTCAGGTCAAGAAAAACTACCATAGTCGGTTGTCTGTGACTATCTGCTCTATAAGTTGGCGGAGTAAATATGTGGTAGATGCAGCCAAGAACAGCGTTCGATGATTCCATTCTCACGAGGAGCACTAAGTCGTCAAAGAATGATACCCATGAGAAATTTTGAGGTAATGAAACAACAAGTAACGCGTTGATGAATTTCGCACAAAGTACACCGACCTTACATGGGCACGAGACTTGACAGTCTTCAGTCTGAAGGCACTTCTTCAGTGCACCACGTAGTGCTGAATAGAGCAGCACATCCAGTCAACAAAGTCAGTTCCATCTACAGAAAAGATGGAAGGTCTTGGATTCAGCTTTATTTCATTTCAACACAGTTAGCACATGTAGAGTCTCAACTAAAGTGGGCGTGGCCCCAACTTCTCACACAGGCTCCGGTGATTCAGCAGACGGCAGCGTCGCAGAATGCCTGCTGAAGTTCCATTCAAAAGGTTCCTCTTAAAAACTACCCGACGCGGCTCAGAACGGATCAATTGCCTGTCTTTCTCAGCTAATGTCTCCCTAACTGAGGAATTTATCGAACTCGTGCTCAGGATGAGTTAAAATAGCACTCGGGTGTTCGCAATAGCCTTCTCCATCTCACGGGCCCTTGCCAGCCACCAACGTTCCCGGTCAATTTGAAGACGACATCTCAGTCATCGTTTCAAGGCGCCACGGACATGCCGAAATCTAGTACCAGTTAGAATCTGTTTCCATACTTCAATCAAACTGATGGATGCATCAGAGATCCATTCGCAGTTCGTGCGTCTTAAATTGAGTGCATAGTAGGTGACAGAAGCATTCTTAATGGAACACTTGAGACAGTTCGAGTCAGGGTTCAGCTCATCAACCATCTTCATCACTGACAAGTGGTGAACCAGTTTGTCGTGATAACGTTGAATTATGGACTGCAAATTCAAGTTACAGATGAGAAGCTTAATAGTTAGGTGCTTCTTTGGAGCATGAAGAATAACCACCAGACTTGAGCGCATAACAGAGTGGTCGACATGACCATCATCATCATCATTGTATACGTTAGCTAGAGGTGGAAAACACCTCAGCTTTGTGCCGCAATACAAAAATATGCAGAAGATGCATGCCAGCTAAGTTACCAGTAACGGGTGGGCATCGTTCCGGAAAGCTACCAGCTGGCTACTAGGCAACAAAAAAATTATCATGTAAAATTATATTATGCCGAGAAATTAGATCGTAGTTAGAGAGGCTAGAAGAGATGGGGAAGGATAAAGAAACTCACAGTACGTACGCCACTGAAACCGGCTCCTAACCGTGTCAGCAAATGTATCCAGCCAAACGTGTTCATCGTCTTTCGGATCTCAACCAGGGAGCCGAGACGCTCTAACCGAGGCCAGATTCGAAGTGAGTCTTCATTGAGCTCGAGCAATTCATCGCTTGGCCGTCTCTTCTCTTCTTCCATCCAGACCCCCTGCGCGCAAACAAGGAACGTCGGGGGAGCCGTGAACTGGCATGCGTAACATGTGGCCGAGCCATCGGAGCCTGGTGTGTGTAAGAATGGTGCTGAGCGGTTCATTTCCTTTTCCTGTGCCATAAACAAGGCGTCGAACACGCTCGTTTCTGGTGGTGTTCCCACCAGATGTGAGTCAAACTCCGAAGGCACCGGTGGTCGAACGTAACTAGCCACTCCATGTTGCCTGATCCAAGGGGCCAGGTTTCGCAATGTACCGCTGCATTGTACACTCTATCCTTCGGCGGGAGAGTGATGTCGCGTCGGCGCCATAGATGGCGAAGGTTAACAAAAACGCCTCGGGCTTTTGCTATGCGGTTCGTGGTCTCAGCTACGATCCCAAGGGCGCTGACCGAGTGCTGGAATGATGTGAGCGATCTACAGCTGATGGTAATATGGTTAATTTGGGTAAGCGAATGGGGGAATTCCGTGAGCACCAGGTGACGTGATGTAAACCTCGGTTATGGGAAGCACTGTCGCTAATATAAAGATTGTGGTCGGCACATAATTCCCGGAATCGATTACTGTTGTCTGTTCGGCGTTCATCGACCCCGTAACGGCCACCCAGATGTTGTTCATAGTCTGAAATACGACCCACTTGGGCATTCAAGTCACCAACAACAATCATGACGTCAGTGTTCTTCGCCATTCGAAGAAGAGATGAGAGCTGTCGATAGAAATAGTCTTTGATACTCTCTGAACTGCAGTCCGTAGGGGGTAAACTGAGGCGATGAAAAGGCACCTTGTCTTCATACGCTGTTTATTAAATCCAACAGAGGTTCGAAGTCGAACCGCACATATGCGGCTGTTTACCGGTATCCAGTCAAGTAGATTGCTTTCAGAATGTTTGTTGAGAGCAATACCAACACCGTAAATACCTTGAGCCATTGACACAGTATCGTTAGGGACGCGACGAGTGTAGTCACCGTCGTCAGAATCAGGACCAAGGAGTCAAACATTTGTCACGACGCCGTTCTTTTGTATGCGTGTTTCGGAGACACAGTACACATCAGTATCAAGAGAGTGAAGACTGAGAGACAGTGCTGCCTGCTCGCCTATCTAATCTAGAGTGCGGACATTAAAAGAACCAATGTGAAATGGGACTCTTCAGTTGATGAATGAGCCACATGCACAGATGGCAACAGCTGTGAGATCAGCGGCAATCTCTTGCCTAAAAGATGGGAAAGATAAAAGGAAGTATTGTTGACGGGATCTAAAGGGCAGATGATATTCTCTTGCTGTCCATTTCGACAGAGGGTTTTATTCGAGGTGCGCCACTTCTATCCTTTAACTCCTCAGTCTGACAGGCAAAGCAGTGGAATAGATGGTGACGCGTTTGAGGGAATCCACTCGGAGCCTTTGGCTCAATGGCCTGATCCCTAAGGCAGTAGGGAAACTCACTAGCAAAGTTCGAACTCTGTGCTCATTTTACGATTCCCTTCATATAACAATGGGGCCAGGATGAGCAGTTAGTACATCGGTGTAAAGATGATCGTATCTTTCTCGAAGTACCAGAGTCCGGCGCATCATCCGCCACCAGGCTCATACCAGCTGTAAAGACAATGTGAAGCTTAGACTATGCAAATCGTATCAGACGCGATCGGAAAACCGTAGGCTAGTGATCCTATACTGCACGCACGATCGTGTACAGAGGAAATAGAAAGTACATTTCTGTCACCTTGGTTCCATATTCCAGATGAAAGACAGTAAACAACGTACGAATAGGTTAGTAATTGCAACGAAAAAAGCAGACATGTCCCCCTGGTCAGACGCCGCATATACTCGACCTTGTGCTTTCTTCTGCACGACCGGATGTTTCTGATTTGAACGTTTTACCACGAATCGAGAGGAGTTACCACTGCCTAATTTCCTTTCACTAGACCACAC
The DNA here is from genome assembly GCA_944474145.2 of Dicrocoelium dendriticum. Taxonomy (NCBI): domain Eukaryota; kingdom Metazoa; phylum Platyhelminthes; class Trematoda; order Plagiorchiida; family Dicrocoeliidae; genus Dicrocoelium; species Dicrocoelium dendriticum. The sequence continues at coordinate 109,262,408 of OX104069.1, forward strand.
AGTTTAGGGTTCCCAACCACTGTGCCTTTCGTCAAAATTTCTGGTGTGCTGATCCAAACCGCTTGAAGATAGCCGCTAGCGAGCGGGATTGGAGTCTTCCCCAACACTTAAACGCCGATAATGCTTAGAGTCTTGTTTACTCAAAAATGTCCGTTGTTGGGAAAGTTATTCCCACGTCCGAACGAAAACCCTTCACTAGAGGTCCCCCTGGATGTATAGAGAATTACGATGGCTCGTGAACCAGACACAAACTTTGGAATCGCTGTAGGCTTCCAAGATTGGAAACTGGCTATGCAAATTGTAAAATGCTTCGGAACGTATGTACATCGAAAATATGTGCGAAACGGCAGCAATACGGAAGTCATCTGGCTGAACAGTCCAAGTCCTCACCGAAGCTGTTCTCATATCTGAAAAGGAGCGCCAGAGCCGGAAGTGGAATGCCGCCCGTGTGCTCTCACGCTCTTAACACCGTGCTCCACGACGAATTTGATAAAGCGTCTTTTGGCTTGCCATTATTCATCGGTCTATTCAACAGAGGTATCGTCAGTTAATGGTCATACGTCTTTACCCTCTGTTCTCAGTGACATGGATATCAGCGCTAATATGGTATCTAAACATTGGTGCGAGCTAGATTCAAACTCTTCCCCGGCACCTGATGGATTGCATCCTCTGTTTCTCAAAATTATGGCTCAATATATTGCTGTTCCTGTCTGTCAATTAGTTCGGCGCTCTCTTGAGGCTAGGCGTCTACCGCTTGCTTGGAAGGTGGGCATAATCAAGTCCATATACAAAGGAGGGAATCGACAAGATCCTAGAAATTATCGGCCCATCTGTCTAACGTCCGTTGTCTGCAAGGATCGTCTGCAAGAGAATTCTCAAGCGAGCTCTCAATCTACATTTTCAGTACCTCAAGTTCAAGTTCAAGCGGGACTGGAACGGTAGGATTCTCCTGTGAGTGTTCCTTCTTCGGCGGGTTGTTGAACCAGGAGTTGGCGATCTTTGAAATACTGATGGACCTAAAACAAAGGCCGCATCACACCCTGTCCAACCAATTAATGTCCACGTATCCTGCCCTAGCTGTCCCTGCTGGGTCGGTTACGCGAAGTAAGAAAAAAGTAAACTCAGAAGGCAAAAGAGAAAGTGGAAAGAGATAAGCAAGTGGAATACCAAGATATTTGAGTCATTAAAAAATGAACTGAAAAGTGAAGGTGTCAGCTAGGGAAAAGAAAAGGTTTGCTGTTGCCACCCAAGAGCATCGAGCTGGCGCCCAAAACACTTAACCGTAGGTTCCCTAACCACGTGATCTGGAAGCGAATTCCAGCTATCTATAACTCGGCGCGATAGACGAGTTTCCGTCCTAATCCTATCAGACCGTGGTTTATGCAGTTTTATTGGGTGACCGCGGAGATTAGGTAATGTAGCGGGACTAAATAGCCCTGACAAGTCCGGGCCAATCTTACCCGTCAAAATACGGTAAGTGAGAATCAGGTCCCCTCTTATCTTTCAGTAGTGCATTAAGTACATCCCCAAACTGAGCAAGCGTTCAGGATACGACTGTCCCCGTATACCCTGCACTCACCGAGTGCCCACTCGTAACACCCTCTCCAAGTCCAGTTTGTCTCGGTTAAGACATGGTGGACAAGCCTGAATACAATATTCCAAGTGGGGTCGAACGAATGCCGAAAATAGCTTCACAAACAAATTAGCCGTTAAGATTCCGAAAGAGCGGCGGATAAACCACATCATACGAAACTCTTAACAAGCAGCCATCTTCCAGTTGTCCCTAGAATGAAGTGCTGATGCGTGTACGACTCCTAAATCAACCTGCTGAGTGATAACAGGTTCACCACCGCCGACAACATATCGGGTGGGGGGATTTGCAGCTCCGATTCGAAGAACATAGCACTTGGCCCTATTTATGGGCATCAACCATAAGGTAGGTCATTCCCAAAGCCTATCCAAGGCACGCTGAATTGCCTCAGGACCCCCGGGATATCCACAATATTCCAGAGCTTAAGGTCGTCAGCAAACATTAGTGATGACACCCCTAGCTCTCCCGGCAAGTCATTTACATAGATCGCGAACAACAATGGCCCCAATACCGAGCCCTGCGGAACGCCATTAAGGACAGCTTGCCTGAGCGAAAGGCTACGCCCACTCGTACGCACTGTTCCCTCCCCTCAAGGAAGGTAGACACCCATTGAAGGGCGCGACCAGATATCCCGAAAGATCTCAACTTTAGTGAGAGCAGTGGAAGTGTCAAAAGCCTTCAAAAATCTACAAATAGCACATCTAAAGCGTGGCCACTGTCTACCGCTTCGGCCCAGCTTTCATGAGCTACAAGTAGATTAGTCTGACATGAAAATCCTTTGCGGAATCCATGTTGTGCAACACTGAAAAGGTTGAATCTATTCAGGTGGTTCTCCACTAAATCCCTTATCAGCTTTTCAAACAACTTGACTACTACGCTTGTCAAACCCGTAGTTCGCGGGTAGAGCGCTGTCACTGCCCTTGAAAATCGGACAGATGGTTGCCTCCTTCCATTCCGAAGGTAGGCTGCAGCTGTCCAGCGATATTGAAAACACGCATGTGAGCGGCCCACTCAGCTCACGCATTGCAAAGGCCAGAGCTGCCTTCTTGAACCTGCGTCATCTTTGGCGACAGAAGGGAGTTTCCCTCCGTCTGAAAGGCCGTGTATACAAGGCCACAGTGAGGGCCGTTCTGCTTTATAGTAGTGAGACTTGGCCCCTTCGGTCTGAAGATCTGAGGCGCCTTCAAGTCTTTGATCATCGTTGTTTGCGAAGCATTGCTGGTGTCGGATGGCACCAGCGTGTCCGCAACGATGATGTGCGTAGGCGAGTACTAGGTGGTGATGATCATGCTAGCTCGCTAGAACAACAGATAGCACTGAATAAGTTACGTTGGCTCGGGCACGTGCTACGCATGCCGGGTCACCGCTTACCTAGGAGGGCCTTGTTCAGTCTACCAGGTGTCGGATGGCGCAAGGCTCGAGGTGGACAGAAGTTGACTTGGCAGCGGGAAATGAAGTCACTGACGACCAAACTGGGTGCCGTTGGTCCGTCTCGCCTTCCGGGTTGGAGCCCACGTGACTCACCTTGTGCTTGGCTCGAGACTTTACAGGACATGGCTCGCAACCGACACCAGTGGCGCGTCTGCTGCCGTCTCCTAATTGGATTGTCTGTTTAAAGTGTGTTTGGTGCTGAGTTATCTGCGGGGTAATGGCTGATTATGACGCGTGGCAGTGAAAGCCGCAAGGAAGCTGTCTCGCCGATGCCGCCTTATCTTTGCACGATAGCCAGCTGTTTGTGACGGAATGTTGTTAACACAAGGTGTAGGCGCCTTGACTCAGAATGTTTGCTTAGGGCATTAAGGTTTTCAGGTAAGTCCCCCTTCTCTCCCTCTTCTTATTCGTTATTTCATAAGTCCTCATGGTTGTATGGCAGCGAAGCATCAGTTCAAATGGCTGATGTACTGCTGTTGATGATGATGATGATGATGAGAGGGATTAATGCCTTGCAGTAGCTCGAAGACCTGAGTCTCCGTTATGCTAAACTCAGTTAAGCAAGAATCCTCTGGAACTCTTGAAACCAATTCTACCTGTGGTAAAGAGGTCTCCCGAGCAAAGACCCCAGTATACTGATCACTCAGTATACAAGCTTTGTCATAGTCAGTTTGCGCACGGGTCCCGTCTGCTTGCAATAAAGCTGGTATAGACAGTTTTGCCCCGCTGCGTCTTTTAACGTAAGCAAAAAAGTTCTTGGGATTAGCTGCGGCCGAGTCCGCTAAACCCTGCTCGTATTGGAGACGAGCAGTTCTGAGATGTTGCTTACATTGATTTCTAAACTCTCGATAACTATCATAGGTGCTGGCTGATGGAGCTGCTTGGTAGGTTCGCCAGCACCTAGACCGTTTCTTGAGTAGGTACTTGCCTGTGGTATCTATTCATGAAGGCTGTGCCCTTAACCCTCTTTTCCTCATGAGCGGAATATAGGGAGTGGAAACCTCCATAAGGTATGCCTTAAATTTATCCCAGGCTAACTGGACAGAATCAGCCATCAAGATCTCACAGTTCAGAACTGAGGCTTTAGTTCGCATTGCACTAAAGTCCGCCCGCCGAATATTCGGAAGTAATTCAACAGCGGTCTCTTTGCGCCTTGAAAGAGCACATCGAAAGGATATGCATGCGTGATCGCTGGAACCTAGAGGTGCACCGTGTGAAACGTCCGTCACGAAGTCCAGGGACTTCGCAAAAACCAAATCCAAAGTAGATGGTATTTGGTTGTCCATATACATTGTGGGAAAGTCAACGAACTGGTGCAAAGGCACTTGGAGAGTCAGTTCAAGGAAGTCTGCACCGAATGTTCCTAATGCCGAATTGCAAGAAAGATCGGCGCCCAACAGACTTCCGGGAGGTTGAAATCCCTTAGAACTAAACACTTATTCGCAGACTGAGTGCGAATAAAATCAAGTATCCCCCTGGAAGAACTTCCAGGACTTTTGTGTATCAATACAACTGTAAACTGGGTAGAGGAAGTGCACAAAACAGCCGACAGGGCTTCAACAGTCTGATCCGACGACTGGAATGTGCAGGTCTTCAACACATCTAAGTTACAGCTCACATACAGTACAACGCCTCCGCCTTGGCGACCAACGGAGCGATCAGTTCTAAGCAGCGCGTAGCCAGGTAAATATACCTCACCGTCCGTGATATCCGGAGACATCCACGTTTCAGTGAAAGCAAGTATGTCGGGACGAGATTTGTCTACAAGTAGAAACAACTCGTGCACCTTGTTCCTTAGGCTACGCACGTTGCTAAGTACTACCTCAAGGAAGTCGGCATGACCATCCCTGGGTGATAGGGCGGAAAGTAACTTCCGGCTGATCACCTGAAAACCCACCAGACGGAGGCCTTGTTCACCAGCCGCCCGTCTAGTTTTGAGGTCTTTGATAGCCTCCTTTAACTTCAAACTATCAGCCAGTGGTAGGTCCGACTGAACGCTGACACCACTACTCTTAAGTTTGAATGCAAACCGCAATAATGATTTGCGTTCCTCCGGGGTAGAAAGAACTACGCGAAGTAGTCGGGGTCTTGGATTTGGCGCAGCGATAGGGACGTTTCCCAATCTGGTCAGCTTTCTGACAGTGACACCAGGGAAGCCAAGTGGAAGCAGCTTCCTGACACAGTTTCAGCCACTTGATGTCATCCAAGGTGCGTTCCCTTGGGAGAGCGGCTGCAGATTCAGTAACGTTACGGAATATAACGCTGCTATCCGTGAAAGAGTCGGCACGACGGGGAGTGTTTACCCCACGTGCCTTGGAGTCGATACCTATACCAGCTGTTTTCACCACTGGCGGTGGGACTGTCCCTGTCTGCACAAACGACGCCGAAGCAACGGTAGCGTAGGTTTTCCGCTCTATTGCCGGCATCTTACTAGTTCCTGGGTCTTCAAGCCCCTTCAAAGTTTTACGAGCAGATCTAGTACGCTTCTTCTTCTGGTTCACTGGAGCAGGGGCCGTTGACTTTGTATCGCATTGAGGAGTTACCAGTACTTCGTCAGAACGGGCTGGTTCACTGGCGGTCGAGACGGTCAGCATCTTCGGAAAGTTCTGTGTACAATCTCCAGACAACTTTACGACTGTAAAAGAAGGCATCTTTTTCGATGCCGTGGCAACTAATTCTCTGGGGTTGGCAGAGAGCTTTTGGTATTTCCGCACCCTATTTTTCTTTACTTTGATCCGCTCATGAGGACAGCCAGAAATGCTACCTGGACTGGCCGGTAGGATGTGCGATTTCATGACCGAGTGACAGACTCCAGTGGATGGATCGTCAGCAATGTTTCCGTCTATTGCAATGTCTTCAAACGAAATATTCAGGGATTTTAAAAATCAAATCCACTTTCCTATCGAGCTACGCAATAGAGGCGAGTTTAGCTACCGCCTCCTCAACATCTTTGAGCGTAGCATTCAGCACAGCACTGAGTTCATTGAGTGGTAGAGAGCAGAAGGGGGGGTCCCGTATCAGCTCCTTCGCTTCCCGATCTTCCAAGGATTGCAGGCGAGTTGGCTGTCATGGCTCAGGATGTAATATCAGCCCTGCAGGATTCTGGAGTACTCAGTAGGAAGATGTCTAGCAAACGTTTGAAACTCGCTTCTGATTGCGCAATGACAGTCGGGTCCGGCAGTCGGTTCCAATCATTAATCACTCGAGTAGAGAGA
>OX104069.1:109269143-109290652 GCA_944474145.2 Dicrocoelium dendriticum
CAGGTCAACTGCAGTCCGTCCTCGCCAAGGTAGGCTCAACGCGTGAGTGAACCGTTTCTGCGTGCACAGTGCTCGTTCGTACAGCCGAATGGCGATGGCTTCTGCGGCGTCTAATATCCGCTTACGGAAATAACTTGATCGATTTTCTGGGGCCTGATAGATTACTTTGAACGAGTCAGCCGAATTGGTGGCGTGACTCGTATCCGCAAGATGCGTGGCGATGGCAGAGTTGGTGACCTTTCGGCCTCCATTTCCTAGCCAGGCCGGATGATGTTCCTTCACCCTTTCGGATAAGCTTCTTGTCGTACAACCAAAGTATCCTGCTTCACAGGAACAGGTAAGCGAGTATACACACATTGATTTGGTGTGGACAGTCAGCTTATTCTTGTGGTTTAGTCTCACCATTGGGCTGCTGGTGAACCGGATTTGCAACCTCGCCGCTGGGAAGGTATTCCTGAGTGTGGACGTGAGACGGCGGGATAGATTCTCGGATACTATTTCCCCTTTGTAAGGCAGTTGTAGGAAAATAGATTTCCGTTCCGCCGTCAGGACCATAGGTGCTTCCCTGTTTACCCCCATATTCGCATTTATAAAATTCTCTGGGTAGCCATTCTCTTTTAGTGTCGCTCGTATTAGTTGCAACTCTTCGAAAAGAGTATATTTCGAGCAGATTCTTTCGGCCCGGTTAACCAGACTGAGGACCGTTTCTCTTAATCTGAAGCGGCACAAAGCTATGAAAGTTTGTGCACTGTGCATTCCAAGTGCACTTTCGGTAAACGCTACGTTTTATTGCACCATCTTCAAGTCTTTGCAGAGCTACATCGAGAAGGTTTGATCAGCCTCCCCTACCCACTCATGCTGAAGACTCTCAAAACCTACAGTGGAGGTTATCGGCGTCTAAGGGGCGATCTCATAATGGTGTACCAAATCCTGAGAAAACCCAACCACCCATGACATTCCCTTCTAATACTCAGTCAAAACACCGCGCTAAGAGGTCATCAGTTTAAGCTGGTCTCACAGTACAGCCGCCTGGATTTTCGGAGAAACTATTTCTCCCTTCGAATGTCACAGCCTTGGAACGCCCTCCCGGAACATGTAATTAATGCATCCACCCTATCTCTTTCCAAAAAGTGTCTTGACGATACTATGTCACATTAACACTAAGTGCTATATCCCATGACCACCAGGTACTGGCACTAATGCACAACAGACAGTGAATAGTGCCATAACCTTACTCGAGAGTGAGTCACTCCAAATCCCTTGCACAAAATTTGATAAACGCTACTACTATAGAAACTGGATTTCTGTATCCTGTCGACCCAAGATAGTTGCACACGAGTAAGCGTTGTCCTTGCTATCTTTTTATTTTTTCTCACCTATTATATGATCAATAACCACTCCCCTTATTGCTTTATGTGCGTACATTCTCATTTCAAACTCTCTTTATACGGCAGTGCAGTTAAATCTGTGATCACCCGAACTAACGACTCCATTATCCCTTGATCCATCTTGTTTGTCAAGCTAAGCACCCTACGGGACATGTCAAGCACCTGCTTTTTTACCCGTTATAAATCATTGTTCATTCTATGAAACCATGGAAACACCCATGTAATAATGATGTGCGCGGGGAATTTAGAACAGTTTAGGCAGAAAAATGGTTCATCTCTCCTGATTTGCTTCGTTGAACCAACCACTGGAGTGTTTGCTAGATCTCAACCGTTTACAATGCCTAGCCCGTATGCGCGGTGTTCGGATTCCTCGGCGAATCTTATGAGTCGTCGCTACAACTAGTTGGGCGAAATCGCGAGGTGGTCAGTCCATGACCTGTTGTAGACACATAACGAAATTGATTGGAAGGCTTGGTCTAGCTGTTGTGTCGTCTCGTTGGTGGTGTCTCGACATGGCCCACATCAAAGTTTGGGAACTCTATCAGATATGCCGCAGCTGTGCAGTCAATGGCAATTCTGCTTCTGTCTTTTACACTTAACTGCTAATTTGCATTCCATTCCGGTCAGTTTGGCACATTTCTTTCTTGTCGTTGCTATTTATTGTTCTGACGATGTGATTCTTGGCAACTGGATCCACCGCACTCTGTTATCCAGGTTATAGTTGTTCCACTGAACTGAGCCAAACGGATCAACCCAAATGAATCTCCTTAGCTTGATTGCAACCGCATTAGCCTCATTGTCAATGTTTCGCATCCTGACCGAGTGTACAATCCTATCCTAAACAGTTGTTGAGATACGATGCTTGGCATTTCGTTTCCGCTCCCGCTCCTGGCTTTTAGTAGTCCGGGTCGAACGATGTTGTGCAACCGGTATTCAGTGGTCGGTTATTCCGATGTGCTCTCGATTTCCTTATATAATTGGATCTTACCGCTTCCGTAGTGCCTTTGTTGTCACCAAGGTATCAGTAACTCCTGTGACGGCCAGGTTGTGCCTCAGTGGGTTCAAAGCAATGCATCCCACATGGTGCACTTAGGTGGCAGTCGAACTGTTCGATGAGCTTGATAATTTCGTTGCACGCGTTGCGTTACCAATCGAGCTGACGTCATCAGTGCATTGTTGACTAGCGTGTAGTAAGTAGCGTCGCGTAACTTAGGGAAGACACAATGAGAGTACGTCGAGCATGGTGTGCATGCGTTTTTATATGTCATCGTGTTTGGTCGCACAGACGACCAATCCTCTTGGCTGGAAGATCTATCCGTGTTCTTCTTTTTGAACAGGTAGGAGCCGTTGGACGGTGACCTTTGACTGGCTGCTCTTGTGATCACATCCGTTGTTCGTTCCGTTTATGTGTAGTTCTGGTCCACCGGATTTAATTGAGTGTGCTGGTGAAATCTCGACAGTCTTGTGGCGTATGCTGCATCCAGTTCCATGTATCGGTTCATTGAATTAGCTCTGGAGTGCCATGCTTTCGGAAATTCCCCCATATGCTTTATACCTTATGCGCTATAATCTCCACATTTTCCAGGTCGAACTCATGTCCTTCTTGACCTTCGTGTATGGAAATCAACGAATTTGGATCACTTCTGATGACGGTTTTGTGCTCGTTCCTTTGTGTACGAAGCTTCCTTCCAGTTTGTCCAACATACTTCTTGTCACATTCGCTGCATTCTACTTTAGAACGGGAAAACGTGAAGATTCTGCATTCTCTAATTAGACACTCCGAGGACAGTGTGGTGTCAGTCACTCAAGGTGCAGAACCCACTGCTCGCTCTCGATCTATCTGCATAAGTTAAACTCACTATTCGACTGCTGATTCATGGATCCGGTTATGATTTTTCCCAAAATAAGTCCATCGAACCAATGTGTCTTTATGCACCACCCATGACGCTATCATGACATTTACCTCACATTATACGCATATGCACACATGCCTCGCATCGTCTACTGAATTATGGCTGACTTGCCGCACAACCTCCTCGTGGTGCCAGCTGGGTGGTTCGGGATTTTCCCGTTCCAGCAAATCGTTCGGCGGCAGTGTTCCAGGAGGTGGTGGGTTTTCACCTGGCAAGCGTTCTCCCTATAAAAAGCCACATATGTCCGTTTAACAACACTGTGACATGACGGACGTGACTCGCCACTAAATAAGGTCACTGCCCTTGCTTCAGCTTGGCGAAACATTGTATTCCAAAAACTTTAAGCTATAATTCTGGAGAGCATTGGGCCCCTGTTTAACAAAGGAACAAACGAAAGATGTATGAACTGAGCAATCAGTCACCGGCTCCCAATGGGCGCGATTCCCTGAATGCGCTCCGCTGCGTTGCGGACAGGCTATTCAGCCAAAGGCTCGGGGTGGCGTCCCCTAAGTCAACACCCTACTTCGGCTTGGGCAACCGGGTAGTATCTCGCCCTCTGACGAAACCATGGACTTTAATGTGTTTTGTTGTTGGAGGGTCAAGTTTGGACTACCTGTTGTGTGATTGGATTGCAACGCGCAATCTCAATGTAATGGACTGTGGTTCACATTGAAGTGAAACTTAGTCACGGCAATCACTGGGACCGTCCTCAAACCAGATGGAAATTGGGTGTTGCCCACTCGAAAACACTGCACAACCACTTTCCAAATCAGATAATGGTCCACATGCCCGGAAAAGCACTAGACTGCAGTTTCAGCCTGTTGGGCATCGTCAGTAGTGCGCATCTATCGGATCCGTCAGGACTCGAACCCATGACCACCAGCAGCTTGAACCGCCAGTCAGCAGCTTATGCCACTGGACCACGGGAGACAGTTTAGGACCGTCATGATTTACAAGCTAACTGCGATATAGCGAGTCTTATCCTCCACTGCCATACAAGTTACGAAGGTTGCAGAGGACAGGGTTGGCCCCGAAAGACACGATGTAAACTAACAGTAGCTATGTACGACATAGCATTTAGAAACTGTCAGGGCGGATATAATTTGATGTACTTATGTGTAGGGATTTTGATGTAATTATGAAAGGTCCATCACAGCCAGTTTCCAAATCAGATAGTCGTGTTGTGTTATGTTTTTTTTACAATTCCTGTATCATCTTGTGTGTTCTGATGTCTCTATGTCTATTCCTAGACTCTTGTAAATATATATATATATATATATATATATATGGTTTGAAACCTCAAATAATTAACACCCTTATATTTATATGCAGTATGTGCTTGAAGTCAAGGATCAGCTGGTGAATGGGAGAATCCGCCAGTCGTTTGGCTGAATGTTTTTCTTTTTATCATGTTGCTATCAGTCCTACACACTTTCAAACGTAGACTGGCATCCTCCAACTTGTATAGGACTATTGGCTTTCTCAGAATCTGTTTTCCAACGTTCCTACTATAACACTTATATGATTCTTATGGATTGGTTGGTATAGTTTGTTTCATCCCGAGTTTACTCAGTGCCTATGGGGATCGGTACTTTGTGTTGGGCCCATCATAACTTACCCTTTTGTGACCTCAGTTTACATCAGAATCCATCGTCATAAAAATAATCCAACAGTAACCCTACTGGCCACAATGGAACTCCACCCCAGCTCGTGTCGATCACTCGAAATCTCCCAACACCAATCTTAACCGGGAGATATTTGATCAGAGTGTATTCAGAACATGTGAGAGCAACAACATTTCCCATACGCGATTCAAGATGTCAAAAATAACATTCTTTCATAGAAATACAAACATGCGATCTTTCTTCATTTCCGGCATTCTTACCCTTTTACTCTTTAGTTGTATGATCTCAAATGGGATTCCGACCAAATGTTGCGGCGTTCGAATCGTTTTTATATATGCAGTTTCTGTTAGTGAGTTGCACTATACAAACGCTCCAAGCTGCTAACATCGTACGCTTCACAGACGACCTAACCGCGTGGTCTCTTACTTCTGTTTTGGTAAACGCTATCATCTGTCTGTCACTGGCTCTAATCCTTCGTTGGACGAGGCTAAATTATACTCTTTCACATTAACAAGTTATGGAAATGTACAGCTTCTCAAGAGTTCGGCACCTTCGATGCGCAAAATTATATAGGCCACGATTTGTGCAAGCTCTTTTGAACTTCCTGCCAACTTTATGACGGAATAAAGTTAGGTGTCAGTTAATTATTCAGGACTCTGTAGGACACACTTTTATTCCTCATATTCTGTGTAAACCTGTTCAGCACTCATGACCAATGAGAAACGCTTCTGAACGTGCTCGGAGGACAGTATGCTGGGATTTATGTTCGAGAGTCGCAGCTGCCGCATATCAGCCTGCAGGCAAAAGTTCCTGAGAGGTCCTTGGAAGAGGTTTCCATAACGGAGACAATGAACATTGAATAATGATATATTACAGGTAAAAAAGCGATTGCTTTACAAGTCCCGTAGGATGGTTGAAGTGAAAGCAAACATAAGTGTAAATCGTCAGTTTAAGCGTCTAGTGAATTCAAGTGCCTCTTATTCATAGAAACGTTGTAGAATATGTACTGAATTGTTACTGTGGAGTAATATGGGAAGTGCTCCGGCTTCTGCGGGAGTTAAATCCCAATAAAGCTGCCGGTGTGGCTGCTATTCACCCCAAACTGTTGTACGAGTTGGCAGATGAACTTTGCCTTCCGATTACACAACTTTTTGCCAAGTCTCTATGCAGGTGCTCCTTACCCACTGACTGGAAGGAGGCTGTTGTTTGTCCCATTTTTATGAAAGGTGACCAGCGCTTCCCTGATAACTATAGACCGGTCCGTTTGACGAGCGTGCTGGTCAAGTTGTTGGAAAAACTTGTGTGGGATGCTCCCGAAGGACACTTGAGAACGTTTGAGTTGCTTAATCCCTCGCAACATGGCTTTCGTAAGAGCTATTCTTGCCTTACTAACTGTTTAATGGCTCGCGAACACTGGGCCAAAGCTGTTGAATGCGGGAAGGCAGTAGACGTGCTGTTCATTGATTTTTCCAAAGCTTTTGACACCGTTTCACATTCGCGACTTTTGTACAAGCTGAAGTCCTATGATATTTCTGGACCAGTCTTACAATGGATTTCAGCTTTCCTAATCGGAAGGGAAATGTGTGTGTGTGTGTGTGTGTGGGTTCAAGTCCGTCCTTCCGCCAATGTGTTCTCAGTGGCGTCCCGCAAGGTTCAGTCCTTGGCCCCCTGCTCTTCACTTTCGACGTTAATGACCTACCCGAAGAATTGGGTGTGCCATTCCCAATGTTTGCAGATAACTGGAAACTCCGGTTCACGATAGACGATCCGATTGGGCCACTGACCCTACAGAAGGCTCTGGATAGATTTTGAGACTGGTCCCTTTTGTGGCAGTTGCCCGTTAATTTAGTGAAATGTTCGTTTTTACACATTGGTCCGAATGACGCGCCGATGCGTTATTTGCTTGGCGACAAGGAGGTACCGCGAGTTCAATTCCACTCTGAGCTTGGAGTTTTGCTGTCATCAGACTTCAAGTCCAGTGAACACTGGACGGGAGCTACACGCAAAGGTTTCAACATGTTGTGGATGATCCGCAGGTCATTCGGGATCATGCTCACCGAAATGTTCATATGACGATTTTCGGCTTTTGTAAGTCCGCACTTGGAGTACTGCGTTCAGGCTTGTCCTCCATGCTGGTTCGTGATAACATGGCAGTTGAACGAGTCTGGCGGTCCGGGACGAAAATGATGCACGGATTAAAGACACTGACATACCCGGAGAAGCTACGTAAGTTGGATATGTTTTCCATGTATTACAGGCGGCTTCGGGGCGACTTGCTCCTCACATATCGTATATTGATTAGTCGGATTGGTCCTGCTTTCACTAGACTGCTTCGCCCAACTCGAGCGCCAACCCTACCTGGTCACCCATTAAAGTTGCACAAAACCCGGTCTGACCGGGTTTGGGCAGCTTTTCGGGTATCGCGTAAGGTTATAACTTATTGGAACGCACTGCCGGCAGACGTCATGATGGCACTGACAGTGAAGTAGTTCGAGCATTGACTTGACGCTTTCGGTCTACAGTTTAAAGTCTTCCCCTTCATGTCGTAAACTTTTGTTCGTCTACAACGGCCTACGCTTCTTTAACTCATTTTAACTTACATCTTAATATTGCCCACGAAATTCGTTAATCTTGTCTTCACCTTTGTTTCCTTTCGCTTTCTTTTATTCTTCGCGTGGCGGGCACAGCGGGGACTGCCATTGCAGAGCTTGTGGGTTAACCATGTGTATCGTGTGTGTAGATTTGGCTCTCCTTTGGCATGTCAATGCACTGGATTCCCCGTTGGATCAATGACGTTTTCGAAGGTGGAACATTCACGGGATTTTTCTACTGTTCCGGTCCCACTTGAACTTGCTAACCGTGTGTAGTTAATCCACAGATGTCGTACCTCCAATTGGATCTACCCTTCGTAGCGTGTGCTTATTCCCCACCCCCGCCCCAGTACACTGTAGTCCGTGTGCACGAAGTTATATTGGCAGCTCCCTGTATGCCTTAGAATCACGCTAGACCACCGATCGGACCCGCATCTCCTGCGATTGATTGCCTAGTTAGAATCAGTCAATCCATTAGGCTGAACGGTTTGTGGTCGATTATTAGCTTTCGTATACAGGTGACCACACACTGAAGCTTTTGTCTTCTTTGTCAAATCTATGAGCCTTTGTTTGCGGTACAGTAATCTTTGAGAAAGCCGCAAATATCCGAACAACAATTCGGCTTCGATGAGGTATGTTGAACTGCTTGTGTGTGTGTACAGTACTCGTCGTTTGGATCATTACAAAGACCGAGACAACGAGACCAAGGCACAAAACGTCCAGTGTGATTCTACGAACCCGATGGGTACCAATCCGTGTAGGAAAGATCTGTGTTTTGTTCTTAGCACTAATGGGTATGCAACGGTCTTATTATTTGGACATAAAAACCATTTGGATGTATTTCGCTCCATCAGTATCAGACCAAACAAACAGAAAACACATATTGTAACTTTTCGGCTAATTATGCAGAACTAGAGAATCCCACCACAGACGAATCTGAACTATAACATGTATATAGGATTACCCTATCGCGTCAGTGCAGCTCCGTTATCACAAAGGCCAGTCATAACCGATCTATTTCTCGATTGTGCAAGACATACCTCAACTATGTGATCTGATCATTTGATAAAACAGAATAACAAATAAACAATTGATCAGACAATTTAACTTATCATCATGGTGGCAGAGATCTGATCACATGACTGAAGTCAGGCGGAGTTGCGAAGTGCCATCACTTCCTTCCCGTCCGGTGGTTGTTCACGGAAGTTGTAGTGTTTGTATCATCTTCTGGACACAAGTCCGGGTTTGTCAGGCGTATGCATACTGTCTTAGCGGTGGCAAGTAGGCTTGATCTTACACGACCGTTATGCCTTGGTGGTATTCTGTAGAGCATCTGATAGGATGTTTCTTTGTTTTTCTGGTGGCCTGTACTAATTAGATGGTTCGTAGGCGCATTGTAGTTTGCCCTAGTCTCGCGATTGTAGATCCAAACTGGACGTGTTCTTTAATTCTCTTACCTAAATGCCTGATCGTTGGTCCAATGTACCTGGCCCGCACGGGCTGGTGAACCGGTAGATTAACGTTGATTGGCGATGATCAGGCACTCGACCTTTGAATCTCGGAACTATTGAAAGAGTGCTGGTGTAAACCTCATTCAGTTGAGCCCACATTAAAGGTGCTTTTGCGGGTTTGCTGTAGTCGACGCGTGCATGTCTTAGCCGCACTCAGACGTACCTACAAGGTTCAATTACAATTCATTAGCGAGTTTTATAGACAGGTTGGTGGCGTCGCATTACGATCTTCGCTTAGTCCATTGTTAGCGGATATTTATCTGGGAATGCTAGAAGACGATCCATTGAAACAGGTCATATCGGGTTTGAAACTGTATCGCTATTTTGTGGATGATATCTTGTAAATAAATGATCGGACCACCAAACCCCAGGATATAATCGACTGCTTCAACAATGCGCACCCTAATGTCACATTTACAGCTCTGGAAGTAAGCAACAATAAAATGCCTTTTTGGTCGCAAGTCTTATGTGAAGAACTGACGGATCAATCCAAATAAAATAATACAGGAAACTATATTAGACGCGACATTACATGGATTTTCATACCTTCGCCCCAGTCAGCCAAAATAACGCTGGTGCGAACACTAACCGATCAGGCATGTAAACTCTGCAGCGAAGACACCATAAAAGCCAAACTTGTACGAATCAAAGAAACATTTCTCGAAAATGGATATCCGTAATGATTTGTCGAGACCCATATGAGGCGATGCATACCAAAAATATCAAAACAAACCGTTGAAAAGAAACAGCTTTACTTGACACTTCCATTCAAAGGAAATAGTGCGGCTGAGACATGCACGCGTCGACCACAGCCAAGCTGCAAAAAGACATTTAATGCGGCTCAGCTGAATGTGATTTTTACGAGCAGACCTTTACTAGTTTCTAGATTCAAAGACCGAGTGCTTGATCATCTCCAATCAATGTTACTCTTCAAGGTTCACTTGCCCGTGCGGGGCCAGGTACATTGGACCAACGACCAGGCATTTAGGTAAGAGAATTAAGGAACACATCCCAGTTTGGCTCTACAATCGCGAGAATAGGACAAACTGCAGCTCAAGTACAAATCATCCAATCAACACAGGCCACCAGATAAAAAAAACCAACATCCTTTCTGATTCTCTACAGAATACCACCAGGGCATAACGGTCGTGTAAGATCAAGCCTACTTGCCACCGCTAAAACAGTATACATACGCCTGACAAACCCGGGCTTGTGTGTCCAGAGGAAGATGATACAAACACTACAATTTCCGTGACCGACCACCTGACGGGAAAGAAGTGATGGTACTCCCCAACTCCACCTGACTTCAGTCATGTGATCAGATCGCTGCCATCATTATCATAAGTTAATTTGTCTGGCCACTTGTTTCTTTGTTATACTGACGCTTGCAACAAACCTTACCCCAATGTATATTATGCTCAAAAGAACACGAGACCATAAGTGAACAATTGTTTTCGATGGTTCTCTTCCGACCATTACACTCATATTTAATGGTAAAATAATGAACTGAAACGGACTCATTGGCTCGAATTACATAGTTAATATTTAAATATTAATATTAATATTAATACTAATATTTTTATAGTATTCTCTAAAGCAGAATAGTAAAGATCCCAAATATGGTTTCGAAGTGTTTGATCAGTTACCTGTGTTAATGATGCTTAGTATTTAAGTGTGGAATAAAAGGTGTTTATTTCAAAACTTCCGGTGAATTTGCATGGCTATCCGTGGAACCGTCTTTTGGAGACTTGCCTCCATGCAGAGTATTTTCTCGAAAGGCTTCATCCCCACTTCCACGTCCCATCTGGCCTAGTACCGGTGCGACATATGAGCAGTTAAGCTATCAACAAATTCGCTCATCTGTAGGACTGCTATTATGTATAGTAAGGAATAGGCTGTCAGAGAGAGATGACATCATGTTATTGTTCCAAATCCTTCAACCCGGTTTCAACATCCGACTTCTGTTAAAAGGCACCATGGCTAAATTCGTTGTGCCACGGTCATTGCTGACTTACTGGGATCAATCGCATGATACGACTGAGGTGTAGTTAGACGGATCCGCTTCATATGACTTTTTCGAGGGTTTCCGTCTCAACTTATTGATCCTGTTCCAATATTGCTATTCTGTGTAAAACAAATGATGAACAATGATTTATCACTGGTTAGAAAGCAAATGCTTACCGATTAGCACTGGCTGTCAATCGTTTTGGGCTATGCTTTGCTCCATCGACGTGCAAAGTACTTCTCCAAGATTGTCAGGTACCTAACCCTGCGCTAACGCTTGGTGGTGATCTGCTAGAAGTCGTTCAGGAATTCAAGTACCTCGGCAGCTATATTGACACCCGTGGGATTGAAGATGAGGTTACGAACTGTATAGCAAAAGCTCGAGGTGCTTTTGCCAATCTCCGCCACCTGTGGCGCAGATGCGACATTACTCTCGCCCTGAAGGGCAGAGTTTATAACGCAGCCGTCCGTTCAACTCTCCTATATAGTTGTGAAACCTGACCGCTCAGGTCGACAGACATAAAGAGGCTCGTCGTATTCGCTCATCGCTGCCTTCACAGCTTAGCTCATGTCTGGTGGGAACACCGCGTGAGCAATCAGCTTGTTCGGTGTCGCGGATTTGGTGAAGGAAGAGCGAGTGAATCGCTCAGCACCATTATATCACGCACCAGGCTCCAATGGTTTGGACACGTGTTGCGCACCGACTTCCACGACGTGCATTGTTTGCGCGTTGTGGATGCGGTTGGAAGAGGAGGAGGAGGGGAGGACAAGCGGTGACTTGAGATGAAAACCCTCACTTCGAAGTTGGCATCGGTTGGTGCATCCCGACTAACTGTCTAGGGTCCTAAGTACGGTGAACACGTTTGGCTGGACACACCTGCTGATATGGCTTGGAGCCGGCTCCAGTGGTGTTTGTGTCGTGAGTTCCTTTGTCCATCATGCTCCTGCTTAGCATCCCCCTCCAATCACGATCTCAGTCGTAAGGCATAATACGATTATATTTTTACGGCAGCCAGCTGTTAGCTCTCCGGAGCGATGTCCATCCGTTACTGGGGACTCAGCCGGCGTGCCCCTGTTTGTTTTCCTTTGCTTGTCTTTTGTATTGCGGCACAATAGCTGATTTGTTTTCCACCTGCAGCTAACGTGTATAATGATGATAATAATGATGAAGCAAGTGCTTAGGAAGTCCTGTAGGATGGTTGGGGTGATTGCTATAAAACGCGTTGATAACTAACGATGATGTAAACGATAATCTCGAATGCAAACATCCAGGACAGCACGGGGCACAGTTATTGTTGAGGTATAACGTGAGAAAAGTGAAATATGATCGCTCATTCATGCGCCGCCTTCATGGGTTCATGTGACACATAAATCTGTTGTTTATTGTAATCCACCATGACGAAGTATTGGGAGCCAAGAGCAACATCTAATCGGTATTTTTGCAAAAGTGCGAATTACAGGAGGATACAATTAAGTTTGGGAGAGTGTTCCAGTGTTGGCAAACCAGGAGGAAATCGTGATTCGGTGGACAATTTAGACAGCTGTATTGTACACTGTTTCAAGAAGTTATCTCTGAGCTTGGTGTTATGGCTGTTTCAGCAAAGGGCGACCTACATGGCTGAGGTCACTGAGCATTTAGTGCACTAATAGGAGAATGCCGCGCAGCCTACGCTAGTGTCCGCTGAAAACTCCCAGCGACCTCAGCATTTGTTGGCCCTTGACATTCTTTATTGCCATTCGTTGTGGTGCCTCCAGCACATCTAGGTCAGGCTTCAAACAAGTTTGCGAAGCTCGGATGGTGTATTCAACCTGAAGGTGCACCTAGGAATTGTGCAGCATAGGGAAAGTTGATGGGTCAAAACCCCCGAATGCTATTCGCTGCAGCCTGACCTGCTGATTGCATCGTTTCGCAGCTGCCTCAGCCTGTTTTGAATAGTCGCGGTCATTCTATACGAGCACACCAAAGTCACGTTACTGGGAGCTGGTCTGCAATCTGTGCGCCCCAAGGCAATACCTCTAGTCATGTCTATGGCGCAGTTGCACAACGCGATATTTGTCTGCACTGAATGGTAGGGAATTCTGAACGGAATAGTTTCAAGTCGTGTCAAGAGAGCACTGGAGCCCTTCGTAGTCATCTGGTCCTCTGGTCGCTCACCACATCTTGATATCTGCGAATAATTGGAAAGCAACATCAATTGGTCTCACTGGATCATTTATGAGTACTAAGAATGGACGCGGCTCTAGCACTGAGCGTTGCGGTGCATCGCACCGATATTGTCGGACTCCCATCTCTAAGCAACGTTCCTAAACGAGCTAACACCTGCGTCGTCACTTGCCAAAGATACTTTCAGAACCACTTTGGTTCATCTTTCGCAGCAGTATATGAGTTACAAAACCAAATCTTCTAACGTCCTGACTAAGAAACACAGAGAAGCCATCAAGGAATTAAGATCAAATCCTGATTTAATTATCTATAGACCTGATAAATGCCTCCGAATGGGTACTGATGGATAGATGCGACTACGTTTCCAAAACACAGTCCATTTTGCAAGATAAGAGTAAGTTCTTTTGTGAAACGGTACAGAAGGATAAAACCGCGCAGGATGAGTTTAAAATCACTCAAGTGTTGAAGGAGCTGAAGCGTATGAACCAAATAGATAGCGTGCTACTGGAGCAGCTAACGCCAGTGGGTTCCCATCCTCCACGTCTTTATGGACTACCTAAAGTACATAAACCACAAGTCCCTCTGCGTCCGATAATCGACATGTCAGCCTCGGCTACTCACTCGGTTGCGAAATGGCTTGCGGGTTTGCTCGAACCAGTACGCAAGGAGTTATGCACATACACCGTGAAAGACACATTCGAATTTGTGAAACGAGTAGAATGCATGAAAGTAAACGACAAACTGATGCTCACACTGAACGTTAAGTGACATTTTTCGAACATTCCATTGATGTAACCTGTCAATTTTTATGTGATTACATGAATGAAAAGAACATAGATGTGGGTATTCCGGTGAGGAAACTGAAGGAATTAATTTTACGATGTACCTTCAACCGACAATTTTTATTTAATGGAGTCTACTACAGACAGATTGACGGTGTCGCGATGGGGTCCCCCCTAGGACCACTCCTTGCTGATATTTTCCTCGCTATGATTGAGCGTGAAGCTATACGACCCATCATCGCTTCGTTTGATTTCTATTGTCGTTATATGCATGATACGTTTATATTCTGCGATTCAAACACCAATGTTTCCAAACGGTTAAATCAGTTAAACGGTGTTCATCCATCGTTGAAGTTCACTATCGAAACCGAAGAGATGGTAAGCTAGCCTTCTTGGACGTGTTGCTAAGCCGAAGAAATGACGGTTCATTGGAAAGAAGTGTATTCCGGAAGGCCACTTGGGTAGGCCAATATACACATTTTCTGAGCTTTGTACCCTTGAGGTACAAACGTAATCTTGTTCGCTGCTTGTATTTTCGTGCTACGAAAATTTGCAGCCAAGAGACGCTAGAGGCCGAAAAGATCCGTATTCTCAAAACGCTGCAAGATAACGGTTATCCGACACCATTCATCAAAAAGTATGCAGTGATCCGCGATAGCCCTGAAGTGATTACTACTGTCCCTAAGAAGGACGTGTTTCTATCAGTTCCCTTTAAAGGCGATGTTGCCTTTGATCTGTTGACCAGAAGAATTTCCACTGCAGTGGCTAGAACCTTCCCGGCCGCATGCCCACACGTCCTTGCGGAAACAGCTCCCTTTATAGCCCAACGCATTAAAGACAGACTTCCGGTTCAGTCCCAATCTTACATCTTATATCAGTTTACCTGCGCCTGTGGTGCGAGGTACGTGGGACACACAACCAGGCGTCTGTCTAAACGCATTGCGGAGCACTGCCCAGCGGCTTTGCGGAAAGGCATCGTCAGTCGCCCCAACAGTTCCATCCTGGAACATCTGGTGGAAAGCGGACACCGAATTAGGACCGCTGATGCCTTCCAAGTACTTTATGTAGTACAACCACGGTACACTAAAGGTCTTAGAAAGCAAATCTTACGGACGGCCGAAGCGATTGAGATTAGAATATTTCAACCGGAATTATGTAAGCAAAACGTCTTGCTGCAAGAGCTTCTTCTACCCTGGCTCTAGTTGGCTCGCTTATTTTCACCACTCCAGGTACCTACAATGGTCGGATAATGCACTTGGCATCCCACCGATCAACTAACACGTGCTTTGTCACATGTGTTGTTAATGGACTTTATTGATCAATACTTTTGAGTTTCTGTATGTCGTGATTTCAATATTCCCAACACTTTGGCTTCATCAGCCGTTTGCTTTGTGCTTTTCCATTTTATAATTGTAAATGCCTGAGGAGATTTAGCGAAAAGAGTACCCTTCGCAACGTTGTGTTCTTGTATTTCCATGGGTATAATCTACGAATAGAAAATCTTTTTATCCAACCTGAGATTTTTTCGCCACTACCGCAGTTCCGAAGCTTTTGAATTTTATGGTCCAAACGATCAAACACTTTTGAGAATTTCAGCTAGATGACATCGATCCAGCATCAACTGCTTCAACTGAAGTGATCTTGAAGACCATTGGTCTTTTGTGCTCGACAACCAGGGGAATATGCTATGATCTAATTCAGTATGGCTTAGTGTTGTCAAAAATGTAGGTGATCTGTGGAATAAGATTCACTTTGTAATATCCCGGAAGAAATGTGGCATAATTTGGATTGGCAGATATGTGTGGACACTTTTCCATGTGAACGTTTAAATTTCCATCATTCATGAACTGAATCATGCTGATAGCAACTGCCATTCCCTCTTGCCGGTATGCATGTATTTGCAGAAAGGATAGTCAGTGAACCACCGCAGAAATTTTAAACTCCACGTTGTTGGTGTACTCTCACGGAGGTTACTGCTTGACAGAAGTTTCAATTTCATTGAGCTATACCCAAATTGTCAATTGTGGCCTCCCTCCCTCACAACCGCCTTCGTAAACAGACACATTAACTTGGTGGTCACATCACTGAGGAAGTTGCTTCAGCAACGCCCTTGTGGCATTTCTCAGGCGCAACCGTGTATGGTGACGGCGGGATGTCAGCCTGACAGTGGATGAGTGGATGTATACAACTGCGATGAGGCCACTATTTTTGTATGCATCAAAAACCTGACCAGTTCGTAGGGAAGACGTTAAACGCTTGACCATGTTTAATCACCAGAACTTTGCGTAGTATTGTTTACGTCTGGCTGGAACGCTGTGTGAGCAATTCTGAGGTCCGCTAGTTGGTTTTTGGCGAGGACCCTTCTGGTGTCTCACATTTCCTCAGTGCTTGAACCGTTAGCGCTTTCAAATTCCTGCTTACGGAAATCATGTTCTTCCCTGGATCTCTAACGCTACCATGGTAAATCCAACGGGCGAAAACAACCCCAAATGCTATTGTTCATTAGGTGACCAGTCCTGAATCAGTCAGTGGCATCCGACTCTGTGTACTCATCTGTTATGTTATCAGCTGATTTGGGATTGATCACACAGCGAAGAGTACGCAACTTTTAGGTGTGTTTGCACCCGCCGGATGCAATTTGATAGCGCTAAGCACCATCTTGAGAGATTTATGGAGAAACATGATTTCCTTTAGGAGGATTTTGAAAGCGCTATGGATGCAATTGACAAAGAACATGTATTGCTTGACTGTGGAAATTGAATCGCTTACGTTGACTAGGTTTCGTCCTCCGTATACCCGTTGATCGCCTCCCTCTGTGTGCATTATACGCCGTGGCTGAACCAAGTTGGGCAGAGAGCACGAGATTACTAGTCGATGAGGTGGCATAAAGATATGAAAAAATGGACTGAGAGACTTGCTCAGACTGGTACGTGGATGGGGACCGCCTGATGGCCTACACTAGTAATTGTAGACTGTGTCTGACATGGCGCAGTCACGCCATCAGTGGCGTTCCTGCACTCCGTTTCTTGCATCCAGCTGTTAATATTCATTCCATTCCGATCAGTTTTGCACACTTCTGCGCTGTTCCCATTGAATTTGTATTCTATTTTCGTTCAGTGTCAATTTCTTACCGTTGTTATTTTTTGGTATTCTGGCGATGTGACTCGTGGCGACTGGATCCATCGCCTTGCGGTGTCTCGATCGAAATTGTTTACCTGAACCTAAATGAAAGAACCACACCGCGAAGTAGACATTTGAGCTGATATTAAAGTCTGTGGCGTTCTACGAACCCTTGAGCATTTATAACTGCAGTGAAGCTGGTACTTCTGATTGGTTACTTCGCGCTGTCACCTGTTCATCGTGAATCTGGTAGTTGCCGGGCAGCTCACGTCCGACCGGATTTTAGTGGATCAGGGATATAACTATATATATATATATATATATATATATATATATATATATATATGCAAAGGTCTTCGAATAGACATATTGCCATCAAAAACCATGCGATTAAAACGAAGGTGCAGAAATAGTAAAGGAAAACACAATACAATAATGTCCATGGTTTCGTCAGAGGGCGAGATACTACCCGGTTGCCCAAGCCGAAGTAGGGTGTTGACTTAGGGGACACCACCCGAGCCTTTGGCTGAATAGGCTGCCCGCAACGTAGCGGAGCGAATTCAGGGAATCGCGTCCATTTGGAGCCGGCTACTGATTGCTCAGTTCATACGCCTTTCTCTTGCTCATTTGTCAAACAGGGGCGCAATGCTCCCCAAAATTACAGCACAAAGTTGCTGGATTACAATGTTTCGCCAGGAGGAAGCAAGGGGCAGTGAATTTATTTAGTGGAGAATCACATCCGCCACGTCACAGTGTTGTTAAACGGACATATGTGGCTTTTTATAGGGAGAACGCTTGCCAGGCGGAAATGCACCACCTCCTGGAGCACTGCCGCCGAACGATTTGCTGGAACGAGAAAATCCCGAACCACCTAGCTGGCACCACGAGAAGGTTGTTCTGCAAGACAGCCAGTCTTTTAGGGAAGGTGCAAACGCAATTTTACCGACCGTTTCAAGGAAAGACAAAAGTTCTATTCGGCTCATATGGTTCGCAGCTTGTCCACTTCATCTCTTAGTTACCTTTCACCATTAAACGGGCAAACAGCACAAACATCTACCGCATAAACTATAAACTTTTGTGCCCTTGATATCGTCGTTCCATCTTGTGAACGAAACGGTTGGTCATAGCAACTCGCAACAACATTCAACGCTGACATCTCTGTTGTGAGCTTAGGCTGGTCCGTGTTCGGTTGGATCCCGCAGGGTGATTGGGGGATCATTTTGTAACACTGCTGCCGCAAACGGATTGCGACGTGTAATCTCAACGTGGACCATGACTCACATTTAAGTCAATCTTGGTTACTGCGATCACTGGGACCCTAACCGAAGCCGAAGGAAATTAAGTGTTTGCCTCCCGAAAACACTGTACCCCACAACGCGTTTCGATGTCAATTAATCTCATCAAGTCGAGGTAGCAAGTCTCGCTTTACATTGAACTAAATCTTGTCCCATTCAATCCCTCGGATCATAACAGATGAAAGGATAGCTACTGGGTGTTATCCACCTTAACACACGGCACTTCATGACTGATTTTGAACTTATGTGCTCTCATTAGGTAGAAGGTTACGGGCACCAGAACCCGGGATCACGGGGCTCTTAGCCGAGTCCTCCATGTTTAAATCACAGAGTACCTGCTGCCTCTACTTAATGAGAGCAAATAAGTTCGACACCTGTTGTAGAGTGCAGTGTTTTCGGGCGGGCAACACTCAAAATGCGGGTGTTTCCAAAAAAAGACTGTCAACTGTTATTTCGTTGTATGTCAGAACCCGCGATGCTGGGATATATATATATATATATATATATATATATATATATATATATATATATATTAAATACCACATCGGACAACATACCACGAGCAAGCAAGCAAATACCCAGAGAACACTGTTACAACGGAGATTTGCGATCTATGTAATTATAGAAAAGGCGAGTCACATAAATGCATTTTCGTGGATCAAACGACAAGAATGATGTTTCGTTGTACAGAATAAACGCATGTTTTGTGGCTTTGTGAGGATATTTGGACTCTGTGCATACCCCCAAGTAGTTACTTTCTTGTGTACCTCCTGGAAAATGTTGTTTGTTCGTTTGCTTTTGCACTGTATCAAACTTGAGCAGTTTCGTATCACTTCATTCGGTTCCGTGGCCCCTCCATCCTGGGTTTTTTCGGGCTACTTTGACTCTAACCTCAATAATCTACATCAGAACAAGGTGCAACGTTCATCCACGCATCTGTGTACATCCTCGCATATCAGCTTTCGTTGATTCTATGGGGAAATGCTTGTCTTAAATAGTGAGGGCGGACTTCCACAAGTTCCACTAACACGTTTTCAAGATAGGTAACTTCTAGCATATAGACAACAAGTAATAAGAAAGACGAGACAAATCAACTCGACAAACACGGTTGCGATTTTTCCAATAGGTTATCAACTTGCCCCAACAAAATCACAGATTATCACCTGAATGCACTGTGGCCCACTAATTTAGCACTCACTACTTGGAACTGTCACGCCATCTGTGGACTGAAGTACATTGTCACCGTTTGAGTTATGTCATCTCAATTGGATCGCAAGCTGGATATGCTGATTGTCGATCCGGAACGGCACCAGATGCCCTTTCCGTCCTCTTGGTGCTGTCAGTGGTGCGTATTTCCTCGATCCCCTTCAGGGAACCGGACCTATTACCGCCAGTGCCTTGCACTTGCCAGCAGCTTATGCCATCGGTCCATTTAGGACCATGTCTGACCATCATCGATTGATATCTAATTGGAATAAAGCCTGACGTATGAGCACCACTGACGAAACGGCCGTCTGGTGTTTTCCCGGACTGGCAGTTGGCGTGTCGAGCTTGTAATCTAATTACAATGAACTGAGTAACGCTCACAAATTTCCCTACTCGTGGCTGCTATTATTGTTGCTGCTACCTTTACCACTGTTTTGGCTACTTTGCGACCTAAAAACCGTTACTTGTCGCGAAACGGGAATCACAACAACGGGACAAGTGACACCTCGTAGCCGAACGTCAACTCCGACCAACGTGTTTCACTCTGTCTAGACGAAATTACTGCTTGTCTGTGTCTGGAACGCTACGAAGCATTGATGTGCAAGTGGTCTGTACCATTTCTCTTGCCTAATGGTGCGAGGCGGGCAGCATATTGTGCGATCGCACGTCTCCTAATCATTGCACCAGAGAAGACAAAACAATCCATAACCTGTGTGAACAAAATCTAGATCGTCTGGGCAATAATGGACAACAGATACTGACTCAACGGTTACCGATACAGTTCGGAAAGGACAATATCAACCGCATTTTGGTCGAGGGGTTTGCATGAATGAGGTGTAGAAAGTCCCACAAGTCTAAGCATTAGAGCACCTTGACCCGAAGACGTCAAGAAGAGGCATATTATAAGTGGAGTTCCCAACAACTTGGAAAAGCAATAACTGAAAAATTTAAGACCAGTCAGTGGTTATGCAGACGAACTTGAAAAAGTCGTGTTAATTTGAATTTGTGCCTGAAAACGGAGCTGGAATTTCGTTAAGTTTGTTTAGCTTGACACAATTTTAAGTACGCAGAGTGGGATCCTATTGTTGATCAAACGTTGAGAACTTCCGTTCAAATATGGTTAAATTGTCTCACCAGAAACTCCAAAATCATTCGACCATGGGTATTACGTCTCTCTTTGTCCACCACATGCGACAGGTTCAGCCTGCGTAACTCGGAATACAGATTTCCTTGTTAACGCGATTGAATAGCTAACTCCATGCACCCGCGTGTTTCTTTGCACTGACGGTCTACCTGGATCCCTTGAATTGTCCAATGTTGACTGGTATCGCTTTATACGTAGAAATGACACAATTTATTATCGGTCATATTGGTAGAAGTGCATAGATCAAGTCAGTCTTTAGATGACAATAAGCATCTAATTAGTCTACACTATCAAAGACAATTCGGTTATTCCAGGCCAGTCACCTTGTTCAAAAGGAACCCACTGCAACCACTGGCATCACCTCTACATACTTCCCCATCAACCGACTTAACAGGGGAGGCAAACTTATCCTGTGCTTCTCGGACTTTGTTAATGTCTTTTACGTGAGTCACTGGCCGACTTATCGCATGTTTGACATGTCTGGGCTATAACGTCTTGAGATCTCTGAGTTGAATTTTTAACTGGCCTCATACACACGTGTGAAAGACGCACAAAAGGATGGAACAGTTATAAACATCCAACAAAGGGAAATACCTTTTGTAAATGTCTCGCATTTCTTTATTATACATCCGTGTATGTATCTATCCATCGCAATGAGGCTGAACCTTACCGTGGTGCAATGGTTTGCGTGCCTCCGCTAGCTATGCTGGGTGGTGCATTTTTGCACCTTCAGAGCCACTCATACCAAATTGGTCAATGATTAGAG
>OX104069.1:109290947-109364749 GCA_944474145.2 Dicrocoelium dendriticum
ACTTTGGTTTCAGTCGCTGGCAGGTGCCGTTCGATGACGCGGTCTGCTAGATCTGCAATTGCGGTGATTGGCAAGTCACCTGCTACTGCAAGGATAGCCTGTGTGCTTTCTGGGAGACGTTGCATCCACATTTCGCGGAGAATACCTTCATCCATGCTGGATGTGCCTAGGAGCTGTTGCATTTCGCGCAACAAGGCTGAAGGCATCCTATCTCCTAGCTGCAGATCAGTAAATAGTTGCTGCAGACGGACCTTGTCAGAAGGCGTGATTCGCTGAATAATAGCCTGTTTAAGTGTCTCATATTTCATTACTAGAAGGGGGCAGATTATGATGTCTCTCACCTGCGAGGATATACTATAAGGAAGGCAAGGTATTAATTGATTATACATGGCGAAATCAGAAGAAAGCTTACGAATATAAAATGCGGATTCTAAATGCAAAAACAATAATAAAGGATCATTCTCCCAAAAAGGAGGGGCCAATGCAACCGAATTCACCATGGCAGGCTGAACGGCGTTAACCGCGCATGGAGACCGCTTATCCTCTAGATTATCCATTGCAAAAAGCAGATAAAATATGTGGTAGGTGAGAAAACAATATGATCACAAGTAATGCATCACAAAATCATTGGAACGAGCTCACCAGCATGAAAGTGCAAAATGGCTGGCGGCGTGTTCCTGACAGGGGGTCACCAATTGTTGTGCGTAACCTGGGATACTAGTCGGTAAACAATGACACGTAAGACGTGTCAAATACGACAGTATAGAAGTTGGAGGAGACTGAACCCAACGTCTATTGTGCAGGCTACAAGAATAGGAAGCGAATCAGACAGCGCGAGAAACGTGCAGCGAGGCACTCACCAAAACGGTTTGTGACAACGAATGTGCAGTCAGTTAAACAAATGGACGTTTCGAAGGTTAAAACAACCATAAAATCCAATGTTACAAGATGCTGAAAGAGCATGTTTTCTGTTGCACTACATGGGCCTCCCCTAGAAGACTGAAGGATGGAAGCCTTCGATGGCGCTGTTAGTGGGGGGAACGGAAGGTGAGGATGTCGACATCAATCGCTTATGCTCACATTCCTGAGGATAACAAACAGTTAAAATGCTCCGGCATATTTAAAGACACAAGCTACATTCATACAAAATTACATACGTATATACACTCATACACTTACATACACTTTTATGCCAAACACATACTTTTTGTATATTTTTGATCACGTTATGTTAGCTAAGCATGATCATGCCCGTAAAGGTGTGCCTCGCCTTGTCGACAATAAAAATTTATTTATTTATTTATTTACCTTCAGATCCTTCTTCACCGATGCGAAGTCCAGATAAGGACCATTAGGCATACGTCGGATTACAAGCGAGTCATCCACCATGGCTGCTACGCGTGAGGCGGGAAAATGTTTAAACATCTTAATGCATTTAAACCCCATGGTAAATTGATTACCAATTGAGATCGTAGAAATTTAGCAAGCATCCTCTATTATTAATAAATAACACCATGGGTTAAATGTCCCCAAATCTACCTCACAACACCTGCAACCCTATGTACCGGAATAACACTGCCGAAGGAGTGTTATTTCCGGGACCGACACATCCGACACATCCATTTAAACCACTTAGTAAAATGATTACCAATTGAGGCCGTAGGATTTCAGCAAGCGTACTCAATCATTAATAAACAACACTATCAGTTCAATGCCGCCAAATCTACATCACATCACTTGCAACCCTATGTACCGGGATAACACTGCCGAAGGAGCGTTATTTCCAAGTGGCAGGTAGGACGCTCTCGTTATTTCCAAGTGGCTCCCCAGCAGCTGTCTTGCCCAATGACACTGAACTTCAGTGGAATAGGATCGCGGCCGCCATGCATGACGCAGGAGCATCTGTTTGTGGCACTATCAGTCGTCACCGCACTAGTCACTGGATATCCGAGAGATCCGTGAACCTGTTGGAAGCTAGAAGACACCTCCCGGCAGGTTCTGAACACAATGTGACCAGACGGGCTATTAGGCGTGAACTAAAGCGGAGCAAACGTGCTGACAAGGAAGCCTGGTGGACCAGTCGGGCTCAAGCAATGGAGGAGGCAGGGGTAGTAGGCAATTACCGCAAGCTCTTCCAGCTAATCCGCACAACTGGTCCCAGAAAACCAGGCGTCAGTGAGACAATCAGTGACAGCGCGGGTGCGC
This sequence comes from Dicrocoelium dendriticum, assembly GCA_944474145.2. Lineage (NCBI taxonomy): Eukaryota > Metazoa > Platyhelminthes > Trematoda > Plagiorchiida > Dicrocoeliidae > Dicrocoelium > Dicrocoelium dendriticum. The sequence continues at coordinate 109,293,153 of OX104069.1, forward strand.
TGACACACAATAAGGAGCGCCGTATAGCTGGTTGGGCTGAACACTTTTAAGATCAGTTCAGCTGGTCCCCTTCTTCCGGAACTCTTCCTACTCAGATGATGCAGGACGTGCCATGGACGGTTAGTTTAGAGCCCTCGTCAGAGGCCGAGGTCCGAAACGCGATCACAGCCCTTAATCGTTTTCGTGCCGCTGGCCCGGATTCCCTCCCACCTGCACTATTTAATGATGGAGGTGAGGTCCTCTGCAGGGCACTGCCCTCCCTTTTCGAACGTATCTGGAACGAAGAGTGTGCCAGCTAATTAGAGCGAATCGATTATAGTGGCAATATACAAGAAGGGCAGTCGCACATGCTGTGCGAACGACAGGGGTATTAGCCTAACGCCAGTTGTGACAAAATTACTGGCCTCGATTGTCGTTCGTCGCTTTACTGCACAACGGGAATCTCGGAGTAGGGAAGAGCAGGCCGATTTTCGCCCAGGACGTGACTGTATGGACCATATATTCACTTTGCGGCAGGTGCTAGAGCAGCGCCACGCATACCGCAGACCGACAATAGCTGTGTTCCTCGACTTCAAGAGTGCGTTCGATTCAGTCGATCGATCGATTCTGTTCGAATTACTTGCGCGAAAAGGTGTTCCCATGAAATATGTGAACATCCTTCGTGCTCTATGCTCGAACACCACAGGCCGCGTCAGGGTCTACGGTGTCCTGTCGGATAGCTTTTCGACTACAAGTGGCGTTCGTCAGGGTTGTCCGATTTCCCAGTTTTTGTTCAATTTCGTCGTGGATTCTAACATGGAGTGTTCTTTGGCGGAATCTCATGATTTATGCGTTGAAGTGCTGCCTGGTGAAAGGTTAGTTGGTCTAGATTATGCGGACGATATCGTCTTGCTTTTCGACAATTTTGAGGCGGCACAGTCAACCCTGAATAGCCTACCCAGAGTGGTTCCATTGTTTGGTATGCACTTCGCACATTCAAAGTGCAAAATGTTGCTGCAGCACAACCAGCCACTTGATGACCCCTTGACGCTTGCTAACGAGGAACTCGAGGTGGTTGATCAATTCATTTATCTTGGCAGCTGCATCAGCAATGATGGGCGCATAGAAACTGACGTGAGCTCACGCATTGCAAAGGCCAGAGCTGCCTTCTTGAACCTGCGTCATCTTTGGCGACAGAAGGGAGTTTCTCTCCGTCTGAAAGGCCGTGTATACAAGGCCACAGTGAGGTCCGTTCTGCTCTATGGTAGTGAAACTTGGCCCCTTCGGTCTGAAGATCTGAGGCGCCTTCAAGTCTTTGATCATCGTTGTTTGCGAGGCATTGCTGGTGTCGGATGGCACCAGCGTGTCCGCAACGATGATGTGCGTAGGCGAGTTCTAGGTAGTGATAATCATGCTAGTACCCTAGAACAACAGATAGCATTGAATAAGTTGCGTTGGCTCGGGCACGTGCTACGCATGCCTGGTCACCGCTTACTTAGGAGGACCTTGTTCAGTCAACCAGGTGTAGGATGGCGCAAGGCTCGAGGTGGACAGAAGTTGACTTGGCAGCGGGAAATGAAGTCACTGACAACTAAACTGGGTGCCGTTGGTCCGTCTCGCCTTCCAGGTTGGAGTCCACGTGACTCACCTTGTGCTTGGCTTGAGACTTTACAGGACATGGCTCGCAACCGACACCAGTGGCGCGTCTGCTGCCGTCTCCTAATCGGATTGTCTGTTTAAAGTGTGTTTGGTGCTGAGTTATCTGCGGGGTAATGGCTGATTATGACGCGTGGCAGTGAAAGCCGCAAGGAAGCTGTCTCGCCGATGCCGCCTTATCTTTGCACGATAGCCAGCTGTTTGTGACGGAATGTTGTCTACACAAGGTGTAGGCGCCTTGACCCTGAATGTTTGCTTAGTGCATTAAGGTTTTCAGGTAAGTCCCCATTCTCTCCCTTTTCTTATTCTTTATTACATAGGTCCTCATGGTTGTATGGCAGCGAAGCATCAGTTCAAATGGCTGATGTACTGCTGTTGATGATGATGATGACGTCTTCCTCCGCACCGAAGCAATGCGGCGCCCTTTCCAGCCTCCGTACACTGGCTATTTCAGAGTGTTGCAAAGTGACTCGAAACATCTTACTCTAGACCAGAATGGTCACCGAACAACGGTGTCCACCGACCGGCTCAAAGCTTTCTTCGACGAACCACTTGCAACCCATCCTGACGCTATAACAAAACCACCCGCGCCTACGGTGACTTCCAGTGCAACAGCCTCATAACACTTGTCTATGTCGGATTCATTATCTGAATACTTGGTCCTCCCCACCCAAATTGAAAGTTCCGGCCTCTGATTGAGTTTTGCCTCTATGACTCCACTACCAAGGCTTTCAGCTCACATTAACGTCTGCCTCACTCATTCGCATCCCTGCCTGTTCTATTCAATATATGGCTTCGTTCTACTATCACTCCATGACTACACCGTACTCTGTAGTGTTCACTTCTCCCGCCTATCGGACCGATGTTTTTCTATTCTACCCGCACCAGCTTCTGGCCAACTGGACATATTCGGTTCTTATTCACTCCTATACTTAACCCTACTCAAATGTATATTGGCTGCGGCACCTCTTCTGGTCAATATCATCATCATCATCAACAGCAGTACATCAGCCATTTGAACTGATGCTTCGCTGCCATACAACCATGAGGACCTATGTAATAAAGAATAAGAAAAGGGAGAGAATGGGGACTTACCTGAAAACCTTAATGCACTAAGCAAACATTCAGGGTCAAGGCGCCTACACCTTGTGTAGACAACATTCCGTCACAAACAGCTGGCTATCGTGCAAAGATAAGGCGGCATCGGCGAGACAGCTTCCTTGCGGCTTTCACTGCCACGCGTCATAATCAGCCATTACCCCGCAGATAACTCAGCACCAAACACACTTTAAACAGACAATCCGATTAGGAGACGGCAGCAGACGCGCCACTGGTGTCGGTTGCGAGCCATGTCCTGTAAAGTCTCAAGCCAAGCACAAGGTGAGTCACGTGGACTCCAACCCGGAAGGCGAGACGGACCAACGGCACCCAGTTTGGTTGTCAGTGACTTCATTTCCCGCTGCCAAGTCAACTTCTGTCCACCTCGAGCCTTGCGCCATCCTACACCTGGTAGACTGAACAAGGTCCTCCTAGGTAAGCGGTGACCAGGCATGCGTAGCACGTGCCCGAGCCAACGCAACTTATTCAATGCTATCTGTTGTTCTAGGGAGCTAGCATGATTATCACTACCTAGTACTCGCCTACGCACATCATCGTTGCGGACACGCTGGTGCCATCCGACACCAGCAATGCCTCGCAAACAACGATGATCAAAGACTTGAAGGCGCCTCAGATCTTCAGACCGAAGGGGCCAAGTTTCACTACCATAGAGCAGAACGGACCTCACTGTGGCATTGTATACACGGCCTTTCAGACGGAGAGAAACTCCCTTCTGTCGCCAAAGATGACGCAGGTTCAAGAAGGCAGCTCTGGCCTTTGCAATGCGTGAGCTCACGTCAGTTTCTATGCGCCCATCATTGCTGATGCAGCTGCCAAGATAAGTGAATTGATCAACCACCTCGAGTTCCTCGTTAGCAAGCGTCAAGGGGTCATCAAGTGGCTGGTTGTGCTGCAGCAACATTTTGCACTTTGAATGTGCGAAGTGCATACCAAACAATGGAACCACTCTGGGTAGGCTATTCAGGGTTGACTGTGCCGCCTCAACATTGTCGAAAAGCAAGACGATATCGTCCGCATAATCTAGACCAACTAACCTTTCACCAGGCAGCACTTCAACGCATAAATCATGAGATTCCGCAAGAGAACACTCCATGTTAGAATCCACGACGAAATTGAACAAAAACTGGGAAATCGGACAACCCTGACGAACGCCACTTGTAGTCGAAAAGCTATCCGACAGGACACCGTAGACCCTGACGCGGCCTGTGGTGTTCGAGCATAGAGCACGAAGGATGTTCACATATTTCATGGGAACACCTTTTCGCGCAAGTAATTCGAACAGAATCGATCGATCGACTGAATCGAACGCACTCTTGAAGTCGAGGAACACAGCTATTGTCGGTCTGCGGTATGCGTGGCGCTGCTCTAGCACCTGCCGCAAAGTGAATATATGGTCCATACAGTCACGTCCTGGGCGAAAATCGGCCTGCTCTTCCCTACTCCGAGATTCCCGTTGTGCAGTAAAGCGACGAACGACAATCGAGGCCAGTAATTTTGTCACAACTGGCGTTAGGCTAATACCCCTGTCGTTCGCACAGCATGTGCGACTGCCCTTCTTGTATATTGCCACTATAATCGATTCGCTCTAATTAGCTGGCACACTCTTCGTTCCAGATACGTTCGAAAAGGGAGGGCAGTGCCCTGCAGAGGACCTCACCTCCATCATTAAATAGTGCAGGTGGGAGGGAATCCGGGCCAGCGGCACGAAAACGATTAAGGGCTGTGATCGCGTTTCGGACCTCGGCCTCTGACGAGGGCTCTAAACTAACCGTCCATGGCAGGTCCTGCATCACCTGAGTAGGAAGAGGTCCGGGAGAAGGGGGCCAGCTGAACTGATCTTAAAAGTGTTCAGCCCAACCAGCTATACGGCGCTCCTTATTGTGTGTCAGCGCACCCGCGCTGTCCTTGATTGTCTCACTGACGCCTGGTTTTCTCGGACCAGTGGTGCGGATTAGCTGGAAGAGCTTGCGGTAATTGCCTACTGCTCCTGCCTCCTCCATTGCTTGAGCCCGACTGGTCCACCAGGCTTCCTTGTCAGCACGTATGCTCCGCTTTAGTTCACGCCTAATAGCCCGTCTGGTCACATTGTGTTCAGAACCTGCCGGGAGGTGTCTTCTAGCTTCCAACAGGTTCACGGATCTCTCGGATATCCAGTGACTAGTGCGGTGACGACTGATAGTGCCACAAACAGATGCTCCTTCGTCGTGCATAGCGGCGGAGATTCTATTCCCCTGAAGTTCAGTGTCATTAGGACAAGACAGCGAGAGTTCCGTATGCAGTGCTTCTTGATAGGCTTGCCTGACAGAGGGCTGGGACAATTTCTCCGTTGCCAATCTGGGGAGACGGTTTGTGCGCCTTCCGTTAAAGTTCTTGGAGAAACGTCAGCGCACCAAGGCATGATCAGAGTTGACACAGGTACTCCAGTACGAGCGTCAATCCAGGATGGAACCGCGCCACCTGTAACTTATGGCCATGTGATCAATTTGGGTCCTTCGCTGGCCAGCTGCAGGTGGACGCCAAGTGGCACTTCGGCGCCCACTGTGTCTAAAAGCAGTGCTAGTAAGAAACAACTGGTGCTCCGCACATGGTTGCAGCAGGCGCTCGCCGTTGTCAGTCCGTTCGGCGTTAAGTCCATATTTACCACCCAGCTGAGCTTCTGAAGTGCTCAGACGCCCTACTTGTGCGTTCATATCCACTGCAATTACTATAATATCTGAAGTAGTAGTACCGCGTAGCAAGGCGTTCAGTTCGTGATAGAAAGTGTCCTTGACTGCATTAGAACTGCAGTCGGTGGGGGCATAAGCAGAAATCACAAACAAACAGCGTTTTCTACTACTTCGCGAATTCACCTTAGCTGATGTCGTCAAACGGGCTGCACATAAACGGCTGTTCACCGGAATCCAATCAATCAACGATGACTCAGTCTTGGAGCTGAGAATGATACCTACACCAGCTTGACCCGTGAGTGCCGCATCGGCGTCTCCGGATCCGTGCAATCAATAACGAGAGGATAAGCCGGGTGCAATCAGTTCAATAACCCCATTAGGGTCATTAATCCCAGTTTCGGACACACAACACACATCAACACCCAGTGTATCCAAGGTGCGTGCGAGTGCAGCCTGCTGACCTGTTCGTCTTAGAGTGCGGATGTTGAATGTCGCCATGGAAACAGGACAGCGTGGCATTATAAGGGACTTTTGCCGATAGGCGTCCGATAGGTGCTGTGGGATGGTGGCTGCAGACGGTACTACTCCAGTGGCACTTCGGTTGCTAGGAATTATAGAAGGAAGGTTAGTAATAGGGGCCGGGATGGGAGTAAGAGAAAAAGGTGGAAAAGAAATAAGGGAGGGGCCAGCAGTAGCAGGTTTTCGCTTACCCGCCCTGCTGTATGCAGCAGATAAGGCGACCCTTGATAATCTGCTCGACGGCCGATGCAGGATGAAGTTTATGTTTGAAGAAAATGTTATGGTTGGATGTGGGCTGGGATACTGCCAGGGCGCCCAGATCTAGACAGGAGAACGATTAGGGTCCTCATCCAAAGCCCTTGGCTCAAAAGCCTGTCCGCAAGGCAGCGGGGTGGCAGTGATTTAGTTTTACAGAAATGGACGCCATCCCATTTCAAGCCCCCAACCTGGAGGACCAAGAGACTGAGTTTGTCTGACCTCTCACCATTGACCAACCTGGTAGGAGTAGCTCTCAAGATGCTCGGAGGCATCACCCAGTATAGCTCAATGGGCCATTAAGGTACGCAAACCGTCGCACCACGTTAAGGTCCAGTCTCGTTGCGACGGCTAGAGCTGGAGGAAGACGTGAGTGCAGGTAAAGAGTCCGCTGTGTAATTGTACCTCTCTTATCTGCTTATGGGGCGGAGTCGCTTGTAGTGAACCTTTGCGTTGAACTACGGAAGAACGCACGCTAAGCGGAAGCATAACCGACGAGGCGGAGTAAAACGAATCCTCCTGGCGACCTTGGCTTTGTGCCGTAAACTAGCTCTGATGATGTCTTTGCAAGTCAGCATTGATGCTGCTGAAAATACCTAAGAGTACGAGTGAAACCGTTTCGCTTCAGCTGGGGCCGGAGGATGCGTAGTGCAAGGCTTTAAGCTGTATATGGCAACGTTCTACTAATCTCGTTGACTGCTAGGTGATACACTGTGGCATGAATGCAACACAGGCTAAAAATTTGCAGTACGTATCGAAATGTGAAGATTCGTAGGGCGTTCCTCGGTTAGTTGTAATGGTGGATGGGCATCCGTAGTGCGCAACTCAACGATCTAAGAAGGTCCGTATAACAGTCGCAGCTGTGCAGTCTATTACGGGAATGGCTTCGGGCCATCTGGTGAAACGGTCGATCCATGTAAGAATGTATAGGAATCCGCGTGAAGGAGGCAATGGACCTATCAGGTCTACGTGTGCTTGGGATAACCGAGCCTTTTGGACAGGAAATGAATCAGTAAGACTGCGGGTGTGACGATGTATTTTGGAGCGCTGGTATTGAAGGTAGGTGCGAGCCCAGGTACGAACATCTTGTTTACGCGTGACCAAACGAAACTTTCGGTGGCCCGTTTCAAAGGTGCACAGATACCCGGATGTGCTAGTGAGTGCAGTGCATCAAAGACGGTGCGTCTGAAGGAGACGGACACGTGGGGTCTAGGACAACCTGTGGAAGTGTCACAGAGAATGGTTCCTTCCGTGTTTTGGAGATTAGCTGGTTGCACATGCAGCGCAGTGGACTGCAGCATGCGCTGTATGTCTTCGTCTTGAACCTGAGCCGATGCCATGGCGGCAACGTTGACGGTAGGCAAAGACTGGAGAGTGAGGTTGCCGCGTGAGAAGGCGCCGGCGACGAGATTGCTGCCACCTGAGACACGACGTACGTCAGCAGTGAACTGCGTGCCAAATTCTAGGGGTCTTGTTTCCCTTGGTGAATATTTGTCCCAAGCAGACTTAAAGGTGAAGCTAAGGGGCTTGTGGTCAGTGTAGACCTGAAAGCGCGGCCTTCGAGTGTGTGCCCGAAGTGACGAATGGCTAGGTAAATGGCGGGCAGTACTTTGCTAAATGTGCTGTAGCGGAATGCCGCTGGCTTCAGGCGCTTAGAGAAGAACCCAAGGGGTTGCCATTGCCAACCAACGTGTTGTTGGAGGACGGCGCCTACCTCGACGTCCGAGGCATCAGTCGTAATAGAAAGAGGCGCAGTAGATTCGGAATGAGCGAGGTGGGCTATGTTGGAGATAGCAACCTTGAGCTCGACGAAGGCTGCCTGTACTGTGTCTGGGAATGCGAACTTACGGTCATTCCCTCTGAGTAGGTCGGTCAGAGGCTGCATGATCTGAGTGCGGCGCGGAATGAGACGTCGATAATGGTTGACCAAACCACAGAATTGACGGAGGTGTTTGAATAAAGTCTGAGCTGGGAGCCCCTTGATTGCCTGGACCTTATCGGAAAGAACTTCGATACCAGAGGATGAGACGTGGTGGCCTAGGAATTCCATTGTTTATTTACCGAGTTCCCAATTAGTCGGGCTGACTGTGACACCGTGTTGTCAAACGCTGGAAGAGAGTTCGAAGGTGCACGAGGTGCTCGTGTTCCGATGAACTGGCGACCAAAATATCATCAAGGTAGGAATAAGCGAAATCTAGGCCACGAGTAACATCAAATATGAAGTGTTGGAAGGTTTGTGCGGCGTTGCACAATCCAAGTGATATTCTTAAAAATTCAAACAAGCCGAAAGGAGTGATAACGGCTATTTTAGGAATGTCCTTTTCTTCTACAGGTATCTGGTGATAGGCGCAAACCAACTTGCTCTTACTGAAGTTCGTCTTACCTGTGGGGCATGCAATAAGATCCTGCATGTGTGAAATGGGATACCTATCTGGGATGGTTGCTTGATTGAGTGCGCGGTACTCACCACAAGGGCGCCAGCCACCCGATTTCTTGGGGACCATCTGCAAAGAGGAGGACCAAGGACTGTTGGAAGGGCGGATTACTCCAAGTTCAAGCAGGTGTTCAAAGTCCACCCTAGCTACCTTTAGTTTCTCAGGCGATAGCCGGCGTGGACGACATGAGACGAGTGGGCCATTCGTCCCTAGGCGGTGCGAGACTTAAGATGCCACGAGCAAAGCTACGTTCATTGGTTGAACGAACTTGAAATACTAAGAACAGATGTTGGTGTAGTTTGGAGATGACTGGGGTAATGCATAGATCGGTGTTATAGATGCCATGGCTGTGGTGATGCCACGTACACTGAATTTCGCTGCAGTGTCGACTATCAGCTGGCGTTTCGCATCGACCAAGAGGTCAAAATGCCTGAGAAAGTAAATGCCGATGATGACAAAGTGGACTGCAGCGACGGTGAATACCCAGCGGAACGTGCGCCGAAGACCTAGGTCCAGGATAAGCGGCCGACGACGGTAGGTGGCTATTGACCTGCCATTGGCGGCACTGAGGCTTGTTGACAAAGAAGCGATAGGCTCACCAGGCCTAGGGGGAATGACGCTGATTTCCGCCCCGGTATCAACCAAACACTGTGACACGGAATCATAATCCCTAATGTAGATAAGACGACTTTGGGCTTTTCTGACGTTCGTGGCCATTACAGGCCGGCGTGGCGGATCATCCATCACGGAGTAGCTACACGGCTATACGCACTTACGGCCTATATTACTGAAACACGAGTGGTAAAAGCAGTAACCTGGGGCATCAGGTTTTGTGCAACGGGGTGATGATCCAGAGCGGTTGCGATGTTTACCGTTTAAAGTGAGTTCCTCGATATGACACTGAAGCGATTCTATCTGCGATGCTAACGCGTCTATTGCCGACGGCTGGCTAGTCGCCGGTGTCGGCGTGGTTTCGCAAGCACCAAGCTGCTTAGGTGTTTTGGTTTCAGTCTTTGGCAGGTACCGTTTGATGACGCTATCTACCAGGTCTGCAATTGCTGGGATTGACAAATCCCTTGCTACTGCAAGGATAGCCTGAGTGCTTTCAGGAGGTCCTTGCTTACACAGCTCGCGGAGAATCCTTATGTGCAGGTTGGATTTTTAGATGTTTGCCTGTACCGGGAACCCGGAGAGCGATTCGAAAAGACAGATCGAGTTGCAGGGAAACTTTTATTTTTACAGCAAAAGATTCCCTGTTGTCTAACTATAAAGATATAATACCGTGGACGCTCTAGCATGCACAGCACATCGGGCAGTCGCGAGTTGCAACCGAAACGAGCGCCAAGCAAAAATGGCGATGAGCAAGTCAGGCATTCGAACTTGGCAATCAGTTCACCAAACCACATCGGTTGCCCTGGTGTACAATGAAAGCATTTTATTTAGAATTTTACACAGGCAAACCGGGGAATCTCCAGACTGCTACAGACCTGCCGATGAGCTGTTGCATTTCGCGCAACTAGAATGAGGCATCCTATCCCGGGACCGACACATCCGCCACTGGCGCGATTTTGAATGCGGGATGTTGTTCATGAGGACAACCTGTTTCTGCGTTCTGAAAAAGTAAACGTTTTAATGGAGGAATTTCTTTCGCAACGTGTTTCCAAGGTGTTCAAAACCTCCAAAAATGCGAAATAGGATCTGTACCATGCTTAATTACAAAGTTGACTAAAAGTGTAAAAGTTGAAATATAACATTAAGTAAGGCATTAAAAAGGAAACGGAATGTAAAATACGGTTTATGTAAGTCCTCGGCATTTATTTCATAGAAGAATACATTCGGAGAATGTATGGTTAATGTTGCAAGACATAGGGGAGTCGGCGTTGACTAGCTGGCTTATGGTAGTGTGGATTGATTTCTAGTGCAGCTTGCATTTGGCTTTGGTAACCGTATAATGTATATGATGAAGAGATTCCTCGCTAATGGATAGATAAAGCAGTGTGTATGTGTAATAATGGTAAATGCGGTTTAAAGCTCTCTCTGTCTATATTAATATATATATATATCATATATATACATATATATGTATATATGTATCTATATGTGTAATAATATATTTATGTATACCTGTGTATGTATGTAAATATATTGGTACATAAATATGTAAATATGGATATGTATACATATATATATATACATATATATATATATATCTGTTACAACGATATGTATATACTGATGCATAATGTGTATAAATATGTATATATATATATACGTAATAGGAACTGTATATATATATATATATTGCACTGAAAGGCCCATGTGTGTATAAATGCATGGGTTATTGACTACCGTATACAAGATTGATAAGAACGAACGTAACCAAAATGAACGTTATATAAGGATGCAGTGTTAGTCTCTGTACTAAAGCATGCTGTTTGCATTATACCTGTGACATAGTAGATGGGAAATATATCCCGAATTATAATTGGCATGGTAATCAAGTGATTACATATCGCAAATGGTTATTCGATAAGCATTTGCGGTTTATGAATATATGTATGTGTATATGCATATATATATATATACAAATATTTAAAAGTCGCAAATATATATCGCATAACCAATTGCGATATATACATATACATATAAATGGGATGATCTATTGGTTCGCATTTACCTTTGGTAAGTGCTATAGCCTTTAATCACGCAAGGGAAAATAAGTTCGCATGACTTGATGGTATGTGATTGCGAAATCCGGTGATTTCTGAGCGGAATAGGTGCTATGCAAGAAAGGGGGTTCAAGAGGCAGTGGGTATGGAGCAATGAATATGGCGTCCCTAAGGGTGACTTACTTAATCGATGGTGTTATGGAAAGAGGGGGAAATGTACATCCGAAAACCAACCAGCAAATGCTACGTAATTTCTACGTCAGTGGGTGTAATAACTTGAACAGAATAGTCGGTTTAGTTAACGCTAATGATATATACGGCTATACTTTAGTGTCTTGGATAGCAAGGTAACACAACGTAATACATGGGATGTTAATGTGCGGCGCAAGCTGTTGCCCACATAATGCTGACGTATTTGCATGGCTACATCAATAAATGAACATATCTAAATGGTATATTCTGGAAGTGGTCGTGACATGGTACTGAAGTAGGCAATCCCTTGTTAAGGCGGTGTTTGATTATATGACAAGTGCGCAGACGGGATGCTCAAACCATATGCAAATATTCTCGTGTAAGTGGGGAGCGTTCGGAACGCTCATCACCCACGAAGCGAGAATACTGAAAAATGGTTCATCAAATATCGTTACAGTAGGAGGGGATGGCTCATGAAAGTGAGCCTTGCTAAGTGTCGGAGCACTAAAGAAGCAGTATTTAGCAATAATGGACGGATGCAACGACATGCTGCAGGTTGAAAATGGCTGCGAAAGGTTAACTTACCGGTTTGTTTTTGCAGGACGATTTTGTTCGCATGCGTCGCGGGGTTGCGAACACGTGTCCATGTATGAATGCCCCCATACGTGATCTGAAGATTACGGAGCCACCCACGGAACCTGTGAGCTTGCAGTCCGCCGCAAGGAGATAGCGGTAGTTCGCATACTTCCAATCGGCTGTGGGACGACAAGACACGGATTCAGGTGGAGGCCCTGAAAAGGGCCGTTGCTCCGTTCTCCAAGGAATGGTAATGGTGTTGTAACTGGAAGGCGAGGGAAGACCGGACAAGGTGCTATGATAGGATACGTCTGATGCACGTACATAACATGAAATCTAAAAGATAAATGAAGATAGACAAGGAATGTAACCTGCGGCGGCGATTTATGGTGTTATCACACGGCGCCAGCGGTACTTGAGAGGAGTGTCTGTGGCAGTGAGAGGTTACAAGGCGGTCGGCGGCAGATATCATTGTCTCTGAAGTAGAGGTGAGCATACCAAATATATGTTACCGGTAAATACGTATCAATGCAACATCACATGGCGGCGGCAGTACGTGACAGGAGGCTCTGTGGTAGTGAGAGGAAACAAGGGGCTGGGCGGCAGATGTCAGTGGCTCTGAAATAGAGGTGAGCCTTGAAAATCTATGTTACCTGTAACTACATATCAATGCAAGATCACATGGCGCGGCAGTACGTGCAGGAGGCTCTGTGCTAGTGAGAGGAAACAAGGGGCTGGGCGGCAGATGTCAGTTGCTGTAAAATAGAGGTGGGCATTTAAAATCTATGTTACCATTAAATACATATTAATGCAACATCACATGGCGCCGGCAGGTATTTGGAGGAGGCTCAGTGACAGTGGCACGAAGCAAGGCGCTCGGCGGCAGATATCAGTGGCTCTGAAATGGAGGTGAGCCTAGAAAATCTATGTTACCTTTAACTACATATCAATGCAACATCACATGCCGCGGCAGTACGTGACAGGAGGCTCTGTGGTAGTGAGAGGAAACAAGAGGCTGGGCGGCAGATGTCAGTGGCACTAAAATGGAGGTGAGTATTGAAAATCTATGTTACCTGTAACTACGTATCAATGCAACATCACATGGCGGCGGCATGACTTGGGAGGAGTGTCTGTGACAGTGAGAGGTTACAAGGCGGTCGGCGGCAGATATCATTGTCTCTGAAGTAGAGGTGAGCATGCCAAATATGTTACCATTAAATACGTATGAATGCAACATCACATGGCAGCGGCAGTACGTGACAGGAGGCTCTGTGGTAGTGAGAGGAAACAAGGGGCTGGGCGGCAGATGTCAGTGGCTCTGAAATGGAGGTGAGCCTAGAAAATGTATGTTACCTGTAACTACATATCAATGCAAGATCACATGGCGGCGGCAGGTATTTGGAGGAGGCTCTGTGACAGGGGCACGAAGCAAGGCGCTCGGCGGCAGATGTCAGTGGCTCTGAAATGCAGCTTAGCATAGGAAATCTATGTTACCTGTAACAACGTATCAATGCGACATGATGTGGCGGCGGCAGTACGTGACAGGAGGCTCTGTGGTCGTGAGAGGAAGCGATGCGTTGGGCGCCAGCTGTCAATGGCTCTGAAATGGAGCTTAGCATTAAAAATGTATGCTACCTGTATATACGTATCCATGCTGCATTGCATGGCGGCGCCAAGACCGGGTAAATGGCAACGGCCGGTGCGTAGCGCGGAGTCTCTGAAAGGGTAGCGATTACAGGAAACATATGTACCCCTGTCAGCATAGCACTGTGATGCAAAGCGTTAATAGTGATGAATATGCGCAAGCAAGGAAAGTGGAGAAAAGGGATGTCTCAGTGCAAGCAAGCACTTTGGGCCGTGTAAGTTTATCTAAGATCCTTGATTTCGCTCATATCGCTCCTCAGGTTACGGGCGATGCTTGTGAACTTGTCCTAATGACAATGACATTCAATGGAATAGGATCTCCGCATTCGTCTCAAATTGATCATAGGTGTTTTTGGTCAACCTTCGTCGACTCATATCATGCTGCCGCGTGCACGGAAATCGGCACCTCTTTTGGAGTATCCGGAAACACCAAGCACAGGAAGCTTGATGTCAACCGATTAACTGATTCCTCTGCCCACACTAGTTACCAGCCGTCATTGGCATATGCAATCCGTTGTAATCCACCGGAATAAGTGGAACAACACGGCACTTATATGCAGAAGGCAATGACCATTTCCGGACAAACAAAGTGCCTACAAAATGAACGCCAGTTGAGAAGGTGGATCTCTGCTTTTTCTCTGGAGCTGTTCCAAAGCCGAAAATACAGCGAGACATGATAGTCTGAGCTTGGTTTACAGGTGGAGACTGCTTCCCTCTCTGGCAACACTCGCAAGCTTTTCCAACGCAATCCGTCCACAGGCCTCATGATACCTGGTGTTAGTGAGCGCAGTTGTGAGGTGTATGAGTCTACGTTGGCTGATGACTGACACAGTTCATCATTCCGTACTGTGAGTGAACGCTTGATGGTGGCAACCGTGCTATCGGCTAAAGTACGCAGTCGGCGTACGCAGTCTGTAACACGGATCGCAAAGTACATCTAGTTGAAACATTCAGTGACCAGCATGACAATTTCGAAGGCCTCTGGTGCCGTGTTCATGTACGCTTCAGATCCCTGTTGTTCGGTGTCCTCTTCTTCCTCTTCTTTCAACTTAACACTGAGAGTTGGACACGAGGCCACCGCATGAAACTGTTTAAACCGAGGAATCTCCGTGTGCGGCTGCATTTGGCCTTATCAACTCGCGTGGTGAATAATTAGACCATCACATCATCATCATACACGTTAGCTAGAGGTGGAGAACACCTCAGCTAGTGTGCCGCAATACATGGAAAATGGAGAAAAGAAGCAAGTGGTGCAAGCTGGCTGATCTACCGGTAACGGATGGGCATCGTTCCGGTAAGCTACCAGCAGGCTGCTGTGCACCCACAAAGAATCACTATGCAAAGTTATTTAAGGCTAAATAATGAGGGTTATGCGTGCAATAACGGTGCTGAGCGGTTCAGTTCCCTTTCCTTTGCCATAAACAAGGCTGCCTCTGGCTGCCTCTAAGGCAGCTAGAGTGGTCCTTTGCGGAACGTTCTACCGCAATGACCAATGATCCGATGAACCCCTCGAGCAATTTGCGGCGAGGAAGCCTTCATGCAGTATTGAAGATGGGGCCGGAAGAAATGCGAGAACATCCTCACAATCATGTCAGCAGTTACGACCCCGAAAGAACGGCGTTTCAACCACAACATTCTGAAACCCTTACTAGCGACCTTCTTCCAGTTGTCAACAGAATGCAAAGCGGAGGAATGAAGGACACCTAGGTCTACTTGGTTGGAGACAAGTGGGAGTTCCACCTCACGGAGTACGTAGCTCGAAGGCAGGAAGGTTGCTCCAAAACGAAGGACGGAACACGTACGCTGATTGATGGCCAGTAGGCACAAAGTAGACCAGTCCCAGAGTCCCAGAGCGTAGCACCTCAGCGTTTGTGATAGCCTCAATCGGGGTACCTTATCAAATGATTTCGAGGTAAACCAAAAGCACATCCAACAGGTGGCCATTGTCTGCTGCCTTCCATTCGGAAGTAAATGTACAGCTGTCAAGTGAAATCGGAAACACCATGGTCAGCGGTCCCGTCACTTACACCGGCAGCTCTTGCAGAAGCTTCCGGTGAATGGAATCAGACGCAGCAGCTTCGGAACGGTGCACTTCTTGCAGCAGTTTAAGCACCGGCGTTTATACACAAGTTAACTCAGCTAAATAAGAAACCATCCGTGTCTTACAATCACAGCGCGCGGCGTTGTAATTGGAACACACAAGGTACCATGATTAACACCCAGGCCAAACGTTGCACAGCTCACAAAATAGTCAAGGACATATACAGTTGGGAAGAAAGGCATTGCCGTGGGAACTTACCGATTGGAAGGGGTTTCTATTTGCAGAGTTTCTTCATGCGGTATTCCAATACTATTTCTGTGTATCCCTAAAGAAAAGCAATGTAAACAACGTGAAACGGAACTTACCCACAGCAACGCGCACATGTATATGCCGCTTCCCCATGGTATGAAGCGCAGGTTTGATGAAACCACCGTAAGCAAACATCACAACTTATCCAATCGACGATCTCCGAGCTCCCGCACGCGTCCTCTTCCTCCTCACACAAAGAGCAAACCGCGCTGTCCGCTTCCTTTTCAGCAGTGCCTCTCTTTGTACCCCATGTGTATGTGCGGTGGCGCGCTGATGTCCTTCTTTTAAGGGTCATAAATGTCAACTCCCGTGAAGTCATGCTGCCTTCCACCACCTCAACCGCACGGGTTAGCAAAGGCGACTTCCGCCTGCGACGCCTGCGGTCGGCGCAAGGAGACTGGGAAACACCAGCAACCGGGGACACCAATGTGATCCCTTCGCTGACGTCCCTCTCCGGTGAATTCATGCTGTTACGCGTACCATTGCCTGCCGTCACGTGGGTAGCTGCAGCGGAGGATGACGGCTGCATTCCCTGGAAAGTAGGCAGGTTTTCCGAGGATAACGGTTGCAGTTGCTGCAACTGCGATGACCGCGCGTAAAGCTGAACATCACTGTGACTTGTGAGCAGCTCCCGCACGCATGCGAACACGCCCATGGTGCGCTGGAACTCCTCCGTGCCCATGCTCAGAATCTGCGTTTCCAGAGCCGCAAACATATCCCGAGTGATGCGAATTTTCGCCGCCCGATCAAGAACTACATCACTGGGGCATCTCACCGGCGCCACCGTCAACGTCCCTTCCGTATCCTCCGAAAGCACCGGCGCAGATGTACTTATCGATGGCAATACCCAACGGCAACCACCAAGCACATCCTCCTCCTGGTACGCGTGCAGGCTCGCAACGTGAATTATGTGCGCACATGGAATGCGCCACTGCCGATTAAATCTGCATCCACAAGCGCAGCCATTTCCGATGACAACACGTTGCATACCAATGCGCTCGTCCTCCACCAGCCAACAACCACCGCCTTCGTTGACGCTGCGAATACGAACCCGAACACTGTGCCGCGCGTACTGCCGCCGGGCGTAGGACGAGAGCCTGCGCAAAATCACGTCCCCAACGCTGGCTCCGTGCTGAACGTCGCATTCACCAAGTTGATCTCTGGCCAGCAGTGTTTCCCTCTCCTCAATCATGCTA
Source organism: Dicrocoelium dendriticum (assembly GCA_944474145.2). NCBI lineage: Eukaryota > Metazoa > Platyhelminthes > Trematoda > Plagiorchiida > Dicrocoeliidae > Dicrocoelium > Dicrocoelium dendriticum. Next base: position 109,310,409 of record OX104069.1, read on the forward strand.
CTTGCACGCTGCACTATCACCTGAAACAGGTGAAGTAGCGTTGACCGTTCACTCAAAGTTTGTTTCAGATGCTTGTTCTCATTTTCAATGCGATTGGTGCTGTCGCATCCGAATAAAACTACATGGCCCATCAGATGCGCCGCCCAGCTAAGCCGCCATGGAATCCATGTACGACGCAGGTATTGGAAGCATTCTGCGCTCCGCAGAGATATCGCTTCCATAATCCGATGGTAATGAGCGCAGTCGTACGTGTACAACAATGACCGCAGCATGCTGAATAGAGCTCTCTTATCTTCAGCGTTACACAGCGGAAGGTGTGAGCAACGCCGCCGCATGTCACGCATAATGTGTACCCGGCAGAAAACAATGTTCGCATTTGGGTACGCATTACGGAACGCATTCACTTGCGCCGTGCACTTGTCCATCACCAACGTCCGAGCACCGGCAACCGAGGGGGCCAATTCCAACATACCTCTCACTGCCTCCTCGTAAGCTACCTCCGTCTCATTAGGCAACAGGGCATAAAAGAAGCTCATACCGAGGCCGCTGACGTCCACAAACATGCAATGCCACAGGATGTAGCCTCCGTAATTGATCTGATACGTGGAGTCCGCCAAAATTACCTCGCCGTATTGGCCCACCAATTCAAGCATGCGCGAGGGTACGAAAAATAGGTAACGAATCTGATTACCCGCATGCAGAATTTTCACCTCACCATTTCTTTGCAACAGTTGAGTCACCTCCTCCACCTCAGTGACACAGGCCTTACGATGACGCCGCCGCATGACATACAAATCCCTCCTTGTTAAACGAATGTCATACTGCTGCCGCACAAAGGCCCGCATCTCCTGGGTCCGACGAAACGTTCTCATTAAGTTAAGCACCAGCCTCTCCTGCTCTTCTGATAGCCTCCGATTACACGCATACAGCCAAGGCTTCCCAACTTGGAAGCTGTGCGAATGCCACAGATACGCATTCCCAATTTCGTAACATTCGCCCTTATACGTCACAGAAAAACGCGCAGGGCAATCGTAACATCGGTACCTATAGTAATCTTATCATGAGGCAATTGCAATGCACTTACCGCTTTCCAGTGACATTACTGCGCCTCCCATGCACACATACAAACAGAATATATCGGTATGGGCATCCTTCCGGTAGCACCTGTCCAGTCTCCCTTTCGTACGCCTTCGCAGATTGCACGTTACGACGAACAAAGGATGTCGCCGTTTTAATCTGAAACTCTTTCAGATCCTTCTCAACCGATGCGAAGTCCAGATAAGGACCCTTCAACATACGTCGGAATGCAAGCGAGTCATCCACCATGGCTGCTACGCGTGAGGCGGGAAAATGATTAACCATCGTAACGCATTTAAACCACTTAGTAAATTGATTACCAATTGAGGTCGTAGGATTTCAGCAAGCGTACTCAATCATTAATAAACAACACTATGAGTTCAATGTCGCCAAATCTACATCACATCACCTGCAACCCTATGTACCGGGATAGTACTTAGCAACGTGCGTAGCCTAAGTAACAAGGTGCACGAGTTGGGTCTACTTGTAGACAAATCTCGTCCCGACATACTTGCTTTCACTGAGACGTGGTTGTCCCCGGATATCACGGACGGTGAGGTATATTTACCTGGCTACGCGCTGCTTAGAACTGATCGCTCCGTTGGTCGCCAAGGCGGAGGCGTTGTACTGTATGTGAGCTGTAACTTATGTGTTGAGGACTTGCACATTCCAGTCGTCGGATCAGACTGTTGAAGCCCTATCGGCTGTTTTGTGCACTTCCTCTACCCAGTTTACAGTTATAGTGGTATACAGAAGTCCTGGAAGTTCCTCCAGGGGGATACTTGACTTTAGTCGCACTCATGCACTTCAGGCGCCATGTTCCAGCAACGCGTGTCCATTTCCATTACCAATGGATACAATAGCGCAACTGTCATTTTTAAATAATGCACTGGAGAACGCTGAGTTCATGAACAGCATGGTAAGTCTCATGGAATTTCACTTATTCGTAGGTGAACTATTTATCCAACGTAAGCGGCCGGACAACCTCAGAAAGTGTGCGGAACGTCATGCTTACTTGCATGACTAACAACTTGGTCAGACATGTGAACTGGCGTGGTGTGCATGAGAAGTATAAAATAGCGAACACACCATTCGCGAGAGCGGTCCTTGATATGTTACCTTTTAAACAACATTAATATCTTCACCAGATTCCATTATGAGAAAAAACATACCAGGATGCACAGAGCCTGATATTGTTGATAAGTTACGACGCTGGATACAACGAATTAAAGAGCGTGAATCGTGGATACGAAAGGAAACAGAACGGTTATCACTGGAAAATTCCGCTTTGTAAATTATGAGATCCATATTACACTATGTCTTCGCGAACTGTGTTATGTTCATGGCATGCCATGTGTGCGACCGCATTAACGTGCTTGCAGTGGTATGGGAAGGGAGGATAATGCGGCTAGGCTTTACCCGTTACGGCTGGAAATCGTGGAAATGTGAGCGTGCGAAGGGAGGTGCCACGTTATTTTTCTCCGCGAGCGCCCGATGAGTGACACAATTTTGTGCCACTCGGGCGCCCATCGGGCGCTCGATCGGTCACCCAACGGGCGCCCATCGGACATCCAACGGGCGTTCATCGGACACTGGTGCTGAGTGGGCAGTCTGCGAATAAGTGTTTAGTTCTAGGGGATTTCAACCTCCCGGAAGTCTGTTGGGCCGATCTTTCTTGCAATTCGGCATTAGGAACATTCGGTGCAGACTTCCTTGAACTGACTCTCCAAGTGCCTTTGCACCAGTTCGTTGACTTTCCCACTAGGTATATGGACAACCAAATGCCATCTACTTTGGATTTGGTTTTCGCTAAGTCCCTGGACTTCGTGACTGACGTTTCATGCGGTGCACCTCTAGGGTCCAGCGATCACGTATGCATATCCTTTCGATGTGCTCTTTCAAGGCACCAAGAGACCGCTGTTGAATTACTTCCGGATATTTGGCGGGCGGACTTTAGTGCAATGCGAACTAAGGCTTCAGTTCTGAACTGTGAGATTTCGATGGCTGACTCTGTCCAATTAGCCTGGGATAAATTTAAGGCATACCTTACGGAGGTTTCCGCACCCTATATTCCACTCATTAGGAAAAGAGGGTTAAGGGCACAGCCTCCATGGATAGATACCACAGGCAAGTACCTACTCAAGAAACGGTCTAGATGCTGGCGAACCTACCAAGCAGCTCCATCAGCCAGTACCTATGATAGTTATCGAGAGAATAGGAATAAATGTAAGCAACATCTCAGAACTGCTCGTCTCCAATACGAGCAGGGTTTAGCGGACTCGGCCGCAGCTAATCCCAAGAAGTTTTTTGCTTACGTTAAAAGACGCAGCGGGGCAAAATTGTCTATACCAGCTTTATTGCGAGCAGACGGGACCCTTGCGCAAACTGACTATGACAAGGCTTGTATACTGAGTGATCAGTATACTGCGGTCTTTGCTCGGGAGACCTCTTTACCGCAGGTTGAATTGGTTTCAAGAGTTCCAGAGGATTCTTGCTTAGCTGAATTTAGCATAACGGAGACTCAGGTCTTCGAGCTACTGCAAGGCATTAATCCCTCTAAAGCTTCCGGTCCTGATTCAATTCATCCGAAGCTGTTGCATGAACTGGCCACTGAGCTGAGTGGTCCGCTCACGTGCGTATTTTCAATATCGCTGGACAGCTGCAGCCTACCTTCGGAATGGAAGGAGGCAATCATCTGTCCGATTTTTAAGGGCGGTGACAGCGCTCTACCCGCGAACTACCGGCCTGTCAGTTTGACAAGCGTAGTAGTCAAATTGTTCGAGAAGCTGATAAGGGATTCAGTGGAGAACCACCTGAATCGATTCAACCTTCTCAGTGTTGCACAACATGGATTCCGCAAAGGATTTTCATGTCAGACTAATTTACTTGTAGCTCGTGAAAGCTGGGCCGAAGCGGTAGACAGTGGCCACGCTGTAGACGTGCTATTCGTAGATTTTTCGAAAGCTTTTGACACTGTTCCACATCTTCGGCTCTCACTAAAGTTGAGATCCTACGGGATATCTGGTCGCGCCCTTCAATGGGTGTCTGCCTTCCTTGAGGGGAGGGAACAGTGCGTACGGGTGGGGCGTAGCCTTTCGCTCAGGCAAGCTGTCCTTAGTGGCGTTCCGCAGGGCTCGGTATTGGGGCCATTGTTGTTCGCGATCTATGTAAATGACTTGCCGGGAGAGTTAGGGGTGTCATCATTAATGTTTGCTGACGACCTTAAGCTCTGGAATATTGTGGATATCCCGGGGGGTCCTGAGGCAATTCAGCGTGCCTTGGATAGACTCTGGGAATGGTCTATCTTATGGTTGATGCCCATAAATAGGGCCAAGTGCTCTGTTCTCCGAATCGGAGCTGCTAATCCTCCCACCCGATATGTTCTCGGCAGTGGTGAACTCCCTGTTGTCACTCAGCAGGTTGATTTAGGAGTCGTACACGCATCAGCACTTCATTCTGGAGACAACTGGAAGAAGGCTGCTTGTCGAGGGTTTCGTATGATGTGGTTTATCCGCCGCTCTTTCGGAATCTTAACGGCCAAGTTGTTTGTGAAGCTATTTTCGGCATTCGTCCGACCCCACCTGGAATATTGTATTCAGGCTTGTCCACCATGTCTTAACCGAGACAAAATGGACTTGGAGAGGGTGTTACGAGTGGGCACTCGGTTAGTGCAGGGTCTACGGGGACAGACGTATCCTGAACGCTTGCTCAGTTTGGGGATGTACTCCATGCACTACCGAAGGATAAGAGGGGACCTGATTCTCACTTATCGTATTTTGACGGGTAAGATTGGCCCGGACTTGTCAGGGCTTTTTAGTCCCGCTACGTTACCTAGTCTCCGCGGTCACCCACTGAAACTGCATAAACCACGGTCTGATAGGATTAGGACGGAAACTCGTCTATCGCGCCGAGTTATAGATCGCTGGAATTCTCTTCCAGATCACGTGGTTAGGGAACCTACGGTTAAGGGTTTTGCGCGCCAGCTCGATGCTCTTGGGTGGCAACAGCAAACCTTTCCTTTTTCCTAGCTGACTCACCTTCATTTTTCACTTCTTTTTTTTATTGACTCAAATATCTTGGTATTCCATTTACTTAGCTCTTACCACTTTCTCTTTTGCCTCCTGCGTTTACTTTTTTCTCTTTCTTACTTCACGTAACCGACCCGGCAGGGACTGCTAGGGCAGGATACGTGGGCATTAATTGGTTGGACAGGGTGTGATGCGGTCTTTGTTTTAGGTCCATCAGTATTTCAAAGTTCGCCAACTCCTGGTTCAACGACCCGCCGAAGAAGGAACACTCACGGGATCTATCCTATCGTTCCAGTCCCGCTAGAACTAGAACTAGAACTTGAACACTGCCGAAGGAGCGTTATTTCCAAGTGGCGGATAGGACGCTCTCATCCTATCCCCTAATTTAAGATCACTAAGTAGTTTTTGCAGACGGACCGTGTCAGAAGGCGTGATTCACTGAATAATAGTGTTGAATACTTCCTTTTGAATACGTCAGGTTCTAACAATGTGATACCAACTCTCCTAGACGGATGAACGAACGAGACTCAGAATTATTTCTCGCACGGCACAGTAACTGGCAATCTCGAAGTCTGTGGGTTCTCGGAACTTAGCCGCGAAAGATTAATTCACGCGAGTCGAACAGGTTCCTAGACCGAACGCAAAGTTTCTACGCACGATTTCCCAAACCAAGACTGAAGCAAGAACAAGACTGTTTCTGGGTGCAAAGGCTAAACAATGTGCATGTTACACGAGTTGGAAGGCTGATTGAACGTGTGCGTTTTGTCTGATCTGAGTACATGTGCACTTGAGTGAATCGGGTTTTCAGCCTTCCTTAATTTAAGCCTTTAATAATTATAGGGACGTTGGGTCCCCATAACAAATAGCCTGTTTAAGTCTCGTATTTCATTGCCAGAGGGGACAACTAATGGTGACCCTCACCTGCGAGGATATACTCTGAGGATTCATGTGGTGGTATGCAGTGTGATGTTTGCTCTCTTTGGTATCACAAAAGTTGTACCGACCTCCGAGCGAATCAGTACAATATGTTATCATCCAGTGAAAACCTGTTTAGATATGCTGATCGTTGCGCTCAGAAAGCGAGGCTCCCGGCTTCCACCTGTGCGCATTCAGAGCACTGGCATCCAGATTCACAGTTGTTGAGAAGGCATTAACCGAGCTTGCCTCTCTTGTCCCGCTCAACTCTAAAGTGGATTTGATTATGAAATCCCTGAATATTGTGAATGTAGACGCTGTAACGGACTGTCCTTCTGCTGACAGTCCAAACGTTGACAAGGCGTTCATCCTACCGGACGCTCCAGTTCACGTGGATATAACTGCCACAGATGCCTCGGACGGCATTGTTGACCCGCCCCCAATGGAAGGCGAGTCACGGGCTCCTGGGCCATTGAAGAATAAGCGTAAGAGGGCAAGGAAAGCGCGCAAACCGTCCGCCACCAAACCGGAAGGTGATAAAATGCTCAAGAAACGCGCCTGAGTTGGAAACACCACCTGGTGTTGCACTTTCCTCAGTGAGACAAGAGGTGCCGTCGCCTTCGGTCCCACCGATCCCTGTTAAACAACCATGTGGCGTGGATGGTAGAGCATGTGGTGTAAATGCACCTCTTCGCGGCGATTCTTACACAGATAGCAGTGTGATTTTCAGAAACGTCACTGAATCCACTGCGCTCTTCCCACCGAGCGCATGTTTGATGTGCTTGGTTGGCTTAAAGTTTGCGTGACCAGGTTTTTACCACCAGGTTTCCCTGGCGTTACTGTCAGGAAGGTCATCAGATTGGGGAACGTTCCGGTTGGTCAACCAAATCCTCGACCCCGTCTGCTTAGGATGGTCCTCTTCACCCCAGAAGAGCGCAGGGCCTTAGTGAGATTTGCCTTCAAGTTTAAAGGTACCAACGTTAGTGTGCAACCAGACCTTCCGTTAGCGGATAGGTTAAAGTTAAAGGAATCCATCAGCGACCTAAAAGCCCGGCGTGCAGCTGGCGAGCAAGGTTTCCGATTGGTGGGTTTTCAGGTGGTCAGCGGGTGGTCCTTTTCCGCCCTGTTAGAACCTATTCTATTTGCGCAGGTTGCTGAGATACTGGGTTTTCCTTTATGTTTTTAGCTTTTCCGGGATAGGAGCTACTCTCTAAGCCTCGCGGAATTGGCATAATAGAGGACGTTCTAATATGGATCAGTGACTTTTTTAGGCCGGAACATGCAGGTCAAGGTAAACGATACCCTTTCATTTCCATTACGTAGGTCTAGTGGCGTACCACAAGTCTCCGTCCTCGGACCGGAATTGTTCAAGGTAGGTCACTGATCTACCTAGTATTCTAAAACAGTCTGTCTGATCTATGCAGACGACCTCAAGCTTAGATCGAGTGTCCATCCTCGAAGACACCGACCGATCTACTACACTCCTGGTCTATCAAGTAGGGTTTGTGCTCCATCCTTTCCATCGGCGCTGCTGAACCACTGGGCATCAATAATATTGGCGGGTACCTACTCAAGATTGCCACACAGGAAAAGGACTTGGGGACAATAGTATCCTCTAATCTCAAAACTACCCTTGACACAAAGAAGACTGCTGCGGTGAACAGGTTGTGGGGTGTCATTAAATTATTGACTAAAATGGCGCCGCAGATATTCAGACTTCTCTTACTTCCGCCCAATCTTTGAATTCGGACTTCCGGCCATAGCCCCTCTATCGAAGCATGGGAGTGACGAGACCAAAATTATTTAGCGACGAGCCTCGAAATTTGTCCTTGGGCTACGCGAACTCCCCTAACCCGCCCTACTGCAGAGAATGAAACATTTGCCCTTAGACTATTGCCGACGTCGCGGTAACCTCATCTATGCTAGGCGTATTCTACGTAGTGCATTGGGAAACGAACTGAGGCAGCTTTTTCAGTTAAGACTTGGCGGTTCGACTAGATGTCACACCTGGAAGCTGTTTAAACCGAGGTTCAAAGTCCGCTCAGACCTTGCTTTCTACTCCAGTAATTAATGACTGCAACCGACTGCCGGACCCGAATGTCGATGCGCAGTCAGAAGTGAGCTTCAAACGTTTGCTAGACATCTTCCTACTGAGTACTCCAGGATCCTGCAGGACTGATACTACACCCTGAGCTATGCCACAACTACTTCGCTTGCAATCCTTAGTAGATTGGGAAGTGAAAGAGCTGACACGAGGCATCGCTTCTGTTCTCTACCACTCAATGAACAAGGCTTAATTTGGCGCGTTTTTGAAATGTGTGGTGCGAAGTTCCCGGATCTCGTTGTTCTCCCTGTGCTCGTCGGAGCACCAACGTTACGTGTTTGCGTCGCAGTTCCTACTCATCATGTGAACTGTTTTCAGCTCGGCCCGTACGTGCGCGACCGGAAGCTTGTACGGACTTCATTACAGAAATGCTCTCCCTTGCTGTCTTTGTCATCGAAATTAACTTTGATACTCCATAGGGATAATGTTAAATATTTACTCTGTTCCGACAGTTATTGGATCGTGAAACCTTGGGCATACGGATTCTTCGTCCTGTACCTCGGTCCTGCTTTGTTCGTTAACATCGCGTGAGTTCGTTCCAGTATTCGTTTCTTTTAGTTATGCTGTAGCCGGTCCGCGGGCGTTACGGTAACACGTTAACAGATAACTGGTCAATGAACAGTTTGTAGTCTAGACAATGCCGATAAATTACAAGAGGCTCTAGGTAGGCTGCACGAGTGGTTCACAAAGTGGCGATTACCTGTAGATCGCGATAAATGTGCGGTTCTCCCATTCGGTAAAACCGACCCATACGGCACATAACACATTGGTGGATTTCTTCTCAAGAACACCCCTAGAGAAAAGGATCTCGGGGTCATCGTATCCTCTGACCTTAGGACCTCCAAGGACACACTGAAGAAGGTCGCAGCTGCGAAAAGACTGCTAGGTGCCTTGAGAAGCTCGTTCTCCGGAATGACTTCTGAGACCTTCCGACCTCTATACACAGCATGCGTGCGTCCCATACTAACATAAGGGCAGCAAGCCGTTTTTCTTCTCTTTAACTTTGTGTGCTCGCTGATAGAGAACGTGCAGAGACGTGTCTCCAAAGCTGTCATCGAGCTCCGCGATCTTCCTTAACCTCTCCAACTTCACCAGAAGAACCGGAGCTCTGTCGACGCTGCGGCGATCTCATCTACACTAGACGCATCCTTCTTGGTGAACTCGGAAACGAGCTACTGCAGTTCTTCCAACCCAACGCCGACTGCTCGACACAAGGTCACAAATGGAAGCTGTTCAAACCACGAAGGCTCCACGCTCGCTCAGAACGCAGCTTGTCCGGCAGGATGGTGAATGAGTGGAACAGTTTATCAACGGAAATTGTTGATGCACCTTTGGAGGAATGTTTCGAGGGATTTTAGTCTAACACTTATTGAAGCCGCTGGGATCCTACTGCTCCCACTGCAACTGCGACGAGCTATCGAGGGACTTCATCCCACCACGACAGGCCGCTATCACACATTGAATATGAATCGACGGAGCTGTCAAGGGTTCTCCCCTTTGCTCTCTACAACGGAATAAACCAATAAAGAGCTCGGTCGGTCTTGCTTCCGGTTATCCTTACCCTCGTATTCCTCTCCGGCACTTTTCCTTCCCTCTTCCGCGTTTCCTTAGCTACCTTCCTTACATCGGCCTCTTACTAGGCGGTTGAACAGTCAGTCGTCTCGAGGTATTTATTTTGCGTTGCAGCTCTAAGAGTCTATTACGGCCCCTCATACTATTTGGACACAGGAGAGCTTGAAACGCCGGACCGGAGGAATATTACGTATTTGGCGACCCTGCAAATTCACGACAGCAGTCCATGAAGCTAAATTGTAGCCCTTGAGGCAAGTTAACTTTCTGCTATCGTGCTGCTTGTCGTTGAATCTCCCGAGCCTAATGTACCGCGCTCAATTCCTTCATGCAGGTACATAAGTTGATGCAGGGATGGGCCATTATGGGCGCTGAGGGCAGCGCCTGCTAAGAGGGGGGGGGGATAATGTAGCCAGTCCGCCGGCGTCACGATAACACGTTAACAGGTAAGAGGTCGGTAGGATTTGCTTCCGGTTATTCTTACCCTCTTATTCCACTCCGGCACTTTTCCTTCCCTCTTCCGTGTTTCCTTAGCTACTTCCCCCACATCGACCTCTTACTAGACGGTTGAGCATCCAGCCCTCTACGAGGTGTTTATTTTGTGTTGCAGCTCTAAGGGTCTGTTACGGCCCGTCATACTATTTGGACACGGAAGTGCTTGGAACGCCGGACAGGAGGAATATCACAAATCCTTTTAGTCGTATTACTTGACAGTGTTTACTGTTGTATTTGCTATTGTTGTACATTGTGTTGTATTGATTCGTTGTGATTATTTATTCATATTTCGCTGTCATACCTGCATCTGGTTGGTCATTTCATCCTATCCTCTATCTAGCTCTATTGTTATTATTTTAAACGTGGCTCTTACGTACTTTTTGCAATGACATCGGTGGTTAACTATACATGTGGCGAGCATATCATCATCATTATACACCTTAGCTGCAGGTAGAAAACACCACAGCTATTGTGCCGCAATACTAAAGCCAAGAAGCAAAAATAACGTACAACAGTGACTCGTTGGCTGAGTACCCAGTAACGGATGAACATTGTTCCGGAGAGCTAACAGCCGGCTATCTAGCCGTAAAAAGAGTTATATTGTGCCTAGCGAATGAGATCGTGGTTAGAGGGGTGGCTAAGCACGAGGGGATGGACAAAGGAACTCACAACACAAAGACTATTGGGGCCGGCTCCAAGCCATATCAGCCAGTGTGTCCAACCAAACGTGTTCATCCTCCTTAAGACCCCAACCAGGCAGTCGGGATGCACCGACAGCGCCAACTTCGAAGTAAGAGTTTTCATTTCTCTCGACCAACTCATTGCTTGGCCTCCTCTTCCAACCGCACCACTGTCGCTCAAACAATGCACCTCACGACAGTCGGTGTGCTGACTTGCGCAACACGGCCCAGCCATCGGAGCCTGGTGCGTGAGTTAATGGTGCTGAGCGGTTCACTCGCTCTTCCTGCACCATATACGCGACGCCCAACACGCTCATTGCTCACGCGGTGCTCCCACCAGACATGAGCTAAGCTGCGAAGGCAGCGATGATCGAATCTGATGAGCCTCTTTATGTCTGTTGACCTGATGGGCCAGGTTTCACAACCATATAGAAAGGTTGAACGGACGCTGTGTTATAAACTCTGCGCTTCGGGGCGAGAGTAATGCCGCGTCCGCGCTACAGGTGGCGGAGATTGGCAAAAGGACCTCGAACGTTTGCTATACGGTTCGTAACCTCATCTTCAATCCCACGCGTGCCCAGGTACTTGAATTCCTGAACGAATTCTAGCTGATCACCATCAAGGGTGAGCGCCGGGCTGGGTCCCTTCCAACCTTGAAGAAATCCTTTGCTATTCAATGGAGCAAAGCATAGTCCAAAACGATTGACAGTCACTGCTATTCGGTCCAGTGCAGCCTGGAATCTTTGGGCGCTGTTACTGGCTAGGGCAGTGTCATCCGCATACTCTAAGTAAAAAACTCGTTCACCAGGAAGTAGTTCCACACCTCTAGGTCGTGTCCAGCGAATGCCGTTTCCATGACTTCATCAATAGCGAAGTTAAAGAGGAAAGGTGACAGCGGGCAACCCTGTCTCACACCGCGGGTGATACTGAAGAGTGGCAATCGTTTGCCATAAAACTTAACTCTGCCCGAACTATGCGCGTACAACGCTTTGATAATGTTTACTTATTTATCAGACACACCTTCCTTCAGCGGACAGTACCAAAGGGCACATCGATCGACCGAGTCGAAGGCACTTTTTATGTCAAGAAACACAACGGTTGGTCGCCTATAAACATGGCGGTGCTCCAACAATTGACGCAAGGTGAAGAGGTGGTCGTTGCAGCCCCGACTTCGACGAAACCCGGCTTGCTCTTCACGAATCTAACTTTCATGAGTGCCAGTCAACCTGTGGAGAATGACACGCAAGTAATTTAGCGGCAATTGAGATCAGACTGATCCCTCCATGATTGCTGCATTCCGAACGGGAGACTCCCTTGAAAATTGGGACAATGATTTAACGGCTCCAGTCTGTCCGTACAGTCTCCTGCTCCCAAAGTTTCACTAGCAACGTGTAAACCATCTTTTAGAGCAGGTCCCCCGAATTTGAAGAGAGCTGGTGGAATTCTAGCTGATCCTGCAGCCATATGCAATTTCAACAGCCTGATCTCACCTTCGACTTCTGCGCATGGGGGGGGGCGGATCCAAGAAGACGGCCCAGGGAGAAGTGCGCTCAATGCCCGAAGAAGAAAGCGATAACAGGTTGGTTAAAGTACCTTGCAAGGTATTCGGCCAAACTCTCCAAGCGTTTTGACAGGCTGTGGATCGGCTGCCCGCTCTCGTCGCTTATGGTCTCGCTATTACCAGGTCTCCTACCTGTTTCCCCGTATCAGACGGAATAACTTACGATGATTACCAACGGTAGTGGCTCTTTCCATCTCCGTGACGCGATGATCACCGGGGAATACGGGGCGAAAGATGTTTGTTACGGTACCATAACAGTTGCTCTAAATTAGACCAGAACTCTCATGATCTCTATGCCCGACATCCCCAACTAAAGTGGAGTTGCTTCCACTGTGTGCTTAACAGACTCTTATTCTAGCTTGATACATGATCCGGTATATTGTAGTTAACACTTGCCCAATAAACATTTGGCACAGTGCCACAACACATGAGCAGCAGTAACAAAAAAGAGAGTAAGTAAGAGGACTGCAAACCAAGTTCCATGTCTTGTGTGGGTATTGAGCTTCCCGGTTGCCCAGGCCGAGGAAGAGAGTTGACTTAAGTGACCCCACCTTGAGCCTTTGGTCTAAAGACCTGACCTGGATGCAGTTGAAGCTCACTGGTCTCATATTCACCAGACCTTATTAGCAGCAGGAAAATCCTCATGTGGTAAGTCTAATCGTCAATATGGACATTGGGTCTCTTCGCAGTCTCTGGAACTTATCGATGCTCGCCGACATATTCCGACTGAAAGCAAACAGAATGAAACTCGCAAAGAGCTCCGGGCAAAACTCCGTGCTAGCCTGAAGAGAGACCGCGAATCCTGGTGGCCTCCTCGTGCATCAGAGATGGAAATGGCCGCTGCCCTTTGTAACCATCGTGTTATTCTGGCTGATACGGGAAACGGGCAACAGAAGATCTGATGTTAGTGAAACTATACTTGACGAGAGTGGACAGCCTATCCACAATTTGTCAAAACGCTTGGAGCGTTTGGCTGAGCACTTTGAGAGGCAATTTAATCGATCGGAATGGTTAGCTTTCTCGCCGGCCAGTGATCGCCCCGTTCTCTGGGCTGTCCTTCTGGATCTACCCTCTCGCTCAGAAGTCGAACATGAGATCACATTGTAGAAGTTAAATAAAGCCGCAGGACTAGATGCTCTTCCTCCAGCCCTCTTCAAATTCGGGTGACCTGCTCTTGTGGATGATTTATACGAGTTACAATTGAAACTGTGAGAGCAGGAAACTGTCCCAATCGACTGGAGCCGCTCCGTCATAGTTCCACTTTTCAAGGGAAGCTCACGATCGGAATGCGGCAACCATACAGGAATCAGTCTGACCTCCATCGCTTCCAAATTACTCGCCTCTATAGTCTTTCACAGACTGACTGGCGCTCGTGAAAGCCAGATTCGTGAGGAGCAAGACGGGTTTCGTTGGGGTCGTGGCTGCATCGACCACATCTTCACCTTGCGTTAGTTGTTGGAGCACCGTTACACATATTGGCGGCCCACCGTTGTCGTGTTCCTCGACATCGAAGGGGCTTTCGATTCGGTTGATCGCTGTGCCCTTTGGAATTGTCTACTCAGGAAAGGTGTGCCCGAGAAATATGTAAGTATCATCCGAGCATTATACGCGCGTAACTCGGGCAGAATGCAGGCTTACCGCAAGCTGTCGTCTCCCTTTAACATATCCAGCGGTGTGCGACAATGATGCCCGCTGTCCCCTTTCCTCTTCAACTTCGCTGTTGATGAAGTCATGGGAATCGCGTTTACAATGCACGACTTAAGTGTGCATCTTCTCCCAAGAGAACGACTTATTGACTTAGAATATGCAGGTGATATTGCGCTAATCTGTGACAGCTCACAGACGTGCCAAGCTGCACTGGACAGATTAGCACTGGATGTCCGTCACTTCGGGCTTTGCTTCGCACCCTCGAAATGCAAGGCGTTTCTCCAAGAATGATCTGGACCGCCTCCTACACAGAAAGGTGTTCGTGTTGGCACTAGGTTGGTTTAAGGATTACAAGCAGAAATTGACACGGAGCGCCTACTTAGTTTGGAAATGCATCCAATGCACCATCAACGGATTAGAGGGAACCTAACCTCCTAACATTAACCTACCATATTTTAGCTGGGATGGTTGGCTTGGATTGATCTTGTTTCTTTAACCCTGGTAGTTAGTCTGGTCTCTGTGGGCATTCCATGAAGCTAAACAAAACGCAGTCCCATCGGATTAGGGCGGAAATTTTACTGTCACGCCGTCATCGAGCGCTTGAACACGTTTCCAAAAATTGTTATCAGGAAGCCTATGGTAAAATGGTTGGAACGTCAAACAGACGCTCTTAGGTGGCAACACGAAAGCCTTCCCTTTTCCTGATAATCTCCCATTTTCATACTTCGACTTACTTTTTGTGCTGAGTGAACATTAGTTATGTAGTTTTTGGTGACATGCCCCCTGGCGCCTTTTGGATTCCATTTGCGTTTACCTACCCGATCATTTATTCCACACTCTTTTATCTCTTTTACTTCGGCGCGTATTATTCCTCAATACGGCGTCTGATTGAGTGAAACCATGACGTCGTCAGTCAGTGACATAACGCGAACTTCCCCGGGAGGTGCACCAAGCGTCTCCCCCGATTGGCAACTGAGGAATTATCTCAGCCCATGGCCAGGCATTACTAATAGGATGTACTGCGTACCGAAATTTTATTTGTTTTATCCTAATGACGCTGTGCTTCAGTGGAATAGGATGTCGGCCGCCATGCACGACGCAGGAGCATCTGCTTATGACACTGTCAATCGTCGCAACATCAGTCACTGGATATCCGAGAGGTCGTTGAACCTGTTGGAATCCAGAAAAATACTCCCGGCTGACTCCGAGCACAATGTGAACAGACAGACTGTTAGGCGGGAATTAAAGCGGTACCTGCGTGCTGACAAGGAAGCCTGGTGGACCAATGGGGCTCAAGAAATGGAGGCGAGACCAGTAGGCAATTATCGCAAGCTCTTCCAGCTGCTCCGTACCACTGGTCACAGGTAATCATGCGTCAGTAACACAGTCAGCAACAGCGCGAGGGAACTACTACACAATAAGGTGCGGAGTATGGCTCGTTGGGCGGAACACTTTCAAGATCAGTTCAGTTGGCTCCCTGTTCCCGGACCTCTTCCTACTCAGGTGATGCAGGACGAGCGATGAACGATTAGTTTAGAGGCTCCGTCAGAGAGTGAAATCCGAAACATGATCACAGCCCTCAATCGTTTTCGTGCTACCGGCACAGATTCCTTCCCACGTGCACTATTTAAGGATGGAGGTGAGGTCCTCTGTAAAGCACTGATTTTCCTGTTCGAATATGTCTGGAAGGAAGAAAGCATACCGACTAACTAGTGTGAGTCGATTATAGTAGCAATATACAAGAAGGGCAGTTGCACTGACTGCTAACTACAGGGGTATTAGCCTAACGTTAATTATGACAAAAGTGCTGACCCCAATTCTCGTTCATCGCTTCACTGCGGAACGGGAATCCCGGATCAGGGAAGAGCAGGCAAGTTTACACCCTGGACGGGGCTGTGTAGACCATATATTCACACTGCGGCAGGTACTAGAGCAGCGCCACGTATATCACAGACCGACACTAGCTGTGTTCCTCGATTTCATGAGTGCGTTCGAGTCAGTCGATTGATCCATTCTGTTGGAAATACTTGTGCAGAAAGATGTTCCAACGAAATATTTAAACATTTTGCCTGCTATAGACTCGTGCATTACAGGCTGCGTCAGGGTCTACGGTGACCTGTCGAATAGCTTTCCGACCACAAGTGGCGTTCCTCAGAGTTGTCCGATTTCCCCACTTTTCTTTATTTTCCTCGTGCACTCTATCATGAAGTGTTCCTTTACGGAGCCTCAAGATTCTGGCTTTGAAGTCCTGCCTAGGGAAAGGTTAGTTGATCTCGATTATGCGGACGATATCGTCTTGCTTTTTGACGATATTACTGCGGCATAATCAACCCTGAGTAGCCAGTCTAGAGTGGTCCCATTATTTGCTATCCTCTTCGCATCTTCAAACTGCAAAATGCTGTTGCAGGACCACCTGCCACTTGTGACCAGTTGACCCTTGATAACGAGTAAATCGAGGTAGTTGCTAAATTCACTTATCTTGGCAGCTGCATCAGCAACGATGAGCTTATAGAAACTGAAGTGAGTTTACACACTGCAAAAGCCAGAACCGCATTTTTCAATCTACGACATCTTTGGCGACAGTAGGGACTTTCCCTCAGTCTGAAAGGCCGTGTTTACAAGTGCCCCCTACTCTGTGGTAGTAACACGGCCTGAGGATTTGAGGCACCTTCAAGTCTCTGATCATCGCTATCTGCGAAGTATTGCTGGTATCGGATGGCACAAGCGTGTCTGCAGCGATGCTGTACATAAGCGAGTACTAGGCAGTGTTATGGCTACCAAGGTCGCCCCAGCCGCTCAGCTTGGTTGTTCGCTGAATACCTGCCCGCCCCGAATTGGCCGATTAAAAAGCAAGGTCGTAGACACATTGGAATGCCCGCCAGACAGATGCTTACAGAGTGCAGAGTACCAGTATTTATTTGTTCATAGTAATCTTCCTGAACATTCTCTGTTCTCCTCTTTTCTTTACTTACCAGTAGTAGTATTAGATTCTACGAGAACATTCTATCGATTAATAAATGCAATTATGCTCGATTTCTGAAAATGGATGGACTTTGATCCTCTTTGGATTCACTGATCCGTTCGTTAGGAGATGCCCCTTCCCCAACATCTCGTTTGAACTCCACTGTTTTATGATTTCAGCTTAGGGTTGATCTGGAACGGCGTGACAGGAACTCGGCAACGACCGGTGCATCTTCTGGGTCGACAATCAGGTGCAGGAAAAGGTTGGTGATGTGCTAGGCTTATCTTACTGAGTATGCTCTCTTTTTTGTAGTTTGAACTCGTCCAGAAGCAATTCAAGCGGCGTAGTTAGAACATATCCTCTGTCAAATGAGGTGTAGCCTCTGAGTTGATTAATGTGGCGGACCCATCTGTCCTATTATAGTGGCAATATACAAGAAGGGCAGTCGTACAGATTGTTCTAACTACAGGGGTATTAGCCTAACGCCAGTTGTGACAAAATTATTGGTCTCGATTATCGTTCATTGTTTCACTGCGGAACGGGAATCTCGGATTAGGGAAGAGCAGGCCGGTTTTCGCCCAGGACGTGGCTGTGTAGACCATATATTTACTTTGCGGCAGGTGCTAGAGCAGCGCCACGCATACTGCAGACCGACAATAGCTGTGTTCCTCGATTTCAAGAGTGCGTTCGATTCAGTCGATCGATCGATTCTGTTCGAATTACTTGCGCGGAAAGGTGTTCCCACGAAATATGTGAACATCCTTCGTGCTCTATACTCGAACACTACAGGCCGCGTCAGGGTCTACGGTGTCCTGTCGGATAGCTTTCCGACCACAAGTGGCGTTCGTCAGGGTTGTCTGATTTCCCCATTTTTATTCAATTTCGTTGTGGATTTTATCATGGAGTGTTCCCTTGCGGAATCTCACGATGTAGGCGTCGAAGTGCTGCCTGGTGAAAGGTTAGTTGATCTAGATTATGCGGACGATATCGTCTTGCTTTTCGACGATTTTGCGGCGGCACAATCAACCCTGAATACCCTATCCAGAGTGGTCCCATTATTTGGTATGCAATTCGCACCTTCAAAGTGCAAAGTGTTGCTGCAGGACCATTAGCCATTTGATGACTCCTTGACGCATGCTAACGAGGAACTCGAGGTGGTTGATCAATTCACTTATCTTGGCAGCTGCATCAGCAACGATGGGCGCATAGAAACTGACGTGAGCTCACGCATTGCAAAGGACAGAGCTACCTTCTTGAACCTGCGTCATCTTTGGCGACAGAAGGGAGTTTCTCTCCGTCTGAAAGGCCGTGTATACAAGGCCACAGTGAGGTCCGTTCTGTTCTATGGTAGTGAAACTTGGCCCCTTCGGTCTGAAGATCTGAGGTGCCTTCAAGTCTTTGATCATCGTTGTTTGCGAAGCATTGCTGGTGTCGGATGGCACCAGTGTATCCGCAACGATGATGTGCGTAGGCGAGTACTGTGTAGTGATAATCATGCTAGCTGCCTAAAACAACAGATAGCACTGAATAAGTTGCGTTGACTCGGGCACGTGCTACGTATGCCTGGTCACCGCTTACCTAAGAGGGCCTTGTTTAGTCTGCCAGGTGTAGGTTGGCGCAAGGCTCGAGGTGGACAGAAGTTGACTTGGCAGCGGGAAATGAAGTCACTGACAACCAAACTGGGTGCCGTTGGTCTGTCTCGCCTTCTGGGTTGGAATCCACCTGACTCACCTTGTGCTCGGCTTGAGACTTTACAGGACATGGCTCGCAACGGACACCAGTGGCGCGTTTGCTGCCGTCTCCTAATCGGATTTTCTGTTTAAAGTGTGTTTGGTGCTGAGTTGTCTGCGGGGTAATGGCTAATTATGACGCGTGTCAGTGAAAGCCGCAAGGAAGCTGTCTCGCCGATGCCGCCTTATCTTTGCATGATAGCCAGCTGTTTGTGACGGTATGTTGTCTACACAAGGTGTAGGCGCCTTGACCCTGAATGTTTGCTTAGTGCATTAAGGTTTTCAGGTAAGTCCCTCTTCTCTCCCTCTTCTTATTCTTTATTTCATAGATCCTCATGGTTGTATGGCAGCGAAGCATCAGTTCAAATGGCTGATGTACTGCTGTTGATGATGATGACCCATCAGTCGTCGCATACGGCCACGTCATAGCAGGCATGGCCATATCTTCTTACTACTATTTCAGGTGTCCACGAGATTCTGTTGCCAACAGTATCTGTCCAACGTCGAAGTGTCGTGGTGTATCGCGATGCCTTTAGTTGTACTGATGCTCCATTATCCAGTTTCTTTCGGAACCGGGTCTTCCCAGCCGCCTTATTAGATTAAATTTCATTAGAGACCTTCTGGGCAGGAGTGATTCTGTGGGGGACTTCCTTTCAGGCGTCTGTGGATTAGGCGTAATCCTGTACGTTAACAGAAAAGCTTGTACGGTCTCTTGAATTGGTCCGTCTCCTTCAGCTTTGAGCAAAACCTTCTTGAAAGTATCCACAAATCGTTCAGCTTGCCCATTTGACTGTGGACGATAAGGAGATGAGTGCAAATGCTGCGTGCCGTGTACCACACTACTGTTTCCGGAAAACCGAACCGACTGAATACTCTCCTGAGGACTGCAATCCTGGTCGATGTTGATGTGTTCGACATTATATTTATATTATATTTATTTGCAACAGTCTATGAATAGACATTGCACCATCGGAAACCATGGAACTCAAAACAAGGTACAGAAATAGTAAAAGAAAACACAACACAACACAATGTCCACGGTTTCGTCGGAGGGCGAAACACTACCCGGTTGCCCAAGCCGAAGTAGGGTGTTGACTTAGGGGACACCACCCTGAGCCTTTGGCTGAATAGCCTGTCCGCAAGGCAGCGGAGCGAATTCAGGGAATCGCGCCCATTGGGAGCCGGTGACTGATTTCTCAGTTCATACGCCTTTTGTTTGTTCCTTTGTCAAACAGGGGCCCAATGCTCCCCAGAAGTACAGCACAAAGTTTCTGGTATACAATGCTTCGCCAGGATGCAGCAAGGGGCAGTGACTTTATTTAGTGGCGAGTCACGTCCGTCACGTCACAGTGTTGTTAAACGGACATATGTGGCTTTTATAGGGAGAACGCTTGCCAGGCGAAAACCCACCACGTCCTGGAACACTGCCGCCGAACCATTTGCTGGAACGGGAAAATCCCGAACCACCCAGCTGGCACCACGAGGAGGTTGTTCGACATTAAGAAGATCTCGGGCCATTTGCTGTATGCATCAATGATAAGTAAGAAGTTCTGTCCTTTGATTGGTCCTGCGAAATCAAGGTGAACCTTTGACCATGGTTTCCTGGGCGTCGACCAGGAGAACAGTTCGCATTTCCTCGGCGATTTTGCTGCTAGGCCACACTTTTATCAGTAAAGTGCTAACTCCCCATTTTGAGAATCCGTAAATGGCCAGTACACGTAACTCCTTGCTAGAGCCTTTATCCTGTTGGAACCGGGATGTCCAGCACGAAACAGGTGTAGAACTTTGGATTGAAGTTTGGCTTGGATGACGGCACGTTCGCCAAACAAGATACAGTCTTCAAAAACCGATAGTGCATTTTCTCTCTGGAACAATTGTTGTAGCTTTGCGTCCGAAATTTTTCGTGTCCACTGTGAGTGATAAAACGTGTTTACTTTTGACAGCACCGGGTCCCGTAAAGTGGCATCCCGAATCTAATTGAAAGATATTGGCAGCTGGCTCAAAGTATCCGAGAGTACACGGTTAAGTTCCGTTTCGATTGAGACATTTGTAACGATAGTGTCTTCTGGTTGGTGCTGTTCGTCTAACAACCATGACAGCGCATCGGCCTGACAAATGTCGCTCGTCGATCGGTACTTGATGTCGAAATCGTACCCCAGCAAAGTTGTCGTCCATTGGTCGTATATACCGGAATTTCTTTCTTTGAGTCGAACATAGCAAGAAGCGGTTTGTGGTCCTTTAGTAAGTTAAAGTGATGACCATATAACATTTTGTGGAACTGTTTCAATGCGAACACAATAGCGAGAGCCTTCTTCTTAGTTTGGCTAAATTTTCTTTCTGCTGCTGTCAGTGAACGAACGGCATGAGGGACTGGCTTCTCAGATCTGTCTGAAAAAATGTGGGAGTTGATCGCTTTAACTCCTTAGCTGGATGCATCCGATGTCACTACATTAGGCAGCTTTGAATCGTAGTACGTTAGCATCAATTCTGAGCTCAGTGACGACTTGATCCTGTCGAAGGCTTTTTGACATTCGGTAGTCCAGACCCACTGAACGTCCTTTATCAGGAACCGGTTTAATAATCCGTGTAGGTTGTGCATGGACGGCAGGTAGGTGCTATAATAACTCACCATACCTATGAATGATCTCAACGTCGCTAGGTCTTTTGGTGGGACATTTCCTTGATGTTTGATGGATCATGTCTTCATTCATTTTAGTCAGTGATAAGACTCAGGTATATACTGGAAGTCATGAAAAACTCACACCTGTCCATTTGTAGGCGAAAACCGTACTCCTTTATCCTGTCAAGCATGAGTTCTGTTCATTGCTCTAGTTCTTCTTGGTTAGCTCTCATGATAATGAGATCGTCCAGGTATGCGGCAACATATGGCACTCCCTGTAGCATCGTGTCCATGATCTGATGAAAGATTGCCGGGACCGACTTAACGCCAAATGGTAGGCGTGTATACTGAAACGATCCCCTGTGAGTATTAATCGTTAGCGACTCGTGCGATTCCTCCGATATTTCAATCTGGAGCTATGCATCTGACAAGTCGAGTTTGGCAAAACACTTGCCACCGTTCAGACTGCAAAAGGTCTTCAGAGAGAGGTAAAGGGTACCTGCGGTCTTCTAAGATCAGTACGGCCAGTAGATAAATCTGCACATAAGCGGATCTTTCCGTTTGCTTTCTTGACAATCACAATGGGAGCTGGTTTGCCGAACAACCTCGTGGCGCCAACTGGATGGTTCAGAATTTTCCCCTTCCAGCAAATGGTTCGGCGGCAGTGTTGCAGGATGTGATGGGTTTTCGCCTGGCAAGCGTTCACCCTATAAAATGTCACATATGTCCGTTTATCAACACTGTGACGTGACGGACGTGACTCGCCACTAAATAAAGACACTGCCCCTTGCTTCATCCTGGCGAAGCATTATATTCCAGCAACGGTATGCTGTAATTCTGGGGAGCATTGGGCCCCTGTTTGACAAAGGAACAAACGAAAGGTGTATGAACTGAGTAATCAGTCACCGGCTCCTAATGGGCTCGATTCCCTGAATTCGCTCCGCTGCCTTGCGGGCAGGTTAATCAGCCAAAGGCTTGGGGTGGTATCCCCTAAGTCCACACCCTACTTCGGCTTGGGCAACCGGGTAGTGTCTCGTCCTTTGACGAAACGGTGGACTTTTGTGTGTTGTGTTGTGTTCTCTTTTACTATTTCTGTTCCTTGTTTTGAGTCCCACTCTTTATGATGGCTCTTCTCTATTCCTAGACTGTTGCTAAATATAAATATCTACTGCCCATGAAGGGTAACTGGTCGGTTTGCTAACTCCGGTTGACTGTAGTGTCAAGTTCTTGGTTGACAATTGAAATCACTGCATATGAAACCCGTCTTTTCGGTCGGAAGACTGGCCTTGCGTCTGGCCGTAAGGATAGACTGGCCTTGGTTTTCGTGCACAATCCCAGGCCATCTTAAAACACCTGCGGACATGTCCTCTGTAAAGACTCCGTCCACTCTGCGGATGCATCGCTTAATTTGTTGCACACAGCATTCAAGGGAACATCAAGCATTTTCATATTGTCAATCCAGTCGCGACGGAGTAAATTCAAATCAGGATGCCTTGTTCCGTAGCATACCCATTTGAACTGACAATCTTTAAACATTACAGGGCAATGAATTTTTACGGACCAAATCCAGCGGTCCTCCTGAATCGTTGGTTGCAATCTGAACCGTACTTTGAACACGTGGCTCACCTATTTTCTTCACAGTTTCCTCGGATATGACCGTGCTGTCTGAGGCAGTGTCAACTTGGAGGCGTATGGGCACTTGGTTTACAACCCCGGTTACGAACTTTATGCGTTTTGCGGCCGCTGTATCGCAGCTGACAAATACAAGATAAACTTGAGATCCTTGTTTTGTTAACGATTTGGGCACAAACGTCTTGGCAGGTTTGGTGTAAGCGTTCTTGTTGAAAATGGTTGTACGGCAATTATCCTCCTTGTGACCCCATTTGTTGCATTTCTGAAAGATGCTACTTGAACGGCCAGAATTTAACGAAATGCCATTCGCCACATTGCCAGCATGCAGATGGTGATCTGTTTGACTTTACTGAGTTTTGGACCGTCGCTGGACTCCCGTGCTGATTTGACACTGCCAACACATCCACAGGACATGGACCGTTGTCTTGGACAATCATGTTCTTGTCGTGCATCATGTTGATTAACTTCTGGCTTTCGGAACTGGTGGACGGGTCCTGCTCAATTTTCTTAACCATACTCTTGCGTATTTCGGCGTCCTCGGGCGCTTGGAGATCACAAACAAAAATTATGGCCTTGAACTGGTCGTCTGTCATTCCGTTTAGCCTGAAATGCTCGCAATGATGATTGATGGTACTCGCGTAAGCTACCAGATCGTCTGACGCGCACTGTATCTGACGCTGAATAACGAAGACTGTTCACTAAAAATGTCCTCTAACAGAGGTACAAGTTGGTCAAAAGTAAAATCGTTGAGGCATTTTGGCAAAATAAAATCGAGCAACTTGTCATGCTCCCTGGTTTCCAGCTTCCGCAAAAGCAGTCTGCACTTCCATCTTTCGTCAGCATCAGCGAATTCGGACCGATAAATGTCTTCGTATCTTCTGAACCAAGCTTCGAAGGTTAGACCGGCATCCGTGTCATACTGAAACTCACAAACGCTGTTCGCGACCATATCTGCTGATGACTGCTGATTTTCATTGCTTGGTCTTGCTTGAACCACAAAGCGCTGAAAGATATACTCGAGCAGTCTTGTCTGGCTTTCTTTGACTTGCTTTTGTTGTTGTTGTTTTTGTTGAAGGATTGCGGTAAGTTGCTCCACTGAAAACGACATTTTCGTCGTATCCAACCAAACTGCCACCTCTGTCGCCAGTTGTTATGGCTACCAAGGTCGCCCTGGCCACTTCGATTGGCTGTTCGCTGCAAACCTGTTTGTCCCGAATTGGCCGATCAAAAAGGCAAGGTCGTAGACACAGTGTAATGGCTGCCAGACTGGAGATGATTACAGAGCACAGAGTACCGATATTTATTTGTTCATAGCGACCTTTCTGAACATTCTCTGTTCTCTTCTTCACTTACCAATAATAGTATTAGATTTCGCGAGAACATTCTTTTGATTAACTAATGTGATTCTCTTGCTCGATTTCTGGAAAATGGATAGACTGATTCTTTTTGGGTTCACTGATCCGTTCGTTTGGAGGTGCCCCTCCTAACGGACAGGAATAACCAAGCTAGTTCCCTAGAACAACAACTAATACTGATTAAATGGCGTTGGCCTGGTCACGTACTACGTATGCCTGGTCTCCGCTTACCTAGGAGGGCCTTGTTTCGCCTGCTAGATGTAGAGTGGCGCAAGGCTCGAGGTGGACAAAAGTTGTCTTGGCAGCGAGAAATGAAGTCACTGACGTCCATACTCTTCAGGCTGGAGTCCACCTGGTTTGCCTTGTGCTTGGCTCGTGACTTTACAGGATATGGCTCGCAGTCGATCAATGGCGCCTCTGCCGTCGTCTCCTAATCGGATTGTCTGTTTAAAGTGTGTTTAGCGCTGTGTTATCTGCGGGGTAGTAGCTGATTATGATGCAGGGCAGTGAAGGGCGCAAGGAAGCTGTATCCCCGATGCCTCCTTATCTTTGCACGATGGCCAGCTGTTTGTGACGGTATGTAGTTGACGAAGTGTAGGCGTCTTAACACTGAATGTTTGCTTAGGTTTTTCGATGAGTCCCCCTTCTCTCCTAATTATCCTTCGTTCCGTAAGTCCTTATGGTTGTACGGCAGCGGAGCCTCCGTTCACAT
The DNA here is from genome assembly GCA_944474145.2 of Dicrocoelium dendriticum. Taxonomy (NCBI): domain Eukaryota; kingdom Metazoa; phylum Platyhelminthes; class Trematoda; order Plagiorchiida; family Dicrocoeliidae; genus Dicrocoelium; species Dicrocoelium dendriticum. Next base: position 109,335,496 of record OX104069.1, read on the forward strand.
GGTTGATGTACTGCTGTTGATGATGATTGTTGTCTTTCTGGATGAGGTTCAGTCAAGCCATGATTGAATATATTATCGGAAAGGACACGATGCACTTTCGTTCGTTTTCGAATTTCTGATTCCATTTGAGCATTTAATTCCCTATGAATTCCTAGTGAATTGTTGTCCTGGCATCGTGTCAAAGCTACAGTATCCACCGCGCCTCGTTGCACAAAGTATACTCGACATACTGAACTGAATTGAGTTCAACGCATCTAGTCGATGCATCAGATCAGAAATATGCTATTTTTACTTACCATCTCTTTTGACCGGATTGTGCGAGGTTGGATTTAGCGCGATGGTTATGGCTATGTGTAGGATAAAACACTATGTAGTGCCCAAGTCTGAACGCGAAAGTTGTCTGGCGCCACTAACGAAGTACGATCGAAAAGCCTGCGTGCAACATGTCGAGAACTGGTCATCAGTCTATAGCTTAGATTATTTTCACATCCTTCAGGGTTGCCCCATTTCTAACCCTCAAGAGTGACCACGTAGTTGCATCCGTCTAACCTTTATCATTGTCTAATGGGATGGGTGTAGTTCTCGGGGTGCTCGAAAGCGCCGCTCAGCATGGCTCAGTGAGTGTGAAGTATGTCTACGGTTGCATTAGTACCCTGTCCATTTAGGGTATGGTAAAAAAGGCAACAGTACCGCGGTATCTCTGGCAGTTTCTTGTTTGCCATAATCTATTATTAGAGCCTAAACTCGGACCTTAAGGCTTATTCTTTGATACTTGCTACACTGGCTCTTATATATCTGGCAGGCATCAGTAGTACGCCGGCACGCAGCGCCGTCCCTTGGCTGCCGCGCAATCACCACCAGTCTTAGTAGGGCTATGGATACTGACTCATCTGCACAATCATTTACCGATTACCGTGCTCAGCCACTGGCCGAGTGGTCTTCATCCTGCTTTGCAACCATGGGGTCACCGGTTCAAATCCGCTTAGTGGTAGGGGTACAGCTGAGGATATATCTTTTCTTTATCATTTATCGTGCTCAGGATAGACACAATCAGTGCACTATGACCAATGTTTCTAATGTGAATTGTCTACTTGACTGGGTAGAAATAGTCGGTTGATTACTTACAATACATAATGGAAAGTCGATCAGTTTTGCAACTGAGAAGTGTTGCTATGCACTGAGTCCGAGGCCAACATTCACCCATCACTCCGCCGCATCCACGGTTGTTTGCATTGTGATGGACCGTACTCTGCTGTGATATCTGGACTTCACATCTGTCGGTGATAGCGTCTGTTTAGGGCAACCGTTAAATCATACTAGCCTACAACGCTGCTTGGGACGCTCATGACCACCTTCCGGAGTAATTTGGGAAAGTATCGACTCGGTGGCTTAAGAAATAGGAGTTTCGGCTGTTATCCGGACCGCAATGAGTTCGAGTGCATGCCTTCTCTACCTTATGTCGGCCCGTAACCTTAAGGATCACAAACCGAGGGCGCGGGTTTGAGCCTACATAAGGACCGCGCGACCCTCTTAGTATCCTTTTTCCAAATACGACTACTGGCGGTCGCGCGGCAGCGAAGCGTCGGTACTGCATACCATCATACTGCGAATAACCTGTCTTTCTTCTGACGGGTGCAAACAAATCTGATGCCGAACGTGGAGTGCAGTGTTTTCGGACGGGGAGGTGGGCGACCAGTACCCAATGTCCATTTCCCTCGGAAAGTCTTGTTCGCTTATTCAATGCTTACACTGTTACTTCCTGTTCACCCTACGCTAATCATACCCTTATTTCTTTTAGCCATGGAGCTTTTCATCTCACCAGGCTGCGACGGAATTGTATCATTCGACCCGGATTCTATTTTGGTGCTTGTAAGTTCAGTATGCTTTTTTGCAGATAGCTCATTCCAGACATACGTGCGTCTAGGAGAATGCCCCATGCCTACGAATGACACGCTGACTCAAGATGCATGTTTTGAGAGGCTTCCCATGCTTAGGCATGCTAACATTGAGAAACACGGTGCGAAAGACATCGTAACCTATTTGCGAAGTGAGGTATGCTTTATTACTACCTATGTTCACAACCTGTTACTGTCTTAATGAGTATGGGGTCTTTATTATTGTGATATTTTTGTGAAACTTTTCCCATTTCACTAGACTGAAGTTTGTTGTGTAATTGCTTCACCTTACAAGTAAAGCAACTCGAAACCGGAATAGTACAACTTCATTACTTATCCCTCCGGATTTCGGACTTACTCGCAACCTACTAGTTCGTGGATCAGATTAGTGGATATAAAATTTTCCGGACTAGCGCGCGTTTTCGCCTACTGCTTGAGAGTCAAGGTTAGAGGGGAACGACCATGAGCAGAACTTTCTCGAAATGGACATTCGATAAGTGTCATCCTGTAAGAGGAATCGCTCGATCGCTATAAACTCAGGTTTGTCCCGTCTTAGAGAAGAGCCGGAAGAAGACGAATAAATGAGCGAGATATACGTTGATTGTTGAAAAGTACAATCCCGCTAGCTAGAGGCATCGTAAATGGGTTCCAGTTAGACGAGAGGTATGTTCGCCCACGAAGACGTCGCGACCACTCTTCGAGGCGGAAAACCGGAGGTACGCGAAGTGTGTTCCATCTGGTTTACTCAAAGACACAGCCAACGTTCCAACATGCACGCTTTCTAGGTTGCTTAGATGGAAGATAAGACAATCCGCCCACAGCATTCCGACACACTTCACTTTACCTACCCCCTCATGCCGGCCGGTGGCCGAGTTGGTGTGTTCGCTTGGTTTGCTTGGTTTCATCAGACCATAATGTTTACATGATGGATTAATTGTAGAAGTTCCGTAAAGAGCTAACTTGATCCCACGCAGCTACAGATAATGTACCCAGTCAACAAATGGAATAGTAGGCATTAATCACGCGAAAAGAAAGATAACAAACGGATATTTAAGTACCAGTGCTCCTTGGCCATTGTAACAAAATAGGCCGCACGTACTTCATTTGTACACAACTCAGATTTCAAATGACGAAGGTATATGGTCTCGGCAATAGGGGGCAATTGTTTGCGGAAACATGTGTAACAGAATTGAGCTGTTAGAAGACTTCATTTCACCTCTGTAGAACCACATCGATATATGCTCGTGAATCCTATGGGATAAACGCCTCGAAGTGCGACCGACGTATCATGCACCACAGGAGCACACAAGCATACATTTGTGGTGTATGGGTACCCACAGGATTCAACGCCTTATGTTCGTCGTCAGAGATTAATCTATGGAGTCTGAGGATTTGCACTTCACGACATGACTGCTTCTCCACTAAGTGGACAGTGTCCAAACTAATATCCGGTTTGAAGTTTGTGTCGTCCAACAATATTATCTCTATCTTACGTGAGTACTCGGACTTATTCAGGATAACAACGCCGGTGTCTTTATCAGGCTTCATTATAACAATATCCTTGCTTTGTTCTAGATCACCTAGTGCTTTATGGTGCTCTGCAGCGAGACAAGTCTGCTTTGTATTGGAGCGCTAAAGAAATAATGGGATATGTCTATCAGTCTGCTCTTTAACCAAACCAAAGCCTGGACAGTAGAGCGATTGAGGTTCTCAACCAAAGCCTTTGGTTCAGAAACGTTACTTCGAGGCAGCGGGGTTTCGCCACAGGGCTACAGGCGGTGTTTCATAGGATAAGGAGCCGCCCTCACCTCAACCCCCAACCTGGAGGGTCAGGATACTGTTTGTCTGGCCTCTAATCACTGACCAATCTCGTAGGAGTGGCTCTGAAAGTGCAAAAAGCACCACTCAGTATAGCTCTGTGGATCCCTTAAGCACGCAAACCACCGCGCCACGTTAAGGTCAAGTCTCATCTCGAGGTTAAAACTTTCCAGTTGGTCAAATTGCGAGTTCACAGAACACTGCTTTCGTGTGCTACGTGAACTAGACTACACTACAAATGCCAAGTGAGTGATATCTTGGTTTTTTGTTCTTTGGAGTAGAAGTTCGTGCATTTGAGAGAGAACCTTGACAAGGCAGATACTAACTTACGGTTCACCTGCGAATTGCAACATAATCGTCTGCTAGATGTTGAAATACGTGTCAGTCTCTCGTGAAATGAATCTATTAAGTGATCTGTCCGCAGAAAGGTAAGTTGTTCTGAGTAGTACCTGCAATTCAACAGCATCATACATTGATGGACGGAGTTTCGTTGCCGTGCCTATCTATTGCCCCAAAACGGAATTGCCGAGAGACTGTGTGGGGCTCGTTGACGAGAAACGTAAATTACCCTATAGCTGCTCCACACAATCGTGAACTGAAACGAGTGTGAAGTTGCTCGAACGTTGTTGGAATGCCCTATAAAACTGGGTTCGACCGTTAGAATAACACAAGGTTGTGCGCGTGGGTATCAGTGTAACACTATTCGGATAAATGTAGGATGCACTGATAGTGTTCCTGGAAGAATGGTTCCATGAGCCGCAGTCATCAGTCCAAGACGGATCCAGAGACTTGCGACAAAATGTGATGGAGCAACTCCGGGAAAACGAGGAGTGCGAAGACGTGCGGTTGGCACGACGAGGTATGACATCCTTTATTGGTACTGAGGAGATAGTATGAGATGCATTTATCTAGCAGCTTCCATCTTCTCACTGATCTTTAAACTAAAGTCATTGTTACTCCCCTGGATTCTCCCACAATCGCCACTTTAGGAGAACTTGTCCACATGGGTGCCGAATCAATAGAGCCAGGCTGGCTTCCTCTACGCTCGAGGATGCACTGATCACATATTCACACTTCATCGAGTACTGGAACAAACCGATACCTCCACCTAACAATTTACTTTTTTTTATTTGGTTGTGTCAGATTATGGTGCTATCCTTGGGGACTTGTCAGGAAAATTCGGTGCAGCATTGTTGTCTAGTTTGGAAACTCACCACTCCAAAGACAGATGAACTAAGAACTTGGTCACTGGCCCCAATGGGCGCGTTTCCCTGACTTTGCTCCGCTGCCTTGCTGGTAGGCTATTTGGCCAAAGGCTCGGAGTGTCTTCTAAGTCAACCCCCTATTTCGGTTTCAGCGACCATGAATTGCTCTGCGCTGCATTATTATTTTAACCACAAGTGCACATCCCTTTGTTTTAATGATCCTTAACGGCTCCATGTCTGTTCTGTCATGGAAAATCTACCACAACTCCTGAGGACGAGTAATCTACATCCTGAATTTACCAAGAGCACTGAGATTCGCCATTGTTCCACACATCCCTTTTCGTCTACGAATTTGTATTTGAAATGATCATACGTCCGTCTTCCGGTACTTAGGCAGCGGGCGTTCTAATGGGTGGCGGGCGACCTAACCCTTAGTAGATGAGATCCAGCCTCTGCACGCCTAAGTAAGTTCTTCGCACTTCCAAAGCGCAAGGAATTTTCGCATGTATCATCCAGCACACTACCGGCTCTAGCACCCACAAGTGGTCAGTCGGTTCCCACATCTTAGGAGTTATATCACTGGTGAAGACTCAACTGTATGTATCAATATTGCCTCTGGCTTTCCAAACTTCCGGTCATATACAGAGACTGTTGGATATGAGCCTTTCAACCAAAGGTACAGTGTGCGATGCTGTTTAATGCCAGCGTTACTGTAGGAGTCGGGAGCATGACAAGTACGCACTATGGACACTGAAGATGACAGTCCGATCACCGGCGTTTGCTCATACCTGGGAGCTGCGGTGCTCAATACTTTAAGTCCTCCGGTCGGTTTTTGGAAGAAACACTCAAGCACCGCACACGATTGAACCGTTTACGTCAGCTAAGTCAAGTCTTTCATCTACCCTCCATGGCCTGTCTCGCTGGAGATTATGAATCGTCATTCCATCAAGTTGGGTGGAACTACAGGATGTACAGTCAAAAGTACGAGGGATTGATTGTGAGAACTACTCTTGCTGGCACTTGTCATCCTCGCGGATTGACGCCTCGGGGTCTGTCAAACCATTCATGGAAATGATTATCCGACTTAGTGTTGTCACGGAGTCAATACATTCGGTCCGCTGAATCTAGCCGATCAGTTTCACTCACTTTCCTCTGCCCATTTTCTCCATCACTGTCCATTATTGCTATCCTTATGACGTGAGTGGCAGCAATTGGGTTCGCAACCTGTAGCTGCTCGGCCCATGGTCGTTTAACTACCTGTTAGAGACTTGCATAAACTCCAACAACTGCGGTGCCTGAGGTTGGTCATGGTATTACCGAAACTGTCTTTTTCTCGCTTTGGCTTTTCGTTTCAATGTTGTCATTGGCCACTGACCTTTAGTGTGATATCATCCCGATTACCCGCTCATTGTTTTAATTTTCAATAAACTTACTTTCGGGCTCGCATTCAAGTATTTGTCATCGGTAATGTAAGCAGTATCTCCTTCAATGGATCCCCAGCCCATATATTAACTGCCCATGTAAGATGAGATCGTTGATCGAACAATGCTATTGCCATTTTCGAAATCAAAACAATTACTGTTTCACCCACGTTAGTCCTATTGTTCCATTCTGCGTGAAATCGCAGAAACCTAGAGGCCACTGGGCACATTCGTACAAAAGATATGATGAATTGGTCGTTGCTGTGGCACATTTTTTTCTTTCCCGGCTGATACTATCGCCTACTGTGGTTTCGATATCTCAACATTCTCTCCTTCACTGTAGTGCCTCCCCCAAGTCTATCGCTCCCGTTTTACGGATTCGCATTCATCTCATCGCAGTTACTCACACAGGACGTACCTCTTCCCTGGTTTTCTTCTTGCAGAACTACGGGTTGGAGTACGGTCTAGCTGACATCGAGAACGTGGAGTTAGCCTCTTTAGTTGGCTTGCTTGAACGTCAACTATTTCCCGCGGTTGACTGGTTTCTGTGGTGCGACGACACTGTGTTTGCCAAATTTACACGCAAATGCTACACAACCGCTTTATCGCAACTGTCTGCTGTTTTCATGCCTTTTCGATGGCGGAAATGGCAGATGCATCGTACGAGGCACTCACAGTTGACACATTGCCTTCGTCGAAAGTCTGATACAGAGATTGAGAACGAGGTACGTATCATTTTGTCAACTTATTCTCCAAATTAACTTCGGCTCTTTTTTAAACACTACGCTACCGTATGAGTTCACTGCACCTATCATCACTACTACGATATCGGCAATTTCTGATGCGACCAGAGCCCCGGACTTTCTTCGGAAAGTCTGAACCGTCTACTTCATCTATTCGGTCGGGCTAACGGCTTAGCCATCTTACCAGTAGCGGACTGTGTCTTCCGCAGTTGCGGCGTCAATAACTCCATTCAAACCCACTCAGTCCGTTTGCAAAAAAAACCCAACTTTACTGTCCGATAGATCATGTTCAGTAAAGCAGCCTATTTGTTGTTCGTCCTTCCTATCTTCTCCACCTTTTCACACACGTCACTGTGTTTCATTAACCACCAGCATTTCATCTTCTTTTAGCTCTATGCCGCAGCCAAACGTTGTCTCACCGCAATGTCCTACATTCTTGGGGATAAGAAATACTTTGTCGGAGAAAGGTGCGTGAATTACAATTCGCGAAGCTGGTTAACATTACTGATAATTTATGAGTAGTTCATTTTCCTTTCCCATTTCATCATAATTTGCACTGGTTGATGTATTGTAATTCGGATAATTATCCGAAGGAACTAACACATTCGCGTTAATTTTTGTTTATATAAAATTTCCTCCCTTTAACCTGAGCCTAAGTATCCAGTCCTTCGTTTTACTGCGCTGCGTTTACTGTACCTCTATTGTTGCCGCTGTTCGAACTTGACTGGATTTACATTACATCCGTTTGCGAGTCCATTCACTTATTCAACCACGATTCATTCAGTACAACTTATTCTGCCCACCGCCCTCTTATTATACTGCCCAGACCGTGCGTACGTTTGGTGATTGGGTTTGTAAATCGGTAGTAGCGGTCGTAGTTACAGACTGCATTTGGCATACGTTTTCATTTGGGCAGTGATCTACTCTATCTGACGGGGTCTACACATATCACCGAGCTTGTCATCCTTAGGAAATGTCACCACGCATTAAACTATCACTTTCGATGGAGCTAAACAAGATATTGTCCAGTAGTTTCTCATTGTAATTTGCCAACCAGTACTTCAGTTCTTGAGGCACTATAATCTTATGCTTCCAGACAAGCAACAGCGATATCAAACCTCTCTGCAGATTGACCATGACGGGGCTTGTATTAGGATACATTGTGGCACTTCATCAAACCCACGTTATCCCGCGCAATCGACCTCTGACCACCTCACATGAGCATTGCTTTTACAATCTTGATCTTATGCTATTTGGTTTTTTCTTCCTTGCGGTCAACACGCTTTTCGAAATTAAGACCACCTAGCTAGAAAGAGTTTGTCACTGAGGTGCATTTTACCACAACTGCGTGCGCATATTATCAATGGGAAATTTTTCAGGCACCCTCATAGTGATCACACTTTAATTTGTCTTTTAACTGTTTTCATGTGTACCTCTCTTCCAGACCGACGGCTGCGGACGCTTATCTATTCTCTCGACTGTGGCCACTACTCCTGTACGAATCGAAGCACGGCACAGCGAACTGGACTTGTCCTTGTGAAGCACCCGCTTATCGAGGGCACTCGTCCACACATCCACTTATCTCACACGTGTTACAATGTTCCAATTTGGTGGCCCATTTTACTCGCATCCAAGGCACATATTTTCAGCAGGCGGCTGCCACTTTTCGCAAAGGTGAGCGTCCACCCTTTTAATACATTTGCACGCCATCTTCTCCCCACGAGTAAACCACAGTGACATACGTCCCTTTGGTCTCTTTGCAGAAATAGCTCTGTCCGCATCGAAGCGCCAAACCGCCGACAGTGGATTGTTAACGATCCATCCATTGAGGGATTGCCTACTGGTTGGGATTGGTCTGTTGGCTGCTTTTCTGCTGTACGCCCGCAATCACGGGATGATCCGGATAGCAGCATCTTAGCCACACCTTCCACTTTGTTTGTCTGCGTGTCGATTCCTATCACTGTCATTCAGAAGAACGTATTTACATCTGCATTTGCTGTCCGTTCGCGCCAAATGACTATTCTGTTCCAATTCCTGAAACCCGGTGCCAAAACGTGAATCTGTTTATCCCCCCCCTTTGTTATCGCATGCTCTATGTTACCTGTTTAGCGGGTGCCCACGACTTAACGGAAGCATTTGTCAACCTTATTATGTCGTCGCCACCTAAAGACACATTGGGAAGTGGGTGAATACTGGTGTTATGATAACAGTTCTCAACACCAGCACTCGGAGCCATAGGCGAGTCTCTAGGTTCGACTCTGACGGTTCCCATCACCCAAGTAAGTCTCGATCAAGGCACTTCACTTAGATTTTTAGACGTTTTTCACTCGTACTAAGCTGTTTGAGCAGTAACAGTAATCATTTCACGCGACAAGCAGACAGAGTCGCCTGACTTGCGTAAGTGATCGTAACAAATGTGGTTACATATCGAGCACCCGTGGAATCTTTGGAGAACGGAATATCAGGTTGCTTGTATCCTACATGGCACTAGACAAACTTTTTATATAGTAACAGCCCAGCTGTATTAGTTACTTTGAATGGTATTTGAAATTAGTCGAAAATCGACCCATTCGTGCATATGCATGTGTTCTCGATGCGATAAGTGGAGCTTTCAGACGCATTATTTAGGATTCCAATTAATGCTGATCTCCCGAAATATCAGCGCCTCATCTCACTTACCTCGCGCAAACGTGCCACATGCTGTGAAACGCATAATTATAATGGTTAGAAGCACAAAACGCATGATAATTCATAGCGCGGGGCGACGAATCAATCTTATCTGTTGTTGATATCATCATGATGGAGTGGGTGAGAGTGATCCGTTTACAAAAGAAAAGCATAATAAAAAACCCAATGCACAAGCTCGTTGATTGGATCCTAGAGAGGGGCCACGTTGGGCTCATTGGGTAGGGCTTGGATCCAACTACTTATGGCGCCGTATTCAGCGGAAGTTATGTGGAAGACAAAATATCCCATAATGTGCCGCGGCACGGTCCGTAGAGTTTGACGACACCTAATGCGCGAATTTCTCGAGTTTGTTCAAATTGGACCGGCTGTTGGCAATTGCGGGGATTGCGTTGGCCTGCAATACGGAAAACGGCAGTGTGTATGTGTATATCCGATGCTTTCTTGTTTACTCTTAGCATCTAGCATTTGGAAAGAGAAAAAAGCACATTGACTGGTGCTTGCCTGTCATGCACACCTCTAAATTGGGATCTGAAATGTCCTTTGTGATCATTTTCACTTACCAAGCCTTTAGAGTTTGGACATCATAGCGCACCATGGACTGTGTTCATTTTTATTCGTGGAATGAATTAGATTTATGGCGCAGCGGGAATGTTGGAAGACTTAGGAACTCAGCGAATCCAGAAACACTCATTTGTTCAGTAGGTCGTCCTCGGTTTCCTCGTCACTCGATGCAACTGGAGCACGCAAAGACTCCGATGAGTCTGGCGTCGGGGGGAGCGCTAATTTCTGCCGTTCAAGTTGCGTCTCTTGGGTGATTGGAGTCAGAATGCGAGATGAGCAGATGGCAGTCCTCGTTGAAAGCTGGAAATAAAAACAAACAGGAGACAATGAACTTGCGTTTAGTACGGCAGCCGATAGCTACCCGTGGTTTACTTCACATGCCCTCTTTCCATTACGAATGTAGATGAACTGGGCTGGACGAAAATATGAGTGGGACGGTGTCACGTTGGCCCACATTCCCTTTCAATTACATACACCGTTTAACTTAAGTCCTTCGGACCGCATTAATTGGTAGCCTACATTGCTTGTCCTGTCGATGCTGCAGGCGTGCACCTCAAAAACTCTCAAAATGATGCCTTACCTTGATGTCAGTCTGAGTACCATTCACTTTCACTTGATCCACTGTTTCGTACAGCGAATCGATAGAACCGTATTCATCCCTGCCAATGGAGCTGAATGGGCGTGTGGCTTTGGTAGGGGATGATGCCGTTGATGGTCTTCTCCACAACGGAGGCAGGGGTGGGTGTGGCTTGGGTGACATACTGGTTGGAGCACCAGCATGCGAAAACGCAGGTCGCAGAACTGGAGCCGGTTCCGATGGCTCCGGGTAGTTGGCACTGACTTCATTCCCGACGTAATAGTGATTGCTGATCATCGCCTCTGAAAGAGGTCTCGAGTCGATTTGGTCTGCATGATAATTGATAGAATGTTTAATCAGTCAGTTAAACTTTTCACAAATCAGAGTCATTTAATTGGATCATGGTGTCATCAAGCAAAGCACATTTCTCAGTTTGCCTTTTACATTGGATGAGTACCTTGGAGATGGCGGTTTCTCTTCTCTTAGTTCTGGATCGTAAGTGTGTGGGGACCTGAGCGGTCGCATGGAACAGTGTCATACTAGCGTCCGGCGATTTCGCACAGTGCCGAATTCATGAATGAACTGGCGCGCATGTTCAACCATCACAAATATCGCCTGCATGCACACGACGGATAGGTTAGAATCGGTGGACCATAGACTTTGCGGGCGTGGATAGAAGTTGCTCACTTTGAGACACCTTTCGAATACCAAAACTCGGACTGTGGTTAAAATCTTAGCTGCCGCTCGACTGCAAAGGCGACTCACTGCAATTTTAAGTTCTTGGTTTTCAGGATTCTCGAGTCTCTGCTTTACTGTCAACACGTCTGTCCAAAATTATCTTACCTAGTAGCGAACGGGACCGTACGAGAAGCTACCATTTAGGGCAGTGGGAAATAACGATGATGCACTCACCCTTCTTTCTGCTGCGCTTGCGCTTTAGTTGGTCCATTTTTCCTTCTGAACATGGGCCGATAGCATCCGGAAGTTCGCCAACTTGAGTTGCAATCAGTGGACCTTCAATCTCCATCAAAGTCCTTTGAGCTGCATCGTCTTCTGCTAGATTTCCGCTGAAGGAACGTGTTTCATCGTACGTCACATAGTCCATCATATCTTTCGTCCACTCACGATTGGCTGGGACCGGTTTACGTTCATGGTGCTCGTCCGTTTGTCCAGGACTAGGCACCGCAGTGACTTGTACACCTGATATCCGGTGGGGTCGCGGATTGGTGGTTGCTTCTGAAACTTCCAGCTCATCTTCTGCTGAATCGGCGAAAACAAGGGAGCTAACTGCAGAGCTCGTGCCGCTGGGCATGTTCGGCTCGTGTTGACCTAGAAAGGATGGTGTTGTGGTGTAAATATCAAACTATCTGACTCTTATCAGGCATACATCATTTGACGACTGCATTATTGGGATCCACAAAAGTGACCGAGTCCCTAGGATCAGCGTCGAGTAGGCTTAATTGCTGTTAACACACCCTGGACGAACACGGACGCAACTGACCACTTTATTCACGTGATATTGTCCGTTGGTTTAGCTTTTTGCTGCCAGCTACAGTCCCTCTACCCATTATATTACCATGATTCTTATGCCCGTTGCTGTTTTAGAGCTCTGCTCGGAAAAGTTCTCTGAAAATCTCTTCATTAACGCATTTTTAGACTAACTGGCTTCCTGCACACCAAGGCTATTGAAGGGAACCACCCACCTAATCCATGGAGCAGGTACCGACCTAGCGTGTGATGTCCGTTACGGGTTGCAATTTGCTGTATTGCTAACAGTGTCCCTGACATTTAGTAAAAGACATTGACAACTGCCGAGTGCTAAGTATTCCGAGCATGGACGACCTTATGGTTATAAAACGTCCACGGCAACAAGGCATAAGAAGGACTACTCGAAACCCTATTTTCGTGTAGGTCCGGTGTACGTCGTCTAACACACGATGCCGTTCTTTGTTGAAATTCATGTTATACAGTGCCGTAAGGTACATTCGGAACATACTTAGTTGCACTGTTGGGCCCTGCGGTACAGGCCATATGTCTGGATTGCGACACAATCTCAATTGGGATCACGGTTTACTCTAAAGCGAAATTTTGCGATTTTGATCACTGGGTCCACCCACCAGAGGCCGATGAGTTCGGTGCTGCTGTGGAGAATACCACCGAAATTCTTCATCCATGTGGTTGCAGTTGTTCAGCAACAATCCCTGATGTTTTCTGTAAGAATGGAAAACGCCCCAGCCTAATCGATCTGAGCGCCAGTTCAAAAGACCGTCGATAACCTAACTTCATACGTCATAAACGTCTGCGTGCAGTTTTAAAAACGATCTAATTTGGTCGGTTGCGTGTCTGAAGCCAAACAAATGTGATCCCAGCTACATACGTGTTACTCCATTTTATATCCGGGGCACCCTCAAACTATAGCGTGTATGCATTTCTTCTAGTTGCAAACACCGACAACAGTAGGCGGAAATCAATTCCCAAATTGTAATTACGCAATACTATAGCCAAAAGGGTAACCCGAAAATTTGTTTGAGCGATAGAAATTCGTCCCAAATATGTCCAACTGGAACGTCCCGACTCAGTGCGTCATTCGTTTCGTACCTGTTGGCCCGCGCGCCAAGTGTGTCTATTGGAATCAATTACTTGCACGGACAAGTGTCGGGTAACTTCAGTGCAGAAACTGACTAATGGTCGTGATGGAATGCGAACAAATAGCAATACTTTCTGCTGACGTGATATTTTAAATTATCAAGGTGGGACATGCTCCAATCCTCGAAATTGGTGGCCTAAGGCGGCCCGGGTGACAAATTCCTCTTGGGAATGTGCGGCCGGCATCAATTTGCCACACGTGCCTACATTTGGCCCTATGCTTACACCCAACGTTCTATAGCCTGATGAACGAGGCCACTACGCGACTGTACGCACCAAAAACGGCCGACATGTAAGAGTAACAGACCAATTTACAATCCTACGGATTAAGTTGATTGCACTGTGAAATGATACTGTCAACTGTTGTCTGCACGGGTAGTAGAACGGGCAGACAGCGACCTAATACATTGCATCATCTGGATGTTCTTCATCCATTCGCTCGATTGAGGCATGCGCGCGTTCATAGGCTAGTTACCATGCACATATGCTTGTGATCAATCACTGAGATTGGCTTAGTAATTCCCAATGCTAACCTGATCACCGGCGTACGTTTACTGCTGGATATTCGGCCGCTGTGTGCTACTAGATGAGGTGACTACTTCGGGTGCTTCACTCGTTAGGTCAAACAACCGGAAAGTTTCTACACAAAACATTTGTCTGACCGCCCACTTAGGTTGCTCTTATCCACCCATATGGAATAAGTGCGTCTACCATCAAACGGCACATTACTGTTCCCAGTGACGCCTGACGTCCTTTTCCCTAGTTGCACCCTTCGGCTTCATAGTGCTGTGGAGGTTTTTCGTCAAAGATTACACGAACAAAATGAGGAAAGGCCAACTTTTGTGGCTCGCGGTTTCTATGGGTGATAGGTGAGCGAAGCACACAGCTATCATGCAGACATATCGACCGTTGTGTTCTAAAGTAGACAAACTACCTATTTCGCCCGCATATCCGACCGTTCCGAGTTTCGAATCTACCCATTTTCTGAGCCAAGTTCCAGGTAGGGACTCCAAGAACTCGAGAGTACAGCTGAGCAAATAAGCGAGCAGTGGGAAATTCGTCATTCCTCCTCCGTACTTTTCTCAATCTTATTTGTTGGATTTCTCATGGAATCACTGGAATGGAATCGCTAGCGACATGTAAGATTAATGGCTCACGTCGGTGCCTTCTACTGACCGTCCCACTCGAGGGGGAAACAACCTGCCTCTATTGAGCTGAGCAAGCTTCGCGAATCTGATGCTCCCACACCGAAACCAGCAGAGCACCGGTTTAAATCGATAACCATTAGATTATACAAGACACTTGCCTATGTTTACATGACGGCTATCGACGATGCATACTGTACTGTAATCCTGGTCATTCCACTGTGGACTCGTTACGCATTACGCACTTGGATTCACAGATCGCCAATTTTCTGGCTAACACTTTGACTTGTCACTGCCCAGAGTAGAACACAGTTCCTCTAAAGGTAGCCCATTAACATTTTCGAAAAATTTTCACATGAATCTGAATGCGGCCACCTCTTTTAGTCGACGGACGCTATCTACCCTCAATTCGGACATTGGTCGGATGTCCGTTGACTTATTTCTGGTCTGGTTCAGTAAAGCAGCTGTCAGTCTATCAGTTGCTCCGGTTGCTATAGCTCACTAAAAGTAAACTGGCGAAGCAAAATAGCGAAAATGGCGCGGAGAGGAACTACATTAACTCTTATCGGATAGAGAGCTAGCAACTGAGCGCACAAGGTCGAATGCAGGCCACAGAAATTGTGTCTTGTCGGGTAAGGACATCGATTATTGGCACCTTTTGTTCCGATACCTTGTACGCTAAGCCCAACCAAATCTGTTCAGGCCTGTTTGACATACTACCGGCTGATTATCTGTGGTCCCACCTGCTAAGCGTACGAAGGTGGTTACCAACATTCTGTCATCTCCGTAGCAGCTAACATTCCACCTGGATTGGCTTGCAATAGATGTCGTGGTCCTGGGGGCCATCCCTGTCTGCACCTTTCCCCACTTGCATGGCAGTAAAAGATGATCCGCAGTATATCGTAGCTGGTCATCAGTTAAGGCAGTCCGCCACCATCACTCACGAGTCAGTTGCTTGCGCCGCTGACTTGCAGAAGGAGTCCTGCGTCCAACGCCAATAGGGTTCGACGGAAGTGAGATACTTATAAGTCCAAATTAGACGAAATTGCCTCCCAGCGTTTTTCCGTTTTCGTCGTAGCTACCTGACAATCCTGTCTCGACATCTCTCAAAAACATCGAGGACGATCACATTAGGTAAATGGTGAAATCTGTGTCTTTGACTAGTGGTAAACCATGAATACAACTGACACCTGAGCACTCTCGTGTCTAGGCACTTCACTGAAACCAGGGGGCTAGGGTCGACAAGTATGAGCATTGGAACATGAATCACATAGATGTTCAAAATCGACAGACAAGTGCACACTAACGTGTGTCGCTTGTGACTGATGTCAAGATAGATGCAGTCCGATGCATAATTTCGACGTACTTTAACTTCGATGTGGAATACACCAGTTACCATTATCAATGTGATAACCATTGACTCCAAAACTGCCCTTGAGCCGATTGTTAGCGGACAGGTTCAGATCTTAATTTGTAATCCACGCTCGCCACTTCTAGACTGGATAGCTAAATGGGACTTCGCAGTATTTTAGACCGTATGCAACCGGTGCTAGTTGTATGGCAACGACGCATCGACAAAACGTCTCGCTGTATTGCTGACACCTTTTTACGGTCTTTCAAGAGTTGTCCGAACTCCGATAAGCCATCAAATTGAGAATACATGTCACATGCAATTATGATATTGTATACAAAAGATGCAATTTTCCGATGAAACTAAACTTTCTTTTCCTCTATCTGCAGCCGAAGCAATAAACGTGGGCTGTATCGCGTACGAGCGTGAATAACCATTCACGAATCCACTAGTGATGGTATGCAACTATTCTACTAAGTGTCACTTCAATGTCTTCACTACTTGGAGTACTCAAGCGGACGTTACCGGGGTCGCGGAAGACAGTCACTAGTATATTAGCTGGGTGGCACTATACATGCCAAGGCACTACTGTTTTTTACACGTGTTTTGAAGATATGCCACAACTTTGCCCCATAAAAAGTGAATAGCGAAAGACAGCATTGCCTACCGACCGATGTGACATGCCGCGAACGTTAAAATAATCTATTTGAAATCTGACCCTTAGTTCGTAAGACGACTTACATCACTAACATTAGAGATGAAGTCATTGCTGGTTAGCCTGAGAAGGAGGTTTCAGAGAGGGAAGGTAGAGAGGCAGAGGACTGAGTTTGTGGCTAAGCACTGCTCGCCAATCGTTCTTTCGTATACCTGCTTCTTGATCACAATTATCTCTACTCCTTTAACTGCATAGTCTGACATCATGCGGATAGATAAACCGATACTCGCTTGGTGTACTTCGCCCGGAGTCTAAGGAGCAGGTCCAGAGTCCCATTCGGATTTGTATGCAACCAGCCGCACGCAGCCTAGAAAGAATCGAAACTATTTATGCATGCTCTCCGCCCATATAGTGTAATTCATACGTGACTATAGTTAACCGCAGGTGAGGTGACAACAGCACGTCCATCGGCTGTCCACTTTGGAGCCAGCGGTATCATTTCACTGAACAACAACCACGACGCTTTCGCACCGTAATGTTCGTGCTCCACCCCGATCCAGCTGAGCTTATAACTCGCACACTGCTGTCTCCCACAGCCGGGCTCGGAGGCACTGAGGTTGTCAAACACTTCTAGACCTTCTGAGGAGGATGTCAACTCGGATATGTTTGGCCACTCAATAGTAGGAGTGGCACCGAGGCGGCTGGAATTATCAATCGGTTTGGCTTGGCTAAACTTTGACGAGATATGAATCATCGCACTGCTTTGGTATGCTGAGTCTTGTGCTTCTGCCCGTAGAACAACCTTACTAGCTGATATGACTCAGGAGCGACAAATAATGCAGTGGGCCACGAGAACCAAGTCACTTTTTAGCGTTTTAACTGGATAATTCATCGACAGGCTTATGAAAAATCTCCTCCGTACTCGAGTTTTGTGCGAATTCGACGCTCCAACAGTGTGTAGCATGAAACACCAACTGTTGTTGGTACGGATTTGTTAGATTCACTTACCACCACTTGCGTTATTTTGTCCTTTAGGCTCTTCACATCTCAATGCTGCTCCTCGTAGGCGTTTCTCTGAAGCTGGGATTAGATATGGATCGTTGGAATGTGGGATTTGAAGTCTCGGATCCATTAGTTGGGGGAAATCCACGTTGCCTTGGTGTGGTGGTACACTGGTCCAATTTGGTCGAAGCAGATTGATGGAAGTTGGGGGAAGTGGGACAGGTGGCGAATGCGGTCGGATGGTCGAAACTGTGGAGGCGGTGACTTGAGAGAACTCAGGGTACTGGCTCCAATAATCCGGCCCCCAAATGGGTGACGCGGCAGCCACACTCCCAACTCGGCTACCTCTAGTTGTCATGGAACTGGACACCGGGTCATTAAGAATGCTTGTGTTGTCAGTATCCAGATGATAGGTGCTCGCTGTCGGGTCACTAATTTTTGGTGTAGGGATATTAAACAGACTGCGTATGAGGCTGCTCCCGCTGAATCGCACACTGCCAGATTCTGCGAACAGAATTAGATCGACATGAGTATAATGTAGCCAGTATTTAATCCGGACAGTTATCTCCATAACATTAATCCCACAGCGGACTAGATGACTGAAAACAGAAGCTACATCAATTCGTACTTGGAAGTGTGTATAAAAAATTTTCACCTGTGTGTACCAACGATATTACGTCGTACGAAAACTAAACTAGAAGCTACGAACAAATAAACCTAGACTTAACGCACGGTCTGGGCAACAGAATAAGACGAATTATGCGGTAACCGTGGTTCTATAAGGCATATTAAATACAGTACATGACTTACGAATAGGTTTTGCAATCGTAATGCAAGTGGGCAGAAACTTTACAGCGTGGGGCGGAGCGAGTATTTGGGCAGTGTCACCGTAACATAATAATATGAATGACTTCGAAACGTCAAGGATCGGGTGAAAGGAATAAATATACGATATGTTAACCGCTTGTAGGACACAGTAAAGCAGTGTAAATGAGTATGATAATTATGGAATAGAGATACCGTGTCCTCATGTAAGCAATCCAGGTTGGGGATGCATCAAAGTTCCTTTTGTACTTTACACCGTGTATAAAAAATGAAGGCTTTTGGCGGCTGGCGCTAAACAGTGCACATATCCATCCACTCACCGTGTGAGTCCGCGAAAGAATCCGACCCACTATGTTGAGAGGAGCATGTGTACTAGATAAGCACGGGGTGTTCGTGCCTGAGATGCATGACCCGTTCCCCGATGATGTGGTGCCTTTAAGCCAGTAGCCGAGGTAGTGAAGTCAGGTGGACAAACACCTTAGCACAGATAGATTCGACATCACGCTACAACAGTTATCAATCATTCTAGTAGGCTTATGCTGCAGCGACAGTAAACCCTATGTATCACGTCGTCATATAATACTTGGGTTAAGATTTCGTGGTTCTAACCAAGGCCACTAAATGACATGAGGAATTAATATGAGTAAGTCATTCAAGCACCCTTACTGGTCCGATGCATTAGTGATGGTCTGTCTTTTGGGCCAGCTAGGGACGTAACATAGTATAACCGTACATAGCATACAGTTCCGAACAGAATTCCCAATTCACCTGCGCAGACATTGGAGAATAATCGTGTCTACTACACCAAATCCAATTTTCACTTCCACACGATCACAAGAGGCGGCAAATTGAAGCGACTCGGTCAATCCGAACCGTTCGGCCTATATGCGGAATCGTTCAAAGATAAAATCTATGAAAGTTTGGGCTCAACGAGTTGCGGTTTACGTGGAGGTCCTATCTAACCTGTGCAACAAACATTCACGCTTGCTACATCCTCGTGTCTAAGAGCTCAGCTCGTCATCACTATGCGAGACGGAGAGAACTTACCTGATCTGGTTCGTGGTGATGCGGCCACTGTTTGGAACTCGGGCAGTTGCCCGATAGATCTCCCCGATTGGTTCGCATCGGTGGGAGAGTAATGTGCTGTATTCAATGTGGACATTGACTGGGGGTGCAACTGTTGTGGCTGCCTCACAGATCTGGGTGGTGTGAGTGGACTGTTTCGATTGCGCAGGAAAGATGAGAGACGTTTGAAGCTCTGACTCAGGCTGCTACCCTGAGATTCGGTCTTCCACGGTAATGGTTCACTTGTTCCGTCTTCGGCAATAGGCTTTTTATCCACGTACTGAAACCCATTACCAGTCGGGTTATATAGAGGACATCTCGTCGAGAGCTCGACTTTATCACCGGGGTAGTGCAGCTGACCATTGACCACAGGATACATGGTGGCCCCACCAGTTTCGAACACCATCCCTGAGGGACTAGCGCCCTCGCTGGTTGTCAGCGTCTTGTAGCTGTGACTTGTATCATGGCTAAGAGGACGAGTCGGTGAAGGAAGATAGCCTCCAGTAGTGATTAGAGAAGGTAAGTGTGGTGTTATAGTTGGTAATGATAGACCGGGAGCAGAGGAGATTGTCGGGGCGAATTGCATTGTTGAACTATGCGACATCCCGTTAGATTCCATCAAGCGACGCTGAGACTGATACAGCGCTTCCTTACGTCGCTGAAGCTGGGTGTAAAGACGACGTTGTTTGCGAAAGCTCCTTCGCCATGGTAGCCACGATGAACGAGGCAGCTGCTGGTGACCATCCACAGGACTGGTAAGTTCGCTGAAGGATGCGAAATATTGTGGTCTCATCACAAGTCTTGTAGTAGAATTGGTGCGCAACCAAGGTGAAGAGTTCGCAAGTCCTCCGTTGTCTAACCCGCCAGCTGGACTGGTGCCACCGGGAACTAGGCTATAAGATGAGGCACCACTTCGATGCATCTGCGTTCTCCACATCATGTGAGATCTGTCCAAAACCATGGTTTCAGGAGTATGGCAGAAACCACTGAAAGAACCTTGAACGAGGGTCTGGCGAGGCAAATCCGGATAGGTACCGCTCAAATTCTGACTCCATACAGGTACGCGCCAAGGCTTAAACAGATCCCATTTGCTTTTGTTCAACTTTCGACGCCAGTCCATAGAACTGTACATCGGATGATAGCCACGTATAGATGGATTGAAGGAACTCGATGATCGGGTCAATCTCTCGGGAACCGAGGGATAAGATGTTGTCTTCTGGTATTGGGCTATCAATCTGTAAGAAAAACAAATAGTCTTGTACAATCAACGCAATGGCGACTATATGTTGTGGATTACGAATGGGACACCTTATGGTACCAGGGGTTATGCACAAGTGGAGCTATATAGCGATGACATAACGGTTTACGTGCCAATCAAAACACTGTATGTTAGAGGAGTCCTCGCAGTGTTGCAAACCCTATTCCAGACAAATCAGGTTAATGGTCTACTAAATTGTGTCGGAATGGTATTCTGAGACAACTTGACAATGGTCATGTTGTAGGGGGGGGGGTCACATCAGAGCATTGAAAGCCAGCCTCTGAACCGGGGCTTGCCTTTCGTGTGTATATTGCAGGGCTGTGTAGAAACACCCTCTGTCAGGGGCCGTTGAATCTTCCCAAGCAGCGTGGAGTGGTTGGTCGCGCGAGTATTACGATCGATCGCAACTACCACTGGCTCAAGGGACCGTTTATGTGTTTCGCAGCTACCATTGCTCACCACATAGTGGTTCCCATGCCAACAAACTGGCAAGCGACAGGGACAACTCAAACCATTCATCAATCCACTGCTCATTATAGCTAGTCGTATCAGCTTTGTATGCATATATCGAGTCTTCCTTTGACACCCACACTTCAAACATAACGTCCTGCCAGACACAAATTCATCCGGAAAAGTTAACAGGGCATGTTGACCTTACGTAATCATGTCGCCTTGTCGTAAGACCGCCCTGTCAAAAATTGCTTCCTGAATCCGTTAGTGCTATGACCACAAAGTTCTTTTATTTCAAAGATTTTGAGTTGCATACATGTCCGCGTTGTTCGCTGGACCAATCACCGACGAAGAGTGGACGCGAGAGAACTGGTAGACGAAATTATACTATCATGACTATGAGAAGGTTCCATTAAAGTGGTATTTCATCCAGCCATATACGCTCCAAGAAGAGTTGTCCATTTTCTACGTTCAACTCTGAGCTTATTTTGGAAGTAATACAAAGCGAGTCCCAGACCACTGGTTCGTAAAATGCTCGATCCTCTGCAAACACTCCGTCTACGTCCCTCCTACGTTAAGTAATCGAGTATTCTAACAGCAATGTATACCGCACCGTACTGCTCTGCAGCGAATTTCATCCGTTCCAGATTCGCGTCTACCCCCAAAGGATTATTATCCAATATCGACCTGGTTGTGTCTTGCGGACTGACATCATTCTAAGAACCATCGATTACAACTCCACTAGTCCATTTAAATAAAAGAGTAGTTGAATCGCACACTAAGGAACACAAAGACGCTCCACATAGACGCGCACGGACGCATCTACATTTCTAAAAGTAAAGTAACAGCATTGTACAGTATAATCCGGAGCCAAAATATCAAGCAAAAGATCACAACATTTGACTCGTTCAATGACACTTCATCGATGGCTGATAAAAAACAATGTGAACCTTGTTCGACTTGGGTAAAGCTCACTCACCGATATCGTAGGCTGTAGACAATCAAGACAACTGCCAGTAGACAGATGAAGAACCCAAGCACTGCACCGACGGCGACTGCAAAAAAAAGGAGAAAAGCAAGGTTCCACTAGTTGAGAGCAACAGATATTCGGCTGTGTCATTCTTAAGATGCATTAGATGACATGTCTATTTTATCCGCATACGCAGGTCTGCCAATACATTTTCTTAGTGGAGCCTAAGGGAGTGTCCATGTACGCGTTATTTGGTAAATTGCATCCATGGTTTGCGGCATCCGGTTTCGCATTTGTCTGTCACTGTGGCCAGCCACAGGTTGCCTGCGCCTGCACAGGGACTATGGGTGGTTAGTGCTGCACCACCCACACACCCCATATCCAGTGTACACCCGAAGCAACAAGACCGGGAGGCATGTGGATGAGAGCCACCTTGCATCAACGGAACCGACCCACACTCCTTCACAAGCACGCTGTATTTGGAAATCAATCGCACACAAGGCGGTGGCTGGACCATAGTCTGCTCCACATTGAGTGCATGGAACCACTGTTCGAGCCTTGTACGACCACAAGGACCGTGTACCCCGACCAACTGTCTCCTGGAACCAGTATGGACGAGGTAGTGAGTACTAGACAGGTAGGCACCTTGTCAACTTGCACGTTAAGCGCAGCCACACCGGGGATGTCAAACAACAGACAATCTCCTGAAATAACGTTATCAAATAAAATATATCTACTAAAACCTACGGTTATGCCGACATAACTCTTCGCTAAATTAGTATATTGAAGTAGGTTGGTTAGCAACCAATCCGCGATAAGTACAAAATGTTCAGAAGCTATTCAAAAAATGCCACGAACGTAATCAAGTTAACGATAAGCGCAATTAGCGTAAGCAACGTGTGCAAGTTAATAGAAGATTATTCTGGTAGGCTGCACAAACCAAATATGATGGAATGAAATTTGTCCAGCTTAAAAAGATTTAGTTTAAGTGTAAATTGGTTTAGCCCCAGCTGCGGTGAAGAAGCATCATGAAAGCAACATCAACCTCCGCATACAACACTCATTGTAATAGGATATTCACGTGAACACAAGTTCAACGCAAATCACATCAAGCAGGCACGTTAACAAAGCTGACTGAGCTAAGCGCAAGCTAATGAAAACAAGTGAACACGAATGAGAGTCTGAATTGGCTCACATTAGCCGATCAGATCAGGTGGTGGGAGCCTGACAGAGCTCGTTGACATCTTCGTGAAAAATGGGTCATTCGAGAGGTGAAACGACACTCGGGCATCATCAGGGTCCCTTGCGTACGGATTCTCGGTACGGTTAGGGCGAAGATAGAGAGCGTAACAGCATCGTCTGTTTGAAAAGCTCTGGTTACGTTAACTTATTCGCTATCGCTTCCGTTATCTTTAAAAGGCTTCTACTAAGCCTTTTTGGATATCGCTTTGGTACGGTGTAGAAAACGTTGAAAGCATGGTTGATCGGAATTTCGTGTCCACTTTGAACCAGACACTAAAGCATGGAACTCTGCAGAGAATCGGGACAGGGTTCAACTATCCGTATCGATAGACATCCGACCTGTCCGTAACGAGAATCCATCCGCACTGATGATGATCGAGTGTGTTTTCAACTCTCGCGTGACCTATTTCTTATGATGTCAGCAAACTGTGTCAGGCTCCTACCACCTGATCCGATCGATTTGATTTCCATTCGGATAATGAAAGCCAGTTCAGACGCTCAATCACTTTCACTTCAGCTTTCATTAGCTCATCCGTCAAATTTGTAAACGTATTTGCATGATGTGATTTGCCCAAAAGAGATCTCTTTGGAAACTCGTTTCCAAACATTCCCACGGGTATTATCTACGACATGTCAGCGGGTTTGCGAGTCGCAGTTTTTCCCTTAGTCGTGGGTGACTGAGATCGGCTTTGAAATTGACTGTACGGGGGGGGGGGGAGCGAGTAACATGGGAGGTCACGCACCGAGGCAGCATGCGGAGTAAGGACTTCTGGCCAGAGAGTCAGCCAATATTGTTACGATCCAATGACCACTATCGCAATTCAATACGAACACACGCAAGCAATGGTAAACCACCAAAAGACACACGACTCAGCTCACGGACGGAACACAGATTCGACTTCCAATCAATAACCCAAACCCCAACAAGGCAGAAGCAAAGACATCCGAATGTGATCTATTCTGATGATAATCATTCAGGCATTCGTCAATGAAACACTAACGACTTTGAAAGATTGGCCAATCACTATGCTGGTCTGTGGGGGGGAGGGGGGAACGGATGTGCACGCGACGTTTAAAAAGCAAACCTACTGCTGATAATAAATCTACATTTTTGTTGGTTTCAGTGTAATTCTTGGGAAAACTAGCGTTTTCCCAACAAATATGTTCCAGCTGGGTTCACTCTGTGACTGCGTAACAGACGTTCTGGTTAAAGAGCGTCACGTTTCGGATCGGCCAAACGACGGAGTATGCATTCCTCCATTCGCTTCTAAATAAATCACTTGACTTGCCGTAACATATCCCATTTATTACCATAAACCGTATCCACCATAACGCAACTGCTGGAAGTTGCATGCAGTTGAGATATTGTGAAGTGATTGGGATCGGGTAAACTCTGCAAAGCAACGGCCTCCTTACTGGCACCCAATTTCTGTCGACCAAGCATCCACACTCTAGGTTGATGCCCCTGCTTGTCAGCTTTGTTAAGATATTGCTTTTTCTAGCCTCATGCTAAATGCAGTCCAGTGCCTTTCGTTTAAAACTGCGACCACTTTTTAGAGATAATAAATCTGTCAAAAGTGCACCACAGCCGAGACTAAGTGTTATAGTTGGATATCTGCGATGAATTATTCTGAGGAAAATCTGTGGAATAGTTTGTGAGTAGTGCCGGCCCATACCCTTAAGGATCACAAGCTTACTTTGTAATCTGAGGGCGCGGGTTCTAGACTGTATAGGGGCAGGGCGACCCTCGCAGTATCCTTAGTCCTGGTGGTGGTCGCGCGGCACCGAAGCGTCGGTACAGCATACCGGCGTACTGTTGATGCTTTTTCCTTTTTTAATGCACGATAAAGTGGTTACAACACGGTGTTCTATAGCCCAGACTTGGGTAAGCTTCCGGCCCCCTTCAAACGAGAGCTGAGGGAACGACCATGTGGACAGTAAATCATTTCCATCAAAGTCGGTTCCACGATAACGTGTCTACTAGCCAAAGACCATCGTGCTGTTTCGTAGCTTCTCTTGCAATCTGGCTAGGAACAAGGAACATAGAAGTAAGTGCAGGTAGCTCAGGCTGTTCATTTGCTAGACGAACTGTTCTCTGAGATTGGCAATTTTGCCAAACGCCGAGTATGCTGTGTGTCTTACTATGAGCGTCTTGGATGTGTGTCGGCAACATAATGTTCTCACGAGTATGATGAAAAAGAATACTGAAATGCTGTTGAACTGTCGCAAGAGATACACATCTAGCCAATCAAATGTCGTAGATTTCCTTGACTAGAAACCCGCCTTCGTCTCTGATGATTGCACCAGCTTGTGGCACTGCCTATCTGTGAAAGGCGTTCCAGCTCATTTTTTTCCATCCTGAAGCCGTGACTCCCGAGGCTGTGTAAGGGTCTACGGAAAACTGTCTCCTGGATTCCCCAGGACAAGCGGGGTTCGCCAGGGTTGTCTTGTATCTCCTTTCCTCCTCAACTTTGTAATCGAAATCATCATGTATGACTCGGTTCTTCCAGACTCTACCGGAGTGGAAGTTCTGCCAAGTGGATGTCTGATAAATCTGGAGCATGCGGACGATGCAGTTCTTCTTAGGTCCGACGCAGTGGTTATGCAAACTGCTTAGACTGACGTGTAGTGCTGCACGATTCAGCATGTTCTTTGCACCTTCAAAGTGCAAGGTTTTGTTGCAGGAATAGACTGATACTCCATCGGTTCCAGCTCTCAGCGAACGACTACTGGAAGTGATGGATCGGTTCACTTAGTTTATTAGCTGTGTCATCGCTGCTGGTTACCTCACTGAGGAAGGTACTTCGCGTAACACCAAGGCCAGTGTGGCTTTCAAGAGGCTCAGTCCTTTATGGAGACGGCAGGATATCAGCCTGTCAATGAAATGTAGGGTGTATAACGCTGCGGTAAAGGCGATCTTATTGTATGGATCAGAGACCTGGCCAGTTCGCGGCGAAGAGATTAAACGCTTGGTAGTGTTCTGCCACCAGTGTCTGCAGAGTATTGCTCACCTCTGAGGAGAACACCTAGTGAGCAGTGCTTAGGTCCGCCAGTTGGTTTATAGCATGGAGTCTTCTGGTGCCTCACTCGTGTGTTTGCTGAATAGACGGTTACATTGGCTAAATCCTCTCCTCTGTAGGCCCGTTGACTGGCTTCTTCGGCGTGCGTTATACGCAGTGGCTGCACGAAGTTAGACGAAGGCAGGAGGTGGCCAGTCGATGACGTGGCAGACATGCAGGAACTGGTCTGGCTGTTCTTCGTGAATGAGGGCCTCGAGATGGTCCACACCAGTGATTGGAGACCCAATCAGACAAATCGCAGTCAGTGGTAATCTTGCATCTAGCTATTAATTTACATTCCATCTCGATTAGTTTTACGCTTTTCTGTCCTGATTCCAATTTCTTTGTATTCAAACTCATTTTCTTACGCTTGCTATATGGAGTTATTTTGGCGATGTGAGTCGTGTCAACCGGATCCACCGCACTTCGGTGCCCGGTATGATGGGGACTAAAAGCTGGGGCGAAGGGAATCGCCTGCCCCAGTGCGGTCGATCGAGCAGACGAGTGAGTTTTTAAACACCCAGCTAATTATACTTTACCTCAGACTTTAGAATAGGGCGTTTGTATGCAGAGTCTGTGCGAGTTCTTTCTGTTGACACGGCTGGGTGAACCAGGCACTCAACATGGTGACATAGGTATAAACGTGCTAAAACTCGCTCGCCATTGAGGAGAAATCAATGATCTCATTGCCGACCCCGCTAGAGATCAGCGAACGCACATTGTCGAACAACTGGAAAGCGGATTGGATGGAATTCGCAGCGTTGATCCGGTTGAATGAATATCCAAGACCGTGCCAATTGGCAATGTTCAGATACTCCATCGACTCTGAAGCAACTCGGATAATGGAGGCCTGGAAGCTTGGGGACAATGAATCAGATCTGTTGGAAATAATCGAGCGTTTTGCAGGATACTGTGAGGGCCGATCGTATTTTTTTACACAGTGCCGCCGAGTGACTCAGAATCCTTCAGCTGAACCTGAAGGCAATCAACAGTCGCAGGAGCTAGTAATAAATAGCTTGGAAAATCAAGAAGATCAGCATTGCATTTCTGCAATATCCCAGATTCAAGAACTACCAGTGCCGTCAAGACTTGATTCAGTGGCCACCGTGAGTACATTTCTCGGGAAAAATACATCGGAGTACAGTGCAGTGTGATACAGAGTTGTCACAAAAGGCGGAACGACTTCGTGGTACACCAGAAAGGGAATTCTGGGGTGAACACCTTCAATAGACTTATTGAAATCAAAGAGTCGCATGAGGATCCTTATCTAATGTTACTGGGAAGAAATACGCGTTCTACCGCATTCGACAGCAGTCTATCTAGTGCAGCTCCAATTCAGTCACTGGGTAGACCACAAGATCGTCCACAGTGGACGAGGATATGGAAGCTGCAACAGAAGAACTACAAAAAAACGAAAGGATGTGATGGTGACTGAAAGCTGGGGTGAAGGGAATTGCTTGCCTCAGTGCGGTCGATCAGGCGATCAATCCAGTGGAAGAGTGAGTTTTTAAACATCCAGCTAATAGTACCTTACCTCAGACTTGGGAATAGAGCGTTTGTGTGCAGAGTCGGTGCGAGTTCTTTCTGTTGACGCGGCTGGGTGAACCAGGCACTTAACTCCCGGGTCATAGCTGTGTAACTGAACTGAACTGTTGCAAAGTCAACTTCAAAATGTTCCAAAACAGTCCTAACTGTAAAAAGTCAGTCCTTCAGGGACAAAACGTATATTCTGCAAACAACCGGACCAGGCGAAAACGGAGACAGAGGGCCAGTGAAACATATCGGTATATACAGCTAGTTGGATCCATAATTAACGACCTTTGTTGATGCATGACATTTCTCCTTTGATTCAGTCAAACAAACTCACTCCAATGCGTCCAGCTGTTTGCCAATCAGCGTGCATGCGAGAAACGTGTGAATGTCCAATCGGCTGCCGCCTTTGCTTGCGGCAGCCTAACGGCTTCATTGCTGGGCTGGCACCGCACGTTCGTTCGAGTGTATACTCCCATCACACTAACGAGGTGTTCTCAGTAACGAGGTCGGTTCACTGCGGTTGTTTTTAACAGGCACTATTGCAGTTACTCGGAAAATACTTCCGCGTTAGAACACGCGGACTGTACGGAGGAATAATCGTTCCTTCCACCATAGTATAGGTACCTTCAGTTGTTCCTCTCTCTCTCCTTGGCTGAATGGCTTAGTGCCTATATTGGACGGGGACGCGTGAATGGTTGGCCAACATGCACATTAGATTTTACCGCCGCTGCCGCCGCCCAAAAACACTGCATTCCGTGACCGATTTCGTGCTTCTTGGCACTCCTCATGCAGCGATGGTAGCGAGGCTTGGACCCGCTCCCGGACGTTTGGGATGTCAGCCGAAGCCACTATCCTCAAAGCACCGAGCCGTGGCGGGCAAGCCCATAAAAGGCATTTATTGAACTAATAGTGTCACAGGTTATTACAGGCATGAGATGGGACGCATTCAGTGAACGTGTTAAGATGACTTATGTAGTCAGAACCGGATGTCTCACTCCGCGATTATTTATCCGATAAGTCTTATAGCTACAGCAAAAAGGGAAACTAGTGTGTACAATTAAAGGACAGGTGCATAGAATTTGTGAGGTCCCAATGCACTATCGTGGTCTCAAGTAACTCCCACCAAATCATCATTTGTACTACAA
>OX104069.1:109365245-109489661 GCA_944474145.2 Dicrocoelium dendriticum
TTACATCACCTGAAAAGCCTCGTTGGCTCCCTCACTCCTTATCAGTAAACCTTTCTCAAACCGAACCTAACCTTTTCTTATCTCGCTTTCTCTTTTCATTCCCCTTATTAATCGGACTACCAGCTTTACTGCCCTGCCGTGATCCTGTCTCACTGGACTAGTCTGTTAATCTCTGACTGCTTCCATGATACCGAGCCTTAAACGGTATTGGCTCCGCTGAGTTAACTCTTTTACCCCACATTATTTTTATAGCCTCATTCTTATCTGCATTGCACGACCTAGTCCTAAAGCGCCGATTAATCGAATACCGCTTAGTCGGCCTCGTAATCACTATATTCATTTGGACGTCTGAGACATCACTTCCATTGGTTCGGCTGACCTATTGGTGCTGTTTACACTACTTGGAGAGGCTCGTGGGCTTTTCCACTCCTTACCAATAAACCTTTCTCACCCCGACCCTAACCTTTTCTTCTGTCGCTTCTGTTTTCATTTCTTTTTAACTCGGACGTCCGGCTTTACTATCCTGCCGTTATCCTCTCTTACCTGACCCGTCTGTAACTTTCCGCCTGGCTTTATTTCCTATTGTCCTTGGCCTTTTCTCTTATTGCGCTCCAATTTGTATTCCCACAGCTTACACTCATTGCGCCTATCCAAGTTATCCTCGTGTGCATGTTCTCATTCGCTCTGAGCTCGTTCCTGGGTATTGGCGGCACTCGGTCCATTGCTAAGTGTTGCTTGACTAGTACTTCCATTAGTATGCTCAACTTACCACTCTTCCTATTCCTATGCTCTTTACCTTATGCTCGCACTGGTATACTATTGAGACCGTACGTGTCATAACGACTCTTAATGCACGGCAGTTTTGGCCCCCTGTGACCATTTTCCTAGATTCTGAAGGCTTTGGACTGTAGAATCATGAACACTTTAGTGTAATTAATCTTATAACCTACTCCTCGTATTGCCGTCAGCATTCATCCGCTCCTAGCCGATTCCTTGAAATTCCTTTTCCTCTTGGAATGTTGCTCTACCTGTCTTGCTCCCGCATTCGGTCTCAACCTAGTTGTCCTCAGTTTCACATAAGATGTCTCTTGCATTCTGGCTTCTGCCATCATCATCGGTTTACCTGTTTCTCTAAAACCATCGCATCATTTGCTTAACTTTTGTTAAAACGCTTTGTTATATCGGCCTTTTGACCCTGCGCGTGCAGAACTTTCTTCCCACGTAGTAGCTGTAGTCTGAGTCACACCAGCGACGTAATGTATAGAACGCGCTTGCGAATTATGTATACTAAACAAAATTACATAAGTTTGAAGGTATCATAGGCACCGGTGAGCGCCACCAGTCTGTGTTATTGCTTCTTGATTCATTGCTGTCTCTGTTTGGCCACCTCTTGTCCGTTGCCCGTTTTTCCCGAGATTCCCACAGGTACATCCGCCAAAACAAGAAGGTTTATCCACTGGGACTGGCCGACCCATCCTCAAAACGCTTGGTCCTTTCTCCAGGAAATGAAAAACCCACACACTGGTCCAAATGGAGCTCATTCCGCCATTCCGGAGGCGCTACCTTCATGGGGTCTAAACAAATGGGTTTAGCTTGCCTCGTACTCAGAGAACAATTTACTCACCTGGAAGAATATATGTACATGGATCCCCCGTTCCACAATCGAAGACAAACAACTCTGGCGTGATTACCTTCACTGCCTCAAACATTCCTATTCGCCAGTCACCTGGAGCTATTCTGATGTCATTTCACGGACAGCGTTGCGCACGTATACGTGGCTATTCCGATGGTCTTCCATGGAATTTTCACTTGGCTACGGAAACAGTTACACTTACTTACATTTGCAGGAATCCCAAATCCAATTTGCGGAGAATGGCGTTTTTACCTATTAAGGACATATTCAGCCACAAGAAACAACTTCACTCACCGACCCCATGACAAGTCCAGCGAGGATAGTTGGACATGGTTTGCGAGCCGAGCAAGAATATAATAGAAGAGCCGGCCTCTATTAACAATGTGTTTACTCACCTGCATCATTATCATTCGACTCTTCGAATCTTGCATCATTGACCAGCTTCAACGACTGCTGGCGTATCAGAACTAAGCCATTCGGCCAACCAACGAAGAATTTTGGCTGTCAACCGACTGCGAATAATAGAATGCAAAATCGGTCTATACGATGCATAACCGACTTGCACTACTGTTCAACGAAAGCTACGGCAGTGTTCCAGGACGTGGTGGGTTTTCGCCTGGCAAGCGTTCTCCCTATAAAAAGCCACAAATGTCCGCTTAACAACACTGCAACGTGGCGGATGTGACTCGCCACAAAATAAAGTCACAGCTATGCATTTCACACTGACGCAGTCCTCAGCCTTCTACATCGAACCTGTGCAACTAATTCTGCTATGAACAATGCTTTGTTGGAGCACAGATCATCTCTATCTCGTAATGGTTATTGGTTGCAAAAAGCCTTGTTTAGGCTCCTGTGCTCACGGATCACTACCTGGCGAAATTACCCCCAACTTGTGTTTTGACGGATTTTTGCGCGCCACAGCGCCATAATGTCCCTGGGTCTGACTATTACCTGACAGTATGCTCACTCATACGGACAACATCTTTTCTTTTATAACTTTCATCAAAACGAAATATTTTAACATTCCACAGAAGCTATGCTTGTATGCATATTTGATCACGCCTTTACAGGTGTGTCTCGTTTTACCGAGAATATAGTATTTATTTATTTATTTATTTATTTATTTATTTATGACAGTGTGATATAATTAAATATCACAAACGGTATGATAGGGTTAATTTAAGCGATATAGCAACACTGAATAGCCAACCAAAAATTTTCGACTTATTCGAATTTAGCGCATCGCTATCAGACTTGTAAACATTTTGTTTCACTTTGCACTCCTCCAAAGTCTATATATACCGGTCTGCAATTTGGAACAGGTTCCTCCATCTTGCCCGCGCGTTCGCAGCTGTTGCGCTTCAACGTGGTGTAACTCATTGCTTCACTACTTTCTCCCACTGTCCTCAAGTTATATAACATTGCTATTGTACTGTGCTATTTTCTCAAGACATTCTTTTTATCCTGCCGTCTTCTGTCTTACTGGGCTACTGATTTCTTGTGTAGCATTGGTCAGGGCGTTACATAATTGGCGACCCGCACGTCTCGGTGGTAAGTCAGTGTTCAGTAAGCTAGACCTGACGCGAGCATATCACCAGATTCCTGTAGAGGACTGCAGTATCCCCATTACGGCAGTTATAACCCCCTTTGGTTTATTCGAGTTCCTTCGAATGCCTTTCGGGTTAAGGAAGGCTGCCCAAACATTCCAGCGGATCATCCATGAAGTTACTCGTGGCCTGGACTTTGCATATCCTTATGTGGATGACATCCTAGTAGCTAGCGCCTCTAAGTCGCAACACTTAGAGCATCTGCGTATTCTCTTCCAACGCCTATCTGATCGAGGCGTTACCTTGAATCCTAGCAAGTGCGAACTAGGAAAATCGTCGATCGAATTCCTAGGTCACCACATCTCAGCTACAGGCATTGAACCACTCTCTCAAAAGGTAACCGCCATCAAAGATTTCCCTGAACCTACGTCGCATAAACAGCTTAAACTTTTCCTTCGGATAGTCAACTACAATCGACGTTTTATTCCGTGTTGTGCTGGGATAATGCAGCCCTTGACTGACTTGCTTCGGGGAAATCAACGTTCGTTTGTTTTTACCAAGTCCGCGCGTTTAGCCTTCTCAAATCTTAAAGACGCAATCGCTAATGCTGCTCTCTCAGCACATCCAGTACCATCTGCTCCAATTTCTCTCGTCACTGATGCCTCAGACGAGGCCGTTGGTGCTGTTCTTCAGCAGGCTGTCGACAATATATGGCAACCTTTGGGTTTCTTTTCGAAACGGTTGCAGCCAACGGAGACACGTTACAGCACCTTCGGTTAAGAACTTCTGGCAATTTAACTCGCTATCCGAGCTTTACCGTCTTCACTGACCACAAACCTTTAGTTTACGCCCTCGACTCGTCAACCGACAGATACTCTCCGAGAGACATACGCCACCTGGACTATGTCTCACAGTTTACGTCAGAAATACGGCACGTCTCGGGTGTGCAGAACTCCGTCGCTGATGCTCTTTCTCGCGTCAGCTCCATCACGTCCACTGAAGGTATCGATCTAGCTGCAGTGGCTGCTGCTCAACAGACCGACCCGGAGCTGTATCAGCTTCGTAACTCTAGCTCCTTACGCATACGACCAGTTCCACTGCCTACTTCGGATAGAACCATACTTCGCGAGGTGGCGCAAAATTCGTCACGACCACTGGTTCCTTAACAATGAACAATGATTTATCACGGGATAAAAGCAAGTGCTTGACACGTCCCGTAGGATGGTTGAGGTGAATATGATAAAATCAAAATATGTCTGAGTCATCTATCGAACGTCTGCCGATATGAATAGTTTGATAAGCAACATCAGTGTAAAATTAAAATAAATTATCGGGCGGAAACATGCAGAAAGACACTGGGGTGCAGTGATCATTGAGGTAAAGAGTGAGAAAAGTAAAATATGGTCGCTCACTTAGGTCCATTTGATACATAAAGCCTGTAGAAATGCATCCTTGGCGTAATCCACAGTAGTGGAATTTAGGTAACAAAATGTTGGGAGCTAAGAGCGACATCTAATCGTTTTTTGAAAACATCCAGGGTAGGAGAGGATACAACTGAGTCAGGAAGTGCGTTCCTAGGTTTGCAAACCCGAAGGGAAAAGTAATTCCGTCGACACTCTAGACGGCTGTATTGTTCCTTCAACTTTAGGCAGTTACCCCTGAGCTGCGTGTTGTGGCTACGTTTCAGCAAATGGCTGCATACGTGATTGGGGTCACTCAATATTTGATAGGCTAATATGAGATCACCGCGCAGTCTTCGATAGCGCCCGCTGAAAATTCCCAACAACTTCAGCCTTCGGTGATAAGAGTGGTAGCGCAGACCCTGCACATTTTTTGTTGCTCTCCGTTGCGGTGCCTCTATCGCTTCTAGATCACGCTTCAACCAAGGTTGCCAAGCTTGCATTGCGTACTCAACATGCGGGCGCACGTAGGAATTGTGCATCATTGGGAAGATTGATGGGTCAAATCTCCCGAATGCTCTTCGCAGCATGCCGACATGCTGGTTGCCTCTTTTCGCAGCTACCTCAGCCTGTTTTGAACAGTTGAGGTCGCTCTGTACGATCACACCCAGGTCACGTTCCTGGGAGCTATTCTGCAGTCCGTTGGTCCCAAGTGAATAGGTGTAGTTATGACAATGGCGTAATTGTACGACGCGACATTTGTCTACATTGAACGGTAGGGCGTTTTGAAGTGACCAGTTCGACACTGTGTTAAGATCGCACTGGAGCCGTTCATTGTCTTCCGGCCCTCTGATCCTTCGCCATATCTTGATATCGTCAGCGAAAAATAGGAAATCGGAAGTAATTGATCTCGCCAAATCGTTAATGAACACCAAGAATAGACGAGGTCCAAGAACCGAGCCTTGTGGTACTCCGCACGCCACATCGATTGCATCAGACAATGATTCTCGGACTCTCACCACTAGCCGTCGTTCTTGTAGAAAATTGTCAATCCAACTCAGGATTGGGTCGCCAATGCCGTAATTACGAAGCTTGTAAAGGAGAATGCGATGGTTTAAGCGATCAAATGCTTTTGAAAAGTCCAAGTAGATGACATCGACCCCTACTCCATCATCAACAGCTTCAGTCCAGCTATTACGTGCAATTAATAGGTTAGTATTACACGAATGCTTTTGACGAAAGCCATGTTGCTCTGGGGCTATTAAATTGTGGCTCTCCATGTATTCCATCAGCGCGTCTGCGATGATTGATTCCATCACTTGATTCCATCAAGACCGAATCGGTCATGTCACTGTGAAAGTCTACGCGCGGAACTAACACAATAACGACTCTTAGCCGGGACGACAACAGAACACGCCGAGCTGATAGCACGCACAGCGTATTATGACAATAACAGGTATAGTTCTTATCAAGCGAGAAGCTGCGTCTATGTACAGCGCATTTATCATAAAGTTGAGAACAATCGCCAATGAATGAGTGAACGATAGGTATACGTTCACGCGCATACGTATGGACAGTCAGTCCTAGGTGAATGAACATCTAACTGACCACGATGATTCACACACCACATCTCATAGAAATATGATTTTCCATAATACATTTGGACAACATTAGCCTACATGAAGTACCTGTGGAGTTTTTCGCTCCTAGCTAACAGGAAGAATTGTGGCGATATGCTACTGCTTCCTTAGCCGACGGTTGTGCCTTCGTTAGGTGTGTTCGCGACGGGCCCACAGGGTTCATGATCATACGCAGCTGAAACGACCTATCAAGAACACCAGCGGCAACGTGAAAATATCTAACATTGTCACCAAACGGGTGAACCACCGAGGTCGAGCTAAGAAGCAGCGTGAAAAATTTGTAGGCAACATAATTTTAGATTATGCTGTTCTGGATGACTATTGGTCATCATTGGGAGAACGCGACACAAAGATAAAGCTCTGCGAACAACATCTCATGTACACTCCGAGGCTGATTCACGGAACAGGGGGAGGAAACGACGTGCCATCGAATTCCAGAATGAATGGCTTCATGATGTTGCTGACACAAGTGCATCCTAAACAATGTATCTATGGCAACTGTTTGAAGATTCGCATACTTGGTTTCAGCCTCTTGACATCAACACACGAAGAGTGGGACCCGTGTACTAGAATTCACAATGGAATACGCAGTAAGATCTCTAGTGCAACGATTCTGTTGCATCCATGCAGTTTCAAAGCAACTGGATCAGTGGAACTGCTAACTTTAGCGGTTGGCAGTGACTACCGACGAGGGAGAAACATCACTGAGAATATTAGTAGTAAAACCTGGGAGCAATAGCAATTTTCTCAACTCAACACTAGACGTCGTCTACCTAGTTCATACGGTATCTGTCAGCAGTGCGCGCTCCACTGACCCAGCTGGTATTCCCAATTACAGCTCCAATATTACGAGAGAGAATGAACTCCTGACCACTGCGAACTCCAGTGCTCAGAGAAAGACAACCATAAGTGTCGTAGCATAGCTCATATACTTCCGCGCAATGGCATTGCACTACCAACGGAGCCGGTCACTGGAGTAACGTACCTTGCTGAAACGCCAGGTTTGGGCTGGTCGGCACCATCACTGGGGTCATTCTGATTTCCATTGGCTCTAAATTACTTGCCTCTGTCATTCTCCACAGACTGACTAGCACACGTGAAAGCCAGATTTGTGAAGAGCAAACCGGATTTCGTCGAGGTAGGGGCTGCATCCACCACATCTTCACTTTGCGTGAAATGTTGGAGCACCGCCATGTTTATTGGCGACCCACCGTTGCCGTGTTTCTTGACATAAAAGGTGCCTTCGACCTAGCCGATCGACGTACCCTTTGAAACTATCTGCTGGAGAAGAGTGTGCCTGATAAATTTGTAAACATTATCAAAGCGCTGTATGCGCATAGTTCGGGCAGAGTGAGGGTTTATGGCAAACTGTCGCCACCCTTCAGTATCACCAGCGGTGTGAGATAAGGTTGCCCGCTGTCACCTTTCCTCTTTCACTTCACTAATGATATATTCGTGGAAACAGCGTTTGCTGGACATGATCTAGGTGTGGATCTACTTATTGGTGAGCGACTTATTGACTTGGAGTATGCGGACGACATTGCCCTAATCTGTGACAGCTCCCAAACAAGCCAAAAAGCACTGGACCGATTAGCACTGGCTGTCAATCGTTTTTGGCCATGCTTTGCTCCATCGAATTGCAAAATACTTCTCCAAGGTTGGCAGGGACCCAACCCTGCGCTAACGCTTAGTGGTGATCTGCTAGAAGTCGTTCAGGAATTTTAGTACCTGGGCAGCTATATTAGCACCCGTGGGATTGAAGATGAGGTTACGAACCGTATAGCAAAGCTAGAAGTGCTTTTGCCAATCTCCGCCACCTGTGGCGCAGACGCGATATTACCCTCGCCCTGAAGGGCAGAGTTTTTAACGCAGCCGTCCGTTCAACTCTCCTTTATATTTGTGAAACCTGGCCCATCAGGTCGACAGACATAAAGAGGCTCGTCATATTCGATCATCACTGCCTTCGCAGTTTAGCTCATGTCTGGTGGGAGCATCGCGTGAGCAATGAGCGTGTTCGACGTCGCGTATTTGGTGCAGGAAGAGTGAGTGAACCGCTCAGCACCATTATATCACGCATCAGGCTCCGATGGCTGGGCCATGTGTTGTGCATGCCAGCACACCGACTTCCGCGACGTGCATTGTTTGCGCGTTGTGTGTGCGGTTGGAAGAGGAGGAGGGGAGGCCAAGTGATGACTTGGTCGAGAGAAATGAAAACCCTCACTTCGAAGTTGGCGTTGGTTGGTGCATCCGGACTGCCTGGCTGGGGTCCTAAGGACGGTGAACACGTTTGTTTGGACACACTTGCTGTTATGGCGTGAAGCCGGCCCCAATGGCATTTGTGTTGTGAGTTCCTTTGTCCATCACCCTCCTGCTTAGCATCCCCCTCCAATCAGTATCTCACTCGTTGGGCATAATATGGCACTCTTTTTACGGCACGATAGCCAGCTGCTAGCTCTCCGGAACGACGTCCATCCGTTATTGGGGCTGTTGGTTTTTCTTCTTGTCTTTAGTATTGCGGCACAATAGCTGAGGTGTTGCCCACCTTCAGCTAGCATGTATAATGGTGATGATGATGCTAAAACGGCTAACTAGCAAGAGTGCGTTTCGTGTCTCAACCCCGCCCCTTGGGCCAACAGACAAAGGAGACGCACACGGTTGATTACCTCGAAAGGTCCAAAATGCGCTTTGCTTCCTATCGTCTGCTCTACATCAGTCCAAGTGAGATCAAGTTGCATAGGTACGTCCACCTACTACACCCTGATCAGTAGTATAATTGTACAGGAAAAGTAGTTAATCGTTCCTTTGATACATTGGAGAAACAAGTGTCCTGGAAGTCAGGGTCATAGAGCCTGAGCTCTAGCTTCTCGGGGATACTACGGGCTAGAGCCATTCACCCAAATTGCACACCCATTTGCTGGTTTGTCAAGAGACAGTGAAAACTCAGAATGAGGACGAATCATCATGGTCCGATGATTCGCTGTTCACAATGAGCACTTACACAGACTTGCGGCTGTTCCAACAATGTATGACTGCTCAGTGCTTCGGGCCCTTTTAACATCCACATGTACCTTTACAATCGGATGGTCCAAGTAATCACAATTGCGAAGCTTCAGTATCGATTGGTGTAGTTAGAGTATGGTCTGAAGCAATGAAATTAATTTTACTAATAAGCAGTCCAATAGTCTTTCATTCCGGGACTGATTTAACTCAGCTTCCGCGCTGCACTAGCGGTGTATTTGTCCACCCGACCTTTAACTATGGTGTTCGAACATGCTGAAATTCTGTATGTAGAAAAAGTGGGACACTACTGTGCTTGAAGCAAAGCGTGAGGCCAAGTTTGTCAATCAGCAGCACCCTTGCACAATGTCCAGTCAGTCATCAACCGTTGTGACAAGCGTTGCTCATCATGACTCGATGGTTTCGGCCAGCAGTCCAATGGTCCGGTGCGTTCGAGTGCCTGCAATCTCTACCTGGTGGGAACAAATCAGTTCGCAACCGATCGTGGAGTGGAGTACTTTCGGGAGGGGGAACAACCAACATTCGTCTGCTTTAAATATCCCGTTCATCGATTTGGTCGCATAGTAAATCACGTATCCTAAGGTACGGTACTGTGTTGTACCTCAGTGTTACTCGGCCTTAGGGACTGCAGGCGATATTTTGCAAGGCTAATCGGAGTACCGTGTGCTCATGACCCGAGAACTACTTTGCACACGTCTGATATTCATTCGGGATTAAGTGGCTAGTTGGAACTGACCCAGTGCAAATGAAGAGTCTGCAAAATTCGCAAATGCCCTCTTGGTGGTGGTACTTTCTAGAGATGAAAAAGTGGCCCAACAGTGAGTACAGGCACCGAGTCGGGCTCGTATGAGCGCGTGCATTCCGTTCTGATTCGTCCGTATCGCGCCAAATGCACCATTGTCACGATCTGTGAAGAATAGCGGGGTCGTGATTAAAGGATAGTAGAGGAATATGTACTCCATAATGCTTATAGGAGCTGCGGCATTTGTGAGTAGATCGCGAACCGGGTATCAACGTGGAAAAGCTACGAGCGGTTTATTCGTTAAGTTCATTTCAATGCTAGGTAATAACACTAAATGGCGCCGATCTGTGCATAATGACTCAAGCACAACGCAAGCGCATGACACCAGCGAGTCAGTGATCAGATGAATACGGTTAGCTGGATATATATATATATATATATATATATATATATATATATATATATATATATATATATATATATATATATATATATATATATATATATTCAGTCTGTTAACAGACATTGTGCCATCAGAACCATGGCAGAAGAAAAAAGTGAAGATGTGCACATGAACATAAAAGTAATGAGAGCTTAAAAAGACCTTAGAATCCGAAGCAACTCACAAACGAGGAGCACAACAGGATGAAAGCTCGTGACTCAAACATCGCCCGGTTCTACGGACTCCCGAAGGTGCACAAAACTGGTGCACCACTTCGGCCAATCGTGTCACTCCCTGGTACGCCCACCTACAACTTAACTAAAGAATTATGGAGGCGCTTTAAATACCTGATTAGTGGCTCGCGGTATTCCATAAACAACGCTAAGCAGTTTTTGGAGAAACTCAAAGGGCTGCGGAGTGATCACGAAGAAAGAATGGTGTCCTTCGACGTTACTGCATTGTTCACTTCTGTCAATTTACAAGTGGCGAAAGAAAACATCAGAGAACGCCTGAATGTTGGCGAAGGAGCAATTGCGAATCTGACGACTGATAGTATATGCGAGCTTCTTGACTTGTGTCTCACGACCTACTTTAACTTCGATGGAGCATTCTATGAACAAGTGAAAGGAGCCCCAATGGGATCACCTATATCTGGACTCATTGCAGAGGTTGTCATGCAAACGTTAGAAGAAAATCTACTCCCAGTCATGAATCCGAAATTGTGGGTCAGATATGTTGACGACACGTTTGTCATACTCAAACGCAGCCAGTTGCAGACCGCACAAAGCCTGCTGAACGATGCAATGGACGGTATTCACTTCACTATGGAGCCAGAAATGGAGAACAAACTACCTTTCTTGGATGTATTGGTTACTAGAACAGCGGACGGAGAACTACAAACATCAGTTTACAGGAAAGACACGCACACAGATCAAATAGTAAATTTCAACAGCAACCATCCGAAATGTCACAAAATCAGCTGCATACGCACCTTGTTCCGCAGGATAGAATCACATTGTAATACTGCAGAAGCAAAACGCGAAGAAGCAAACCATTTGTTTACATCCTTCATGCGCAACGGATATCCACGCAGTTTCATCCGAAGAGACATAAACTACAAGAGTTCAAATACCACACCTGAACCAACAACAACGAAACGGATCACTTTGCCATACATCAAGAACGTATCGGAACTGACTGCTAGACTCCTCAAGCCTCACCATCTGTTATTGGCTCACATACCCACCAACACTCTGAAAGGAACCCTGTCTAGACCGAAAGGGAAAACGAGAGCACACGAACGCCGGAACGTTACTTACAGGATACAGTGTAAAATTTGTGATAAGAACTATGTGGGACAAACGGGAAGAAAATTGTCTACAATGCTACAAGAACACAAACGAGTTTGTCAAAACCATTTACCCATCATCCTTGGTCTCGATACAAGTTTATGAAGAAGGGCAAATGTTTGATTAGAAGAAAACGGAGATACTTGCGCAAGCAGAGAGCAGAAAGGGGAGTGGGTTCCTCGAAGTGTGGTTTTCTACAGACAGTTCAATAAACCAACGCATCGACTTAGATCCGATATACCGGCAGCTGCGAAAAAGAGTTTGAGTGGATCATTTGGCACATGAGTCGAAACGAAGCGGCGCCCGAACTCCGAATTAGCAATGGTCACGGGATCTGAATCGAAATGAGCAAGTCTAAATGTCCCTTAATCGTCAGTAAGAGTCAACAAGGCAAGTCAGTTCGCTTCTAACGCACTGCAGAAGTCACCAGGATTGGTGGTGAAACGTTTGCGACGAAAGTGTTCAGCTCGGAGAACAGAACAAAATCTGATCCGATCACCCGAGCTACAGGTATTCAGATTTATTGGTATCAAGAAGAGTGTCTGTTGTCTCACATAATAAGACAGGAGTAGCACGAAAGATAAATTTCCAAGGTAAGAAGAAGCAAGCGTTAGTGTGAGTCTGACATCCCAAGCCGTCCACAGTTAAAGGAGCGGTCAGCATAAAGTGGGCGATGACCAAGGCCCTAGAAACCGAAATTGCGCGCATCCTCCTTGACTTGAACGAAAACTAAAGTGTTAGCTTTGTCATGAGAGCCTAAACGATCAAACGCTGCTGCAGTATGATGCTCGTGACAAACCTTACAACTGTCGCGCCTAGTTTCTTCAATACGGATCTATGAACGCCCTCAAACAGTGGATCCAACCTATAGAGCAGAAGTCCATCTATCACAGATCATGAGGTTGAATAACATCAGTGGTTCGCGAAGCCCTGCATGAAATGAGCAGCGGCTCAGAGTTCGCAACAGCCCCGGTGCGTGATTTCTGCGGCATCTGCCCATCGAGCGCGCCACTGGGACATCGGGACCTCGTTCGGTATTTACTTCATCAGGCCAAGTGAAATAACGGGTGGTTGTCGCGGGATTTATGCCAAACTGAGAGGTGAATTGCGACGACAGAAAAGTAAGTAGAAGGGAAATCTCATTACATGTCAGAAAGGCATTTCAATTGACACATAAAGAATGGAAACATTCCAAGTGGTTCACGGTGCTATGTCATCACACAAAAATCCCTGCCAGTAAGGGGGCTCGAGTTGGTTTGATGTTCGCTCTTTGTCCCAGATCCGTCCGCCGACGCTCCTCAAATTGGTCCGATTAAGACAGCCCGCCATACATTTGACAACTCCATCCCTCCATTCTGTTTACGCAGCCGGTAGCTTGAGCGATTTCTTTCTCGGCCGTCAGTCTTTGGGGTGTTGATCGCAACTCCTGCTAACGGTTTCGACATTATCCCAGTCTAGCGCGTGCATCGCTACTGTCAAAACCTTTAGTAGAGCGCTGTATTCAAGTTCGTTATTGGGTGGCCTAACGAACCTTTTGGGTCAAAAGCGAAACCCTACCCTCCAAATACGCCAACTGGTTTTTTTTCTAAACTTTCTGAAATCGTGAAAGCTTGATCTGTTCTAAGCATATTGCAAAACGTACCTAATATTTATGTTTTGGGTACAGTCCCTGTGACCAGATTGACTGCGATTCACTGGAAAGTGAAGCGTGGACCAAGTTGAGGTTGTGTGTCGCAAATCACTCATATAACACGCGCTTCAAAATGACCCCCAATGACTGCAAAGCACAGCTCTTCTGTGTTGATGTCAAAGCACAAACGGCTAGCCCCAGTAGTAGGAGTTTGCAACGGTTTTAGTGGTTCTGTAAAGTCCACGCAATAATCGCAAATGGTCTAAACTGATTAGGTCGCGTTCCTCCTGTGACAGTAGACCGCCTAAGTTGATTAGAGTAAAACCGACCGGACAAAGTCTCAGTGGGGCTACGCGTCAATGAGACACAAAGGAGGCCGTCAGAAATGTTCTACATAGTTCGCTTGGATGAACGAAACGATTTCAGCTACATTGGTGGTTTATAGCGCGATTTGGGTTTCCTAAATCAGGATGTGAATAATGCCATGGCGTCTAGCTCATTGGATTCAATCATTCTCGGGCTATTTCTTTCACCATCAGTTTCTTTTTTGACACGACAAATTGGGTTATGGCTACTTAGTACCACGTATCGGGGTACTCGAAGCGGAATTCAAGGGGGACATGCCTCACGCTTCGACGAGGGGAGGTGTCTGTGGTACATGTTCACTAGTGAATATTTTGACCTAGATGTGTTACCAGTCGTGCCACGAGTGTTTACTCGCAATGTGATTCAGGGCACCGTGGCTCAACCATTAAACGAGCAATTCTAAATGATCGCTATGATGTTCAACACATTGGAACACACCTAGGATCGATCAGGGATTTGTGATTTCAGAAGGTTTTTTAAAGAATCGGCTCTTCATAAAGGAAGGTCATGTGATCCCCCAAAATTCAATGCTGGCTAGACGTCTGGTTGTGGTGCCGACGTCGCGTAAGTGTACTTTTAAAGGAACATGTCGACACTGCAAATAAGCATCTGGTCAAAGTCACCATGCGTGATGAATTAGTTGTGTATTTCAAAATGACCTCAAAATCCATCCTTAACCGGTGTGCCAAGCGATGTCCGCGTGACCTGTTGGCTTAGGGATAACGGTCACAACTAACATCCCAATGGTCCCGGGTTCATTGCTTGCTATCTCCATCTGATGAGATGTAAGAACATCGGAACGCGTCATGGAGTTCAGTGTTTTCGGGCTGGCAACACCCAATTTCTCCTGTTTCATCAGCCATGGTCCTAGTGATCGAATGGCCAAGGATTCACTTCGATGGGAATCGCGGTCCACTTTGAGATTGCGAGTTGCAATCTATCCACACAACATGTATTTCAGAGTGACCTCAAAATCCATAGATGTGTTATAGTTCAAGGTCTCGAAGTATGCTTGGAATCGGTTAATAACTCTTAGTTCAGAAGAATTTGGTTGCGTTCCGTACGTAAAAGTTTATTGTGGCGAGGTTTCGTTCTTGACACAAGTGCTTCTCCAAACCAATTGTGCCATAAATTCGAGAACGTATAGCCCCGTACTCTCCCCCTAAACGTCAGTTACTTCGCTGACAACCAGTACAATCGGGAGGTTCGCCTTGGTTATGCTCGGGCGGGGTTACTCTGTCGGACGGTGATATTCTCTATATGCTGATTAGGGTTCTCACAGTCGCAGTTGGTCCGAATTCCGTTTAGTTAGTTTACGCGTCGCGGTCACTCGGCTCGTTCTAACAGCTCCAAGACATAACAATTCCAAGAAATGAAATGCATCTGCCAACTTA
Organism: Dicrocoelium dendriticum; assembly: GCA_944474145.2. Lineage (NCBI taxonomy): Eukaryota > Metazoa > Platyhelminthes > Trematoda > Plagiorchiida > Dicrocoeliidae > Dicrocoelium > Dicrocoelium dendriticum. The sequence continues at coordinate 109,380,407 of OX104069.1, forward strand.
AACCTAGTCATCATCTTACCTCGAGAGGATGGCAAGGCATTTGATGGATACCGCTTGTTGTAATCAGACTGGTGCGCATGATCGAAGATGGACCGCTGTGCCGCCGTGCCGAGCTATTACACTAAATTCCAATGACGCTGCCTACGGAGCTCAGCCAAAATGCAGCTATGCAAACACGTCTGTCCCGGGTTGTTGTTCAGCAAAGCACGATTTCCCACGGCCTAGCAAGGAAACTACAGTGGCGAGATAGTGTTGATTGCTTAGATCAGAACAATGGGCACAGTAAATTGATGATGTCCTAATGTCGAGTGTCTGAACTAAAGCAGGGAGAAGATGAAAACAGACAGATGTTAACACTTCGCATTGCTAACATTTGCCAGTTTCGTCTTCTCACTGCGTTACCTAAAATGCTAAGGGGAAGTAACTCCGAAATTTCTAGTATCGTTTAGCACACTTTCAATCGTCGTGCGCACACCCCATTTGGACGATATTTAACCCTCGTAAGACCCCGTCTCCACGAAATTTCCGCCAAACTTTATAAGACAATCATTCGCCGACAGTCGGATGATACAGCTACAGCTGCGTCGACATGCAGTGAACTGAATTCAAACGTATACACCAACTCATGCGTGATCATCACAGAATCTCCCAACACCGGTTGGAGCAACAATGAACACCGCTCAATGCAGTAACTCCCACGATGAGGTGAGTAACGTTTTGCCAACAGTTTCCAACACGCAGACATCCGGTTGTATCCGACACATGTGCTTCGTGAATGCGGAGTGTACAGGCGGACATAAACGCTCGTAGTCCCATGATTTCAGCACCAGCTAGCTCCCGGTGAAGATGCTTTGTGACCTTGCAAACTGAAGCTGCCGCGTGAGAGTTGCGACATTGCAGGGACGTCCAAACCCATGCAGAAGCGGTTACTCGAAACAGCGACTTTGAGGTAGCAAACCACGCTACGCAGCCTTGGTTAAGTTCCTGATGCATGTACCTAAACGCACATAAGTCACAGAAATAGCGGTGGTAGCCAGGTCAAGCAGAAAGTGTCCGTGCGTATCCACACTCACGGTTAATTTCCGTAATATATATATATATATATATATATATATATATATATATATATATATATATATATATATATATATATATATATATATGGTTGGCGGCATCCGGTTTCGGATTTGCCTGTCACTGCGGCCAGCCACAGGACGCCTACGTCTACAGAGGGGGACCATGGGTGGCTTGCGCTGCACCGCCCAAAGCTCCATCCACATACACCATATCCAATGTAAACCCGAAGGAATAAGACCGGGAGGCATGTGGCTGGGAGCCATGTTTCATAAACGAAGCCGGCACACATACCTTCACAGGCAAACACAAGCATACTGTATTTGGGGAATCAAGCGCACACAAGGCGGTGGCTGGACCGTAGTCCACTCCACACTGAGTGCATGGAACCGCTCTTCGAACCTAGCACGGCCACAAGGACCGTGCACCCCGTCCCCTCCAGCAACGACCAACTGTCTCCTGGAGCCAGTATGGACGAGGTAGTGGGTAACAGACAGGTAGGTACCTTGTCAACATGCGCATCAAGCGCATCCACACCGGAGATATCAAGCAACAGCCAATCACTTGAAATGACAAGATGAAATAAAATAAATCGAATAATGCATACAGGTACGGTGACATAACTGTTCACTAAATGTGCAAATGAAATAAATTGGTTACAAAAACTTACGCGATAGGTTCAAGACGTCAGTAAATATATTTTAAGAAAAGGACACAAAAGCTATACTGTCATCAAAGTTAACTAACGTAGTTTAAGAAGCGTGTACAAGTTTATAGAAGATAGTTTACGTAGACATTAATGTGGGATAAAAAAAGCATTAGAAGAATAGAGCAAACCCACCACCTGAAAGAGAGATTCACCATGCAAGGACGCGGTAAGTAAATCAAATGCAGCGTACCTACAAACGCTGTGCCGGTTCTGCCTACGCACTCAGAAGAACTCGTCGTTTCTGTGCTGGCGCCGAGTGGCCTCGCCCATGGCTCACAAGGCTTGCCTGAGTCAGGCGCTTGCGATCGCATGTGCTACAGCACTATGTGCTCGACGTTCATGGAGTAAAACCCATCGGTGCCTGTCGCTTCCGCAAATGCCGCTTCTTCTCTGCATGCACGAGGGCTTTCTCTTGCACCTAGGCAACGGCCTTCATGATCAGATCACGCCGTGCACTCTCATCAACGGTTTTCGATCCCCATGACCTGCACTCAAGTTTAGAACGGGATAAGCTCACTTTGATCATTTCTAGGTAAGGTAAATTCGGTTTCCCTACATGCCGCTTCCCCAAAATTAGCTGACCATATAATAGCTGCTTCAGTATCCGCGTCCAATCCATACACCACAAATGACCGAGCCACCTCAGCTATACAGTCCTCTGCATACGTTCCCCTATGGCGCAACACTTCCCTGTCTGCAAATCTGTCGCACCAACCAATTCGCACAACCCGACGCAGACACTGTTGTTGGAACCGCTCGAGATATCGCACATCCCGCCGGTACATCGTCCAGATTTCGCTGCCGTATAGGAGAACGGACAACACCATGGATTTGTACACCATCAGCTTCGTGCCAACAGTAAGCTGATGGTTGTTCCGCACTCGGTACTCATGCTTCCCGAATACCGCCGCTGCCTTCGAGACACAGATATGATGCTGCCTGTGCAGCTGCTGGTCAGTCGACACCACACTCCCAAGGTAACAGAAGCAGGAGGTGGTTTCCAATACGTCATCACTAATGCTGATTCGCGGCACCATTGTAGATAGCACCTCCGGTGAAGGCTGAAGCAGACAGACAGTTTTGTTTGTGTTGATAGTGCGCCCGAATTTGGCCACTGTCGAAGCCAGAGCACTAGTCATATGCTGCAACTCATCCGCGCTGTGTGCAAACAACGCACAGTCGTCAGCGAACAGCAGCGTTCGGGTAGTGGTCTCACAGACTAGGGTTCCCGCACCAAAACCACGGATGTTCAGCAACCCATCATCAATACGATGCTCCAACGAACACCGTAAGCACAAGCAGCATTAAAAGCACAATACATCATGGCATGAAGACAAATATTAAACAGAGCAGGAGCTAAGACATTGCCTTGCTTCACACCAGAGACAACTGCAAAGTCATCCGAGGTCTCTCCACTCAGCTGCACCCTCGTCCGCATACCACTGTGCAGACATTCAATTAAACTTATAAACTTACGCGGACAACCAAACTTATCCAACATCAGCCACAATGGCTTGTGGTTCACGGTATCAAATGCCTTGGTGAAATCAACAAAAAGCGAGTACAACGGCTGGTGTCGTTCTCTACACTGCGCGACCACGCCGACCGCTCATTTGACCTTGCAACCACCACGCTCGCTTGACCGATGTGCGCCGTTCTCAAAGCTGTAAAAGCACAGAACGCTAACCAACCCACTGGGTCAGGTAACGACACCAAATTGAATGGCAGAAAGGGGAAACCGAAGAGACTCCCATCGAAAGGCATTTGTGAGTTAGGAGAATGTCATCGGGTAGTAAAAGTCGGTCTGGCTTGTTCGCAATGTCTGGAATGGTACCATCCGAAATGTGCAAATGTGTCCCAACAACAGTTACGGGAGCGAAATAGCTCCCAAGATGCATTTTGGTTCTGTACTGCGTGTTCCACCATCCCCCTCGTTAAGTGCTTGCTTATCCTAGCTGAGAAATGCGACCGGTTAATCGCAGAAGCAGAGCAGAGGATAAACAATGAGATTACTTCAATGGAAGCGAGTATGAACCACAGAAGCGTAGCGGCTGCTAAGCAACGGAATGCTGAACAAATCGCTTCGCCTGCACCGCAATCAGCCATGTCTCCATCTCCGTTGTCTTCTCCAACTTCGGTAGAACGCCGGGCAAACACAGACTGTACCTACGTGAATCAAACATTACTCACAGCAACGAAAATCAGGAACCATTCAAAACGTCTGATTAAGCAAATTCCACTAGACCTGACATCTAGTATTAACAAGGATGAAGCAGCCAAACACCAACGCTTGGTACCTGTAGCTCAAATATCTCTTGTCGAGACTAAGCCTCTCAGAACACCAGTTACTTTTTCAGAGATTGCTGCAAGGGTCCACCGAGAGGCCGCCGTTGCGTCCTCTACAATTGTAAACACCGTTAACGCAAATAGAGAGAAAAAGTGCAAAAAAGCACTTGTGAACAAGTCAAGACAAATGAGTACCATACCTTGTAGAACGATTAAAAAGGGATCCAACAACAGCGACCGGACTGTTGTATGCTCAAATGTCCCTGAATCTACCGCCATCACATTGCGGGATAAGTTATCAGACGACCAAGACCAATGGAACTCACTGCGCATGCAGATGAGTATCAAAGCCAAGCCCATAAACTTGTTACGAATTACTTATCATCCGAACTCGCCATACTATGGAGAACCCAGACTTATTCGAGTAACACTAGAATCCTCCACCGACGTAGAAAACGTTTTGCTCTCCGCAAGCGCGCTAAAACACGCACCCTGTGGGATACGCATCTATCCTGATGTCCCTTGGAGCGCGCGACAACCAAAACGAAACACCGAAGAGGGGCACAGCAAGCAAGACCACCTAAACACAATCTTCATACTTGGTGTGCCAGAACATACTTCCAATGATTTTCAAGAGACCGGAAAGCATGATTTAGAACAGTGGCGGTTCATTCGCGAAACACTTTCTTCGGATAATGTTATGGCACTATCGCTCACCAGGATACCTCTCTCACCAAATTATAGAGGATGCGGCCCTAGAATCCTAAAACTTGTGTTTCAGTCAGAGCAACAAGCAAAGGATGTGCTGGATCGATGGCGGAGAAATCGGAAACATCTTCCCTCCGAAATTCGGTTAAACGTCGCAAACACTTTGCACAGCTCAAATATTAGAGCAATTGAAGCAGCAAGCATACTGAAGAATGTACAAAAAGATAACTTGACTGCTGCTTTAATTGACTCTGAAGTAGGTCTAAACGAAGGTTGGGACGCACCTTAGCCGAATCAAGTTGCAAATGAGGTATCATTGACCCATCAAAAAACGAATAACTGCCGACCTCCCATCGGTCGGCATTCTCCCACATTTGACAGCTTCACCTCTCTGCGGGCTCTTAGAGACCAAGAAACTGGCCTGCTTGTATACAAATGCTCAGGGACTTTCTAACAAACTGGCTGAACTGAAAGATCGCCAAGCTTCCGGCTCGTATGATGTCATTGGTATCACCGAGACATGGTTGCACACGGGAATGACGGACGCTGAAGTTTCGCTACCGGGCATGGAGCTGATCCGGAACGACAAGCTCACAAAAGGAGGAGGGGTAATCCTGTACTACCGAAACGACTTACAGTGCGAAGCCGTGGAGGATTCAGACTCGCAGTTCCCCGACTCTCTTTGGTGCCGGTTGCAGCTAAATGCAGGGACGCTTGCCTTATGGTCTTGGTGTACCGCGCCCCTAACTCAACACTCGAAACCGACTACCACCTAGCGGCTGCTTTAAGGTGCAGTTTACAACAAAAGTACACTCACATTCTTATCATGGGTGACTTCAACGTACATTGTTTAGAAGACCCTGCCAAGATCAGAGAACAATTCAAAACCGATCTACAAGATCTAGTAACTACTGTTCCTCTTAACAACCACATCACTTTGTCCACTCGGATCAGAACTGGTAACAGGCTATCTGTGCTAGATCTTGTGCTTACCAACGAGGAGAATATGATGGATGCGTTGGTTTTAGACTGCTCGTTGGGTCGCAGTGATCACGCAGTCATCAGTTTCAACTTCATCTGCTATGCAGAATATCTGAATGATAACGATGATACTGTGCGAACCATCACAAGGTACGACCGACTCGCCCAGCTAGTCAACGCCACAACATGGTCTTTCCTCGAAGAAGAACCCCGGAAGTCGCCTGGCTCGAGTTCGTCAACACATTCAGTCAGCTGGTTGCACAGGCTTCAGAGATAAAAGCTTGCAATAAGTGCGAACCAGTTTTTTTCTTTAAGAACAGTACTCGAAAATGGAGGACAGTACGCAACGCAGAATGGCGAGTGTACAGAGAAGCTCCAGCACCAGAAACATGGGACAACTACGTAGCCTAACGTAACCACTGCACGCAACTGTAAAGGGAAGACAAAGTCACCTATCAGCAGAACATCGCAAAAACCTTCAGTGTTAACCACAAACTGCTGCACAAGCACGTTAATAGCCTACGAAAGGTGAAGCAAGGATTTCCTCCACTCAGAACGGCTGATGGCCCCACACGAACAGCTATGGAAGCTGCAAACGCACTGCAGATGCAATACGCCCCCACGTTTCAAAGAGTCTTGCCACCAAGCGATCTACCAAGCTTTGTATTCTGCTCAACAGGACGGACCCACATCAATTTTACCACAGAGGCTGTATTGCAAAAGCTGACTTCTCTACGCAAACACAGCTCGCCGGGTGTCGACACCATTCGTCCAGAGGCATTGGGAGCAGCAGCAAACCAACTGGCAGCACCTTTAGCTTAGTTTTTCCAGCAATGCTTAGACCAGAACCAAGTTCCCGCCATGTGGAAGCTTGGAATAATAAGCCCGATTCACAAAGGTGGAAGCAGAACTGATCCCTCCAAAGACCGCCCAGTAACCCTTCTTCCTATACTCTCCAAGGTCATGGAATCCATAGTTGCCGATGCACTGGTGCGCTATCTGGAAAACTGCAACCTCATCACCCCTGAACAGCACGGTTTCCGTCGACAGCGGTCATGTACAACTAAGTTACTAATTGCACGCAGTAGTTGGACCGAGGCAGCCGACGCTGGAGAAGGTGTTGATGTGATCTACCTGGATTTTTCCAAGGATTTCGATCGTCTAGACCATCGAATACTACTATCCAAGCTGCAGCATTACGGGATCGGAGACCCTCTTCTAAGCTGGATCGCCAACTTTCTATTTCAACGGCAATTAGTGGGCAGAGTTCGGAGCTCTTTATCGGACCCCATACAAGTCGAGTGTGGTGTGCCGCAAGGCTCGGTTCTAGGTCCACGTTTGTTTTTGGTGTTTATTAATGACTTTGCACAGGGAATCGCTTCAAACTTCCTAATGTTTGCCGACGATATCAAGATGTGGCGCAGGATCCAGGCGAACGCTGACCAACATGTGCTTCAGAGTGACTTAGATACAGTGTATCAATGGTCGACCCAAAACTTATTGCATTTCAACGTCAGTAAATGCAAGGTGCTTTCCATCCGACATCAAAACAGCTACTCATATCGACTCGGAACAGATGTACTGGGACAAACAACTTTCGAACGTGACTTGGGTGTCCTGGTTCAAGATGACTTCGGTTGCTCCGGACAATCCGAAAAGGCCTCGAAGTCCGGGAACCAACACGTCGGGTTGTTGTCCATATTTCGACAAATGCTCAGTGAGTATGTTCGCCCCCATGTCGAATATGCAATTCAAGCCTGGCATCTATGGCTGAAACACAACCTTAATGCACTGGAGCAGCCACAACGCCGGGCATCTAAGAACGTAATTGGAATGCGCAATCTTTCCTACCAGCAGAGGCTGCAACGATTGGGATTGTTCAGTGGAAGCTATCGCAGACTACGAGGCGACCTGATTATGGCATACTTGATTCTGCGAGACCCACATCATGTGTGCCGCCCTTTACTGCAACTCAGCAGCAATACAAACCTGAGACGCCACTCAGTAAAACTCGCAGAACAATACAGTCGTCTGGAGTGCCGCAGAAATTTCTTTGCCATTTGTGTCTGTCACCCGGGGCATGCTCTCCCAGAATCAGTCGTCTCTGCACCGACACTAACAGTATTTAAAAGACGTTTGGACGATGCACTCATCCACTTACACTTTGTTACTTAACACTACGTCTCCATCCTACACCTGGAGTTCACCATAGAATTATTTGTTGTTAGCTGTGGATGCTGTGAATCTAAGAGGATCGCAGGACTGCAGCGAAACAAACGATAAGTCCTTATTTTCATATTTAAAGTATTAACTATTTTACTATCCTTATCATCATTATTGTTATGTTGAGAACCTTACCAACTATCCAACGGGACTTGTAAAGCAACGCATCTTAACCCATATAAATTCACTGTTCATTGTTCATTGCTACTGCAACTGACGAACCGCAAACACTATATCGATGGTGCTGCTACCCGAACGGATTCCAAATTACTCTTCCGTCACGTTATGTTCCACAACCTGACTGACGAGACGATTGAGCAGGATTCGGGCAATCACCTTGCCCACACAACTCAGCAAGTTGATGCCCCGGTAATTCGTGCAACATTGCTTGCTCCCTTTACCCTTGTACAGTGGTAGCACAAGGGCATCCTTCAGCTCAGGAGGCACCTCCTCCTCAATCCATACGCGTTGCACCAAGTGGTGCAGCGCAGTCAACAACGCGGGTCCGCCGTGTTTCAATACTTCAGGCGGGATCCCGTCGGCTCCGGCACACTTACCGTCTCGCAGCTGAGCAAGTGCTCTCTGCGTCTCATTCAATGTCGACGTGTCCGCCAGACTTGCCTTCACATCGTGCTGCTTGACGCCATTAAAGGTAGGCCAGTCGATCTCTGAACGGTTGTTCAAGAGACAGTCAAGGTGAATCCGCTAAATCTGCATTATGTCTGCAGTCTGTGTGCAGGTAGCGCCTGAACTACCATCGATCAGCGTCCTTAGCGGCTCCAATCTCGGTCCACACACCGCCTTCAAGGAGTCAAAGAATTCCTTGTTTGGCGGCGTTCAGCGTAGCATTTCATCTGCCTCGTCTTCTCCGTTCACCATGCATTTTTAATGCGACGGAGCTCTCTGGTCAGTCGCCGTCGAATTTTGCGAAACTAACACTTCTTCCCCAAGTCACTGGGGTCTGCCACATGTGCAGCAAATGCTGCATTCTTCTCCGACACCAATGTGCCAATCGTCGCATTGTTCTCATCAAACCAATCAGGCCGCTCACAGTTTGCACGCCCGATGGTCTCCTCGGCAGCAGCTATCACCTGGTCGCGAATGTGGTGCCACAGGTTGCCCACTGTGGCTATGCAGCACATAAGCGTGCAGCCATGCCCTCAACCTCAATACGTTTCGCCACAGTACCGAGGGAGAGAATGTTAAATTTACGCCGATTCACGGTGGGAGTGCAATACATCGATTTACGAAAATATATGTTACCGTTTTGTTCGCACCAATTTATGATCAGTGCCACACTCAGCTGCACACAGTACACGTGTCATGAGCACTTCACGCACATCACGGTGACGTACGATGACATACTGATAAGCCTTTCATCCCAATAGTTCTCAAGCTACATAACAGAGCCTAGTCCGGAAACGCATCAGATGCGTTTCACCGCATTGGGGCTCGTCAGTGGTGCGCATTCCCTCGGTCCTATAAGGAGGATCCTACCTGTATGCACTATTCGTTTATTTTATTTGGTATCGTCGTTTCAAGTGATTGACTGTTGCTTGATATCCCCAGTGTGGCTGCGCTTGAGGTATATAGGTATGTATGTAATCTCAGCAGTCTAGCAACTAGACACAGAGCCAACAAAAAACCATGGAGATTAGCGGATAAGGGACAGTCATCGCGTCATAATCATCGTGGCATAGTAGTTGAAGGTGAGCAACACACTTCAGCTAATATGCCGCAGGAAGAAAAGAACATTTTGACAAAACGTAGAACAAAACCTTTTTAGTTTGTTTTTCACACGCCGATTTTTCTCTTTTTTGTCGGTTTTAATGTTTGAAGTATTAAACATGTGAATCAATACAATTCTGTACACAATTCTTCCACTGATTCCGGTTGCGTGCCATGTCTTCAAGAGTGTTAAGCCATTGACACTTGTCATCTTTGGGTCCCCATCCTGGAAGACGTACGGGTCCAACAGCGGCTAGACACGACGTCAGCGATTTCATGTGCTGTCGCCATGTGGAAAGCTGACCACCACGCGGTCGCCTCCAGCCAGGTCCTTGACGAGCGAATAGAGCGCGACGCGGTAGACGCTCAGGTGCCATGCGTAGGACGTGACCGAGCCATCTCAACTGGCGCAACAAAACCAGTTTGTTGAAGGGAATACTCGCATTCTCCAAGATGCGACGTCGAACGTCATTACTATTAACTCGATGTTGCCACCAAACACGAGCAATCCTCCTTAAGCAACCGTTATCGAAGGCAGAAAGACGACGCATGTCTTCCACGCGAATCGGCCAGGACTCGCTCCCATACAACAACACTGAGTGAACAGATGCACCGTAAACAGAGCCCTTTAGCGAGAATGAGAAGTCGCGACGACGCCACAAGTGCCTCAGATTGACAAATGCTGATCGAGCTTTAACGGTGTGGAGAGAAACTTCTTTGCTGATAGTGCCGTTAGCAGAAACACAGCTCCCAAGGTAGACGAAACTATCTACCTGTTCAAGTTGTGTACTTTCGAGAGTGAGCACGGCAGCAGGTGAAAGCCAAGCTTTGAGCAGTACTTTACACTTCGATGGGGCGAAGCTCATGCCATACTTAGACGCTTCAATCGCCAAATGATCCAGAATGAGTTGCATACCCTGAGGATCGTCACCAAGTAAGGCGATATCATCAGCCTAATCTAAGTCTGTCGCACGCTTATCCGGTAGAAGCTCTAGATCAAAATGTTGGAAACCTTCTAGAGCATTCGATAGAACGTCTTCCACTGCGAAGTTGAAGAGGAATGGGGACATAGGGCAGTCCCGTCGCACACCGCTACTGACAGCGAATTGCGAGGAAAGCTTGCCATAGACCCACACTCGGCCGGATGTATGAAAGTGCTCGTAAGATGGCGGCATATTTCTCTGGCACCCCGTTCTTTAGTAAGCAACGCCATAAAGCAGGTCGATCAACGGAGTCAAAAGTGGCACGTGTGTCTAGAAATGCAACGATAGTAGGTCTGTGATAAATGCGGAGATGTTCGAGGAGCTGGCGGAGCGTGAAGATTTGATCCACGAATCCGCGGCCGGGAAGGAAACCAGCTTGTTCTTAACGGTAGGATGATCCACGTATTGGGGATAGTCTAAGGAGCAGAATGGATGCCAACAGCCTGGAGGCAACCGAAATAAAACTAATCCCGCGATGATTTACACATGAAGTACGAGCGCCTTTCTTGAAAATCTGGACAATAACTGATTCGCCCCAAGAGGAAGGTACTTTCTCTTCATGCCAGATTTTCGGGAACAGCGAGGTCAGCTGGTTAATGATCGCCACATCACCGTACTTGAAACGCTCCGCAGGGAGTCCGTCCTAGCCGACAGTTTTGAACCGCTTCAAGCGTCGAATCTCGAGGCAGACGTCCGCTTGATTGAGTGGATTCAGTGGGACGATCCAGGGTGGACGACAAGGTGTACTGCATGTACTGATGGACGGTGGAGGCCAGTTGAATGTGAAAGTGTTCGGCGCAGCGGTCCATAAGCCTCTGCCGGTGATCGGAGACTCAGCCAGCTCGCAAATAACCTCACTGACACCAGGCATGATGAGGCCAGTGGACCGAATAAGTTGCAAAAGCTTGCGGGTCTCCATCTCTAGAGCACGCTCAGACCACCATACCTCGCGATCCTTGCGTAAGTTTTGGTTGAGCAGCCGGTTGGCAGAACGGCGCCGCTCAATGCAATCTGATGTCGCCAGGATATCTTTGCGGCGTTCAACAGCTCCAGAGAACGAGCAGAGATCCAAGCCTTTAGAGGGCATCGAGCTAGGCCGCAGCTTGACTGTCCGGAAATGGTCATCGCATTCCGTATACAAGTCCAGTTTTGCTCCACGTCTTGAGGTGGATTGCAACTGAGTGCATATGCCAGTGAAGACTGATAGCTCGTCTGGACAAAGGAGTCAGTTTATCTGTGACAAGGTGCCTACCTGTCTATTACCCACTACCTCGTCCATACTGGCTCCAGGAGACAGTTGGTCGTTGCTGGAGGGGACGGGGTGCACGGTCCTTGTGTTCGTGCTAGGCTCGAACAGTGGTTTCATGCACTCAGTGTGGATCGGACTACGGTCCAACCACCGCCTTGTGTACGCTTGATTCCCAAATACACCGTGCTTGTGTTTGCCTGTGAGGGAGTGTGGGTCGGCTCCGTTGATGAAACCTAGCTCTCATCCACATGCCTCCCGGTATTGTTCTTGCGGGTTTACACTGGATATGGGGTGTGTGGATGGAGCTGTGAGTGGTTCAGCGGAAGCCACCCATGCTCCCTGTGTAGGCTCAGGCGTCTTGTGACTGTCCTAAGGAGGCCGCAGTGACAGCCAAATCCGGGAGCAGATGTCGCCAACCATGGAATAGTCTGCGAATAGACATGGAACCATCAAAAACCATGAATATCAAAGGGAGGTGTAGTAGCCGCAATGCGAAAACCGAACACAACACAGAAACCCAGTGTTTCATCAGAGGGCACCATACTATCCGGTTGCCCAAGCCGAGCTAGAACCTTGAATTTGGGGACACCAGCCCGAGCCTTTGACTGAATAGTCTACCCGTATGGCAGTGGAATGACTTAAGGAAATCGTTCCCATTGGGAGCCGGTGACTGCTTGCTCTGTTCATACGGCTTTAGTTCGCTCGGTTGCCAAACATGGGCCCAATGCTCTCCAAAAACCAATCATTTTGCGCTACATCGAAGTGACGCCATTCGCACATAATCACCATAATGGTTAGACAGATACGGATTAAGTAAAGCTCTTAAAACTGGACGTACGGATGCATAGAAACATCCGAGGTAATCAGCTCCGAACGGTCCATCACTGAGTGTTCAGTGGCTGTATAGAATTCCAGATTATCCAAACGGTAGAGTAGAGCGCATCTTCAGCACAGGTGTGCACAACAAGCATGACAATCAGCGCCGATCTGAGGTACAGGGATGGTGGCTTTTATGAACTCGTTTGAGCACTGTCAATCTGGTGTGAGTCAGCCCCAGTTTCACAAAAATCATTGAATATCACGCATCTGGTCTTCATTACTCAAAGACGTCCACAAGGTGAACGTAACTTTGTAAAGCATGTAACATCTATAGGCCAAACGTACTACCATGGAACTGAGTTGTGGCCGCGAACTGATCTATCTGTGCACAGGTGGTGTGTGTTGGGAATGAGAGGCGGCTCTGAGACGATGGTGATTTCATTCACTTTAGCTGGCTGACTACTAACCGTGCACGGAAATGAGGTGTCCTCGCTTACATTGAGCCAGATCGCAAACACAATAATAATAATAATAATAATAATAATAATAATAAATGGGATGCTACAGAAATGAAAATATTATCAACTGCGGTAGCTTGACAAGAACAAAGAAGGGTGCAAGATCACCATTGACTGCATGTATCTGCCACTTTTCACAGGGTAGCTAACCACTGATGCGGATGACCTAGGGGCACTATCCAGGAAGTCAGCCTATAGGTGAGTTTCCTCATGTCGTTCTAACATGCTCTTCACCAGCTGTCTCGGCACTCATCAAACTATGGGCAGCATTAATAAATAACGCGCGTGAGGGCAGATGGCGCATTTGTATGCGAAAGGCGTCACCCAACCGAGGGATGAGGTCTAAGCTCCGTAGACGCCCCAATCCGGCACCAGAATGAAAGTAAACGCGAAAAGAAGGATTTCATGTAGCACATGCGATGCTCTTACTAGCTATGACCTATACGACGCGGGTGCAGGTGACCAGCGACAAATAATTTCATGTTTTCAATACGCATAGGTCACATTTCGTATGTGGAGTAGCAGTGGTTCATTACACAGTTTTCCCTCACCAACACAGCAAATAACTGGGTTTTGCAAAGCTGCATTAGCTTTATCGATGCGAGCCGTAACCTCTGGGATAAAGATGCGACCCTCACAGGTGATAGTCACTTAGACGAACAATCCGCTTGGCACTTACGGATACTGTTCGGTCACAGTGAATATATATATATATATATATATATATATATATATATATATGGCAAATCCGCAACCGGATCCCGCCAATCATGTATGTATGGGTGCCCCATGCTGTGGCTGATGTCGCATTCATGATGCTTCTTCACTGCAGTTGGGCTAAACCAACTTACACTTAAACTAGGTCTTGTGGACATTATTTTCCTTATCGCGGATTCGTTGCTAAACAACTTACTTCATATGCTACTTTGGTGAAGAGTTATGCCACCGCATCTGTATGCATTATTCGATTTATTTTATTTCATCTTGTCATTTCAAGTGGTTGGCTGTTGCTTGATATCCCCGGTGTGGCTGCGCTTGATGTGCATGTTGACAAGGTGCCTACCTGGCTATTACCCACTACCTCGTCCATACTGGCTCCAGGAGACAGTTAATCGTTGCTGGAGGGGACGGGGTGCACGGTCCTTGTGGCCGTGCTAGGTTCGAACAGTGGTTCCATGCACTCAGTGCGGAGTGGACTACGGTCCAGCCACCGCCTTGTGTGCACTTGATTCCCCAAATACAGCGTGTTTGTGTTCGCCTGTGAAGGAGTGTGGGCCGGCTCCGTTGATGAAACGTGGCTCCCATCCACCTGCCTCCCGGTCTTATTCCTTCGGGTTTACACTGGATATGGAGTGTGTGGTTGGAGCTGTGGGTGGTGCAGGGCAAGCCATCCATGGTCCCTCTGTAGGCGTATGCGTCCTGTGGCTGACCACAGTGACAGGCAAATCCAAAACCGGATGCCGCCAACCATATATATCGGCACATTTTTGGAACGATACGGTAATGGTTATATGCACCACGCTCCGCGTCAGCCAGTTTCGCAGCGCACCAACGGCAGCTTTCCGAACCAAATTGCTAATCTGATTCAACCGAGGTGAGTACAATAACCTACCGTACAGACTCAGCAGTCTTGCATATTATATTCATAAGAAATACACCTGTCAAGTACATATCACCTCTCTCATAGCGATGTTGGCGAATAATAATGTGTAACTAAATGCAGTACAACCAAACCACAGGCTTCATGTCACTGATCTAACATTATCGGCCACTCAAGTTGTTTGTTAATGTTGATGGTCTCAAGCAATCTTCACTCCTGCACAAAACATAGTTCCCGGACCGAGTGCTGCAAGCACACCGAATAGCTGAACAAAACACTTTTCTGAGCACGCAGACACATTAGTCCGTCCCACCCCAATAGTGAGTAAATGCTGCTACTCACCAATCGGCGGATTGGAACAAAGCGAGTGGAATGAATATGAGATGGGATTGACACCTGTTACCGAGCAGTTATCATCATCATCATCAAGAACAACAACAGCAGTTGGAGGTAATTTGTACCGATGCCTAACTACCGTACAACAATAATGGCCCTACTAGTTAGGGAGGATCAAGTGTAGAACCTAGATGGTCATGAACAAGGTGTCCACACGACAACACTCGCTCCACTAGTGTCGGGTGCAACCACTGCCCTGTAAACCTGTGAGCCAATCACCTGGACACCAGGCAGGGATGAAACAGTGACTAGCGGCGTCCACTTTCACTACCTCATTAGCAATTGCCACCCTACACCTCACGCAAACAATATCTTCCTTTGTGAGCTGACCAAACCAATGCGACTTATTCAGCCGTATTTGTTGATTTCATGAGGTCGCCTGATCATCTCCAAATAAATTCCGCTGCATATCTTATCGCAGTGGACGCACTAGTGCTATCGGACACAAACGATGCTCTACGGGGGACCGTGATCAATGATCCGTGTTCGCAAATGGGCTCTTAATATCCAGCTGTGCGTTGCATGAGCGACTGTGAAAACGAGATGTGACAATGGTGGTAAAGGAATGACTCCTCTATAACGGAAACTATACAACGCAGGAGAACAGTTCCCAGGGAAGTTGCGTTACTACCCACTTCAGTAAAGGCAGAAATTGTGATTCTGGTTGAGGTTGCATCCGTGACCATACGGCAACCAAAAAATAGTGAGCCGGCTCCCGATCGGCCCTCGTCATGTATGCTGCTAGCCACTGAAACCCAACGACAAGTGGGAACAGGCAGGTCAGCAGTTGAGATTAACGAAGTATATCTAACGTCACCAATGCCAACAGGATATCTTTCTTCTTTGGACTGTCATTTCGAAAGCGTCTATGCAAACGATCTGTATTCGCGACCCACTTGGCTCGAGATCCCACCGTATGTTCATATTAAGCTGCCATACATAGCAAATGCCAAAAGGGAGATTGAAGACAGTCTTAATCGATAGTTGTAAGCATAACACACAGATGCGAATCAGTGGCAACTTATCTGCTAGATGAAACCAATAGCGGATTAATTAGGGTGCTGCAGCATACCGTTGAGAACACTCATCGAACCAGTAAAGCGTTTATCTCGCCGCATATCACACGAAGCACGACTCTACTATAGATCCGGAAGTGGATTCCATCTTATCTGTCAGCGCGAAATGGTGCGAGGCCCAAAGTGAAATGATCTCGCAGTACACGAAAAAAAGGAATAACCATCTGAGGAGCAAATCTCAAAATGCACAGCAAACAGAATAATGATACACCGGCCGCATTGATTGTTGTAACCCATTCAGTGGTTTACTCCCGTTAGATAGTTTATCGGGGTGCACGTTTACGAGGACCTGAGTGAGGTGAGCTCCCTACACCCCAGTCTCCAGTTTGTACCCCAAGGTGGTCAAACCCATCTCGTGCCTCCTATTCTGAGCCGTTGGAACAAGCAAAAAGGTAACACCAGGTTTTACAAGCCAGCGAACACTGGTGGCATCCGCTGAGCGGTAACCACTAGGTTGGGATGTAGTGTGCGTTACTGAAATTCCGCACAACTTAGCGATGTACTCAAGCCCCACGCATCACTGTGATGTGCTGATGGCGCCTTGCCTAATGGTGGGGGTAAGAAAATTCCACCCCGTACCCGTACATCGTCGACACGATACCACACACATCAGACGTGTTGTGTGGAGAGCCGCAACGCTTAGTCATGCATACTCGACACATCGTTCTCACGCGATGTGGATGTGGGTGATTCATGTGATAGAGAGCATTTTTGAGTTCGATTGTGCCGCACAAGAGTGCGTAGGACCGAAATTCGACGGACGAGGGGATTGGCAATCTACAGGATACCGAGGCTAGTGGTGTGCGTGCGTGTGTGTGTGTGTGTGTGTGTGTGTGCACAGTCCTTTGTCTGATCAAATAGAGCGAACTGTGGTGCCTCTGTTTCGACACCATCTTGTGCACACAGTGAGCATAACGGTAGAACTATCGATCAGCCAACTGTTTACGAGCTGAACTACCCATTTGCCTGGATCACAGCGCTTTTATAAAGTCGTCTCATATTCTCATAGAAGCTTGTATACGGCCAACTGTTGCCCAAGCCATCGAAAGCAGTCCAAGTGTGTGAACTGGCCTGACCTTGGGAACGCGTTCCAATTGGATCAGTTGGAGTAACGCCCATTCAGATTGAGGACAATGTATACCACAGTGAGCGCATTGCCACCACCAAGGTACAATAGGGACTACTAGCGGCAAGTATTACGAAAGAGCGATTGGATGTTTGTAATTATCGACCAACCCGTATGACGACCAAGTGAGAACCGAAATAGGTACGGTGGACGGAAATTACGTACGGGGTGCATTGTCTAAAGGAGACCGCTGTGATTAGCAAACCGATACATACGATATATTGTATGTAGACGGGCTAAAATCTCCTAATCAATTGCAGTCAAATCCTTCTGCAATGGAATTAAGATAGTTCGCACATTAGTAAAATGGTATCTAGTGTGAAACCACGTACACAAGCGTGCTTGATGCGATTTGATCGATACGTGAACTATCTCGAGTGATTTCTTTGTGGAGAAATCCGATTATACTGTAGATGCAATTGACTGAATAAGGATGCAGTAGTTCGATGAGCCAGTAGCAAACGCTCAAATGATGATGGCTACTTCGTCTCGTCGAATTGTGAGGAAGGGGGAATCAGCGTCATCATCATCATCATTAGACACGTTAGCTAGAGGTGGGGAACACCTCAGCTACTGTGCCGCAATACGTAGAAAAGAAAGCAACTGGTGTAAGCTGGCTGAGCAACTGGTAACGGATGGGCATCGTTCCGGTAAGCTACCAGCCGGCTACTGTGCACCCAAAAAAATTATTGTGCAAAAGTATATAAAGATAAATAATGTGATCGTGGTTGGAGGGGGAGACTAAGAGGGATGGAGTGGGAAAAGCAACTCACAGCACGAAAGCCATTGAGGTCGGATCCTAGCCATATCAGCAAGTGTGCCCAGCCAAACGCGTTCATCGTCTTTCGGACCCCAACCAGGGAGCCGAGACGCTCCAACCGAGGCCAGCTCAGAAGTGAGGGCCTTCATTCCTCTGGACCAAGTCATCGCTTGGCCACCCCTCCTCTTCTTCCATCCACACCCCCGGCACGCAAACAACGCACGTCGCGGAAGTCGGTGGGCTGGCATGCGTAACACGTGGCCGAGTTATCGGAGCCTGGTGCGTGAAATAACGGTACTGAGCGGCTCATTTCCTGCACGCCGATCACGGGTCGACAATTCAATCAGCGAGGTTACACTCCACATCGCGACGCACTGATGATCTCGTCTCGCATGACGGTGAAACGTTTGCATACCAATTTCTCAGCTCGGCGAACAAATGAGCAACTGAATTATCAACCGTGCTACCAGTTTTCCAAAACGGTTCATTTCCTTTTCGCGTGCCGTAAACTAGGCGTCGAACACGCTCGTTACTCACTCGGTGTTCCCACCAGATGTGAGCCAAACTGCGAAGGCACCGGTGGTCGAACATAACTAGCCTCTTCAGGTCCGCTGATCTAAGGGGCCAGGTTTCACAACCGTACAGTAAGGTCGAACGTACCGCTGCATTGTACACTCTACCCTTCAGGGCAAGAGTGATGTTGCGCCGGCGCCATAAGTGGCGAAGGTTAGCAAAAGCGCCCAGAGCTTTTGCTATACGGTTCGTGATTTTATCTTCAGTCCCAAGGGTGATGATACATCTTCCAAGGTAGTTGAATTTTTGAACGACTTCTAGCTGATCCCCACCAAAGGTCAGTGTAGGAGGCGATCCCTGCCAATCTTGGAGGAACGCTTTGCATTTCGATGGTGCGAAGCAAAGCCCGAAGTGATGGACAGCCAGTGCTAATCTGTCCAGTGCCGCTTGACACGTCTGCGAGCTGTCACAGATGTGGGCAATATCATCAGCATACTCTAAATCAAGAAGTCGTTCTACTGAGAGCAGATCCACACCTTCAAAGTCGTGTCCTGTAAACGCGATTTTCATGACTTCATCAATAGAGAAATTGAGGAGGAAAGGTGACAGCGGGCATCTTTGTCTCATACCCGCTGGAGATATTAAAAGGCGACGACAGCTTGCCGTCAGCCCTCCCTCTGCCCGAGCTATGCGCTTATAATGCTCGGATATTACTTACATATTTGATGTACTTATGATGGACCTCACATAATTTACATATTTCTCAGGTACACCTTTCCTGAGTAGACACCGTAGAGTTCTGGGATTATGATGTGCCATAAACGTCGGAATAGAGATATAGGGATAGAGAAGGTGGTAAGCGGGTTTAGAACATGTGGCAATTCGATTACCAGCTGCGTCTTCCTAGTTTAGGGAGTGGAATCGTGAAGAATTGGACACTTAAACGGTTGGTTACGTATGGTCATTTGCAAATTTGAAAAGGTAATCAAGAGATGCGGTGTATCCGAAGAAGGACAACTGTTTGCAACAACCTCCGCTTTATGGCGGTTCCAATGACTCGTTCGGCTACCCGTCATCGTGGTGTAGAGGTTAAGCAAACAGAGCGCATGTATCAGCAGTGAATGAAAGGCCCACAATTCGAGTTCGCCTGTCATTGCACGCAGGCTACAAAATCTGGGCGAACCCATATCTTAGCTGATTACTCATGGTTTTCGTAAGCAATAGAAATTTAAAAAAACGGCTGCAAATCAGTAGTAAGAATTGGAATTCGACGCACAGACAACCTACTTGAAGTGCCAGACGGTAAACCTTGCTCTTGGTGTGTTGATTCATGTTCTGCTGGAACAATAGGCGGCAAAACTTGAGACGGAGTCCCGTGATTATCTGAATGAGCAGTCTTGTTTATACCGGGTGGATCCAACCGCGTCTGGCTCTCCGATAAAGGCGACAACTGTCTATCTGATGCAGAGTCATCCTCAGGATGAGGCGGAGGCAGCACCAATTCATCAACAGAAGTAGACGGGAATCCGGACTGAATCTTCGCAACAAAAGCATCCAACTCGGTTTCTACAATAGAGGAGCAGAAATAGCATGGACCGATGCTGAGATCAATCAATCTCATGAATGAGAAACGAAAGCCATTATACCTGTCAGACATGCTTCTGGAATCCCGTCTGGGGACCAAGTGCGAGAAAGGTGATCGCAAAAGCGCACTGTATGTCGCTGACGTTCAAGCCACCAGGGTCTTGAATCATCTGTGGTCATCGTTCTTTGGGGTTCCAGCCAGCGGTTTGCGGGGCACAAGATTTCCGCATACGCGATTGTTTGCGCTGGATGAGGAAGCGGTCGGAATCGGTAATTCACCTCACCGTAGCCAGACGGGGGATTTATAGGTGTGCAGAACAAAGCTAT
The DNA here is from genome assembly GCA_944474145.2 of Dicrocoelium dendriticum. Classification (NCBI taxonomy): domain Eukaryota; kingdom Metazoa; phylum Platyhelminthes; class Trematoda; order Plagiorchiida; family Dicrocoeliidae; genus Dicrocoelium; species Dicrocoelium dendriticum. Next base: position 109,401,067 of record OX104069.1, read on the forward strand.
GAGAGAAAGATGGAGAGGATGTGTAAGTGGAGCGAAGTGAAAGGGTTTACCTACTCGAATCCAAGAGACAAACCGTAACCCATGTACACAGAATAAGGAAATAGTGTGGAAATTCGCGCGATTTCGATGAATGGGACGCATCTCACAAGTACGCTCTGTCATCCGCCCGGTAACCTGGGGGTGGATTGAATGTACATTGCTCTTGAGAAGACGAGATGGTCATCCAGCATGTTGATAACTGGTTTACTAGGTTCAGTCAGTCGGAATGCCGCCAGGACGTTTTCTCCGTTCGTGTAGATCCCAGCCGTGAAACTTACTCTTCCGCATTCTGTCATCTCCGGTCCTACGTTGCTCGAGTCCGAAACTTCACTTGATAATACATTGCACCACCTACACTATATGATTTAACCCACGAGAAATTTGCCGTAAGTTCACCGCTACGTCTTTTTTATACGTCCATTTTGATCTCATTCTTTACCTACAGAGGACTGTTAAGCGTCTCATGAGTAGGGGATTTTTGATGTAATTAAATGAGGTTCTTCGCAGCCAGTTTCCAAATCAGATAGTCGTCCACATGCCCGGAAAAGCACTAGACTGCAGTTTCAGCCTGTTGGGCATCGTCAGTAGTGCGCATCCATCGGATCCATCAGGATTCGAACCCATGACAACCAGCGGCTTGAACCGCCAGTCAGCAGCTTATGCCACTGGGCCACGGGGGACAGCTTCGGACCGTCGTGATTTACAAGCTAACTGTGATATAGCGCGTCTTATCCTCCACTGCCATGCAAGTTACGAAGGTTGCAGAGGACAGGGTTGGCCCCGAAAGACACGATGTAAACTAACAGTAGCTATGTACGACATAGCATTTAGAAACTGTCAGGGCGGATATATTTCGATGTACTCATGAGTAGTTAGCTTGTGAATCATGACGGTCCGAAGCTGTCCCCCGTGGCCCAGTGGCATAAGCTGCTGACTGGCGGTTCAAGCCGCTGGTTGTCATGGGTTCGAATCCTGACTGATCCGATGGATGCGCACTACTGACGATGCCCAACAGGCTGAAACTGCAGTCTAGTGCTTTGCCGGGTATGTGGATGACTATCTGATTTGGAAGCAGGCTGCGAAGAACCTCACTTAATTATATGTTAAACGTCTGTTGTATTTTTCCATCCGTGATACATTTATTGTTCCAATACCGACAAGTTGGAGATGCAAAGCGCAGTTGAGCACTCAGAAGGCAAAGGCGGAGGATGAGGAGGAGCGAAAGGGTAGGATGGGATAGGATTATGCGGTACGTTGCAGAACCAAATCAAAAAGGTACAGGGGCACAAGGTACAAAAGTGGAAACTAGGAGAACATTCAACTCGTGAGGAAGCAGATCAGTCCTAGGAGTCTGGGTCCTCGGGTGACATGGGCAAGCCCAGCCGCAACCGGTTGGAGATAAGGGTGATGGTATCATGATTGTCATCGGGCTGTTGGCCATGAAGAGATGGTCTTAGAGCCAAGTGGATCGTTAACACAAGTAAGTGTGAACGTCACAAAGAAATGTGAAACATCTTGGACTGTTCAATAAGGTCACAGGATGTGTGTCAACAAAAGACGCATTTAGTAGATCGATAGGGTCACATGATGCGAAATGGCTTGCATAATGAGTTAGGTTTTGGTATGGAGTAGCGACATTGTAATCGTAAAGCCAGTGAGTAGACCCTTGTGTTGACTCAACTAAAAAAGACGATCACACTTCACCTCGATGGGAATCGAAGATGTCAACCCGCAGAAATTTCCACTGAGATGGCTACTCGTGAGGGAAAGTAAGACGGACGCTAGTGATGTCATACAACGTCAGGATACGCCATCGTTCGGCTGTCACTGGCCCTAACAACGTAGTTGAAATAGATCGCTTCCGATACACGCACCTAACCACCCAAGTAAACGAGGGTAAATTCGACGTGAATAGCCCCTCGAAATTGAGATGATGTGAGACCATCCAACGACACGGTGAATGTTCAAAAAACTCAATAATGTATTCCTTAAAGATATTGACATTCAATGCTGTCTGGCAGTTTAGTATTACCGCGGTCAGCCGACAGACACAACCAAGTTCTATCGGTACGAGCTGTTTGAACCTGGAGACATCCGGTCAAGGAATGCTGCAGGCACAGGGAACAAATTGGTAAAAATTGGTACGACTTTACTTGTCACTATGCGTATGTATGTGTTATGACCACACAAACATACAACTGAGTACAAAATAGGATGTTGCCAACATCTGGTCGGAAACGAGTTTGCTAACCAACACCAGCATGGAGCAGGCCCATTCTCTCACTCGAAGGTGGTACCGTGAACGGCGCAGATTCTCACCAGAACGAGATAGTGCTGTACATAGGAAATGTTTCATTCGAATAGCTTGTTAAGCACAACTCGGAGATAGCAGAGTCACGTACCGCAGGGTCAAGTTCAAAGAGGAACGCCGCCTGACCCTAACGTCACAATTGGAGGGAGAACATTAGGTCAATTGTGGGCTTCGGAACTATGAATAATTCCGAATGCGATGTGTGTGAACCACACACACTGAAATCCGACATAGGGAACCGCAGCTGTGGCGAATGAAATCGAGCTTAACCGTTCACAGAAGGATCGAGGCTACACAAACGGACTATATGAATCCCAACAGATGAGAATATCCGTAGCTCAGGATCTCGTTGTGTAGTTTGAGTTGCTGTCCGAGCTAAGTGATTGCTTCGCAGACGTTTCGTTGCTAGCTTAGGTAACATCATCAGTGCGGCGTCACGGGCAGCACAACAGAATTCGATAAATGCAGCGGTTGAAAAAACAGCTACGTTGCGTTATAGCAACGGAATCTCTGAAATGGGCAGCGGGACTTTCACCATCTTTTGGAGCCTAAGTTGCACACCAACCAACTGGGACAATTCGTAGCAAACTCTTCAAAGTGAAAGATAAACTTGGCAAGTGGGAACTAACTGATCTGATCTATAAGAGATGCTGCCGGCACTGTGACAAATACTACCTGCGTCAGAATGGAAGAAAGCTTGGCCCAAGGCTACAACGGACACAGCCTAGCCACCCGTCGTCATGGTCGTAACTTCCTGTTGTCTGTGCATATGGATGCCGAGAACCACCAATTGGACCTGCAGCACGTCAGCACCTTCGAAAGGACCAATTACCGGCAAGTGTGTGAGTTCATCGAAGCCTGGCATTCAAAGCAGAAGTTGATCAGTAAGCACTTGGATCTGGAAGTCGCTTACGAAGCACTGCGAACCAGGCACCTGAAGCCGCACTGATACTGCTACCACTCGCCAATCGAGTAGAAACAGTGCGGTTTATTGTGACTGACAGGGGGACTCAAAGACGACGCAGTTTCATAGCGGCATATGGCAAGCTACGTGTCAACACAATGTGCGACACACGTACTTCAGATGCTTACACCTAGAGCAATATGCAGAGGATACTTGTGGAAGAAGCAACACTTACGCGGTGAATGAGCCGTGAACTGGAGGTTGTAAAGTGAAGTTCAGGATAGTATAGTCAGTAGGACCATGTTCAACTCTCTCTTATTGATATTCTAGATAGAACATGTTGTAATGACGCACGAATACATAAATATATTTCAGGCAAGAAATCCTCTGCTTTCAACACCCCACACCTGAACCACAAAAGTAAGATTCTCAAGAAAACACGCTAATAGTGTCCTCCATAGCACGATTAAATTGCATTTGAGATTTTCCGAGTATTGGTTGGAATTTAGCTCGCCGCCTAATTACGAACACTGAGTTGCAATAAAACCACATACACACACACAGTTCACTAGATCACTGAATGTAAGTCATACTTAGAATGAAATAAACCTCAAGTTTCCGACAGCATATAGACCTTCGGATCATCCTTCTTTCAAATGCCGGCATTCACGCATAGCTCCGTTGGTGTGACTTGAACAAAAGGCAAACAAACCAACACATTCCAACGGCGAGAGCACATGAGAGCGGCGTATTCAAGTAGTTGCAACCTCTGCTCGGCAGTGTGTGCTTTTGCGTTGTTCGCTTTTGAGGGAGTGAATTGTCTACTTATAAAATAGGACATTCAATCAATGCAGCCAATTGGTGAACGCTATGACGATGCTGCGTAAGGAACACAAGACAAAGCACTGAAAATACCACTCGATGCGTCAACACGGCACAATATCAATATTAGATCACTGGGGAGATGAAGCGACAGTCGATAAACGGTTATGCTTCGTTAAAATCGATAGGACTGTTCATAATGGCTTGCCGAACAACCTCTTCGTGGTGCCAGCTGGGTGTTTCGGGATTTTTCCGTTCAAGCAAATGGTTCGGCGACAGTGTTCTAGGACGTTGTGGGTTTTCGTCTGGCAAGCGTTCTCCCTATATAAAGCCACATATGTCCGTTTAACAACACTGTGACGTAGCGGACGTGACTCACCACTAAATAAAGTCGCTACCCCTTGCTTCATCCTGGCGAAGCATTGTATTCCAGCAAATTTATGCTGTAATTCTGGGGAGCATTGGGCCCCTGTTTGGCCAAGGAACAAACGAAAGGCGTATGAACTGAGCAATCAGTCACCGGCTCCCAAGGGGCGCGATTTCCTGAATTCGTTCCGCTGCCTTGCGGGCAGGCTAATCAGCCAAAGGTTTGGGGTGGTGTCTCCTAAGTCAACACCCTACTTCGGCTTGGGTAACCGGGTAGTATCTCGCCCACTGACGAAACCATGAACTTTAATGTTTTGTATTGTGTTTTCTTTTACAATTTGTGTAGTTCTGTGTTCCATGGTTTCTGATGGCTCTATGTCTATTCATAGACTGTTGAAATATATATATATATATATATATATATATATATGTAGCAAGAAGGAAAAACATTTCAGCAGAATCATCTGAATTCGGATATTTCGAGTCTTTTCATCAGCTGTGTGCAGACAATCTGTGGAACCGGTAGGTTAAACACATGAAGGTAAGACAAGGCGGGAAATCGCTGTTTAACCAGTGCGAATCGATAATCTCATCAAAACAAAGCCTGAGCAGTCGCAAATTCTGTCTGCTTACATCCATTAGATTCCAGCCGAGGAATTGCTGAACTGTCTAGGGGCGGATATATGTTCGATGTACATCATGAGTAGTTAGCTTGTAAATCATGACGGTCCGAATCTGTCCTCCGTGGCCCAGTGGCATAAGCTGCTGACTGGCGGTTCAAGCCGCTGGTTGTCATGGATTCGAATCCTGACTGATCCCGATGGATGCGCACTACTGACGATGCCCAACAGGCTGAAACTGCAGTCTAGTGCTTTGCCGGGGTATGTGGATGACTATCTGATTTGGAAGCAGGCTGCGAAGAACCTCACTTAATTATATGTTAAACGTCTGTTGTATTTTTCCATCCGTGATACATTTATTGTTCCCAATACCGACAAGTTGGAGATGCAAAGCGCAGTTGAGCACTCAGAAGGCAAAGGCAGAGGATGAGGAGGAGCGAAAGGGTAGGATGGGATAGGATTATGCGGTACGTTGCAGAACCAAATCAAAAAGGTACAGGGGCACAAAGGTACAAAAGTGGAACTAGGAGAACATTCAACTCGTGAGGAAGCAGATCAGTCCTAGGAGTCTGGGTCCTCGGGTGACATGGGCAAGCCCCAGCCGCAACCGGTTGGAGATAAGGGTGATGGTATCATGATTGTCATCGGGCTGTTGGCCATGAAGAGATGGTCTTAGAGCCAAGTGGATCGTTAACACAAGTAAGTGTGAACGTCACAAAGAAATGTGAAACATCTTGGACTGTTCAATAAGGTCACAGGATGTGTGTCAACAAAAGACGCATTTAGTAGATCGATAGGGTCACATGATGCGAAATGGCTTGCATAATGAGTTAGGTTTTGGTATGGAGTAGCGACATTGTAATCGTAAAGCCAGTGAGTAGACCCTTGTGTTGACTCAACTAAAAAAGACGATCACACTTCACCTCGATGGGAATCGAAGATGTCAACCCGCAGAAATTTCCACTGAGATGGCTACTCGTGAGGGAAAGTAAGACGGACGCTAGTGATGTCATACAACGTCAGGATGCGCCATCGTTCGGCTGTCACTGGCCCTAACAACGTGGTTGCAATAGATCGCTTCCGATACACGCACCTAACCACCCAAGTAAACGAGGGTAAATTCGACGTGAATAGCCGTCGAAATTGAGATGATGTGAGACCATCCAACGACACGGTGAATGCTCAAAAAACTCAATAATGTATTCCTTAAAGATATTGACATTCAATGCTGTCTGGCAGCTTAGTATTACCGCGGTCAGTCAACAGACACAACAAGGTTCTATCGGTACGAGCTGTTTGAACCTGGAGACATCCGGTCAAGGAATGCAGGCACAGGGAACAAATTGGTAAAATTTGGTACGACTTTACTTGTCACTATGCGTATGTATGTGTTGTGACCACACAAACATACAACTGAGTACAAAATAGGATGTTGCCAACATCTGGTCGGAAACGAGTTTGCTAACCAACACCAGCATGGAGCAGGCCCATTCTCTCACTCGAAGGTGGTACCGTGAACGGCGCAGATTCTCACCAGAACGAGATAGTGCTGTACATAGGAAATGTTTCACGCATTCCTTTTCTTCCTTCGAGTAGCTTGTTAAGCACAACTCAGAGATAGCCGAGTCACGTACCGTGGGTCGCGTTCAACGAGGAACGCCGCCTGACCCTAACGTTACAATTGGAGGGAGAACATTAGGTCAATTGTGAGCTTCGGGAGTATGAATAATTCCGAATGCGATGTGTGTGAACCACACAATCTGAAATCCGACGTACGGAACTGCAACTGTGGCGAATGAAATCGAGGTTAACCGTTCACTGAAGGATCGAGGCTACACAAACAGACTGTGTGAATTGCAATAGATGAGAATATCCGTAGCTCAAGATCTCGATGTGGCGTGTGAGTTGCTGTCCGAGCTAAGTGATTGCTTCGCAGACGTTTGGTTTCCAGCTTAGGTAACATCATCAGTGCGGCGTCAGGGGCAGCACAACAGAATTCGATAAATGCAACGGTTGAAAAAAGAGCTACACGTTGCGTTATACCAACGGAATCTTTGAAATGGCAGCGGGTATTTCACCACCTTTTGGAGCCTAAGTTGCACACCAACCAACTGGGACAATTCGTAGCAAACTCTTCAAAGTGAAAGATAAACTTGGCAAGTGGGAAATAACTGATCTGATCTATAAGAGATGCTGCCGGCACTGTGACAAATACTACCTGGGTCAGAATGGAAGAAAGGTTGGCCCAAGATTACAACGGATACAGCCTAACCACCCGCCGTCATGGTCGTAACTTCCTGATGTCTGTGCATATGGATGCCGAGAACCACCAATTGGACCTGCAGCACGTCAGCATCTTCGAAAGGACCAATTACCGGCAAGTATGTGAGTTCATCGAAGCCTGGCATTCAAAGCAGAAGTTGATCAATAAGCACTTGGATCTAGAAGTCGCTTACGAAGCACTGCGAACCAGGCACCTGAAGCCGCGCTGATACTGCTACCACTCGCCAATCGAGTAGAAACAGTGCGGTTTATTGTGACTGACAGGGGGACTCAAAGACGACGCAGTTTCATAGCGGCATATGGCAAGCTACGTGTCAACACAATGTGCGACACACGTACTTCAGATGCTTACACCTAGAGCAATATGCAGAGGAGATTTGTGGAAGAAACAACACTTACGCGGTGAATGAGCCGTGAACTGGAGGTTGTAAAGTGAAGTTCAGGATAGTATAGTCAGTAGGACTATGTTCAACTCTCTCTTACTGATATTCTAGATAGAGCATGTTGAAATGACGCACGAATACATAAATATATTTCAGGCAAGAAATCCTCTGCTTTCAACACCCCACACCTGAACCACAAAAGTAAGATACTCAAGAAAACACGCTAATAGTGTCCTCTATAGCACGACTAAATTGCTTTGGAGATTTTCCGAGTATTGGTTGGAATTTAGCTCGCGGCCTAATTACGAACACTGAGTTGCAATAAAACCACACACACACACACACACACACAGTCCACTAGATCACTGAATGTAAGTCATACTTAGAATGAAATAAACCTCCTCAAGTTTCCGACAGCATATAGACCTTCGGATCATCCTTCTTTCAAATGCCGGCATTCACGCATAGCTCCGTTGGTGTGACTTGAACAAAAGGCAAACAAACCAACACATTCCAACGGCGAGAGCACATGAGAGCGGCGTATTCAAGTAGTTGCAACCTCTGCTCGACAGTGTGTGCTTTTGCGTTGTTCGCTTTTGAGGGAGTGAATTGTCTACTTATAAAATAGGACATTCAATCAATGCAGCCAATTGGTGAACGCTATGACGAGGCTGCGTAAGGAACACAAGACAAAGCACTGAAAATACCACTCGATGCGTCAACACGGCACAATATCAATATTAGATCATTGGGGAGATGAAGCGACAGTCGATAAACGGTTATGCTTCGTTAAAATCGATAGGACTGCTCATAATGGCTTGCCGAACAACCTCTTCGTGGTGCCAGCTGGGTGGTTCGGGATTTTCCCGTTCCAGCAAATGGTTCGGCGACAGTGTTCTAGGACGTGGTGGGTTTTCGTCTGGCAAGCCTTCTCCCTATATAAAGCCACATATGTCCGTTTAACAACACTGTGACGTAGCGGACGTGACTCGCCACTAAATAAAGTCACTGCCCCTTGCTTCATCCTGGCGAAGCATTGTATTCCAGCAAGTTGATGCTGTAATTCTGGGGAGCATTGGGCCCCTGTTTGGCCAAGGAACAAACGAAAGGCGTATGAACTGAGCAATCAGTCACCGGCTCCCAAGGGGAGCGATTTCCTGAACTCGTTCCGTTGCCTTGCGGGCAGGCTAATCAGCCAAAGGTTTGGGGTGGTGTCTCCTAAGTCAACACCCTACTTCGGCTTGGGTAACCGGGTAGTATCTCGCCCACTGACGAAACCATGAACTTTAATGTATTGTATTGTGTTTTCTTTTACAATTTGTGTAGTTCTGTGTTCCATGGTTTCTGATGGCTCTATGTCTATTCATAGACTGTTGAAATATATATATATATATATATATATATATATATATATATATAGCAAGAAGGAAAAACATTTCAGCAGAATCATCTGAATTCGGATATTTCGAGTCTTTTCATCAGCTGTGTGCAGACAATCTGTGGAATCGGTATGTTAAACACATGAAGGTAAGACAAGGCGTGAAATCGCTGTTTAACCAGTGCGAATCGATAATCTCATCAAAACAAAGCCTGAGCAGTCGCAAATTCTGTCTGCTTACATCCATTAGATTCCAGCCGAGGAATTGCTGAAACCTCTGCAAAGTGTCGACTAAGATCCTGAACGATTCCCGGACGACGGGGTTAAGGGGCAGCTTAGGGTCATTTGCTACCAGGTTACGTGGGACATGTCCTGAAATCCTCGTGGACAACCTCTCTCAATCCGGCCCACCTACCGCCAGTAAAAAGGTGGGTGCAGGAGGCGATAATTTTATGGTCTCACATGTCCAAGTCAGAATTGCGGAGTAGCGTTTTAACCTGGTAATCGGCCGTACAATAGCATGTCTGATGGAATGGCAGCGACAATTTGGGACCGCCTAATATTTTTGTCCCTATGAATGGCAGCTTGATGAATACCTTTTTGTCAAGGAACTTGGGCTGTATGATTCTCGATTTTTTTGTGTCTGAGTGGCGCTGGGAGCAGTCTGTCCCTCAGTTACCATTAAAGAAACACAACTAGAGTTTGAGGACAACTTTGTCCACTTCGGAAGCTGTATTTCTGCTGATGGCAATATCGAGAAGGAGGTATCTATTCGCATCGCCAAAAGACAAAAAAAGAAAAGCATCAGCAGTACGCCGGTATTGCGTACCGTCGCTCCACTGTCGCGCAATCACCACCGGTGGAGCTTAGGCTAAGGGGATACTGCGAAGATCACCCAATCCTCTAAGCAGGCTCGAACTCGCGCCTTCAGTTTACAAGACAAGTTTGTTACCAACCAGAGTCGTTTGTGACGTGGTCGGGATATATTCCCCTCCTTAAACGGGAGGGTCTGCAACGCTTGTGTCCGCGCGGTCCTGTTGCACGAAAGTGATTAGAGTTGCAATTCGTGTCCTTCATCCGCCAACTTTGACTTAGCTGGGCTCACGAAAACCAGTTGACTCAAGTGCACCATATTCCTTGCAAACTTGAAAAGATACATATTCACGCTCCGTCATCTTTTTTGTATCATCCTTATTCCATCGCTAAGGTAAGTCTCGCTTGAATACAGTTTCATTCTAGAATGATTAACTACTGACTTGGTGCAATGCAGTATTTATATTGCACCTGTCTGTGTGATGGAACAGCCACGTGTAACTTATATTTTATTGGACTTACAAAACTCGATTGTATTTCCCGATTAAATCATGTGTTGCGCACTACACCTTTACACTCTTCGTGACCTTTAATACCGTTGCCACCTTTTCAAGTGGATTCTAGTACGGTGACATACAGAGACGGAGAACCCCACAACATCTTCCTCTTCATACTATTATTCGTTCGCCATTCACTTTACCAAGTAAGCTCCATGGTATTGTTTACCAGACTATGCGAGGCTGCCGCTATCCCTTTTACTAGCGACATTCTTCTCTTGGAAAGTGATTGGAAGATTACATGACCCAATCTCGACCAGCTGCCCGATACTAACTGGCATAACGCTTCGAGAACCAATACATGATTATACACGTTAGCTGTAGTTGGAAAACACCTCAACTGTTGTGCCACAATACAACAGACAAGAAAAAGAAAAAAAACAGTGGCACGCTGGCTGAGTCCCCACTAACGGATGGACATCGTTCCGGAGAGATAACAGCTGGCTATCGTGCCGTAGAAAGAGAGTCATATTATGCCTAACGAGTGAGATCGTGATTAGAGTGGGACGCTAAACAGGAGGGGGATGGACAAAGGAACTCACAACATAAACGCCATTGGGGCCGGCTCCAAGCCATATCAGCAAGTATGTCCAACCAAGCGTGTTCACCGTCCTTAGGACCCCAGCCAGGCAGTCGGGATGCACCAACCAACGCCAACTTCGAAGTGAGGGTTTCCATCTCTCTCTTGGCCTCCCCTCCTCCTCTTACAACCGCACCCACAACGCGCAAAAATGCACGTCGCGCGAGTCGGTGTGCTGGCATGCGCAACAAGTGGCCCAACCATCGGAGCCTGGTGCGTGATATAATGGTGCTGAGCGGTTCACTCGCTCTTCCTGTACCAAATACGCGACGTCGAACATGCTCATTGATCACGCGGTGCTCCCAACGGACATGAGCTAAGCTGCGAAGGCAGCGATGATCAAACGTCCCGAGCCTCTTCATGTCTGTTGACCTGATGGGCCAGGTTTCACAGCCATATAGGAGAGTTGAACGGACGGCTGCGTTGTAAACTCTGCCCTTCAGGGCGAGAGTAATGTCGCGTCTGCGCCACAGGTGGCGGAGATTGGCAAAAGCACCTCGAGCTTTTGCTATACGGTTCGTAACCTCATCTTCAATCCCACGGGTGCTAATATATCTGCCCAAGTACTTGAATTCCTGAACGACTTCTAGCAGATCGCAACCAAGCGTTAGCGCAGGATTGGGTCCCTGCCAATCTAGGAGAAGTACTTTGCATTTCTAGAGAACCAGTATATCGTAGGATAAAGGTTCAGACCATCCATGAGCTCATTCGTAGTTTGCATGCGCGCACAGTTGATACGGATCTATGCTAAGGTGGCAATTTAATGAGTATGTTTACAGTTCGGTGGTGAGGCGTGAATCAAAGGTTACAAGCGCTTAGCCGCTTACAGTACGCAGAAAAAGTGTAAACTTTGAAATTTGGAATACAATACTCAACGATTGTCCCCCGTGTGATCAGGTTGGACCATGGATCCGAAGAGAAATCGACCTGGAACATCCGTGACAAATGAACTACCCCGATAAGTAACTGGCTAGTATTTATCATGATGTCGACAGTTTGTGTTCCGCTTCATACGTAAGTGCTGAGAGAAAGCATAGCTATCTTACCCGTTGCTCAGCAGTCATACTGAATGTACCTGCGCTTATGAAAACGCAGGTACTATGCGGATTGAAGGCGAAAGCGCAGAGGTGCCTACTAGAAATTGAATTGTACATGGCCAATCTTCTGGGTAGACTAAGAAGAAGGTAATGCCAACGGTAATGGTACGTCAGTGTCTTAGTATGTTACATCGGAAAGGAATCGGCGCATAACGCCGAATGGTTGCACTCGAGACGTACGGTATAGATTGTCACCAAATAGTCACAACACGGTACACAGCGGTATGTATAAAAAGGTTGAGTACTTGGATGAGAGACATGCTACGTCCTGGACATTTTCAAATCAGTGCGAACACTGTTTTGAAAGCCGTATGTTTGACAGTGGGCAGCCGGACTTAGTTAATGTAGTTCTGCGGTTGTTGTCGTGCCAACGAGGCCGTAAACGGCGAATATGTGGTATTGCCACCTGTCGATGCTTAAGATTGTGCAAAAAAACGTTTCTTGCGAATCCGCCCACACTTCGGGCAGCAGATGATCGGACCGGTCGGCGACACGAAGAGACTGAACTGAACACCCAAACGCATTCGCACGCTGTGCGATCTCCCCCATCAGCTAGGCAAACCAGATTGTACATATGGGAGACAACACCTATGTACACACTATTTTACTGTACTGCTTGTTTATTAATCATTCTACCTAGTAACCGTACTGATGGAGGTTGCTTCACTATTCCTATATCGGTTTCGTTCAAATATGGATGCCCAAGATTTATGGCTGTCATTTATGCTCACGACTAAATGTTACGGAAAACACCAACAGTTCGTATTGGGTACTAATTCTCATGCATGCGAAAATGGATGTTAGACTGACCTCCAAACGAAACCCATGTACGCTTGCAGTACTATTGTTCATGCGGTTTAATGTGCCTCTATCCAGTTTGTGGCATTTCATACTTAAGTTTGGACAAACGCGTGAGCATACGTTGTACTCGAACTGCCACTGGACACGGATGACGCTAATCCATGTATATATGTAAACCGAATGAATTTGACGAAAATACCCATACGGCTTTTGTATGGGCAACTTAGTGCAGAAAAGCGGCCCTCTGGCAAACCGAAAATAACATTACGAAGACACGAAGGTGAGTTTATGACGAACTAATGTTGAGTTCAGGGGGTTGCGAATCAAAGGCAAAGTTAATCGGTGCGAATTCCGTGGGATGATCAAGAGAGCAGTTGCCCAGGTGCATGAGAAGGCGCTATTGCACGCGGAAGTGAAGCGCGATGCATCCGCTCCCATTCGATTTATTAATTTAGGCCAATAAGGCAACGGATAAGATAAGTTTGCCTGCGTGATGAGTATTCTTGCATATCAGGGATTAGATGTTGATTAAGCTATCCGGAGGGCTTGCACCTGATGTGAACGTGGGCAAGGTGTTTATCTGTTTGATACCCTCCACTGCGTCCACACCGGCTTCAGGAGACTGTTGGTCGTTGCTGGACGGGACGGGGTCCATATATATATATATATATATATATATATATATATATATATATATATATATATATATATATATATATATATATATATATATATATATATATATATATATATATATATATAAGAGTGTAAATCAGTTGAAATTCATAGGAGAATGTCAACTGTGTATGGTGCCATGTGTTTCAGCCGAAAAACGTCTACAAGTGGGCAAAATTGTTTAAAGAAGGACGGAGCAGTGTTGAGGATGAAGACAGGCCTGGGAGGCCTACAGAAGTGAGGTCTCTTGAGGTGATCGAATCAGTTAATGACCTCATTCCGTTGGACAGAAGGGTGACAGTGGATGACATTGCAAGGACTTTGAGCTTATCTCTTGTGGCGGCACACAAAATTGTCCATGTCATCCACTGTCACCATTCTGTCCGACTGAATGAGGTCATTGACCGACTCGATCACCACAGTAGACCTCACTTCTGTAAGTCTCCCAGGTCTGTCTTCATCCTCAACACTGCTCCGTCCTTCTTTAAACAATTTTTCCCACTTGTAGACATTTTTCGGCTGAAACATGTGGCACCATACACAGTTGACATTCTCCTATGAATTTCAACTGGTTTACACTCTTCAGCAACCCAAAACTTGACAACTGACCGCTGTTCAATCCCGAAGCATGCTTTTGGTCGGCCATCTTTGTTAATCGCCACAACTCTCAAAGTTTTTTTAGTCTGCAAAAGAAATTACATCCATGTGAAAAAGAAGTAAAACAACGAACATAAACAAAAAGTAAGCTTCTATCTGCATTGGAAGTCCTTGTACCGAAAAATTCACCTTATTTATTGTATGACCCTCGAACATATAAATAAATAAATAAATAAATAAATATATATATATATATATATATTTATGTATTTATATATTTGTGCATTTTATATGGGAGCCCCAAACACATTTTTATTTGGCATCCACTGTCCCACAACACTTTCCCTCGGATTGTCCAGAGGGAAAAATCCAGATGAAAAGTACTTCACTAATAGACAGCTGATGGCAAGGAAGGCGAAAAAATGAGTGATGAAGGTAGCAAAATTTGATTTAAGTCGGTGTAATGCAGAACACATGAGTAAGGTGCTCGAACAGAGAGCTTGTAGACCGAATGCGTCAAAAGTGCAGAAGATGAAAAGCGGGTTAGGTCACTTAAATAGTGATTGCTAAAAGGATCATATGCAATTGATTGTCCGTACACAGCCTGTTCAAATGCGTACTGAAAGAGTCAAAACAACCCAAATGGCTTACCGATGTACTCGATGAGAATTCCCTTTCCGGCTATCACATGTGGGTTGAGTAGGTTTAGATTTGATTTAAACTGTAGTCCCACGGCACTCGTGAGTGGTCCGAACGTACGGCCCGTGATCTGCGCCTCCTGCTTTACGGACTGAGCTTCCGTCTGATTGGTTGCGTCCACTAAACAGATTCGAGTCACAGGAAGTAAGTTCATGGAGCCGGGTGGTAAGCTCGAAGATGGCAATTTGATTGATATCTCAAGATAGTCTTGTTGACAAGGCCGACCTGGTCCAACACATTCCAGATCGTCAGCCAAGCGCATACGGCGATTTCGAGTTGAACCTATGGGATCTGAAGTAGCAGCGGAAAGTAAACAATGATAAAGTTGTGAAAATCAAAAACGTCAAGGCTAGGAGTGCGCAGATACTTTCACGTTTCTGCCTGCGATATAAAGACTCCTTCACCTCCAGTCGTCTATAACGTAACGAATACAAGGTTACGGATGACATGATGGATCCGTTTCTCAATTCGTGACACAGTGTGATCGAAACATATTTGGACAGAAATAGTACTAATAGTTTTAAGAATCAAACCATCTTGGTAACAATCAGAGTCGGTAGATGTGCCAGGTGGAATTCAACCAAATGGGTCTCACTAGATCATGGAGTGAATAAGCACAAAACCCTTTCTCAACCAAATACATCCATAACACTTTCAAATTCCGCCTTGAAGATATTATGTTCCTCCTTAGATCTCTCAAGGCAGTCCTTTACGCTTTCAAAATACATTCAACGGGAGCGAACAATCTCAAAAAATGCATAATTTTCCTTGGTTAACCGATCCCAAATCAGCCGATAGTTTAACACCTGAGTACGCAGAGTAGAATGCTATTGGTTGAGTTGGATTTTTCTCTCAAAGAAAAGTGCACGTGGTATTATCCTCTTATTTCAAGTGAACGTCCTACTTAGTTACCTTCGATTTCTCTTCCTATCCTTTGCTTACTTCACGTGGCTGCTACAGTAGGGACTTCTAGGGCAGGAAACGTGGACATCAAGTGGTTGGTCAGGGTACGATACAAGTGTTTCGTATTCGATCCATCAAGAACCCTGAGCAGTTCATCAATTCCTGGCTCAACGATCCACTCAAGAAGGTACACACAGGAGATTCTTCTTGAGTTCCAGTCCCATCTGAACTTGAGCTTAGGGTCGTTTGTGTCCGCTGGATTTAACTATAGCGTTAAGAAGCATCTTGAGAGAACAATGGAGCAATATGATTTCCTTAAGGAAGAATTTGAAGACGCTAGGGATGCAACTGGTGTTTTGTTGCCCGAATTTCAGCAAAGCATGCGCACTAAGGCGCAACTTGTCATGTCTGGGTCTATGGGTGAACACATTTCGGAGACCGCTGGGTTGCAGTCTCGTGGTTCCGGACGAAACGACAGTGTGGCACGGATGTTGTATCTGTAGTGTGACGTAATTTGTGCAGATTTCCACAAAATTGGTAACACCACATTTGTATCCCATTGAAATGGGGTGTCAGATTGCGCACACTGATAGATGAGTTGGCACCCGAGCCAAGTTAAAGCGTAGAAAAAAAAGAAAACTGAAATCAGTCTAGTGTGGTGACAACGTTGGCGACAACGCGCACATACGACAAATAGTTGATCAAGCTGCGTCTGTGTCCACTGAAAAATTCTATGTCAATCCAGCCAATTAGTGCATTGTCCAGCTCAAGAGTATAGCAACGAAACAAACGGGAGAATAGAGTCAAGCTTGAGAGACGAAGGAAGCGCATGTCGCTGCTATTGCTTGGCACGCAACGCTATCATGTTGCGGAGGTTGCGAACACTACTGCGACTGACCCTCATTGACCTCGGGTAATTTCAGGTAAACACCTGCATGCAGATGCCGACCTCTCATGAGGTCACGCGTATACAAGGCACCCACCAACCCGATTTTACCAAGGATAAGTAACCAACCTGTAGGACGGTCTGATGGTAAAAACACATGGACACACTAATTCTCCCACCGTCTCCATCACAGAAACGATATATCTTGTAACCATCATATTTGTGAACAGAAAAATAGGACCCCACGTCTTTGTTACCGTTCCACCCTGATTTGCCCCATTTGTCTATGAATGAGTAGCGTTGAGGTTACACAGTGTAAGTTTAGAAGTAAAGACCAGTGGACCCAACCGAACAGCAGCAGTGGTTGACAGCCTCTTTGTCTTTCCAGAGCCTGTCAATGGCGTGCAATGAGGTCCCCATCAAATAAGTCACATTGCAGTTGCTCTGGTAGTACAAGCGGAATTGAGACATTTTGAGAAAATAAATGGTTTCGTTAAAAGCTGTGACACATTTCCTAAGTAAAATTGATCTCAGCCTCTGCTCATATTTATTAGCATCTCTGGGAGTACAATGTTCCTGTTCAAGCTGGGAAATTGTTCACTGATGAGCGGCATTTAGGCGGCTAACATAGCGTAGGCTACCGTAAGCAGAATGGTGGCCATTGCTACACCTATTCAGGTTGGCAAGTTGGGCAAATCGTCTCGTCGCCAATCAGAGTGACCACGGATGCAAATCGATCCCATCGCGAACAGTTACTGATGTTGAACAGACTGCATTCAAGACTGTCACCCAAGTTAGAGCTTGAGATGGACTATGACCATGCACCCGTATGTTCAGATCTCCGGATTCGCTTCGTAGGACGCCCGGAACGACGATGTGAGCGCATAGATGCAGTAGGTTCTGAATGCATATCAAAGCACCATGATCGCTTGAGTAAGGGTTCAATGAACGCGTTTGTAGGGTACTGGTCATATTTTAACGAAAAGTTACATACACTAGGCATCTTCATGTGGTAAATCTAATTACTAACTTCGATTGGTGGCGGGGCCTTTAAATCGGATGTCGCAGTTTTCTCCTCGGAGTACTCTTTTTGCATTGTCTACTAGGGATATATCAACTTTGTCTATTTTCCTCACTTGGTTTATCTGAATCATTCTGAGGTCATCGATATTGTCCTACTCTGCCGACTGTTTAAAATTGTTCAGAGACGCTGCAAAAGTGGCCTTAAATCGCATTCGGTCACAAAGTCAGAAACATCATAAAACGAATTTTAAACCAACCCTTTGGGAACAGAAGAAAGCACCGTGTTGGCTGGCAAGCCAGACTCCGACGTTGTCCAAGTAATAAAGCGCGAATGCCACTAATTTTCGCTAGCAATGTGCGCTCGCTACTTGGCAAACTGGACTGAACTCAATGGCACTATGCAGCGTAAGGAATAAGCGAATGCAGATATTTTAATGCTACAAGAAACCTACTTACATCCTGGTGTGGAGGACGATGAGGTTATCCAACTCGATGG
Source organism: Dicrocoelium dendriticum (assembly GCA_944474145.2). NCBI lineage: Eukaryota > Metazoa > Platyhelminthes > Trematoda > Plagiorchiida > Dicrocoeliidae > Dicrocoelium > Dicrocoelium dendriticum. Next base: position 109,419,300 of record OX104069.1, read on the forward strand.
ATACCGCGTCGTGAGGTCCGACCGCCCTGGAAAGTCACAGAATCGCGGAGGCGTTGCCATCCATGTGAACCAATCACGCTGTAAAGCAATAACCTTGCTCTCTACATACTAAACGTCAAAAATTACCTCTCATTTAATCGAGTGTAAACCGAAATTTCTTAGTGCAGTTCATTCCGTCGTCACCGGAAACATCTACATGGACCCCTCGGACACGCCACCGATTGAGCTCAAAAATTGTGCTGATCATTTCGCACCAGTGTTACTGCATAAGGTTGAATGTTCTGTCCGTATCGTATCCGTATGTGTGATACGACATTCAGCGGTGTAAGACAAGCTACCAGCGGTGTAAGACAAGGATGCCCGCTGTCACCATTCCTCCGCAAGTTCGCTATTGACGAAGTCAAGGAGATTGCATTTACAGGACATGACTTGGAAGGTGTGGAGCTACTCCCAGGAGAACGACTTCTTGACTTGGAGTATGCAGACGACATTGCCCTCATATGTGTCAGCTCCCAGACGTGTCAAGCCGCGCTGGACAGATTAGCACTGGCTGTCAGCCGCTTCGGGCTTTGCTTTGCAAAATCGAAATGCAAAGCGTTCCTCCAAGATTGGCAGGGATCGCCTCCTGCGCTGACTCTTGGTGGGGATCAGCTAGAGGTCGTTCGGAAATTCAACTACCTGGGAAGTTGTATCAGCGCCCTTGGGATCGAAGAAGAGATCGCGAACCGCATAGCAAAAGCTCGAAGGGATTTTGCTAACCTTCGCCACTTATGGCGCCGGCGCGACATTACTCTCGCCCTGAAGGGTAGAGTGTACAATGCAGCGGTACGTTCGACCTTACTGTACGGTTGCGAAACTGGCCCCTAAGATCAGCAGACATGAAGAGGCTAGTTACGTTCGACCATCGGTGCCTTCGCAATTTGGCTCACATCTGGTGGGGACAACGAGTGACTAACGAGGGTGTTCGACGTCTTGTCTACGGCACAGAAAAAGGATCTGAACCGCTCAGCACCGTCATCTCACGCACCAGGCTCCGATGGCTGGGCCACGTGTTACGCATGCCAGCCCATCGACTTCCACGACGTGGGTTGTTTGCTCGCCGGGGAGGTGGATGGAAGAAGAGGAGAGGTGGCCAAGCGATGACTTGGTCCAGAGGAATCAAGGTCCTCACTTCGGAGCTGTCCTCGACTGGAGCCTCACGACTCCCTGATTGGGGTTCAAAAGACGATGAACGCGTTTGGCTAGATACACTTGCTGACATGGCAAGGTGCCGACTTCAGTGGCGTTCCTATTGTGAGTTTCTTTGTCCCTCCCCATCCCTTTTAGCCTCACTCTCCATCTATGATCTCATTTCGCAGAGTAAAACATAATAATTTTTCTTTTTGCCTGGAAGCTGGCTGGTAGCTTACCGGAACGATGCCTATCCGCTGCTGGTAGCTCAGCTGGCATGCAACTGTTGTATTTATTTTCCTTTTCCTTTATGTATTGCGGCACAGTAGCTGAGGTGTCTCTCACCTCTAGCTGACGTGTATAATGATGATAATGATGATACGATGTTCATCAAGACACACTTAGCCTAACAATGACGGTATCTTTCAAAACCATGCTCGATGCGCAACTGGATTTTGCCTTCACAAACAAAACTTATTTGTTTTCTACTTTAGAGCGAGCTCCTCTGGGGAACTCAGACTACTGTGTCCTAAAGCTATGCCCATTTATTTACAGTAACGCCAAACTCGTGTCATTGACAAAAAGGCCCTCTAAAACCATCAGAAGGCGAGGCTGCTCAAAAGAAAATCTTGCAAAACTCCACGCAATGCTGGCTGCAACTGACCTCACAGTTTTCACAGATGGAAACCTATCATGGGAGTGTGAACAAGTTACCGATTATATCAATTTCTGCTTTGATCTACGCTGCCCTGTTGAAGCTAGCTATATACGTAAGTACAAATTCTCTTCAACACTACTGAAGCGACTTGGACGAAAGGAGGAACAGGCATAAACATTCAAAATGTCTGCCAAAGTTAAACGATTAACGTTGGCAACAAAATCAGTAATGCGACTGAATAGTTTGTACATTAAAACTATTAGGTAATCCAGATCGTATCGGCAGGTGGTTGAGTGGTCCGCGCGCCTGGTTTACAACCATAAGCTCACCGGTTCGAATCCGCGTAGGGTTGGGCGTCCTCGCGGTGCACTCAGTCCGCGCGTGACGTGATGATCCCGCGGCAACGAAGTGCCGTTACGGCGTACAGCTGACACATTACATTATTAATCCCGATCGTTGTGACCTATGCAGGCTTTCAAAACAGCTGTGTGGCAAACGTTCCCTGTAGTGCCTTGGTAATGTGGATGTGAACAGACTGAATGCTGAATTTTGTTCTTCCCCAAAGGGTTTCTATGCGCTACCCTCTTACCCCAACACTGGTATGGCAGTCACCCTTGATCACTTGGACGTGTAAAGGGAACCCAAAAAGTTGAAGATTACTAAAGCTGCTGGACCTGATGCTTTATTCCCACTCGCCATAAAAGATTGCGCGGATTTTCTCGCGGTACCGTTAACCGTTCTAGTTAACTGCTGTCTTTTGTGGGCCACAATCCTTCAGAGTTGGAGACCTGTAAGGATAACACCTGTGCCCAAAAAGGAATCTCCAAGCCATTGTCCCATTGAATGTACGTCGGTGATGTTGAAGGTCTTTGAGAAACTACTTGTGCCTCTCGGACCTTCAATCGCACCCAAGCAGATGACGACGTATACCAGTTTGCCTATAAACCCACCAACCGCTCCACACGGAATGCTGTACCGTATCTTGTGCATTCGGTATCATTGGCACTGGATAAAAAATGCAGAGCAGTGCGTCCACTGATTCTCGACTATTCAAATGCTTGTGCGAGTGCCAACAGATCAATCCTACTCAACCAGCTGCGCACGAGTGGAGTATAGATACAAATGTCTGCAACGTGACCACAGTATTTTATAAAACCGTACCCAGTTCACGCAGCTTAACAGAATCAAATCCTATACACTTTGCTCCTATCGTGGTGTTTTACAAGGAGCGATTCTCTCTCGTTTACTGCTTTCATTCTAATATCGAAGACCTCCCTATACCGTCCAGCTTTTTTGGATACAAGTACGCAAATGATATCGCCACAGAATGTATATCTCCAACCGTGGATACATCTACCCTTCAGAGTGCTTTGGATGAAGTTGTGATGTGGTCATCGACCCGGTCTCTCATTCTAAACATTTCTAAATGGCGTGACGTAACAACTTCTTTTCCTTAGGTTGATCAGCAGCAAGCAATTTCGAATGCCACTTTTTCAATGGAAGTGAGTGAGCAACTCATACCCAGGACGTCGACTGTCAAATATCTGGGTCCTTTTATATCTTGATGTACTCATGCCACTGCCAGTCCTCCGACTTCCGCTAGGTGGGTTGTTTGCTCGCCAGAGGTGGATGGAAGAAGAGGAGAGGTGGCCAAGCGATGACTTGGTCCAGAGGAATCAAGGTCCTCACTTCGGAGCTGTCCTCGACTGGAGCCTCACGACTCCCTGATTGGGGTTCAAAAGACGATGAACGCGTTTGGCTAGATACACTTGCTGACATGGCAAGGTGCCGACTTCAGTGGCGTTCCTATTGTGAGTTTCTTTGTCCCTCCCCATCCCTTTTAGCCTCACTCTCCATCTACGATCTCATTTCGTAGAGTAAAACATAATAATTTTTCTTTTTGCCTGGAAGCTGGCTGGTAGCTTACCGGAACGATGCCTATCCGTTGCTGGTAGCTCAGCTGGCATGCAACTGTTGTATTTATTTTCCTTTTCCTTTATGTATTGCGGCACAGTAGCTGAGGTGTTTCCCACCTCTAGCTGATGTGTATAATGATGATGATGACCCATGTCACTGAGACATTTTACAAGGTTAGAAGGCTATCTTTTTATGCCCATCGAGTAAGAATGCTTTCCGTATCTCGTGATTTGATTTTTAAATGTGTGACAGCATGCATTCTGCATCACTGGCTTTAGGGTACTCCAGTAATTTTTCTGGACTACTCAAGAAAGATTTCACATTGTTCTTACATTCGTTAAAACTGACTGCTAGATGCAGTGGACTGTCTAGAGAGGAACTTGTTGATTTTCTTGTCAGCAAGCAAGTAGACGCTTGGAATCCCTTTTCCTTCAAAGTTCTACGCGACTCTTTTCATTTACTGCATGAAGTGTTGTCGTAAGTGCTATCTATTTCTTCTACACGCCTTAAAAGCAGACACTTATCTTCTCGTACGGCTTCTCACCGCAATTCTATTCTACCGTATTTGTCACGATTACTTGTGGACTTAACGAAACTCATCAGCATGATGCATTGTTGTTTGCTTGAGTGATACACAAACATGTTGGATTCCAAAATGTATTCGTTCTTGTCTATTAAATAACATATTTCTCCATTTGAAGTTATAGTGTCAAAAACTGAAAATGTATCTACCCAAGTGCGTAAAGCCTATTTGGACTTTACTTGACACTAGATCTTTACAGTCCCGGAATTACTACTTCACAGTTTCCGGTCGGAAGCGAAAGTGCGTGCTCGTCTGAAGAGAGCGCGAATTCTGATAGTCTCATTGTGTATCCAGAATGGAAGAGATCCCTATCGTTAGTAATCATGGTACGTTACTCTGTCAGATATGGGAAACGGGCGGCAGGAGAACTGGTGTCAAAATAAATAGATAAAGAGTTTATTCTCAATAACGCGAGGCACGCCTAGACAGGCATGAATATGGTGACAGGACAACGAGTGATAGGGAAATGTACAAAGATACATGTTGGCCACGGCTGTTAATGTGTGGGTGGGTGTGTAGATGTACGCTGGTATGTTTGCATGTGCACCATGCTAAGGCTGATGTTGCATTACTGATGCTTCTTCAATGCAGTTGGGCTAAACCAACGTACACTTAAACTAGGTCTTTTTAAGCTGCATACATTTCATTTCATTTTCTTTGGTTTGTTCTGCCTACCTAAATAATCTTATATATATATATATATATATATATATATATATATATATATATATATATATATATATATATATCCATATCCAGTGTAAACCCAAAGGAATAAGACCGGGAGGCACGCGGATGGGAGCCACGTTTCATCAACGGAGCCGGCCCACACTCCTTCACAGGCAAACACAAACACGCTGTATTTGGGGAATCAAGCGCACACAAGGCGGTGGCTGGACCGTAGTCCGCTCCACACTGAGGGCATGGAACCGCTCTTTGAGCCTAGCACGGCCACAAGGACTGCGCACCCCGTCCCCTCCAGCAACGACCAACTGTCTCCTAGAGCAAGTATGAACGAGGTAGTGGGTAATAGACAGGTAAGCACCTTGTCAACATGCACATCAAGCGCAGCCACACCGGGGATATCAACCAACAACCATTCACTTGAAACGACAAGCTAAAATAAAATAAATCCAATAATGCATACAAATACAGTGGCATAACTCTTCGCTAATTTACCATATGAAGTAAGTTGGTTAGCAATGAATCCGCGATAAGGAAAAAATGTCCACAAGTTACTCAAAAATGCTACAAACGCAACAAAATTACCGAAGATAAGCGCAATTAGCGTAAGCAACGTAGCCAACTAATAGAAGACTATTCAGATAGGCAAAAATAACCAAATAAACTGGAATGAAACATATGCAGCTTAAAGAGATCTAGTTTAAGTGTAAGTTGGTTAAGCCCAACTGCGATGAAGAAGCACCAAGAATGCAACATCAGCCTCAGCATATATATATATATATATATATATATATATATATATATATATATATATATATATATATATATATGAAGAAAGAGAGAGGCAGTCTCTAAGATATACATAGATCCGGCAAAAAGCATGAAACGGAAGTGATAAATACAGCGATCGCAAAGGAATGAAGGTTGCAAGATAGCTTTTTGTTTTTGTATCTTGTCTTCGCTTTTTTGTCTTTATTACATGTCATTTTACCGTTTTTGTCTGTTTAACGTTTGCGATGTAAATCAAGCAAATCAAGACAAAAATTGTACACATTTTCCATTGAGACCGCTTCTGTGTCATCTCTGAAAGAGTTTCCGGCCAGCGATTTTCTTCATCTTTGATCCCCCAGCCCGAAAGACGCACGGGACCTACAACAGCCAAACTGGAACTCAGCGCTATAATCGTTTATCGCCACATGATAGACTGGTCACCGCGCGATTTCTTCCAGCGTGGTCCTTTGCGAGCGAAGAGAGCGCGTCGGGGCAGCCGTTCGCATGGCATGCATAAAACGTGGCCCAGACATCTCAGTTGGCGCAATGGTACCAGTCTGTCAGGTGGAAGTCCCGTGTTACTCAAGACTCGATGTCTAACATCATTGTCGTGCATGTCGTTCATCCACCACACTCGAGCCATTCTCCGCCGACATCCATTGTCAAAGGCCGAAATCCGACGTAAGTCATTCACACGAATCGGCCAAGACTCACTCTCATATAACAGCACCGCGCGGACACAGGTATTGTAGACCCTGCTCTTTGTCCTTTATCAATAGTGAAACGTCACGGCGTCTCCACAGATGCCTCAAGTTGGCGAATGCCGAACGGGCTTTGGCAATGCGGATGGAAATCGCTTCTCCAACGCTACAATCAGCAGAGACATAGCCTCCCTAGTAAACAAAGCTGTCCATTTGTTCAAGCTGCGTATCTTGAAAAGTGAGCACTGGAGCAGGTGGATGCCAATGCAGGACCATGACTTTGTGTTCCGTAGGGGCAAAGGTCATCCCATACTTTGGTACTTCAATCGCCATGCGTTTTAGAATGGCTTGTGTGCTCTGTGCGTCATCACTAAGCAAGTTAATATCATCAGCACAATTTAAATCGGTCACGCGGTTGCCAGGAAGAAGCTCTACACCCGAACGCTGAAAGCCCTCGGGAATGTTTGAAAGGACATTCTCGATCGCAAAATTAGAGAGAAAATGGGACATGGGGCAACCATGTCGCACACCGCTAGTGAGGGCAAAATGTAAAAAGAGCTTACCATAAGCTCTCTAAGTTGCTTGCTCGTCTCCTTCTGCGTAAACTGACTGGCATCCGTGAAAGCCAGATACCTGAGCCGCAAATCGGGTTTCTTCGAAATCTAAAATGTATTGCCCACATTAATTGGTAACACCAGTCATTTTCTCCACATAAAAAGTGCCTTCACTGAACACGAGTGAGAAGGTGTGGAGCTACTTCCATGTGATCGACTTCTCGACTTCGAGTAGGCTGACCATATTGCCATAAGCAGTGGCTGCTCTTAAATGCGCTAAGGAACGCTGGCTGTTAATCGTTTAGAGCGATGCTTTGCAAACTCAAACTATTTCTCCATGACTGGTAACGATTGACCGCTGCAGTGATCCTTGATGGTGATCAGCTAGAAGTTGATCAGAAGTTTAACTACATTGACAGTTGTATCAGTTCCTGTGGAATGGAAGTTAAGGTCACAAACCGTACATCCAAAACTCAAGGTGCTTTTGGCAACCTTCGCCACTTGTGGCGTAAGGGCGAATCACTCTCGCACTGAAGGGTAGAGCTCGCAATGCAGATATCCGTTCAGCCCTGCTACACGGTAGTTTAACCTGACCCATCGGATCGGCAGACGTAATGTGGTTTGTTACGTTCGACCAACGGCGCCTTCAGAGCTTAACTCACATCCAGTGGAAATACCGCCTGGGCAATGAGCGTGTTTGGTGCCTTGCCTAAGGCGCAGCAATATGAAGTGAAACACTCAGCATCATTATTTCACGCACTATACCCCATTGGTTGGGCAATGCATTACTTATGTCAGAACGCCGACTCCCGCAACATGCGGTATTTGCATGATCGGAGTCTGGATAGGAGAAGGGGGGTGCCAATCGATGAGTTAGTCAAGATGAATAAAGGTCTTCACTACGAAATTGGCCTCAGTTGGAGCCTTTCGACTTCCTGGTTGGGACCAGAAGGCGATGAACGCATTTGGTTGACATGGCAATAACCCGATCTCAGTGGCATTTGTGTTGTTTCTTTGGTCCAACACTGACACCCCACGACCGGGTTCGTTCCGGTTTGGACTCACCAGACGGAGGTAGCCTGAGCTTGAATGGAACTCGGAGCTAGTGGTTAACAAATGACGGCTTGATCACTATGACCCTGAGATATCAGTAAGGAACGGTTGGTACAATTTCGAATAAACTTGTCAATTGTGCAAGGAAGAAGATGCAGTGGTAATGATTGCTCAGTTGTAACTTGGGAATGAATCTGTTTCCTCCGCTTCGAAAGCACAGGTTATTTTCATGTTATCCTTACCCTGGCCTCAGAACAGTTAACAGGCTGATAAACGATTACTCAGGAACTGTACGATCGGAGTTTACTATCGTGATTATAGAGTGAAAGTCACGTCCGATACTGACGGCCGAGGTGATTGTGTTAACACGACTGATGACTTGCCCGGATGAATACTACGGAATATTTCAACCCGTCCATTACACCATGGCAAGAGTAACTAAGCTCCCATCATCCTACATGTGAGCCGAACAGTACAATGAACCACGATGCCTGGGGTGGTCGACGTTACTCGGCTTTGTACATACAGGTTTATACGACACCAATAAGACTAACTTTGATGTACATCGGACAGATGATCTTAAGCCGACAGTGGTATATTGGAAAACTGAGATAGGACATCGGTGTGAATTCGCGAACGTTTGCTGACGGGTCGGGTGGTGACCGATCGCGCAATCTGCTGGTGGTGAATTCCATCCTAGCACACTGTGGGTTAATTCGGTGACAGGGACTAAGTTTGCATGACAGGTCGAAATGTCGCAGAATGCAGTTTCCGCTAATGACGAGTGTGCGTGTTCGAATTCAGAAGAACTGGAACTAGGTGAACAATATCACATTAACGGGTTGCATTCTTTGTGCAGATGTGAACATCTAGACCTCACAGCAACGGGTGTGACCTCGGTCCAGCAACTACCGGGCACGACTGCATGAGTAGAACAATCCCAGGTTGAGATTGGGAGCGACGATGATGAATTAGCTGAATTATACCAAAATCCTCACTACTACTCCTCAGTACTATAAAATATGTCCGTATAGCCTCTAAGTTCTATGTCGTACATAGGCGCTATGCGGGAAGTCCCAGCTCGTGAGGCTAGCCACTGTCCTCTGCACAGTTCGTAACTGGCATGACAGTGGAAGATGAGCCGGGCTATATCATAGACAACTGTGAATCACGCAGGTCCACGGCTGCCACGCATAACGAAGTGGCACCAGCTACTGCCATCCTGAAGTCATGGTGGTGGAACCCGGCAGGGGTCCGCTGGGAGGCACACCAGGGAGGAGACCGAAAAGGTGGAAACGCCGGCGTCTGGTGCTTTTCCAGACTAGCCTAAGCCTGCTGATTGGGAGTGATGATGAGGAATTAGCTGAATCGCAGGTTACCCATACACTAATGCACGTGGAAGCGGTGAAGAACAGGTCGCTGAGAATCTAAGCGATAATCATGATCTGATGATATGGTGAACCAAAAAATTAGCTTGGTATTGCATGAAGGCACAACATTTCCTCTCGTAGATAATGCCCATAGGAATGTAAGAAGACGCGACTGCAAAGAGATTATCTCTTTTCGGTAATTTAAATCAGGTAAATGCGTTTACAAAAATAACTCGGATAAACAGAAGCCAATGAAAGTCGAAGCAACAACATAGGCTTTATTACTTGAGTCGACCGACTTAACTTCCGTACGAATAATTTGAGACCCTTCAGACTATCCACTATTTTTGCTTCAGCATTCATTAGCTCATGCCTATCCCAGTTATTGTTGTAATCGTAATTGCCTGATGTGAGTTGCCGCATATTCTTACAAATCTAAAAGAATGGTTCATTCTGCTCACTCTGTGAAATGTCTCAGTCAGTATTTGAACCGAGGAGGCTTGCGCCATGCCTTACAATTGTGTCTAAGCTGTATTAGAGGTAGTGAACGTATGCCCTCGTGTGCTCGGTACTTATCCTTGGATAATACGTCAACTTTGGCTGACACCACCACACTGACTGCAACTTGCTGTCAGCGAAGATGGAATGCAGAGTCCTCATGGGCTCATCAGTCTCCCAGAGTGATTCAAGCGAAGAGCAAGGCCATCGCTCTGCGCATTACGTATATCTTTTGTATACTACATTCAGGGAGGACAGCAGCATTAGACCCGGACACGAAGCAACCCATCACCAGAAAAGTGTGTGCACACGTAGTGTGCGTCGCATTCACGCTCTCTAGGTCACGCCACAACCTTGCGATGTCACGTGGGTGGCGTGCACATGGAAAAAGTACAGGCCGGCTGCGAAGGGATCGTGACCCAGGCAGGTCCAGTAAGTTTATTGCGCATTGTGTATGTGTGCATGCGTACGTTGACGTTAGAACAAGATAACTACATGAGAATTAGCGCCGGGGTCTAGGTAGTAAGCAGCAGCTTAATTGATGTAAACAGCCACTGGTGTCCGGATGTCTCATCAAAATCCCATTGATGAACTAGCCAAAATACATTTGAATAACAAATATGGTTAAAAGAACACTAACCAGTTGCTGCGCCTTACTATCTCAATCACTGTACGGCCTTTACCGGAAGAATACCGTGTATGTGCACGGTAAGCTTACTGCTGGATTATATTAACCGACATCTATACACTAGCTAAAGCGTTCGGTGAAGATGGAAGTTGTCAGGGTGCCTTTCGTTCAGTGAAGCTAAGGAAACTTCCTACCAACCCGAATGGATACCCATTGTCGAGAATTGCAGCTAGTGAAATTGGAATGATGGCGCAATGTATGCGCCTTCTACTTCGTCTGAAACCACTGTAGCTACTACGCCAGATTCAAGTTCCTAAACTTCAAGCAGACAAGTCTGTGACAACATCTTCAACGGATATCACTATTGTATCTTTAGAGTATTGGTGGTTTTTGTGAGTATGTAATTTTTTGATGGAAAGTAGAAGCCACGATTAAACTGCGCAATAATCTGCCTCGACGAAGCATCGAACCCCAGATATAAGGATTACCGGTCCGGTAATCCGTATGTCCGGGGTTCGATTCCCCATCGAGGCACATTATTGTGCAGTTTAATCATGGTTTCTACTTTCTACCAAAATAACTATTGTATCGGTTGTTAGTGAGGGTAAACAGCCACGATTGCATGGGGACGGCTTGACGACAAATGACTGGACCAAGCTGGGATCGGCAACATGCAACCCCATGGGAGGACAGGGAGATGCGATTGCTTCGTATAGAAACAGAGGCTGAATAGTGACCGGCCAGGGAAACGGATACCGGAGAACAGAGTCCAATGTAACGAAAACCCGATCCCAAGTCGCATTAGCAACAGTACTAACAGGACACTTAGTAGTTAAAGGGTTTTGATTGAGGTCCAGTACTTGTTCTTCCTCCGAAGGGCTGAGTATCATGGCAATAGTGGGAGGAGGAAACTTGGTTCAAAAAACAGAAGACGGCATTACAAGAGGGGTCAGTAATTGTTGTATGTCACACGCGGTTTTTGTTTTTGCTTCCGTTTTTTCCGAGTTGACCGCTGGGCAAAGCAGAAACAGCAGAGTAACGGTGATAACACTGATTTCCGTTACGAATGTGCAACCACTAAGGGTCCGGACCACGTGGTTCCAAAAATGAAATTGAGATCGATGCAACTGATGCCGCACATAAGGCCGAATCTTTCACGTTCGTTTCCCATACCATCCGTTGTTTGCAGTTTCCATTCACATCTAGAAAGCGCAAATAAAGAGTGTAGAGGTACGCGATGAGCTGGTATGCGCAGTACGTGGCCGGGCCAGCGAAGACGGTGTTGGTGAAGGATCCCCTGGAGGGAAGGATTGCTCGTTATGAATACTCGACTTCCGGCTTATGCATTGCCTATGTGGTGTGAGCATCACACCAGAGATAATAATTGTCTCAAATGTTCTCAGCGAACAAGACAGGTTTTGTGGACGTATAGTAGGGCCGGAGGGACGTTAGCAATGCACACTCTACCCTGAGCTGAGGGCAGACATCGTGACGACGCCACCCATGTCTCGGATTAATGCATGCAAGGTGAGGTTTGAGATTTTGTTGAGAAATTTCGTCTCTGAAATGGCCACCATCCGTGACGTAACCTCCGCGATAACTATGGCCACAAAATTGTTCCAGTCTAAGATTTGCAACGGTTAACACAGGCACAAAGCAAAGCTCTATCTTTAGATTGGACAAAATACGGAGCACGGTTAGATGCTTCGATCGCTACGCGGCTCAAACTGTTATAGACAGTCTGTGGACTGTCCTCTAGCAAGGCGATATCCTTGGCACAAACGACTGAAGAGGAGCTCAACACTGCAACTCTGGGTTCCATCCAATTCCTGATGAAGGAACATCTTTAATGGCAAAGTTGCACGAGAGCTGTGTTACTGGATAGTTTTTGGAGAACTCATCTGGGAACAGAAAACAAAGAGAATGTGCCATAAGCGATAGCTTCGTCCGACTTTTGACCATACAGCTCCTTGAGAATTACGACAAACATGCCGAGTAGACAGTTCCCTAATGAACAGTTCCCAAGGGATGCTCTATGTAATGAGTCAAGCGCAGCACGAGTGTCCAATAGCATCACCATTTCTTGGCCCCCAGTAAACTTGACGGTGTTCGAGAAATGGATGCAGCGTGAAGATTTGGTCGACAAAATCTCGGCCCAGACGAAAACCAGCCTGTACCTTGCGAGGCAAACTCTGTCCAGTGGTCTATGAAACAGGATAGACAAAATCTTCGGTCGCAGCTGTGATTAGCTAGATCCCTTGGTACTTGTTGGGTTCGTTACAACAGGTTTTCTTGTAAAGCGGAGCAACAATAAATTCTTCTCATAGTCAGAGCACACCTCCATTCCAAACGCTGTGAACAGTGAGATTATTTCGTTGATTAACAGGTTCCCTGCATCTTTGAATACGATTGGAAGACCATCAGGATATTTCAAAATTTGGATTTTGCCGAATCACTACTTTCGTGCGTGAATCTGTGGGGACAGGTTAAGAAGCATGCGATTGAAATAGGGATGTCAGAAGCACCATGCTGAGTAATCAAACTGGAGAGCAAAGTGCTCTCAGCAGAGGTCAAAGCGCATGGGTAGGTCAGTGATCTTTGTCTTATAACGCTCAGAATGTCACACTGATGGCCCGTGACTTGTATCCAGTAGTGCTGATGAGGTAGAACAATCTATGACTCGATTAGATCACCATGATTCCTAGACAGGGCGAAAAAGTTTCTCAGTTGTTGTGAAGTTGACCGTTCGAGTTCACTGTGTCATACACTGAAGGGTGCGGCCCGTTGACGGTCAAGTAGTTCCAAGGAATTTTGCTACAAACAATGTCGCACCTGATTAAACCCATAGCAAGCATAGTTTGTTGCAAGCGTAATCAATGCTAGTCAACGTCTGGAGAGGGAAAGTGGTTTTTTTATCAAGCTTCCATTGATAATCTGTTCGCACAGCTGAGTCCTAAAACCTACCGATTTTTAGTTGAGTTTGTATAGTCCTAGGGGAGCTACCGAGAAGCCTACCACTAACCGTTGCACGTAGCAGCACATGACAGCTTCGACGCAGTTAGCCCAATAAGATCTATAGTCCTGAAAGTTGCCACTTCACTGGCAATGTCATCAATCTATGACCAACACTAGAGTGATTATGACGGACGCGGAGTAATGTGGTTTTATCTAGGGTGACAAAAGTTCGTGCTAGAGAGATAAAGTAGATGGTCGGCACGTAAGCTTAACGTACTTTTTCAGTTGACGGAATAAGCGTCATCCTATCCTTACGGTCCTCCAAGGTGGGTGTTTGCTTGGCAGCAATCGAGCAACACGTGAGCCGTAAGAAAGTGCCATAACAAAAAGGTCTATTTTAAGGGCCATTGGAAGCAAATCATAGAGGATTTTACAGAATAAATCTTTAACTATATCCGGGTTGCTTTTAATGGGAGCATAGGCGGATAATATGATAAGAGCATGTTTGCCTTCTCAATGTCTTGCAACCCTACCCGAGTCATGGAGTCTCGTAGCGCAGGAACGATCTTGGTTGGAATCCAGACAAGAACATCGGCTTTGGCTCTTGCACTAAGGCGATCCTAACATCAGCTTGCCAGGATTGGGTAGGCTTAGCGCTGCCAGAAAGGTGAAGATGAAAACGAGTGTATGGATGAATTGGTGACGATAATCTGTAGTTTATTCTGGGACCATGAAGTCATGTTTCAGATAAGCTGCAGTATGGAGCGGGAGTTTCCAGGGCGCGTGCAAATCCTGTGGGTTATTTAAACTACCTTGCAGTGTGCACATTGGACGCTGTTCTAAGTTGAGGATACAAAGATGAGAGGGTATTCAAAGCTTGGCATCGTATGATTGAAAGGTAGTCGTGGTATTAAGAGAGGAAGTAATTAGCCGAACAAAAGAACACAGTTCAGTTACATGATTTGGTAGTAGACGAGATACTATTTGGATGCCTAGGTTGAAGTAGAGGGTTGTTTTTGGGGACCGCCACTACAAGCCTGTGGTCAAGTGGTCTAACAGAGGTGACATACGGACTCGCAATAGTTGGGAACAGGTAATCAACTAATAAGTCCATACGCCCTTCAGATGACTATAAGCGATACCAGGAGTCCAACACTTCAGCAGGCAATAATTTTATTTGGTGGTGAGTCACGCGCGGCAAGTTGCATTCATGCGACTGAGGTGGTATTTTATAGGCAGATCACCGTGGATGAATTGTTCACGACTGCTAAGTCGTCTCAATGAGAAGCGTATGATTCGCACTTGCCTCCATCAAGACGGTACTGCTTATCTGAAAATTGGTGGACGCATCCGGTAGCCTACAGATGGGTTGGGGCTGAACATCGGGTGTAGAACATTCAAGAAGAATCTGTATTAAGCTGGATTAGCAATCTAGGGAGAGGTTCACAGCACTGTAGTGAGGTGTGTGAGAGAGCACAAGCGCATGCAACAAAAGCAAGTGTGTCTGATCGTATAGTCTCACATCGTTCATCAATGCAAACTATTCGATCGAGTGTGTGTGTGTGGGTGTGGGAGTGATTGAGACACCAGAACAGAACGGCACTCAGTCACATCGTTCGATGCAACTTCATAGCGGTTTAGCTATTACGCATACTAGGCATTCCACTAAATCAAACGAGGCTATAAACGAGAACATCACGTTGAGCTAGCTAGTGACCGTGCAGCAAGTCTCAAAATCGATTCTTGACGGAGTTAAAAAGTGACCGGCATTGTTTGCTTTTCGCAGTTGCGTAAGAGGTGTGATTGTGCACAAATGAGGCAAATTTAGAAAAAATATGAAGCACAGTGCATCCATCATTTCTCGTTTATTCTCTCAGAACAGCGTAAACCTGTCAAAGGACCAAAGTATGTGGACAAGAAACGATTGGTCCCAAGTTTTACTAGGTGTCTGAAATCGCGCAGCCTATGCTATGAGACACTTTAAGAAGTGACGTACATGTGAATTGCTCGTGACACAAGAGTTTTCCCGCTTGGATCATTCCTATCCGACAGTATCGCTGAGGGATGTTGTTGGGAGTTACACATATAACAAAACGGCTTCCTGTGTATGGCGGCTAGCGACCACTTTATGGAATTAGCCCGTGTGATGCGGAACTCAGCTGGCGGACCTGATATCGCCTACAGAACACATGGAACTTTGTCTCTTTCCTTTACTGCCACTTCTCCCTGTTTTGTTGTTACTCCTGTATTGTGGTACTCTGCCAATTGTTTATTGGTCGTGTTATATATATATATATATATATATATATATATATATATATATATATATATATATATATATATATATATATATATATATATATATATATATATATATATATATATATATATATATATATTATATATATATATATATATATATATATATATATATATATATATATGGTTGGCGGCATCCGGTTTCGGCTTTGCCTGTCACCGTGGCCAGTCACAGGACGCCTGCGCCTACAGAGGGACCATGGATGGTTTGCGCTGCACCACCCACAGTTCCATCTACACCCCCCATGTCCAATGTAAATCCAAAGGAATAAGACCGGGAGACATGTGGATGGCAGCCACGTTGCATCAACGGAGCCGACCCACACCTCTTCACAAGCAAACACAAGCGCGCTGTATTTGGGAATTAAGCGCACACAAGGCGGTGGCTGGACCGTAGTCCGCTCCACACTGAGTGCATGGAACCACTCTTCGAGCCTAGCACGACCACAAGGACCGTGCATCCTGTCCCCTCCAGCAACGACCAACTGTCTCCTGGAGCCAGATGGACGAGGTAGTGGGTAATAGACAGGTAGACACCTTGTCAACATGCACATCAAGCGCAGCCACACCTGGGATGTCAAACAACAGCCAATCATTCGAAATGCCGATATCGAATAAAGTAAACACACATGACGACATAAATACTCGCTAAATGAGCATATGGAGGAAAGTGGTTAAATGTGAATTCGCGATAGTTGCAAAATGTCCAAAAGTTATTTAAAAAATACCAAGCGATAAAAATAACGCAAGTTTACCACAATTTGCATGAGCGACGTGTGTAAGTTGGGAGAAGATTATCAAGTACGCAGAACAAACGAAATAAAATGGAGTGAATTTTATCCACATTAAAGTACCTAGTTTAAGTTGGTTTAGCCCAACTGCGGTGAAGAAGCATCATGAATGCGACATCAGCCTCAGCATGGGGCACGATATATATATATATATATATATATATATATATATATATATATATATATATATATATATATATATATATATATATACGTGTGTGTGTGTGTGTGTGTGCGTACCTATTCCGCCAGACAATCTTAGACAACCTAGGCAGTGCTCCTGATAGTTCTTAGTAGATGTTTTGCCTAGAAGACGTTCGGTAAATGACCTATGTATGCTGCCACAAATGAGACTGCAGTATTCCAAACTGGAGCGAGTGAGGATTTCGAAGAGATCTACTCTGGATGGGGCTATGTGGATTTTGTGTAATATATTAGCTATTGGTTTTCTGGCCCTAGTCAGCTGGTATTCTCCACTTGTTCAGAAAAGTTGCAGTTGTTACAGTAATCACACGTCAAGCTAGAGGTGGAGAACCACCACCACCACCACAGACAACAGTAACTGTGCTGCACCAAAAGACTCATGGAGTGTGTTCCGTAGTCAAAGACGCGGATGGAAGCAAGGGCCCACCGACATGGTTCACAGTTTGTTTCACACGGTAGGGGACATACAAAGATGGAATGATGATAGATCAGTTGCATTTCAGTTGTACAACTATACTCCGGGTAGCAAAGTGCAGTGTGGATCCAATCGCCACGAGTCACATATCATCAGGATGGAATATGATAAGCGGAAATACGGAGCTATGAAGAAAGTACTAAGAGGTCATAGTCGGCATAACTAAATTGAACACCGCACACTTATGTCAACAGTAGGTTGAATAATCACGAAACCAAGCTGAATGTATCTTTAGGACAATTCGTAGTCTTAGTCAGCAAAGCAACGGCTGGTGGCCACGTAACGTGCCATAAAGTTAAACTGGCCCAAATATATGTTGTCCAGACCTCAGGTTTATGTGCGAAACTGTTATGCACACGCCGACAGTTAAATCAATAGATTGAAAAAAGAGAACACACAACCAGTGCAGAAAATTTTGACAGTAGTTTAATCTCGATTTATTTGTTGTCAGTACGGATACGAATAGCCGCGGAATCTTAAGCTTACAGAGGGACCAAGGGTGAGTTTTATTGCATCATCCAGAACGTTGCCTACATATCCATTATAAATACAAATAAATAAAACCAGGTGGCATGAGGGCTTGAGCCACGATCGATTCGCAGCCCGTCGCTAAATCATTAGCATCCTTTTAAAGTAGACACAAAATCGAGAGAAGTATGGGTGTGATAAGCAAACACGATGCAAGCCAAGCGAGGACTTGGTCAAGAGGAATGAAGAACCTCACTTCGAACTTGGCGTCAGTTGGAGTCTTCCGACTGCTGACCTGGGGTCTGGAGGAGGAGGACCACGTCTGATTGGGCACACTTGTCGAGATGGCGAAGAGTACACCTTAACGGCGCTGGTGGTGTGAGTTTCTTTATCCTTCCACACCCCATTTCGTCCTCCAAGTATGATCTCATACCCGACGCATCGTATTACTTGTTTTTGTAGTCGGCAACATGTAAGCTCTCATCCTTTTTGTTTTGCAGCACATTAGGTGAGGTGTGTTTCTCACCTTCAGCCAACGTGTGTATTGATGATTATGATGATAAGTAAACAGGACAGTTGTTGAGTTGTGACCCGCTATCTGATGGACGATTAGTGTACGACAGCAACAAAAGTTGTGTATTCCATCACCTGGAACCAGTGCTGGAAACGAATGTGTATGCATCTCAGTTGCTCAACTGTTCGCCCAGCTTGGAAGTTTGGCAGCCCACGTGTCGCCACCATGCGACGTGGCATCCTCAATCAATACGTTCACGTGATTTTAAATTTAATGTATTTGTCCCACCAGCTCACATGCAACATGGCTCAGCCACAATCTGGAAACGCACCAGACGCGTTTCACCCTATTGGGGCTCGTCAGTAGTGCGCATTCTCTCGGTCCCCTACTGGGAAGCAAAACCAATGACCGCCAGAGGCTGACACTAACTGGCCAGCAGCTTACGCCACTAAGCCATGGGGGGAAGTCGACTGGGCTACATAATTTGCAAACTAACTGGGATATAACACAACCTATCTTCCATTGCCACACAGGTTATTACCTTTGCGGATGATAGTGGCTAGCCTCCGAGATCATGACTTTCTCACACTAGACGCTACGTCCATTACATTTGAAACTATGGGACGCAACATTTTATATTACTAAGGAGTAAGAGTGTTTAACTATAATTTTAATGATGAGGCAGGGTTCACATTCATTCTTTGTTTCGCTCCGCCTTGGTTAGACAGCAACTGCCTTAGCCACAATGGGAAATGTTCCGCCACCCTTTGAGCTAGCCGGCGACCAGTCTTGCCTATGTAAGCGTCACCGCAACTGCAAGTGAACTGATAGATGATGTTAGAGGCTGAACTGATTGGCGCGCTGCTCAAACGGATGTTGGGGGATCACTTAGCAAATGAAGTTGGTCACAGGGGGATCACTTAGCAAATGAAGTTGGTCACAAGCTCAGGTCCGCTCTAATACGCACCTATTCTACCGCCCAACTACGACTTATTCACACCACACGAAGGATTCCTCTCCACATCCGTTTGAGCAGCGCGCCAATCAGTTCAGCCTCTAACATCATCTACCAGTTCACTTGCAGTTGCGGTGACACTTACATAGGCAAGACTGGTCGCCGGCTAGCTCAAAGGGTGGCGGAACATTTCCCATTGTGGCTAAGGCAGTTGCTGTCTGTTTGCTGGGAAGCAAAACCAATGACCGCCAGAGGCTGACGCCAACTGGCCAGCAGCTTAAGCCACTAAGCCATTGGGGGACGTCGACTGGGCTACATAATTTGCAAACTAACTGGGAAATAAGACGCCCATTGCCACACAGGTTATTACCTTTGCGGATGACAGTGGCTAGCCTCCGAGATCATGAGTTCCGCACATTAGACGCTACGTCCATAACATTTGAAACTAGGAGACGCCACATTTTACAGTACTACTCATTCAGAGCTCACGCACCACTCGGGGTTACATATAGAGAGCACAACATACACCACTCGTTCAAGTAAAGCTTAACCTGAAACGTCAGTGCATTGTATATGGCACGCCAACGGAACGTGTCTCAACGAACCAACGTTCGTACTGTGGATGGTATTACAAGCTCATCAGTCGTATGTATGCCTCTGTGGAGTTCCGATTGAGGAAAGATATCTACACATGTGGGCGCATTCGTGACTTCCAGACCGCAGCCAAGTAGAGGGAATATGTCGCAAACAAGTAGCTGACACATTTTGTTCAGTGATTCAGTTTCCGTCACTAACCTCCAGTGCACTCGGCAGACGGAATACATTTGATCGTTCGGAGAGTCAGGGGGTGCATGCGTACGGTATGGGTACGTAAGGCATTAGCAGATGTGACTAGGAAAAGTCGACGGATCGGTGGGACCTTGGTGTAAAAAAAGCTCTCAACGCATTCACCGCTGTGCAGGCTTAGTGTCACTGGATTTCACCGAATTCGGTCTTTCATGAGCATGCAATTTGTCCAACAATAGCAAAATTAGTTAAGCTGTCAGGACGTTTTTGGTTAGGGGAGGTTCTTACATCGGATTAGTTAAGCAAACAGCTGGGAACTTACAGCAACGCGTCTATTGTCATCAGTACAAATATTGGTTAGACGTGAGAAACAACTCGTCTGTTGTGAAACGAGAAAATCCATCCAAGACTTCCCCCCCCCCCACACGACTTTCAAAACGCCAAAGAGTAACAACCTTTCGATAGGATAGTCTGAATTCAGTTATTTCAAGCAGTCTCGCCAGTCGTTTACATAAAATTACCGGAATGTCTAGGTTGCATACAGAAACAATCACGGTGTAAGGTTATCGGCGGAACGATGGCAGGCAAATTTCATCCGAAGCTAGTCGGCATTCCACCTAGAAGAATGTGGCGATTAACGTTACCAAGGTAAGGGGAGACTGGCAACGAACTCAGTCTGTTTACAGAGGATGGGTCAAGACCGCCTAACTGCAGAAGCCTCAGCAAACGAAAACATGCATGCGGCGCTTTGTTGGTTGATTTTACTAAATGATTCACGTGGTTTTCCACACATGGGGTAGGCATGGAGGCGCCGGCGATCGAACTGCCGGGTAACTTCGGCCTAGCCGCCACCAGGTTTCGCGGGATATGTCCTAAAATCCTTGTAAACAGCCTCCTCACAGTTCGGATAACGTACCCACTACCGCAATTAAAGTGAAAGTGGCAAATGTATGTGGCGCTAAGTTGAGAGTCTGGTCACGCTACGTTGTATTTAAACAGCAACTTTCTAAGTTGGTGCAAAAAGGCAGCAACAGTACACCGGTACGAAAGTAACGACGCTTCGCCGCCGCTAAGACACCGCCAGTCGCAAGCGGACTAGAGATACTGCGAGCGTCCTGCGGTCCCTACGCAGGATTCGACCCGCGCCCTCGAAATACAGGGCAGGCTTGTGATCCTTGTGGTACAAAACCACTAGCTCGGCAGCGTAATAACACTTTTGGTGGATTAAAGGAGATGATACCGAAATCGTTTGCTATTCTTGTCTCCTTTGGTAGCGTTATGAACACTTTTTATAAGGATAACGACAATACGTTCGCTCCTAGTTTTCTGTTCGGCTTTTGGGCCGTGCTGTATTCATCTGTTGAGACATGGATCCATAGGTTGTGTGGGCATAGTACTTCCCGGGTGCCCAAGCCGAGGAAAAGGGTTGACTTAGGGGCCCCACCCAGAGCCTGGGGTCATAAAGACTTAACCCACAAGGAAGCAGGACGATTGACGTATACTGCGACCGTTGGGAGCCGGCTCTCTAGGTGAACGGCCTTCGAGTAGAGGTAAACTACTCAGGGCGCCCAAAGAGCCCCAGCGAAGCAGCAAGAACTACCGAGCTCGCCGCGAGCCGCCTTTGACTCAGTCCACAGATCCGCTCTCTGGAGTTGTCTACTGAGAATGGGAGTGCTCTAGAAGTATGTCATCTTACTTCAAGCTATCTACTCTCGAACTTCGGGCCGAGTGCGAGTGTACGGCGGACTTTCGTACCCCTTTGCTATCACCAGTGGTGTGAAACAGGGTTGCCCAGCATCCCACTTCATGTTCAATTTTGCTATAGACGAAATCTTGGAGAGTGCTCTCGAGAACTGCTAACCCAGCGGCGTCCGGCTGCTTCCGGGGGACCGACTTCTTGATTTTCAGTATGTAGACGACATAGCCGTAATCTGCGTTACCTCACAGGCCGGCCAATATGTCCTGCGTAGGCTGGAGATGTTTGTCTCACAGTTTGAAATGATTTACGCACCATCGTAATGCAAGGTTTCCTTGCAGGACTGGCTAGGCGCTGCTCCTGACCTTACCCCTTTAGGTGATTCACTGGAAGTGGTGGACGAGTTCGTTTACTTCGGAACCTGCCTCAGCGTTTTCGGTTTAACGAATGAGGTCGCTTTGTACATCTTCAAAGCTCGGGTTGCTTCTGCCAATCTCCGCAATCTCTGGCTTCGAGATGATCTGAGTCTAGCTTTGAAGGGCCGAGTTTACAATGCCACAGTGAGAGCGGTTCTTCTCTATGACTGCGATACTTGGCCTGTTCGCTTAAAGGATATTGAGAGGCTGTCTGTTGTTGATCACCGCTGCCTTCGGAGCATTGCTGGTGTACGATGCCAACGTCACACTAGGAATGAAGATATTCGATGAGGGATTTTCAGATCAGACAGACTTTGCCGGCCACTGAGCAGTATAATTTCTCTGCGCAGACTTCAGTGGCTTGGGTACGTTCTCCGCATACCTACTCATCGCTTACCTCGCTGTGCACTCTTCGCGCACGCAGAAGTCGGCTGGAAGCGAAAGCAAAGTGGCCAACGTATGACTTGGGCCAAGAGCATGAAGGAGCTAATGTCAAAGTTAGCCGTGGTCGGGCGCTCTCAGCTCCCCGGTTGGTGTATGGAGGATCCATGAACACACATAGCTGGAAACGCTCTTGGACATGGCAAGAAATCGTGTACAATGGGGGACTTGTTTCACTATGCTCATGAGCACCGTTTTTTCACCTCTAACTTCGTATGTTTACTGTATTTTCCATACGTTGTGGCATTATGCCAAGTGTACTATTGGCCGTGTTGAATATATATATATATATATATATATATATATATATATATTCACCTAATGTTTGCATTAACAAGTCAGTTCACATTCGATAGTTTCCACAGAGCGGATCTGGTCACCTCTCGCAAAAGTGCTATGAACCACAGCTCGTTTGTAATACGCAGGACGGAAAATGTTAGAATGTTGTCCTGCCCATGTAGGTTTACGGTACACAGATCGAACGAGTGTACCAATTGAATTTCTTTTTAAGCTAACATCCCAGGTGGGATGGCAGCTGTTTGAAGCATTGTACTGTAGGTGTTCTGCTTCTTCAGCAGTCTACAACGACCTAAGTGACATCTTGGTAGTGACTATACAAGTGTACATTTTGTATGTGACGACGTATCTTATCGTTTCCGAGGTGGTCTATGAAGACATCAGCCAACACAAGCGCAAGTGGACTGTTCATGGTTACACCATCCGTCTATCGATACGGAGTGCCACTGAAGATAAACTGGACGTCCTTCGTACACAATCGTGGCAGTGAATTCAGATGGGAGCTGAAAACTCAAGTTTGCCGGCATGTATGCTTAATCTGACCAGAGTTTATTCTGCGGGAGGATTTTTGCATAATGAACATACACCAAACGAGATCATCGGTATCTATTCTACGTCCAAATCTCGTATTTTGTTAACAAATTCCTACGTATCTTTGAGACCGTATCCGGCTAATTCACTTCGAATAGTTGCAAGAAGCTAGGTTAACCACCGTACCAACATCATTTGCCACTGACAACTGGTGGGTCAGTTCGGCATGACTCAGTTGAACTGCAGACTGCGAGTTTAACTTACAAGGAAGGTTAGAGGTTATGTGCTTCGTGAAGCGGGAACAGTGCCAAGCGTGCGCGCACTAGAGCATGGTCGGAGTTTTGACAGGTGCACCAAAATGACCGGCAGTCATAGGTAGCTGGCGGAAATATGGTGAATTTGGGTCCAGGTCATTGGGGAATTCGGTGGGCATTAGGTGAGTCGAGGTGAAGATTTATACTGGAAAACAGAGCTGCTACTATACAAAAATGTGGTCGGCACGTAGTGGCAGGAATCGATCGCCATTATATGTTCATATTATATTAATATTCAACACTTGACCAGTATACAATTGGAAGTTGCTACATGCCTCTTCTCTTCCATTATCAGACCAATGCTAGAGTCAAGCTCACCGGCCTACTGTCCGCTCGCTCGGAGCGAAGTGAAAAGGATTGAGCGGGTACAGTTTGTTGCCACAAGGGTCATTCCCGGTTTGCGACGTGTGCCATATGAAGATCGGTGCGAGACTGGAGTTGTAAACCTTGTCTTATTGTCGAATGTGGGTTGACCTTATCATGACGCACGGCACATTACATTTGGGCGATTACCCCATGTTGAGGCCGCTGCTGCATCTGCGCACACCAAGCAGAACACGAAGACACTAGGACAAGATTGTCGTACCGGATTTGAAGCGGGTCACTCACCAACTCTGCTTCGAGCGGAGTGTGGTGAATATTTGGAACAACCTGTCTGCAGAGATAGTCGAAGCAAAGTCGGTGTCGGATTTCAAGAAAATCCTGGACACACTTTGCTGACATGAGATATCGGGAATAATCACCATCCTAATTGGTAGATTTGCTTGAAAAACATTAGATGCAACCAAACACAGAAACACCTCTACTCGCTGCATTTTCTCAGTATCAGTAGCAGTTCCACAACACATGGAAACAACAAAAAGGAGAAAACAGGTGGTCAGTTGAAGGATTTGGAAGGTTTAGAAGTTTAATGTGCTGTATGTTCGATGTGTAGCGACTCTGAAGCGGCTTTCCAGGTGTTATTCAGAGTCTTAGGCATTTGTGCCACCAGTAATAATCATGATATCAGTATCCTTCGTCGTTCGGATAGGAGATGCGAGCTGAGGATAGAATTCGTCTTTCATATTATCTGAACTGCAGTCAGTAGGGTCATAAACAGAGGCGATGTAAAGGCACCTTGACTTCCGAGGCTGCTTGTTAACACCAATAGAGGTTCGAAGTTGTACCGCATACCTGAGACTGTTCACCCGCATCCAGTCGAATAGATTGCTTTTAACACATTTGCTGAGGGCAATAACGACACCGCAGATATCTCGAGCCACTGTATTAGTATCGTCAAAGAAGCAAGCAGGAGTCTTTGTCGGCAGTTACGGAACCAGAGAATCGAAGATTCGTCACGACGCTGTTATCTTGTGTGCGTACTAAGAGCGTGCAAAATGAGCGTTTGTGCTTACTATTGGTCAATTGGACCCAAAGTGCAGATGTTACACGAAGCAATGTGGAATGAAACCAATGGTTTGAGGGACGAGTTAGATGCATCGATATCGGTAGTCGTGTGATCAGAGGCTCAATATATGGGGAAGAAGAGTTGCAAGGGGTGAGAAAAACAAGAAGGGGAAGGAGTACTGTCGCCATGGTTGAGTGCGCAGATGATACACTTCAACAGCCCATTCCGACAAAAGGGTTTTGTTCGAGATGACTTGCCTCTTACACAACAGGCTGACTCACAAGGCAGTGGGGTAGATGCTGGGTGACCCACAGGCAGTGAGAAGTAAGTATAGCGCGGAAATGTGACATCAGAGACCAAAGGGGAGCTGCTTGCCTGTCTGTTACATACATCATTTGGAGATTTTAACAATTCACCCTTTTTCCATCGTTGTACTTTACCCACCTGGTACCGTAGATGGGACTTGGCGAGTTTGCACAAGTTTGGCCAGGGATTTGGTGGCCTGAGGAGGGTGGTAGTAAACCATTGAGTACCGTGACACCCGTGCTCTACACCAACCGAGTTGTGAGCTTATAGTCTGTCCTACGTTATTTTCACTAGCTACGTTTTAAGCGAAAAGGCCATCGGCCTCTCCCAAACTTCCGAAGAAGACTGTGGGACGGAGTTGGTAAGACACCTAACCATGGACTCTGCAGTAGTAGTGGCTCTGTAGGTGCTTGGATAGTGCCGTCCAGCGTAGCTCACTGGGTCCCGGTGGTACGCAACCCATCGCACTACGTTAGGTCCATTCTCATTTGGATGGCACACATATGTAGCGCATGATCAAACCGAAGTAGACAGTTTGAGTTCAACAGATGTTTCAGTGCGGCTCCCACTGGCAAAGAGACTGTAAGTACTACGGAGAAGGAGCAGCACAAAGCTGATCATCATATCCCTAGTACACAGGGTATCAATGTTCAAACTGCGGTGCTGCACCTCATCCCCCGGTAGAAACAGTGTGGCACTGAGATAGCAAAATGTTTCAACGCCAAATAATGTGATATCATCGGTGCGTAGTATTAGTGCCACGTGATTTGGTCATCTCGACGCCAACTTGAGCTAGCAGCGTATAGGATCATTTAATTCTGTAGTTACTTGTGACGATGGTTTAATTAACCCATTTCACAATCAAGTTTGTCACACACCCGTAGATGCGTTTAGTTGAAATGGCAACGAAATGACGTAGGACTGAAAGTGACAGAGCAGAGAGCGCGGTCCCGGTCCCCAGAATTGAATGGTATCCCCAATGTGAGCGTGCTCAGTGTAAAAACAGCAAGAAGCTAAACGGAATAAAGCCGTGTTGATTGTTTCCCATGCTGAGCAATGTGATTGAAAACGTCTCACTCTCCACTGAAATGGCATCTTCAGTGCACTAGAGTAAAAAGCGTATTAGCTGACATTGAGCCTTGATTAAGTCCAGAGACCGGTTGCAGAAAAAGCTCTGGAATAGCGACAGCACAACGCCGAGGAAATGAGGCCTAAACTGAACACCTCAGCAGGTGAAACGTTAGCCATTGCCCGCTCACATCACACTATACACTCCACCAGTGATTGTGTACTCGTCTGCACTCACCAAGCAGTGATAGCAGAACTGCACTGGTATGCGTGGTCTTTGCAATATCGGCCGAAACCTCTATCACTAAGCCACCGAGCGGAGGCGGGCTACGCTTGTCACAACGGTTACCGACTCATCTGAGGGATTGCTTTGAAGTAGTCGATGTGTGTGTGTGAACGAACTCATCATTATACACGTTAGCTGCAGGTGGAAAACACCTCAGCTATTATGCCGGGATAGTGAAGACAAGAAGACAAAAATGTAAAACAGTGGCACGTCGGCTGAGTCCCTAGTAACGGATGGACATCGCTCTGGAGAGCTAATAGCCAGCTATCGTGCCGTAAACAGCGAGTTATTTTATGCCTGGCGAACAGGCTCAATCCCTTTGATTGAATAGCAGTCAAATCAGCCACTGGGCCCGTAGCTGAGGTAGGTGAATGTATAGTCTCTTTATTTAAATTCAGAACCAAACTAAAGAGAAATTTTTACCTTCTTAAGTATGGCTCCATATGGAATAAATTGCCGAAAGAGAGTAGATGTGTTGAGCATTTTTTGCATGTTCAAGAAAATAGTAAAGATTTATCTGTCAACTGACAGAGTGAAATGGATCTTAAGAATTCAATTAGATGATGAAAAGCTGTACGAAGAAGGGCCGTGTTATCTATGATACCGGAGAATATTGACTGGAAACATGTTCAACAAATGCACCAGCGCAAACTTAATCATCTAGGTTGAGCTGTTCCAACCGCTCCACATGCTATTCTTTAAGGTAAGTTCCTGTGCGGTTTAATCCTTTCAAACAATTCATATCAACTGTCTTCTGATCTAAAACCGAGAGTAAAACTAGTTCCTAGTATGGGGCTAGGAACTATCTTCGTAATTCTCCCCTCAAATTGACTGATTCGTAATATTTGTTCTGCGATTTTCTTCGCTACATTTGTTCTGTAATGCTAACCATTTTTCCTTCTTTTCTGAAGTTAACAGTTCAGAATCATATACCGAATTTCAGTGATTAGCGCTATCAGATTCCCTATTTGACTTTTTGCCTATGGACAACTCATAAAGTTATCTGTCTTCGGCTGTCACACCGCACAATTCGATCGTACGATCGGCTCGAGACATTTTTACGCTGTTGTAAAACATATCTGCTTATTTTGGCATTGACGTATTATACCTATTGCACCCAATTTTTCTTATTTTACATCCTTCCTTATTTCACGGTTGGCCATGAATGGGATGATCTCCTGAGGTGACGGATTATAGCTTCCAGATTATAAAAGATTATAACTATGTAAGGCACATTGCCGCCAATTGACTGGGGTATAAAAAGTGCCATAATCGAATGATCCGCATGACGGACCGGGCTGAGACTTCATCCCTCATAATGTATGCATAAAAGAAGCCCTAAACAGAGGACAACGTATGTTAAACAGGTGATGGCTCATAAGCTAGTTTGCCACATCGGCACGCGGCCAGGCATAGCGCGGAAGCGCGGGTGAAACCTTTAGAAGGAATACCCTGCATGGAAGCAGGCCCCCTGGGGATGGTTCCACAGCTGGCCGTATTATTTTACCTGAACAGTTGTCTAAATCAACATCTGTTATTGTTCTCGGCTTTTCAATTGCCTTAATACCTTAAACCTTCCAATTACTTTAATAGACGTTTTGGGTCCAGTGTATAAAGCGTGAACAATTGCTTATTTTGTGAGATTCTGCTGTACCCATTGATCAGACCACATAGTTGGACTGTATCACGCATCGCTGAGGAATATACCAGTTATATATTTATTAGTCACTTTTTATCTGCTCGCAAATGTGGCATAATGATGAACATCACGTCCTATTGGAAGATTCCACACGTCACAGTCGCATCTTGAATAAATCATCAATTGGACAGTGTTGCAGTGTTCACCAAAGAACATGGAAAGTAGGAAGGCGTAGTATCAGCTCAAAATACACCGCCCTAGACTGTGGATGAAAATGTGTCCAGGGGTGCACGGACTGTGTTCTAATAAATCGTATATCATGGGCGAGTGACAACCTCATGGCCTTCCTCTTTCAGTGCTCGAATGATTGTCCTTTCCGCGATTTGAGCACGGTTGTTGAACAAACAAATGTCTTGTGATTTGTACGCATTCGAATACTGTACAATGGTAATATCGCATCGTGTGGGCATCATCTCGCTCTAGCGAGAAGTATACAGTGGCATTGCGCGGTCCAAAATCTAACTAACTGCTCGTTCCATTAACCGACTAGGCGAGCAATGCGAACATCTGAGAGTATACAAAACAATTTGTCGCATAGCAGCAAAAACGTGTAGAAATTGATCCGAAAAGCACACCAACTCGAACGAGCGCCCCGAGTCACATTAAGAGTGCCTGGAAATAAACACCGGAGGTGTTGTGTCATATTTCGTACAAGGAATGGACCGAACATCGTTGCAAGCTGTAGTGCATTTTCGACTTTGGTTTGTGCTAGCTCTGGATTTCGGATACAGTCTGGTTGACGAGAGTCGCACGTCCAACGCAAACGACAGGGAGTTCGTTGTGCTCGGAAAACCGACAGTCCGGCGTTTTGCGATCAATGAAAGTCTTACAAACACGCAATACATGGAAACTATTTTCATAGTCAGCAAAGATGAACAACTGTTTACTACCAATGTGTTCGATGCAGTCACAGTTGGCGTAAAGTCGATTGAAAAGAGAACGATTAATTTCCTTCCATAAAACAGTGCAGTTCACATCTTCTGCATCCTGACTGGCTCACAATCAGTTTGTGCTGTGGGACGCCAGAACGGAAAAGATTTTTAATTCACAGCAGAGCTATACGATTTCTATGTGAGCCTGAACGCGAAGTGTCATGGTTCATGCTGTTGAACGCAACTCTCAGTATATACTTGATGGACACCTATACTGCGAAAAATCTCCTCTCCCGAAACGTTGGACACATTCGTGCTTGGTTCCAGGCATTTAATAATGTGGGCCCTTTCGTAAGAACACCAGCGAAGAGCTAAAAAAGCGACAAAACTGGTGCACCACGTCCATTACTACAGTCAATCCGCATTTAAGGTGATTATTATAGCGGTTGCGCCTTCAAGAGACAGAGAGTAAACCTTCCAAATGAGAGGGCTGATGAACTGGTTCTCTTCAAGCCCAACGCAAACAAAGTACGACGTTTCAACGTTGGGCTCTGGCATATTTGTTATGGACTGATATGGTCCGAAAGAAGTGACACAACCGATCGATTGGCTTGGCATGGCTTTTGCCGCTTCCGAGTCCAGGTCTCGTCGTTCCTGAAAACATCTAGCTCATGCAGAGCAACTCGGAAACGAGTTCAGAGGGATGAATGCTGGATGCTTTAACGATCCTCCTGTGATAGATAAGTATGTAAGCCATTGAGCAGAAGTAGTGTTAGAGGGTGACCCTTGTGTTTTCGGAATGAGATAAATGGTCTCAGCTAGGGGTAGAGACTAAGGAGGGACAAACTCCGATCACTTTGCGGATCAGGATCACAAAAAAGTGCGTGAATTTCAGCGCCGAATCTCATGCTGGAATCCACTGGTGAAGGAAGTCTGACCTGTGGATCGAAACCTAGCATCTCACGATCACCGATTGACATCGTTGCCATTATGATACCAGCTTTGTGGATCTCGCCTGCACTAGGGGCCAGAAAGGCATTGTTGAGCCCGTTGTGTACTTGCACTGCGCATGGTAGCATTGCGCACACTTTTAACATTATTATCCCCTTGCAACATCGAATTACCCTAAAGTGAAGGTCAATTACTTGAGTCACAAGGGATGTACGTGAAGTTGGGACATGTTTCCTGCCACACGCGTCCCGTCCGTTGCCCCCTGTGGTTAGACTTTCCGAAAGATAGCAACCTCGAGGCTACCGCATAGTGCTCGGATAACACGTATGACGAAGGTTAATAGGCGAATCTCGCGAGTGGAGAAAAATTATCCAATGGGGACGCGTAAGAAGGCAGAAGCTTGATAGGCGTCACAACTGGACAGTTAGAGTATAATCGCTGATGGTGAGAATGCCGGGGAAGATGGAGAGACCACCAGCATGCTATCCCACTAGATGGATTAAGCGGATGGCGGCTTGCTAGTTCGCAAGAAACCAACTGAAGTGTATATGCGAAAGCACCCGTATACCATCGGGAACTGGAAAAGATCCGGTACTAGAAGAGTGAGGCTTGGAAATAGTTCCCAAACCGCTGGACTATGAAATGAAAGCCAGTGCATTGAACACAGAGTGGAGGTGCAAGTTGCGAGTACAATTCACAGATAGCTTCTGGTAAGACGATTGATGAATCACAGGTAATGTCGATACCCAAATGATGGCTAAGTACCAGGACATTCAGCGGACTTGCATGACATTAACCGAGTGAGGTACCAAGGGAAATTCGGTTGTAGTTCGTGTAGTAGCAAGCAAACTGAATGGTGGCTTCCATGCACGTGCAAACAGCTACCGGTGGGAACACCTATTTTATCACCACCATACACAAACCACCGCTCGCAAATTTCTATACAGAATGATGTTTGGAGGATACGAGGCATAGTGACGAGGGGTTATCGCAAGTGGATCCAACAAAGTTCAGAACAATGATCATAGCCAACCCGTGATCATGCTTCTAAGGACGTGCCTCGTATAGTCGAGAAGAAAACATCTACTCATTTACCAAGTGCATACAGCGCGACCACGACAGGCATCTAAATTGCGCATGACCGGACTATAGTGATCGCGTGATAAGACGGTTTAAGCGACAACGATAAGGCGCACGTGTGGAATTATGCCCCTTCCCAGCCAATTGCATCCATAGCGCTTTCGAATTTTGCGGCACAGTAGTTGAGGTGTTTCCTACCTCTAGGTAACCTGTATAATGATGATGCTTTCAAATTCCTTCTTAAGGAAATCAGGTCCTTCCATAGATATATCAAGGTAGTCCTTATCGCTATCAAACGGATGCGAACGCTCCTAAAATATGCGTACTGTACGTTGAGCGTTCACTCACAATTCAGCCGATAATATAATAGATGAGTACACAGAGTGGGATGCTATTGAATGATTTGGGATTTTTCACTAAAGGAATAGTAACATTTAGTGGCGTTCGCGTTTGTCGTGATTTTTATCATCTACAACGTAAACATTAAACAGACAAAAAGAAGATAAAACAGCGTGTGAAAAAAACAAAGAAACAAACAAAAAGGAAAAAAGCTATATTGTAAGTTTTACCTTTTTCTTTTTTGTGGCCTCTGTAATTATTACTTCCATCTCATGTTCTTCGCTGGCTCTATGTCTATGTTATAGACCGCTGCATATATATATATATATATATATATATGTAAGGGGAGGGGAAAGTGTAGTTCAGCAGATTATTAAGCTATCGCACCAATTAACTACGGTAGAGCCACAAAGGAATTACTGTTGGTGAGAGCTAGCCTAGCTCAGTTTGATCCGAAAAGCAAGCTGCAGTGTAGAGATTTGCAACAGTTCATAAGGAGAGAAAAGTAGGAATCGGCAATACAGAAGCCAAGGAAAATGGAAATCTTAGGAAAGCAGTAAAAGTCAAACACAAATTTTTAAAAAACAATTTGTATTGGATCCCCAGACTAAAACGTCGGTATCTTTCGAAAGACTGCTCATTGTGGCTGTGGATTCTAAGCATGCAAGCGAGTAGGATGTCACAAGATAAAGATTGCTACTCGTTTTCGATTAACCAGTAATTGGGGATGTGATGGGAGAGTACGGAAGTGGGTCGAATGGTGATTTCAATACATTTGCTTTCAGAATCGGATCTTGGCAAGAAATAGCACCGGGTACGCACGTACTTACTCACTTAAACGGAGATTCTGGTGGTAGGCAAACAAGATATGTGTGGAATTCAATCAACCGAGCAAAATTCGTCTGTGTGGTAAGTTGTGCGCATCGATCCAAGCGTGACATGCCGTCTCATGTAGTGTTCATGTGATCGATAGTGCCGATCACCCGTAGAGTTAAGAGATCGTAAACAGGAATGCGTAGAACCCATCGCGAACTTTGGTTGCAGTGCTCTTAAATATATCGAGGCTTTGGTGTCGTCGGCGAATTTGTGTGCCGAAAGAAGGCACCGGGGTAAAGCATAATGGTGGAACTTCCAATTCGACACCATTTGTGAACCGCTCTAACAAACAAGTGAAGCTATTGGCGAAGGAGCGTCTTTTTAGTGGGCAAAGGAGTGTCAGTGTCAAGTACACAGTACGCAGTCATGTGCAACGAAGTGGTGACCGTTGGTTGCGGTTGAACATGTCTATGAAGGTAAATCTCTGGGGGCACCAGAGTCATGGATGATTGCGCAAACCAGCTGATAAAACCGCACAATTTTATCTAACGATTCGCAGAAAAGTGAACTAACACTGATCAACATATAAGTACTGTGGTAAGTGCATCTACCAATTTCTGGCAAAACCATCCAAATAACCGACTTTAAAAACATTCATTTTGGCCACGACTTCCAACAGACTTGGACATCAGCCCGGACCCAATACACACGGAGGCTCCAATTAGCTTGGATAGGGTGTGGAAGGCAAAGGGTGTCTTCGTTTGGCTGCATGTCCAGCAAAACCACTACCGTCACTACCAGTTTGGTATACTGGCACCAAGATGGTGACATGGT
The DNA here is from genome assembly GCA_944474145.2 of Dicrocoelium dendriticum. Lineage (NCBI taxonomy): Eukaryota > Metazoa > Platyhelminthes > Trematoda > Plagiorchiida > Dicrocoeliidae > Dicrocoelium > Dicrocoelium dendriticum. The sequence goes on from OX104069.1 coordinate 109,452,687, forward strand.
GAAGAACGGACAGGATAGCGACCAGTTCAAAGTTGTGTGTCAACCGAAAGAAACGGGCATTTTAGCGTCACAGAAAAGCGTACGCTGAAAATTGTCATGTTCCACAAGGCAGTATAAGACGAAGAGTTGATAGTTGCCATTTTAAAACGCGCCAGTAGAAGAGATGGTGACTCGTGCAGTAGTATGCTCGAACCAGTCAATAACTAAGGCGGTTAAATGCTGGAATAGGTCACTTGACGGCGAATGAGTAATGCTGATGTGCCCCAGCCAGCAACTTTCTTGCGAACACCAGCGGTATCCACCCTGACCCAAATTGAACAGACTCAAATGGTAGGGAACGAGAGACGCGAACGAGGCCACCAATGAGAAAAAAATACTTTAGGGCATTTTTGGCTTAATGAAGATGCTTTTGATTGAAGTCAAGTACACACTCTGCCAAAACAACATATTACTGATGGAACTCGCAAGTTTGAGATGGTGTTCGAACTCAATTCCAAGTGAATTGTTGCTCCTTATCGATGCGTTAACACTGCTGGCTCTTGTTGAGAAAACGTTCGCACGGTTATTGCACGTCGGTGTACAGATAGACCGTATTGCTTCTGATCTAAAGGGCATGCCTTAATCTTCGAAGAAGAACAAACACTGCCCGTTTGTTATAACACTTCTTCAGTAGACTGTGATGACACGTGGAGGATTCCCCTTAACCAGCCATTCATGCGAAAATTACTCAAATCTATCATGTCACTTCAACTGTATCTCCTGCTGATAAATCTGGGTTTTGGGACACAACAAAGAAAGCGTCAGATTGTCGTGAGAATGCCCATTTCCGTTGATGGACATGGTAAGACCGAGCGGTGAGGCCGAGCAAAGAGCCGACATGACTTCCTCTACTAAATATGGACTACCCGGCACAGATTCGTTCTTATTGCAATCTGGAGTCGAGGCAGTGAAATTGACATGCGAATTCATTGATAAACATCTACTGTGGCATGGCCCCACGCCGAAAGTACCAAGTGTGAAGTCTACTCGCCGAGAGAAGACAGTAGGACGGGATTCTCTAAGGTCAGATAGCAGTTGGTTCTGAAATTGTAAGATACCGAGCAGTGCATAGTGGAACGTGTCACATCCAAATCTTATATAGATTCACTCTCCCTCTCAAGAGATTGGGTATTCTCGTTTCCGTCACAACAAGACTGGAGCTACACGTGCTGCGACAGTTTGCGTACCCTTACGATCCATTGAGTTATACTGGGTGGCGCTGTTGGGCCTATTTAGAGCTAGTCCTACCGGGTTGGTCAATGGCGAAAGGTCAGACAAAATCACTCTCCTGCTCCTCCAGGTTGGGATTTGAAATGCGATGGCGTTCATCTTTGTAAAACCGAGTAGTTGCCACCTCTCAGGTATACGGACAAGCTTTTGAGCAAAACGTTTGGATTGAGGACCCTGATAGGTTTGAGCCCCGTCAGTGTTTCAGCCCACGTACAACCATGATTATTTCATTAAACTCCACATCATGCATCAGCCGTCACGGAGCTTTAAATAGGGCCGTCCTATCTGCCGCATACAGCAGGGTGGAGATAAGCGCAAACGTGCCACTGCTGGCGCCTCCGTTCCTTCTTTTACATCTGCTTCGCTTACCTCCTCCCGGTCCGTTTTCTGTGGGCAGTGAAAGTCACAAGGAAGTCGTGTCGCCGATACCGCTTATCTTAACACAATAGCGTGCAAGTAGAAGAAATGGTCTCTCTGACAGTAGTATTGTAACAAGAACGAAGCGGTAAGAAAGCACAATTTTTGGATCTTTTCCAGTTAAGCCCCGCCACTAATGCAAAAAGGGTACACCTGAAAAGTCAAGCCCCATCAATAGTGCAAAAAGGGCACGCGTGAAAAGTTGAGCCCCGCCACTGTTTGCCAGCTCCAGTGTACGTAATGCATGTGAACGTGCCCCATAAAAACACTCCTTATCCGCTTCTAAGGTCATTTTTGTCCAAAAAGTTTCTACGTTCGCACGTAAAACCTGACATGAACTTTCTGACGCTTTCGGCGGTCGTTCATGACAAGGAAACAGCAATACGTCTTTTGCAAAGCCATGGAGTGATTCATCATCAACGTTTATGCAGACGAGGACACCAAATGACACTTTCAACTGTTTCTGACAGGTGGAGGTGTGATGCCCGACAGTGTCGGCAAGAAATCGGTCTTCGAAAGGGAACTTGGCTGCAGCGGTCTAGGATGGATTTCAGGACAATAATCCTATTCATTTATTGCTGGTCCAAAAAGCTGACAACAATCAAATTCTGCTCAGAGGAGTTATCTATTGGCCACGCGACCGCTGTCGACTGGAAGAACTTGCTGCGTGAAATTTGCGCCTGGCAGCTTTTGCAGACTCCAACGATTGTCGGCGGCCCAGGTCTACATGTCGAGATCGATGAAACCCCAATATCACGTCGTAAAAACCATGCAGGGCGAGTCCTTCCCCAGCAGTGGATTTTCGGAGGGATTTGCCGGAAGACTAAAGAAGTGTTCTTGTATGCAGTGCCAGATCGAACTGCGGCCACTCTGCTGGACACAATCCAGGCCTGCATCGCTCCCGGCTCAATTATCATTTCCGATATGTGGGCATCATACCAAGGCATTGAATCGGTGATTGGCATGAGTTATACTCATCAAACGGTTAATCATACCGAAAACTTTGTGGATCCAACGACTGGAGCTCACACACAAACCATCGAATCTCTCTGGCACATTTACAAGATGCAGAATAAGCGCCAATGCGGCACACACCGATCTTTAGTGGACAGCTACCTGTGTGAGTTCGTTTGGAGGCAATGACACCGAAAAATGGACCTTTTCATGCAAATTATTAATGACTTGTCTCAATTTCACCCTCTTCAATAGAGAGTAAAAGTTCAAGTTCCATATCCTCCCTTTTCATAATCTTTTTTGGGTGGCGGGGCTTAACTTTTTGGCGGGGCTTAAATGGAAAAGATCCCAATTTTTATTGCACGCGGCTACGGGTTTTCACAAGCCGTGTGCACGTTTGCATTTATCGACCATGTTTCCGACCCACAACACAAGATGCATAAGGAATCACAGCATGTCACGCTCGTGCCTCGTTAGTCGGAATATTTCATGGCCCTGACTGCCTTTCTGACTCCGTAGCGTTGCTTCCGCAGGTCACATTCAGACCAGCCTGGAGTTGCTCTAAAGCTCTGGATTCGCTTGATCTCGATTGCGTTATTCTGCTTGGGGTCACACCAACGTGCACCGACAAAGGTGTTGCTGTCTGATTTATTGGCCTATCGACACATCAGTTTTCAGTGCTCTTTGGATCAGGCACGTTCTCGTTCGTTGCTCGCGTTCCGCTCTCTGTTCGTATTGTTGGGCTGGGGTTGCGCCGTCCGATCTCGTCCATGATGTCTGCGCCCGTTTCGGTCCTCCCTCGTTCTAGTGGCCTTTCAGTCTCCTGCGTGATCGCTGCCTTCCGGGCCACTACAGTATGCTTGAACCAACCAATAACAATGACGGCTTAATACTGGAAGTGATCACTTGATGACGAATGAGGAATGCTGACATAACGTTGTTCCTAACGGAACGATGACGCCTTGACCATGAATCTTTGTTTTGAGCACTAAGGTATTACACTAGGTACTTCTTTTGCTCAACCCATCTATCACTCTTGATTCCGTAGATCATTGTGGTTGCACGGCAACGAAGTCGCAGCTCAAGTGGTCGATGATTATGATTTCCCAATGGCTTGGGAGACAAAGTTATCCGCTTTGGCATCAGCGAAGCAAATACGCTATCATTCATTCATTATGCACATTAGCTAGAGATGCTGACAGGGACCCACTCCTGCACTAACCTTTGGTGGCCTCCAGCTAGAAATGGTCCTGAAATTTACGTAGCTGAGCCGCTATATTAACGCCCGTGAGACTGAAGATGAGGTCATGAACCGTATTGCGAAAGCTCCAGGCGCCTTTGCTAATCGTCGCCACCTGTGCCGCAGGCGCGATATTAATCTGGCTCTGAAGGGCAGAGTTCAGAAAGCAGCCGTCAGTTCAACCCCCTTATACGGTTGCGAAAACCGGCCAATCAAGTTGACTGCTATAAAGAGGCTCGTTTTAACGTGTCATTTCGCTATTCCTATTTGTTATGTCGCCAGCCGACTGCTCACGCACCTACGACCGCAGGAAGAACACGAAGATGAGCAGGACCGAGTTCATTTACACGAGTAATCTGCTCATTTAAATAGGGTACAGCAGTAGTTGAAGCCAGGCTACTAAAACACGTTGGAGCCAACCATCAACGTAGGAGACACTGAATAATGCAGGCGAATAAGGAGTGGTAAACGCATGAACCAATCAGGCGCGTTCGAAGAAATGGCATTAGTGGAAAGAGACCACCCTGAGATGACATGGTTTCAAACGACGTCGGTTGGCCAATCAAATCAAAGAATTGATGCGTTTACAATGTCAAGCAACCAACGGTAGCGAAACACTAGCAGGAAACTAAAATTGTAACAAAAAGATATGTCCACATCTCAACCTCATAAGGCTATTGGCTACTTAAAGTCCTTCAGATAGCAGCCCTACACTGACTCTAACACTCTCATTTTCCGTTTGTTGTGTGCACCTTATTGGTTCCTTAGCCGTTCGATCCTTATTGGCTTTAGCAGTCCGCACGCTTTCCGTACTCTGGTTGGCTTTCACGCTTATGCGTCATGCTAGATAAGGAAGTAGTTTCCCTATGTAATAGAGAAACCATTGAACTCTTGTCCCTGGTCCTTCGTGTTCTCAATACCGTTAGTGGGTGGAAACATTTGCGTGGCGCCGACACAACACTTTGGAAGCATAGCTCAGGTCTGGTGGGAACACCGTGTGAGCAATGTGCGTGTTCGGAGTCTTGTATTTGGCGCAGGAGGAGAGAGTGAACCGCTCAGCATCAGAATATCACGCACCAGGCTCCGATGGCTATGCCACGTGCCGCATTGTACAACCTACCCTTCAAAATACGAGTGATATTGCGCCCGTGCCACAGGGGGCGAGGGTTAGGGAAATCGTCTCGAGCTTTTGCTATACGGTTCGTGACCACATCTTTGGTTCCACAGGGCCTGGTACAACTGCCTAGGTGGTTAAATTTCCGAGAGTTCTGGCTGATCCCCACCAAGGATCAGCGCAGGAGGCGGCCCCTGCCAATCTTGCAGGAAAGCATTGCACTTTGGGGTGAAAAGCGTAGCCCGAAACGGCTGATAGGCAGTGGCAATCTGTCTAGTCCACCCTGGCACGTTTACGATCTGTCACAGATGATGGTAACGTCGTCAGCATACTCCAAGTCAAAAAGTCGTTCACGTGGGAGCACCTCTACATCCTCTAAATCGTGTCCTGTGGACGCGATCTCCATGACTTCATCAATAACGAAGTTGAAGAAGAAAAGTGATAGTGGGCACCCATGTCTAACACCGCTGGCGATATTGGTAGGCGGCGACGGCCTGCCGTAAACTGTGGATCAGCCCGAACTATGCGCGTAAAGTGATCGGACAATGTTTACATATTTCACAAGCACAACTTTCTTTAGTAGACGGACCCAAAGGGCACATCGATTCACCAAATCGAAGGCACCATTGATATCGAGGAACAGGACTAAGGTGAGCCGCCAATATTTGTGGCGCTGCTCCAACAATTGCTGCATAATGAAGATGTGACCGATGCAGCCTCGACCTTGATGAAATCAGGCCTGCTCTTCACGAGTCTGGCTTTTACGAACGCCAGTCAGCCTGTGAAGGATGACAGAGGCATTTCAAAACGTGAGCCTCCCTTGATGATCGGGAAAATAACGGAGCGGCTCCAGTCGGATGGGACAGCTTTCTGCTCCCACAGTTTCACTAATAAATCGTGTAAGTCATCCACAAGATCAAGTCCCCGGAATTAGAAGAGAGCTGGAGAATGATCATCTACCACCGCGGCCTTATTCAACTGCAGCAGTCCGACCTCACGTTCGACTTCTGAGCGAGAGGGCAGATCTAAAGGGACAGCCCAAGGAGCGGGGCGATCTGTGGCTGGAGAGAAATCTAACAATTCCGACCGATTAAATTGCCTTTCAAAGTGCTCAGCCCAACGTACCAAGCATTTTGATAAATACTGTGAACAGGCTCTTCACTGTTGTCACAAAGATTTTCACTAACACCAGGTCTCCTGCTGCCTGGTTCCGTAGCAGAAAGAATAACATACTATGGTTATCAAGGACAGCAGCCACTTCCATCTTTGACGCACGAGGAGAGCAACAGGATTCGCGGTCTCCCTTCAGGCTAGCACGGAGTTTTGCCGTGAGGTCTTTGCGAGTCCTATTGTGTTCGCTTCCAGCCGGAATATGCTTGCGAGCGTCGATAAGCTCCAGAGAAGGCAAAGAAACCAAATATTGGATTTGCCACATGATGGTTTGCCTGCTACTAATAAAGTCTGGTGAACATGTGACTAGTGACCTTCAACTGTATTCAGTGAGCGTTTATTCAATGCGAATGCCTACTTCGTTACGTATTCAGACCATCTGGTTTCGCCAGTTAGCGGGTATCTATGCTCTCACAACGTCGTCGTGGGCGTCCGCCAAAACGCACCCGCTGATCAGCACATACAAGTGCATGGTCAGTGTCCCCACATGTGCTCCAAATTGAGCCTCTCCAGCGGTAAATGATCGCAATATGATCGATTTGCGTACATGGCTGGTTCGGGGCTGACGGGCGCCATGCCACCCTCCTACGGGTGCTGTGTCGGAAGTTAATGCTCGCAAGAAAGAAGCAGCATCTTCACACACACGCGCACACACACACACACGCGGTAATTGCTCGCCGTTATCATTACGGCTGCCCAAATGCATATCATCATTGAAAAATATTCCAAGTTGATCGTCCAGATCCCCAGCCAGCACTGTAGTATCCGTGCTTCTTCTGGGGCGAAGGAGCTAGTTCAGTTGGTGATAGAAGTCGTCTTTCACCGAGTCAGCACCACATTTTGTGGGCGCGTAGGCAGCGATAACGAACAGGCACCTATTATCCCAGCTTGACTTCGAAGCCTTGGGTGAATCCACCAGTCGGACGGCATAAATCCGGCTACCGATTGGGATCCAATCAACCAGAGCAGCTTCAGCTCGAGGACTCAGGGCAATACTAACACTGGCTTGGTCAGCACTCGAAGCTGCATCATATCCGGATAGACGCAGTGAGAAAGCACTGCTAGCGTCACCTGAAGGAGATCGCAGAGGGGGCACAGATCTCGAGTCTTACAGGTGAATTTCTGATAAGAATCAGGTTTCTAATGTTTGAGCAAGTGATATCTGTTGACCGATCTGTAACAATGTCCGTAGGTTGAAGCACGCTAATCTGAAGGAAGGTCGAGGACTCCAAATCCTTATCCACCCCACCTGATGCAGCAGATAAGGAACTGTGATTAGTCTCTGTGGCAGTCAGAGTGTCAGGAAATTGTTTAAAAATATCCAACCGATAAGGTGATAAAACAACGACGGTGAGTGGTGAGCCATTCTGTAAGTATAGTGGCTGCGCATTTGCTAGAACAGTCGCCATAGCAAAATCCACTCATCCGAGCAGTTCGGCGCGGTCACCATGACGTAGCACCGGTTGCCGTCTACTGGTGACACGAAACAGCCATGGGTAAAGACAGCGACCCAGGTTCCCAACCCCAATCACTGGCTCACAGTGGGTTCGCGAATGACAGTGCTGAGCATATCGATCGGGTAGATGTCTGTCTATTGCCCATTTGTCACACTTCGGTGGAATCGGGTGATCTCATCGATAAGATTCCTGTGACCTCACGTTCGCGTAGCGGCAGCAAGTGCGCACACGTTTGGCAAGAGGGGTGACGCGCACCACACGGCCAGGTGCGAACTGCGCTCCGTGGATTGGCGTGAAGTACGTAAGCGAAGCGTGGGAATAGAGATTAGGCCGCACCTACATGTCAGCCACTATCGCGCCTACCTTGACACCTAAGTAGGGGGGACCACTACCGATGGTGCAGCGCTTCCACATGACCAGGGGGTGTTATGGCCCGCGATACATGTGTACGGTCGATCGAACATGATCATGCGCACTAATTTAAAAGCACAGTAAGACGACGAAAGCTGTTGGATGTTTGCACTTTGTATTGTCTCCTCAGTACCACTAAGGATAACCATCATGGATAGGTGGGTACTACCAGACAACCTTGAGGTACAGAGTGATTGACGGAAGTTCACCCCTACATCCAGAGCCGCCTTAGGCTGACAAACGTACCCAATAAGCAAGGCCGGGGTCAGGTAATCCGCCCCCCCCCCGCCCCAAAGCACGATTCACTTTACATTGCCGACTGATAAGTCGATGGGATCTTTTGTTAGGAGTTCAGGTGTCAGAGACAAGAGATCAACTCGTATGGCGCTCCGAAGTGCGAGTCGATGGTGGGAAAGTGCACACCCTGTCTGTCTATAGTCATGCATCCATGCAGCTAATGAGATACCAGAGCACACAAACTCGTTCGCGGCCAACTGTACCATGTAGTTCTGCGAAACAGCGGAGCACTTCGTTTTACTTGCGTTAGTTGGCAGTGAAGGCCTACTTTAAACTGGGTGCGTAAAACAGTTGAATCCAACTTTAGACGTAAAAACCCTCGAGCAGAACCCAACCGGTGGATTGTGGTCAGGAAGTGCCGTCTCCAAACCAAACCCAAAGGTCACAGTTGTCCAGCTTACATGTGTCGCGAGGTTCAGGATATCGCCTCAGACGCTGCCAATGATCTCAATAACTAAGTTAATTGGTTATGGCGGTCTGAATGATTTATTGACTTTCACAGACGCTCTCCAGATTAGCCAACCGTTAACCGTTAAGCAATTGTTTCCAGATGTTTTAAAAATTATGCCAACACCGATGTGAATGGTAGAAACAACTATTCCAGTGAAACATTTCTAGGCGACCTTAATGTCGAAGCCGCGCACATCCGACTTAGAGAAGCGACGAGGTACGACGGTATTCCAATCAAATTCCCTTAGGTACTCTGATCGGATGCGAAACCCATGTTTTGAAGTCATCAAAAAGGCATCAAACAACAATTGTCAAAAAAGTAGGCTGGCTTACAGGCAAGAGTATATTCCAAACAGATCGGATTAACTAAGCCTGCACAATGCGTCGTAGCACTCTTCCAGTTCAGTTCAGTCGAACAACTCTGATCCGGGCACCGAAGTATGGTGGATCCAATTGCCATGACACATCGCCAGGATACCAATACAAAACAACGGTAAAAATGAGGTCGAACGCAAACAGAATACGAATCAAATGAAATGAAGACATAAGTGCGCAAAGCTAGTCGGTATGGAATGAAGATCAACAGTTCGATGCAAGAAATCGGACGCAGAAACGCCACTGACTGCGCGACTGCGCCACGTCCGATCCACTCTCCAACCAATGATGTGGACCATCCCGAGGCGCCATCCACGAAGAGGAACAGTATCAGCCTGTCCAAGTCTTCCAGTCAATTCCCTCGGGCATCTATGTCAAGCCATCGACTTGCCACCTTGCGATCTCACCCAACGGCATATACAGTATGCCGACGAAACCGGTCACCGAACATACAGAGCACATGGCCTAGACAAAATAAGCGATTAAGATTCAGTAAACCCTCAAATGAGGAACCAGAAGGCTTCTTGCCAAAAACCCTCTGAGGGGACTCAACATTGCACACCCGGTGTTCCCACCAGATGTGCGCAATACTTCGCAAGCACCGCTGACCTCCCTTCTTTCTTTTCCACCTGTTCCTCTTACTCCCATCCGGCACCCATTACTAATCTTCCTTTTATAATTCCCCGCTTAATTGACAGCCACCGAAGTGCCACTGGAGTAGAACCACCTGCAGCCACCTTCCCACTACACCTATCGGTAACAGTTCCTTATAAGGACACACTGTACCGTGTCCATGGTGACGTACAAGGTTCGCACTCTAAGAAATAAGTCAACAGGCTGCACTCGCACGCACCTTGGACACACTGGGTATTGATGTGTGTTGTGTGTCCGAAACTAGGGTCAATGACCCTAACGGGGTTGTTGAATTAACTGCACCCGACTTATCATCTCGTTATTGGTTGCACGCATCCGGAGACGCCGATGCAGCACTCTCTGGTCAAGCTGGTGTAGGTATCATTCTAAGCTCCAAGGCTGAGTCATGGTTGCTTGATTGGATTCCGGTGAACAGCCGTTTATTTGCAGCCCGTTTGACGACATCAGCTAAGGTGAATTCGCGAAGTAAAACAAAACGCTGTTTGTTTGTGATTTCTGCTTATGCTCCCACCGACTGCAGTTCAGATGTCCTCAAGGACACATTCTATCACGAACTGAACGCGCTATTACGCAGTGCTACTAGTTCAGATATTATAGTAGTTGCAGGGGATATGAACGCACACGTAGGGCGTCTGAGCTCTTCAGAAGCTCAGCTGGGTGGTAATTGTGGGCGTAACTCCGAACGGACTGACAACGGCAAGCGTCTGCTGCAACTGTGTGCGGAGCACCAGTTGTTTCTTAGTGGCACTGATTTTAGACACAGTGGACGACGAAGTGCCACTTGAAGTTCTCCTGTAGCTGGCCAGCGATGCACCCAAACTGAACACTGCCATAAGTTACAGGTGGTGTGGTTACATGCTAGATTGCCGCCCGTACTGGAGTACCTGTGTCGACTCTGATCATGCCTTGGTACGCTGTCGCTTCTCCTTGAACTTTACCGGGAGGCCCACCAAGAGTCTCCTCCACTTGGCTTGCGCCACACTCCTTACCAGGAACGACTGGAGATACTCGGTGTGTTCAGCGGACGGTACCGGCGACTTCGTGGAGACCTCACACTAGTGTACCAGATATTGAGCGATCCCAGTCACGTATGCCGCCACCACTTGAAGCTCAGCCCAAACACTAACCTTCGCGGTAACAGTTTAAAGCTGAGCCATCAGTACAGTCGTCTAGACTGTCGGAGAACCTATTTCTCCCTCCGGGTCTGCGGGCCCTGGAACGCTCTTCCAAACTCAGTTGTTTGTGCCCCCACATTAGATACGTTTAACAAACGATTGGACGCCGCACTGAGCGCCCTGCGCTTTGTTATATGAACGAAAACCCTTGTATATATTTAGGCTGACCAGCCTCTTTGGATTTATACCCCAAATTCACGGTCGTAAATCTGTGCGAACCGGTAAGTACTCCATTTTTATTTGCTACCATCACCAACGATAATAATTTCTTAGCCAGTTTTGCGTCGTACCACTTTATCCCCCTAAAACTGTTATACTTCTACCTTTTATCTCACTGACGCTCCTTACTTCAACCACTTATGTGGTTTGCCAATCTGTTAGTATTTCTATTGCCAACCTGCGGGACTCGTTAAGTGTATGCTTTTTTACCCGTCATATACCATTGTTCCATTGTTCATTGTTCCAAATTGTCTCAGCATTCGGTCACTCAAGCCTATCATGACGCACTGCATACCGAACTTTCGCTGTCTTGTTCTAATGACACTGAGCTTCAGTGGGATAGCATTCCGGACGCCATGCACGACGTAGGAGCATCTGCATGTGGTACTATCAACCGTCACCGCACCAGTCACTGGATATCCAAGAGGTCGGTGAACCTGCTGGAATCTAGAAGAAACCTCCCGGTTGGCTCTGAGCGCAATGTGACCAAACGGGCTATTAGGCCGAACTAAAGCGGAGCTTACATGCTGACAAGGAAGCCTAGTGGACCAGCAGGGTTCAAGAAATGGAGGAGGCAGGAGCAGTAGGCAATTACAGCAAGCTCTTCCAGCTGATCCGCACCACTGGTCACAGGAAACCAGGCATCAGTGAGACAATCAGAGACAGCGTAGGTGCACTGATACACAATAAAGAGCGCGGGTTGGCTCGTTGGGCGGAACAGTTTCAAGATCAGTTCAGTTGACTTCCTGCATCTGGACCTCATCATACAGGGTGCGCAATGGATGGTTAGTTTCGAGCCTCCATCGGAGGGCGAGGGCCGAAACGCGATCACAGCCCTCAATCGTTTTCGTGACGCTAGCTCACATCCCCTCCCACCTGCACTATTTAAGGATGGAGGTGAGGTCCTCTGCAAAGCACTGACCTCTCTATTCGAACATATCTGTACGGAAGAATGTCCCGGTTAATTGGTGTGAATCGATTATAGTGGCAATATACAAGAAGGACAGTCACACTGACTGTTCTAACCACAGGGGTATTAGCCTAACGCCAGTTGTGAAAAAACTACTGACCTCGATTCTCGTTCGTCGCCTCCCTGTGGGACGGGAATCTCGGATTACGCAAGAGCAGGCAGGTTTCCGCTCAGGACGGGGTTGTATACACCATACATTCAGCTTGCGGCAGGTGCTACAGCAGCGCCACGCATACCGCAGACCGACAATAGCTGTGTTTTTCGATTTCAAGTGTGCGATAGACTTAGTAGATTGATCGATTCTGTCCAAAATACTTGCTCGGAAAGGTGTTCCAAAGAAATAGGTGAACATCCTTTGTGCTCTATACTCGAACACTACAGGTCGCGTCTGGGTCTACGGTGGCCTATCGGATAGTCTTCCGACCACAAGTGGCGTTCGCCATGATTGTCCGATTTCCCCATTTTTTCCATCTCGTCTTGGATACTATCATGGTGCGTTCCCTTGCGGAATCACCCGATGTAAGCGTTGAAGGGCTGCCTGATGAAACGTTAGTTGATCTTGATTACGCGGACGATATCGTCTTGTTTTCCGACGATGTTGCGGTGGCACAGTCAGACTTTCGTGGCCAACTCTGTCCTCTGCAACGTTCGTAACTTGCATGACAGTGAAGGATAAGACGCGCTATATCGCAGCAATCCTGAGTAGTCTGTCTAGAGTGGCACCATTAGTTGGTATGCACCTCGCACCTTCAAAGTGCAAAGGGTTGCTGCAGGACAACCAGCCACTTTATAACCCTTGACCCCTGCTAACGAGGAACTCGAGATGGTTGCTCAATTCACTTATCTGGGCAGCTGCATCAGCAACGATGGGCGCATAGAAACTGATGTCAACTCACGCATTGCAAAGGCCAGAGCTGCCTTCTTGAACCTGCGGCATCTTTGGCGACAGAAGGGAATTTCCCTTCGTCTGAAAGGCCGTGTATAAAAAGCCACAGTGAGAGCCGTTCTACTCTATGGTAGTGAGACTTGGCCCCTTCGGTCTGATGATCTGAGGTGCCTTCAAGCCTTTGATCATGGATGTCTGCGAAGCACTGATGGTGTCGGAATGCACCAGCGTGTTCGCAACAATGTTGTGCGTAGGCGAGTACTAGGTAGTGATAATCATGCTAGCTCCCTAGAACAACAGATAGCACTGAATAAGTTGCATTGACTCGGGCACGTGGTAAATAGGCCAGGTCACTGCGTATCCAAGATGGCCTTGTTCAGTCTACCAGGTGTAGGGTGGGCACAAGGCTCGAGGTGGACAGAAGTTGACTTGGCAGCGGGAAATGAAGTCACTGACCACCAAACTGGGTGCCGTTGGTCCGTCTCGCCTTCCGGGTTGGAGTCCACGTGATTCGCCTTGTGCTTGGCTGGAGACTTTACAGGATATGGCTCGCGGCGGGTCTGCTGCCGTCTGCTAATCGGATTGCCTGTTTAAAGTGTGTTTGATGCTGAGTTATCTGCGGGATAATGGATGATTATGACGTCAGGCAGTGAAAGCCGAACGTAAGCTGTCTCGCCGATGCCGCCTTATGTTTGCATGATAGTCAGCTGTTTGTGACAGTACGTTGTCTACACAAGGTGTAGACGCCTTGATCCTGAATGTTTGCTTAGGGCATTAAGGTTTTCAGGTAAGTCACCCTTCTCTCCCTCTTCTTATTCTTGGTTTCATAGGTCCTCATGGTTGTATGTCAGCGAAGCATCAGTTCAAATAGCTGATGCAGTGCGGTTGTTGATTGATTGATTGACCGGTGACCAAATACGAACAAGCGTTTAATGTCTTCGCCGCAAAATGGCCAGATTTCTGATGCACAGTAAAACCGGCCTTGTCGCAGCGTTATGCACCCTAACTTTCACTGACAGGCTGATACCCCGCTGTCTTCATGGATGATTGAGTCTCTGAAAAGCCACACGGGTCTTACTGATATGCAAGGTTACCACCGTGATATGACCACCAGAGGTGACACAGCTCTTTAGGTAACTGAACCGAGCCACTATTACCAATGGTTGTTCGCCGATAGATTAAACTAGTGGCGTATCGGTCCAGTCATGCAATAACACTTTATACTTTCAAGATGCGAAGCACATGTCGTAGCGTGCAGTTATATGCGTCAGTCTAATCAGTATAATAATATTATAATGTGTATTGCTAGTGCTACCGAGTAGTGGTTGCATTATCACTGTGTCAGACCAAAGGTGACGTAATTTGTTCAGATACTCTAAGTTTACGATCCACATACCTCGCACGTCGATCGTGTCGTCTTTAGTTGCTTGAGTGTGGATCTGCTGACTAGTCTAGCCCGTACTTCATGCAGTCTGACGCCACAATGGTCACTGGAAAGTAACATTTCCTGAAGACTCATTGCTCTGACAACCCAGTATCGATGTCATCCCACGATATTCCGTGCTTGTCAAGAATGCCGCTAGATCGGTGCAGCATCTCGACTGAATGTCACGTCCACACGACACCCCCGAGGCGGTTCTGTTGATCGGATTGGGCAATGTCGCTAGTTGAGTTTTGATTCGATCAGAAATCAGCTCACAAATCAACTGTCATCACGAGTCACCTAGGCGGGTGAGCAAGCGGTTAGCCCCGTGGAACAACTCACTAAGCATGCCATTTTAAAGGCCGTAGCAACAGCTCATTTGGAGAACGCTGTTTTGCGACTTACAGTCCGTCGGTTAATCACTACAACCTAACCGCCGACAGACTGATGGAACGCGTAGGACGGTGTCGTTGGTCACCGGTGAGGCCAATAATCATTAAGGAGGAGTTCGCCGAATGAGTGTTCGATTTGCCGCCGAGTTCTGTCGCCCCAAAAGTGCAACGGAGACGCAGTTGCATACTAATGAGGCTTCGTGAGTCCTTACAATAGAGGACTTACAGTTGACTCATCAATTATTCTCAAGTCGAACTCACCTAGTGGTGACGGAGTGTCGTAATTATATCCAGGTATCTGGTTGACAGAGCATCGGTCTCAGAACCGAAAGCAGCACAAGAATCCCTACGCGAAGACAATAATTCGGTACAATGTGAACCACCAACAAACGTAGGTCGTCGCATCAAGAGACCGAAATAAAGGCGGATGATGAATATTATCCAGCAGTCAGAGAAACAGTGTCACACGAACAGCTGAGGCAATTGTCGCCGTAAGCAACATCTACGAACTCTAAGCGACAGTACGGGTGGTTTGATATAAAAGAAAATTTAAGGATGCGGAATTTATTTTATTGCTCCTTTTTAGACACTTACAACGTAGCTGGAGAACCGAGCTGTCCCAAATGCATACATCCATTAACCACATCGAGACCGGGGAACACAGTTTATGTACGCGTGGTGGCATCCAGTTCCGGATTTGCCTGTCAATGTGGCCTCATTAGGACAGCCACAGGACAACTGCGCCTACCGAGGGACCATGGGTGGCTTGCGGTGCACCACCCACAACTCCATCTTAACACCCCATATCCAGTGAAAAGCCGAAGGAATAAGACGGGGAGGCATGTGGATGTCAGCCATGTATCATCAATGGAGCCGGCACACACTCTTTCAACAAGCACAGTAGCAACATTCCTGTGTATCTAGATTGGGAATCATGCGTAGCAGACGTACCCAAGGCGGTGACTGGGCCGTAGTCCACTCCACACTGAGAGCATGGAACCACTCTTCGACCTTATCACGGCCACAAGGACCGTGCACCCCGTCCCCCCCCCCCCCCAGCAACCATTCACAGTCTCCTGGAGCCAACAATTGATGTGCTGGGTATTAGACAGGTAGGCGCCTTGTCAACATTCACATTAAGCGCAGGCACACCAAGGATCTCAAACAACCAACAACAAGGAAATAGACGCACATAAGTGACACAGAATATGCAGCAGAATAAGAGAACGCAGCAAATAAAATAAAGGAATATTTTTATCCAGGTTAAGATCTAGTCTAAATGTAAGTCGGTGTAGTTCAGCTGCGGTGAAGAAACGATGTTTATGTATGACAGGTATATATATATATATATATATATATATATATATATATATATATATATATATATATATATATATATATATATTGCATTGGAAATCGACTTTAAATTAGTGTCGGTAAATTGCCTGAGAGTAGAGTTCATGGGGCCTCACAAGTCTACGAACTCGCTGCAATCGCTGACATTTATTTAAATTGTAGTTCGGTAAGAAGACCTCATCCCTCTAATTTGTAACAAATTACGATTTGAACAGCCGCACCGAAACCCCTAAGGGTTTGGAAAGTGCACTGGTTCAAAAGTCCGCCTGGTCGCTACACCAGTGACCTTCACCTATGGTAGTTTTCAACCGTCAGTTCGACTGACAGATACCTGATGAAACGTATGAGGTAATTCGTCACAAGTCGAACCAGGACAAAAGTTGTAGTTCAGGTTCAGGCGGGACAGGAACGATAAGAGATTCTTCTGAGTGCTCTTTAGTGAGCAGATCGTTGAGCCAGGAGTTGAAAAGAGGCCCGAGGTGATTATGGATTTGACAGAAAACATCCAAGCAATAACATAATCAGCCAATTACCGCTCATATTTCCTGCACTAGTAGTCCTTACTCTGCCGATCACGCGAAGTAAGCAAGAGAAAGGAGGAAAATTAAAAGACAAATAATAAGGAAGGTCGATTAAAAAACCGCAATACCAATGCGAACGGGAAAGTGCGTAAAAGAGTATCGAAGTGTGAGGATGGAGTTAGTCAGGAAAGGGAGAAACTTTCGTGTTTCCACGCCAGATGGTCGCCAGATGGCTCAAATCCCGGACAACATTTTATGGGAGCGCGTTCCAGCGCTCGACGATTCGGCATGATAGCCGAGTTTCCGCACTAATCCGGTTGGATCGCGGTCTGTTCAGTTTCATGGAATGTCCGCGGAGACCAGGAAATCTAGCGACAATAAATAGCCAAGACAAATCCAGGTCAACCAAAACTTCTGTGGGACGCAAGTGCTGGTCTCCCTGATACAAAATAGACGAAGACAGCAGCAATGTGCATCTAATCACAGTTAGTTCTACTGGGAAGGAAACCGTTAAAAACACGAACTGTCGTCTAATGATGAAAAGTGGAGAACTTGCAGGTAAAAATGTGTGGAACGCCGGTACGATGCTATTCAACGTAGAAAATAACACCGCAGAAGCGTGTGAAAATAGGGAAACGGACCGCTGGATGTATACCGCTGGAAAGGAGATATGATCGCTTAGGCGGAAAAAGATGTAACGACTAGTGAGAGGTACGAAGTTGGCGTTCACTTCGCCAAGGGCTGTTTTGAACAACCGTTGGATGGTCGAGTGATTTGCAGGGGACAGATTTCGGATGGAAGCACGAAGTCGCACACCACGTCGTGGCAAAGTAGTAGGGAGCAATGGTAAGGGTATCATTAGTGTGTGCAGGGGTGAGGCTGTACCTTACCGTGCTGTGATGGTTTGCGTGTTTCTGGGATCCACTGAGCCCTGCTGAATGGTGCTTTTGTGCACCTTCAGAGCCCCTCATACCACAGTGGCCAATGGTTAGAGGCCAGACAAACTCAGCCTCCTGGTCCTCCAGGTTGCGGGTTGGAATGAGGGTGGCTCCTTATTACTTAAAACGGGCTCCTTGTAGCCCAACACGAAACCCGCTGTCTTGCGATGAGGTTTTTGAACCAAAGGCTTTGATTGAGAACCCTAATTGTTCTCCTGTCTAGGCCTGGGCAACCTGACAGTATCCTGCCCACGCAATACAATGAATTTCTCTTCAAACAGTTTCTTGATGCTCTGGCCACCTCAGAGGATAATCAGCTGTGCCCAATCTGATGCATCGAACACGATGCAAAGGGGTTTGGATGCTAGTGCTCAAGCCTTCACTCTTACGCTTTCTCACCCTTATCGTCTCGATCCAAAATGCAATTTTATCCCCCACTATTTCAACGATGCTCATCCGTTACCGGTGTATCAGCTAGCTTGTACCTGTTGCATTTTCTCCTCTTTCTTTTAGGTCTTGTGGCAACATACTTGAGGTGTTTCCCGCGTCTAGCCAATGTGTATAATGATGCAGGGGATGAGAGGGTGTTGTTACTACTACGCATGAGAGTTTTCTCTTTTGTATAGATAACATGTGATTAAGTGATATGAGGTAGTAGCTTTTGATCCGCAGCTGCAAAGTTCCGACACAAAAGTAACTTAATTTGTCTCGCAAAACTGGTCTTTAACGTAGGTTTCTCCGTGAAACCGATGTCCGTCCAAGTCCTTTCGGATCAACACACTGGCTGGGTTCAAAATGACGGAGCCAAAAAGTAACCGGTCACAGAAAGACAAACGCATGAGACCAGTATTGCGGTAGGTCAGGTCAAGTGGCCTCATAACAGCGCTTGTATGCTTGACGAGCATGCGAACGTATCGCACAAAAATCCGTCGACATCGATCCATGCTGGCACACGCGACACAAAATAGAGACGATGGTCGACCCTCTATGAGGACGGCGAACACCCGCATTTGGCCTCAATTTCCACTCAAACCGAGTGAAATGTGGTCGCGTGCGACTGAGTGCACACAAGTGTGTGCTTCAATGACTGTTGCGACATTGGTTGCAAAAATGTCGAGGGTTCGTACGGTTGCAAGCACTAGGAGAGAATGAAATATATACACCAGCTTTGTTCACGATAGTGGATCTAGTACAAAGACCGAACGTATGCAGCGTGTATCGGCAATTGATTGAGAAATGTCCATTTTCATGTGTTGGAAATCTGGCGGTTTATACACAAGTGGCCTCGAACAAGGTTGCAAACTTTGTAACAGCCACTGAGAAGGCCTACGCAAAGTATTTAGTAGCAGACATACCCCTCGACGGGGAAAATAAGCCCTTAGGAGTTAGCTGCGCGCGACACAACAGATGACAACTGATAATCGTCTGCTGTGCGTTCGGCCCCATGCGCTCGATCAACCAAAGTTGGCGTTTGATGCATGTTTCAACTGCTCGTCTCAACGCCGATGATGTGTTCAGCTGTAAAAACGGTGGTACCGCCAAGGTTTGTAAAGTGAGGTGAAAGAGGACGCGAAATCGCTCCACTACAGTGGAAACATACTGCAATAGAGATCTGTGAACGTCTTTCGCGCATCATTGTGTGAAAGAAGGTGCAGAGAACTGAGTGTCTAGTTCTCGAGACTAATTAGCGCACCGGTAAACCCACCGTAATGATTCTGATAGTGTCAAAGACTGTAGAAACTCTGCTGGGTGATGGAACTGTTCTTTCTCCCTCCGCAAATACGATCATTCGACAGCTTCTTGTGAACAACGGAAGCATAATTCGAACACTTCGTGGTTGTAGGTTGAAAAAACAGATTCGTTGATGCCTGTTAATCTTAGCTTCAACAGCTTTAGAGTTAAATTCCATGGAGAATGATGGGGGAGGACGGCAGCAAACGCGAGGGCCATCCCATGTTGCATAAGTTAACAGAAAAGTCTTGGCAGGCACACGCAATAAAGGAAAAAGGGTAGAATGTGTAAATAGTGACCAAACTAATGGAGCAAAAACTGCTACGAGTACCACAACATGCAAAGCCGAAGTAACCCACATAGATCAATGACCCTAGATCCCCATTTATTGTTGCAGTTTGCATATTAATGAAGTCATACAACTCATTCTTCGGCGTCAATGTAGCTAAGTTAGACAGTTGTCGTGAACAAACTGACGGTGCCATGCACAGGATGACACAATTGTGTCATTATGAGCCATGAATAGGAAGCAAACACGCAGATTTATTGGAAAGCATGAATCTTTCAAAACAATGAGTTGACACGGGTTAAGATGCGCTGCTTAGGTGGATTGGTGGGATTATCGAAAAACACATAGTATTTTTAGTGGGAAAAGAAGAATTTAACATTGGTTATGCTGTAATCCTGGAATCCACTTAGTTTCACAGCACCGTTCTGCGAGTTTCACAGACTAAGCTCTTAGGGTTGTGTTGTTGCAGTTGCAGTAAGGAGTGGCACACATGAGGTGGATTGTGTAGATTCAAATAGATTATTATCAGGTCGCCTCGTAATCGGTGATACCGTCCTCAGCATATCCCTCATCTTTAAAGCCTCTGCTCGTGTTGGAGACTGTGCATTCCAATGGCGTATTTCGATGCCCAACGTGGAGGCTACACCAGTGCATTAAGGTCTTGCTTCAGCCATGGATACCAGACTTGTATTGCGTATTCGACATACGCACTGGAAATGTCGATGTCTATTCGTCCGAACGACCGTTGTAGGAAGCCAAGCTGTCGGTTACCAGCTTTCAAGGTATTTCCGGATTACCTGGAGCAACCTAACTCATCATGAACCAATCCACTCAGACCACGTTAGATGATAACTCGCTGAAGTACATGCATTCCGAACCTGTGTGTCTGAATGATCTTGTGTGGTATGGAGATTACCTTGCATTTACTCACGTTGAAATTCAGTAAATTTTGGATTGATCACCGATGTACAGTGTCTAGGTTAGCTGGAAGCGTATGCTGATCGGAATTCTTCTAAATCCTGCATCATATCTTGATGTCGCCGGCAGACAGCAAGGAGTTTGAAACGATTACGCCTGAGAGGTATTAATAAATATCGAAAACTATCGTGGATATAGAACTGTGCCTTGCGGCACACCACAATCGCCTTGTATGGAGTCAGATAAAGAGCTGCGAACACGAACCACTAATTGCCATTGAAGGAGATAGTTGGCAGTCCAGCTAGCAAGAGCGCCACAGTTCCCGTAATATTGGAGCTTGGAAAGGAGAGTACGATGATCTAAACGATCGTATGCGTTCGAAAAATCCAGGTAGATCGCATCAAGGTCTTCTCCAGCGTCAGCTGACTCGGTCCAACTGCTGCGTGCGATTAGTAATTCGTTGCGCGCGACCGCTGTCAACGAAAGCCATGCTGCTCAGGCACAATGATGCTGTAGCTTTCCAGACAGAACAACAGCGTATCCACAATGATGGATTCCATGACCTTTGATATTATAAGGAGAAGAGATACTGGGCGGCAGTTTGAAGGCCCAGTTCTGCTTCCACCTTCGTGCATCAGAGTTATTATTCCAAAATTCCACATAGCAAGAACTCGGTTCTGGTATAAGCAGCGCTGGAAAAATAGTCAAAGGTTCTGCCAGTTGTCTTGCTGCAACTCCCAGTGTCGCTGGGTGTATGGTATTGACACCCGGGGAGTTGTGGTTGCACAGAGATAGAAGTTTTCGCAAGAGAGCTTCAGCGTTGAAAGAAATGCGGGTGAGTTCTGGCGGCGGGACGAAAAAACTGGAACATTGCTTGACGGCAAGACCCTCTGCGATGTGGGAGCAAATTGCATTCGCATCGCGTTTGTTGGACCGTCATCCGTCGGAGTGGATGAATTCCCTGCCTGACCTTACGAAGCCCATTCACATACCTGTACAGCAGGTTGTGCTTAGTTCTGAAAGCTTTCGCCATGTTCTGCTGATGTGTGGCTTTGTTTTCCCTGAACAGTTGAGTGCCGTGTTTACGTTGCACTATGTGGTTGTCCCAAGTTTCTGGCGTTGAAGATGATACATACCCTCGCCATGCTGCGTGGCATGCCAACATGCATTTCTGAGTTCCGCTAATAACGAAAGGCACCCATTTAGTTCCATTGCAAACTCTTGTTTCTGAAGCAGCTGAAATCAGCCGACTGAATTCATTTACGAATTCGACCCAATTCCCAATTCTTGCAGTTGATCAGTGAAACCTTGGGAATCAATGTCCCCTCGCACCACACATATCAAATAAGTAAATTTGGTTGGTATGCTGGAGGAAAGCTCAATCTCTGAGACAATGTCAACGAGAGTAAGGTCTCTGTGGCCAACACGAGTGTACTTCCCTCAGGCTGACCTTTCATGACGGATTAACCGGAAGTGAACGGTGCCTAGAGAGAAAAGGTCAACTGTCAAAGTGGCGGAACTAACAGTTATGGCATAGGTTCTATAAAACAACATAATCATAGGAAGTGTTTGACGGAGGTACCGACGTGCATCGAGGTCAGAAATGAACGCTGACGTGATTTTCATGGGAGTGAGCTGCACAGTTTCCCAACCGGGGTCCGATGACGCTAGTACCGGTGATTTTGGGATTGGTAGTCATACCTGTAAACTATTGCCCACACACGTGTTATAAGGAAGATATACTGAATCTCCGTGGATCGTGCTCGAGACAACTTGTAAGTCGAGGGAACGAAACAGGGTAAAGGAAAAGAAAAATAATCGTGGAAGTTTGATATAGTGGGCTCCAGTTCAAAATTCTCGAGCAAACGTGGAGGTCAGTGAGCGATGTGAGGATCTGCTGGATCTGAAGTGCCATTTTCGGACTTCAGTTCTCTGTGGTGAGCAATGTCAACCAGCAGTAGATAGATTCAGATGGGACACTGTACGTAAAATATCCATCTTGTAGGCTAACTCATGGTGATTAGTCTTTATGGAACAGTACCGCTTTCTATGCATTGGGGCACTATAACTTCAATGCATTCTACGCAAAGGTGGAGCCTATGATTTGGCCGTTGCCGCTATCTCCAAAGACACCGTGATTTTGCGTTATCTATTGTAAACCTAACAATTTCGTGTGAATATTTTGACGAATTCTTTGGCAGAACAATTACAAGGTCACTGAGCCGCTTAACTCCACTGACTCCTTGTAAAAGTGTCCCAGACACGGCGCATAACTCGCAGTTTACTACTAATATCCAATTGAAACCAGCTATCAATAAACGATGTAACAAAAGTTAGCTTCGTCAACTGGATGAAGAATCGCTGACTCGAGGGTTCGAACCCGAAAGGATTAGGCGGGTGCGCGCTACTGATGAGTCCCAATAGGACGAAACGGCCGTCTAGCGCTTTCCTGGATGTGTGGTGGCTGCCTGTCTGTGTCTAACTGCGACGAACCTACATAAAACCTAATAAATCCCCCTACTACTTGCAAATAATCAGTAGTCGCCTTAGCAGCTTACATGCCACATTGATTGGTAGCGGCTTGCGAAGGACGCCGTTGCGCTGGGGGCCAGCCGTGTCCTCTGTACATTCATAACATGCAAGATTGGAGGATGAGCCGCGCTATATCGCATGTAGATATCAGTCATGGCGGTCCGCTGCCGTCGCCCATGGCGCAGTGACTTAAGTCGCTGACTCGCAAGAGTAAGTTCGTGGGTTCGAATCTGGCAAGATTCGGCGGTTGCGCGCTACTGACGAGTCGCAATAGGACGAAACGACCGTCTAGCGCATTCCTGGATGTGTGGTGGCTGCCTGCATGTGTCTGACTGCGACTAACCTACACAAAAGCCTACTAAAGCCCCCTAGTACTTACAAGTAAGATGTGTCACCACTCTTTGCATTCTTCCGGTGAAGCACTGCGTTCCACCACCGGAAGTGGATACAGCTTGCTACGTGTTTGAGCAGGGTGACACACAATAGGTACAGCCACATTCTCATCGCGGATGACTTCAATCTACACAATCTGGTAGTAACGGCATCCACAGATGAACAGCTCAAAGTCGACTTGCATGAATTTATCGCTTATATTTTCATCCATCCATGTCACCTCCCTACTACATTCAGGACAGCAAATAAACCAACTGGATTGGACCTTGTGTTCAAAAATAAAGAGCTCACAACCAACAAGTTAATGATGGAGTCCATTAGGTCTCAGCGACCATGTATTCGTAGCATTTAGGCATATTTGTTATGTAGTGTATTCAGCTGAACATACGAAATTAAATCATACAATCATATGCTACCACGTCCTGCAAGAACTCGTCGAGGAATTCACTTGAGAGTTCTCGAACAACAGTCTCCTTGACAATGTCTGGACAGGGTTCGCTGAAAGACTCAGCGACATAGTCAACAGACCACCGGAAACCAAAATAATTCGTGCCGCAAAAGCTATCAGAAGCAAGACTCGAAAATGCGACGTGGTATGCCTGAAAAGCTAAGCCCGACTCAGAGACTTGGGGCAACTTTCTGATCCACTGCGACCATTGTACCACATTTGTCCGTGAGCACAAAGTAACTTATCAATAGAGACTAGCCAAAAAGTTGCTGGCACACAACAGAACACTATATACGCATGTCAACAGTCTTCGTAATTCAACACATGGTATTCCTCCACATACCACAATAGAAGTTAGGGCATAAAGCGCCAACAAAGCAGCCAATGTTCTGCGGCTACATTAAGCTCCAATTTTCGAAATAGCAGCTTGTCCTTATCATCAAGTTTACCGAATCCAGGGTTGGAGACCAGATTTTGATGCGTATCTCAGGAGCTCGTCTCGCGTTCTCCAGGTTGACATTTATGGTGCCGCCATGACATCCGGCTTTATATTAAAGGGCGGATTTATAGTGCGACCGTCCGCAATGTAATGTTGTACGGTTGCGAGACTTGACCTGCTCGTACAGATGACCTACGCCGACTGTCAGTCTTCAAGAACCGTTGCTTGCGGTCCATGGCCCGTCTGTTGTGACTGCGCAACGTTATCAACGTTGAAGTCAAACAGCGTGTATTGGGTGGAACTAGTCACTACCTCGAGCCGCTTGTCTCGCTGAGCGCCAGTTCAGCGTCTTCCGCATCCTGTCCTGTTCGCAGACCCTGGACAGGGCTGGAGAAAGAGCTGCGGTGGACAGATTACCACTTGGAGAAACAGAATAAAAAAAGCTGACAAAAAAGGTGGTCATGGTTGGTTACTCTCCACTACCAGGATGTGATCTCAAAGATGCTGAGGTTTGTCGGTTTTAAAACTTGGAAGTCAAGGTTCGAAATCGAAATAAATGGCGGTCGTGTATATCGGCTGGTTGAGGTGATTCTCCTTCTCTCCCTCAACAAAAGCAATCAAAAAACTTAAAAACTGCGAGTGGGAAAACGAACGACAAAATACATTGTTTCCCTTCCTTCACATAATACCAGCCTTCATATTCCGAGTTGGTTCCCACGGTACAATATCTGTACAAAGAAGCCGATCAATATATATATATATATATATGTATATATGTATATATATATATATATATATCAGGTAGCAGGAGAGCATTAGTGCTTTGAAGCTGGTGGTGGCTCATTTCCTGGACGCCTCCTCGTGGCGACCGCTGGGTGGGAGTTGGGTTATCCCCTTCTCCCTGCTAAGATCCAGGACACCAATCCGCATGAGTCAGTGAATTGACCACGTGCCACACTCGCTGGCTTTCGGGTGTACATTTAATCCATGACTGGAATGAGGACACTAGTAATTCTCCTGTCAGGTGTGGACGCTCTGCCAGTATCCTAGTCCATCCTCCTCGGAGGTTAGAAAGTTGTCGATGGCCCACGTGCCGTAAAACCTAGCCATGGGAAGCGAAAGGTCTATGGGTTATAAGCTCACCGTTCGATTGGCGTAGAGCCGAGCGCCAAGCATTGTCTATGACGGTGAGAGGGCACCTCCGGAGGCTCAATGGTTTGCTACTGCTTGCCTTAAGCCAAGCAGCCCCTGGCCAACTTGGTGCAAACACACCAAAACCCTCCTGCGTCTGGAAGTGGTTGCAGGTGCGGATCCTAATACGGTCGCAAAACACATATGAATCGTTCCCGAACCTCAAAGGCTGCGTATGACAGACGTCAAGCAGATCCCAATCTGTCTCTGCAATCAAATTCCCGAGCTGGATATGCTCCACACTGCCTTGTGAGTCAAGTTAGTGAGTCAAAGACTCCGGGTAGAGTCCCTCAAACAAACCTCCAAAGCACAAAGACCACCTCCTCTGCGATTGTCCACCAATATAATCGTATGCCTGCGTGTAAAGCACCCAGCATTGGTTGCTGGAACCTGCGTATACTACTGAACCGGAAATTCAGCGAGCGCCCTGAGGCACGCAATGCACTGGTAGCGATGGAACTGGCTCGCTAGCACATCGATATTGCGGCGCTCAGTGAAACCCGGCTCGCTGAGCAAGGTAAGTTGCATGAAGCAGGTGCTGGCTACACATTCCACTGGACAGGTAACGCCGCCTCCGCACCACGTGAAGCTGGGGTCAGATTTCCAATATCCGATCGCCTCCAAGGTCACCTGGTGGGTGAACCAACAAGCAACAGCGCGCGACTGATAACTGCTCGCCTACGACACGGTAAAAGCAAATTTGCCACTTTTATTAGCATTTGCGGTCAGAAAATGTGGTATGCTGCTGACATGCGTAATCAATTCTACACTCAGCTATCCTCCGTGATACGGTCTGTGCCGAGGAGCGACCGACTATTTCCGCTGGGTGATTCCAACGCGCGTGTTAGGCGTGATGCATCGGTGTGGACCATATATTCACTTTACGGTAGGTGCTAGAGCAGCGCCACGCATACAGCAGACCGACAATAGCTGTGGTCCTCGATTTCAAGAGTGCGTTTGATTCAGTCGATCGATCGACTCTGTTAGAAATACTTGCTCGGAAAGGTGTTTCCACGAAATATGTGAACATCCTACGTGCTCTACACTCGAACATGGTATACGGTAGCCTATTGGATAGCTTTCTGACCACAAGTGGCGTTCGTCAGGGTTGTCCGATTTCCCAATTTTTCTTCCATCTCGTCGTGCATTCTATCATGGAGTGTTCCCTTGCGGAATCTCACAATGTAGGCGTTGAAGTAGCGCCTGGTGGAAGGTTACTTGATCTTGATTACGCGGACGAAATCGTCTTGCTTTTCGACGATGTTGAGGCGGCACAATCAACTCTGAATAGCCTGTCTAAAGTGGTCCCATTATTTGGTATGCACTTCGCACCATCAAAGTGCAAAGTGTTGCTGCAAGACCACCAGCCACTTTATGACCCTCTGATCCTTGCTAACGAGGAACTCGAGGTGGTTGATCAATTCACTTATCTTGGCAGCTGCATCAATAACGATGGACGCATAGAAACTGACGTCAGCTCACGCAGTGCAAAGGCCAGAGCTGCCTTCTTGGAGCTGCGGCATCTTTGGCAACAGAATGGGGTTTCCCTCCGTCTGAAAGGCCCTGTATACAAGGCCACAGTGAGAGCCGTTCTGTTCTATGGTAGTGAGACTTTGCCTCTTCGCCCTAAAATCTGAGGCGCCTTCAATTCCTCGGTCATCGATATCTGTGTAGCATGGCTGGTGTCGGAAGGCACCAGCGTGTCCGCAACAATGAGTACTATTTAGTGCTAATCATGTTACCTTCCTAGAACAACAGGTAGCGCTGAATAAGTTACGTTGGCTCGGGCACGTGCTACGTATGTCTGGTCACCGCTTACCTCGGAGGGCCTTGTTTAGTCGACCAGGTGTAGGGTGGCGCAAAGCTCGAGGTGGACAGAAGTTGACTTGGCAGCGGGAAATGAAGTCACCGACGACCAAACTGGGTGCCGTTGGTCCGTCTCGTCTTCCGGGCTGGAGTCCACGTGACTCGCATCGTGCTTGGCTCCAGACTTTACAGGACATGGCTCGCAACCGACACCAGTGGCGCGTCTGCTGCCATCTCATAATCGTATTGTCTGTTTAGAATGTGTTTGGTGCTGAGTTATCTGCGGGGTAATGGATGAATATGACGTGGGGCAGTGAAAGCCGAACGTAAGCTGTTTCGCCGGTGCCGCCTTATCTTTACATGATAGCCAGCTGTTTGTGATGGCAGGTTGTCTACACAAGGTGTAGGCGTCTCGACCATGAACGTTTGCTTAGGGTATTAAGGATTTCAGGTAAGTCACCCTTCTCTCCCTCTTCTTATTCTTGGTTTCATAGGTCATTATGGTTGTATGGCAGCGAAGCATCAGTTCGAATAGCTGATGTAGTGCTGTTTTTGATTTGATTGATGGTGTATGGACCAAGGTTGGAGCCGCTGAGGACCCTCCTGGATGGTAGTTCGGAAGCTGCCTGCACACATCCTGCAGACATAATGCAGATCTGGTGGATTCACTTTGACTGTCGCTTGAACAAACCTTCAGAGGTTGGCCGGTCTACATTGAACGGCCTCAGGCAGCGCTATGTGAAGGCAAGGCTGACGGACACGCCGACACCGGATGAGACGCAGGGGGCACTTACTCAGCTGCGAAACGGCAAGTGTGCCAGTGCCAAGGGGGTCCCGCCTGAAGTATTGAAACACGGCGGACCCGCGTTGGTGACTGCGCTGCACCACTTGGTGCAACGCTTATGGATGAAGAGGAGGTGCCTCCTGAGCTGAAGGATTCCCTTGTGCTACCACTGTACAAGGGTAAAGGGAGCAACAAATGTTGATCGAATTATTGTGGCATCAGCTTGCTGAGTTGTGTGATCAAGGTGATTGCTCGAATCCTGCTCAAACGCCTCGTCAGCCAGGTTGTAGAACCGAAGAGCAATGTGAATTCCGTTGTGGTCGCAGCACAAGAGATATAGAGTTTGCGGCTCGTCAGTCGCAGGAGAAGTGTCGAGAACGACACCAGCCGTTTTACTCGGTTTATGTTGATTTCACCAAGGCACTTGATAAGGTGAACCAAAAGGCATTGTGGCTGGTATTGGGTAAGAGTTATTGTCCGAGTAAATTTGCAAACTTATTTAAGTGTCTGCACAGTGGTATGCGGGCGAGCGTGTAGCTAAGTGGAGAGCCCTCGGGTGACTGCAAGTATCTCTGGTGTGAAGCAAGGCTGTGTCTTAGTTCCTGCCCTGTTTACTATATATCTTCATGCAATGATGTCATGTGCTTTTGATGCCGCTTGTGCTTACGGTGTACGTATGGAGCATGGTATTGATGATTGGTTGTTGAACATCCGTGGTTTTGGTGCGAGAACCCTAATCTGTCAGACGACTATGTGAATGCTGCCGTTCGCTGACTACTGTGCGTTGTTTGCACACAGCGCTGATGAGTTGCAGCATATGACTAGTGCTCTGGCTTCGGCAGCTGCCAAATTCGGGTCCACCTTCAACATAAGCAAAACGGTCTGCCCCTTTCAGCCTTCACCGGAGGTGCAATCTTCAATATTGCCGAAAAGCAGCATTGGTGCTGAAGTATTGGAAGCCACCTCCTGGTTCTGCTACCTTGGGAGTGTGGTGCCGACTGATCCAGCAGCTACACAGTGAGCTTCGTATCCGCGTCCCTAAGGCGGCGGCGGCATTCGCGAAGCTAGAGTACTGAGTGTGGAACAACCGCCAACTTACCGTTGGCACGAAGCTGATGGTTTATAAAACCTTGGTGACGTCCGTTCCTCTATACGGCAGCGAAAGTTGGACGATGTACCGGCGGGATGTGCGATTTCTCGAGCGGTTCTATCAACAGTGTCTGCGAAGGATTCTGCGCATCAGCTAGTCCGACGGTTGCAGACACGGAAGTGTCACGCCGAAGGAGAGTGTATGCAGTGGACTTCATACTTTTGTTGAGACACCTGAGGTGGCATAGTCATGTGTGGCGTATGCATTCGACGCGGATACCGAAACAACTCTTATACGGTCAGCTGAATTTGGGGAAGCGGCATGTGAGGAAACCGAAGCTTCGTTACCAGGACATGATCAAAATGAGCCTCTCACGTTCTAATCCTGATTGCAGATCATGGCAAACTAAAGCGTTTGATGGGTGTGCATGGCGCAATCTGATCACGAAGGCAGTTGCCGAGGTGCAAGAGGAATCCCTCGTGCATGCAGAGAAGAAGCGGCAAGTGCGGAAGCGGCAGACGCCAATGGGTTGTTATCCATCGACACCGAGCGCACGGTGTTGTAGCACATGCGGTCGCGAGTGCCTAAGTCAGGTAGGCCTAGTGAGGTATGAGCGACGTCACTCGGGTCCACCACAGAAAGGACGAGGGGTCCTGCCAAGAGCGTAGGCAAAACCGGCACAGCGTTTGTAGGTACGCTGCATTCGATTCACTGACCGGGTGCTTGTATGCTGAGTCTCTTTAATTCAGGTGGTGGATTCGGTATATTGTACCAATGCTTTTTCAGCTAACATTAATGTCTATCTGACCTATCTTCTATAAACTTGCACACGTTTCTTATAACTACTTTAGTTAACTTGGATAAAGTTTTCTCGTTTGTGGCATTTTTGTGTATATATTTTTGATTTCTTGTACCATTTTACCTCATATGCTCATTTGTTGAATGGTTAGGTCACCGTAGCTGTATACAACATTTGATTTATTTTATTTGATGTTGTCGCCTCAAGTGATTGACCGTTGTTTGATATCTCAAGTGTGATTGCACTTGATGTGCATGTTGACTAAGTGCCTACCTGTCTATTACCCACTAAGACTTCCATACTGTCTCCAAGAGACAGTTGGTCGTTGCTGGAGGGGACGGGGGTGCACTGTGCTCTTGGCCGTGCTTTTCTCCTTGAGTGATTCCATCCAGTGTGTAGCGGACTATGGTCCAGCCACCGCCTTGTGTGCGCTTGATTCCCAAATACAGCGTGCTTGTGTTTGCCTGGGTAAAAGTGTGGGCTGGCTCTGTTGATGAAACGCTGCGTCAATCCGCATGCCTCCCGGTCTTATTCCCTCGGGTTTCCACTAGATATGGGGTGTACGTTTGGAGCTACATGTGGTGCAGCGCAAGCCATTCATGGTCCCTCCGTAGGCGCATGCGTTCTGTGGCTGGCCACATTGACAGACAAATCCGAAACCGGATGCCGCCAACCATATCTTCAGGGTGGCGAACGAAATGTCATACCATTTGTTTTGTTCAGTACTAATGTATTTTCGTTAAAATATTACATAATTGGTGTAAATTAATGGTATGAGCATGTGAACTTATTTCAATGTAGTATGTGTTCAATGTGATCAACATTTTATTTCACAACCTCTTGCGAGCTTTCCAGTTTTCCATGTTTTCTCGGACATTTAGTCTGCTTCGTTGATTCTTCTCCAACACAGGGCCAGTTGTTTCAAATCGACGATAGAATCTCTGAATAATCTGTTTACATGGAGCCCAGTTTGTACAAAATTGTGCACGAAAGCTTATTTGTCATTACAAAACTCCTCGTTTATGTGAAAAAAGCATTACCACTTTCACCTTCTGTTCAACACTCAATATACTATTATGCGCAGCGTTGAGGATTGTGTTCGGTGGCAAGAAGATATTCCATATAAAGTTCTCGTGGCATTTCTATAGAGCAAAGTATAGGAATACTAGTTTCAAACATTACATCTTTAATATTACATGTGTAATGAACAAAACAACTGGTATGACATTTCGCGCGCCACTCTCTCTCTCTCTCTATATATATATATATATAAATATATATATATATACATATATATATATATATATATATATATATGTACTCCTGGGTTTAAGTATGCAATCTTTAGTACAAGTTTGCTCAAGAAGTCGCTCGCATTGCGCAAGCAGAGATCTCCGGGAGCCGACAGTATTTGTCAGAAGTCCCCGAAGACTGTAGCATCTAAGCTAGCTGAGCCCTTGTCCCGGTTCTTTCAAAGATGCTTCTGCGTACAACTAGTCCCAAGTATGCGAGAGCATGGTCTTATAACGTCGATACTTAAAGGCGATAGTCGTTCAGACCCTGCAAACTATCGTCAAGTAACCCTCCTCCCTGTGCTCTCGGAGTTTATTGAAGCCGTTGTCGCAGAGGCTATAATGGACTGCGTGGAAAATGAAACGTCTTGGCACCGGAGCAGTACGAATTCCGTTAACACAAGTCCCGCATAATCAACCTGCTAATGTAATGAGGTAGTTGGACGGAAGTTGCCGATTGTGGGGTCCGAGTTGACCTCATCTATCTGGACTTCTCCAAAGCTTTCCACCGTCTGGATCACTGCATCTTAGTTCACAGGATACAGGGTTATGGAGTCGAAGGTCCTGTTCTTGAATGGATGGCCAACTCACTTCAACAATGGAGACTTCATTTGCGTGTTAGGGGATAGCGTTCCAACCTGATTGAGGTAGAATGTGGTGTTTCACAGGACGCGGTGCTGGGACCGCGCTTATTCTTGGTGTTTCTCAATGACATGTCAAGAGTCATCACCTCCGATTTCCTGCTTTTCGCCGATGAGGTTATAACACGGCGAGCGATTAATAGGAAGATTATCATGGTCCCCTCCAACATGACCTGGACTGCCTTCATGCATAGTCAACAATGAACCTACCCTAGTTGAACACAGCTAAGGGCAAAGTGATCCATACGTGTCATCAGCCGGGGAGCGTTTACAAGCTTGGAGACCACACCTTGTAGTAGGTCTCTCAGGAGTATGACCTGGGTATACTGGTGCAGGACGATCTGGGATGCTCAAAAGAAGCCTAGAAAACGTCAGGAACCGGTAATTAGCACTTCGGCTTACTTCACAGAGTGTTCGGTCGGTTTGATCCCCCAATCTTCCCACAAATGCTTAACGCCTACGTGCAACCGCAAGTGGAGTACGCCACCCAAGCGTGGCAGCAGTGGCAGAAACAGGATCTCGTTGCTCTCGAGACTCCTCAATGAAGAGCAACGGAGAACTTTACGGGCCCCTCCCATCTGCCCCAACAGCTTTTAATGAGATCCCTAGGAGTGTACAGCAATCGATATCGGACTGTATAATTGTTTGCCAGATTCTGAAGAGCCCAAAACACATTTATCGCCCGTTTCTGGAAGTGAGCAACAATAACAAGCTGAGAGTTCGTCTTTTGAAGCTGACAGTCTAGTATCGCCGCTTGGAATGTCATGGGAATTTCGCCGCGCTAGATGTGTGTCAGCCATGTAATTTTCTGCCCTCAAACTAACGATCTAAAAAGGGACCTGACAAATCAATGCCCCATACGCATTTCTTTTCATAATTTGTGTTTGCCACGGGACTACATAATGAAACTAAACAGTGTGTCCGAAATTCCAACCAGTGGATTTGTACTTTATCATGTGGATATCTCGGCCGTTTTATGCATGTTTCAATACGTACGTTATGGCGAGTCCACCAAGACAGTATTCATTGTATCAGGAATCTTTATTTTCCCAATAATCTCCATTCCAATGGGCTTGTTAAGTGTGACTTTTCACTCGTAATACATCCTTGTTCCATTGAAATTGTGTGGAGGACTGGGGCCCCATTTGGTAACCGACAGAAACAAAGTCCTGTGCGCTGAGAGCTCATTCATCGGCTCCAAAAGGGGGGGGAACGTTTTCACTGGTTCAGTCCAGCTGCGTAGCGAGTAGGCTAGTAAGTTTGTAGCTTTAAGAACTGCAAGCCTCCCTTGTAATCAGAGGGAGCAGATTCGAGGCTGCACTGTATCCTTAGTCTATGCTCGACTGGTGGTACTTGCGCTGAAGCAAAGCGGCGGCACTGCGTAACGAGGTGCCGCTGATGCCAAGGTGGGGTCCCCTAGGTTAACTCACCAATTCGGCTTGGGCAACCGGACAGTATCAGGTCTTCGGGTAAAAAAGAGATAGTACAACTACAACTAGGTTGTGCTGTTTCACTTTTGCAAACTATCACACACTCTCTCGGTTTGTTTGCACTCAATGATTTGAATGCGGAACTTGTGGTCCAGCGTGCTCAAACATCATCTGCGCTTAAATTCGATTCGTACTTCCAGAGGTGTGCGAACACGTGCGAGTCTAGGAGACGGACTATGGTCATAAAACTAAGCACAACACGCTCCATGCATTCTTTGCAAAAGTGACAACATCAATGAGGTCGCATAGAGCTCGAAAGAATTCAAGTGAAGACACAATGATCGAACACACACACACACACACCACGTCAGCAAGTAAAAAAGCGATGTGTGCACTTACCGAGCTACGGAGCATTACATGCCGAGCAAACAATCACAATCACAATCGCACACACACATGGACACACAGACGAATGAACGTATCGTTACTCAGTTGCTACATCGAAGTAGATCGTCTCAATATCAATGCACAGTGTGTTGCTTGAAATGATTTGTTCCGTGTGGACAAAAGTTATTCAAGCGAATGTGCCTGAGATTTGATCAATTGGGTGTTCCGTGTAGGGTGAGGCTCGAGGAAGCATGGCTGGGGCATGTTGTGGGAAAAATCGATAACAGAATGTATTTCATTTGTTCCAGCTAAAAGTCGGTGTTACTGGCACATCGATCATACAACAGGACCAATGGAAATGTGTGTGGGTAGTTGCCTGAGGCATTGAGGGAATGAAACATGAGTACCCGATAGTAATAAGGATCAGACAGCTCATAAAACTTTTGTTACCGTTTATCTGTGATACCAGTCGGACGTTTGAAGACCAGCCTTCGGGTCTGGGACTGTGACGCCACTGGTTTAGGAAGTGAGGGCATCGGATTACCAAATAAAGGAGCCGTAGTGCAAGAGTCTCCGTTGAGTACGCCGAGGTAGTGCCGTAGGACGAATAATAAACTGCGTTCAAAAATACATTATGGAAGTAGATAAATTCAGTAAGTTGGGTGAGAATAAGGTACAAGAGAGCTTATGGTCTGGCTTCGAATAGTCGCTGGGACCCTGGACATGGCACGATAATCATGAACTGATCTGCAAGTCTGAACGAGCGGGAACCAGCCATCCTCTCCAGTTGCCGTAGAAGAAGACCATTGTGAGTCGGATCATGAATACCACTTGACAACCGAAAACTTTGAATCGAAGAATGTGTAACGCGAAACGAGGGTACACACACACACCCATAGTTGGTGACAAGCCCAACTGTTCACTTCAAAAGAAACAGAACCAATACACTCCGATGCCTTGTGGAAGCGTCAACAATCATGTGATAGTTAGGAATCACGACTTATCGGAGAAGATTAGGTCCTTATTCCTTAAAAAAAGTTGAAGTAGCGAGGACGATCGGGAAATGTGGATCAACTACAAACGGAGGAGTGGAGGGGAAGTCAAAGGAAGAAATCAAGGAATGTGTCAATAACGAGAGCGATGCGTATCACACAAAACTAAGAAGTCACTGTTACACAGGTGTCCATCAGCATCATCAGTAGCATGGGCACAGTGCATATGGCGCGTGAAAGGAAACCCTGTTCGCGGCCTCAAAAA
This sequence comes from Dicrocoelium dendriticum, assembly GCA_944474145.2. Lineage (NCBI taxonomy): Eukaryota > Metazoa > Platyhelminthes > Trematoda > Plagiorchiida > Dicrocoeliidae > Dicrocoelium > Dicrocoelium dendriticum. The sequence goes on from OX104069.1 coordinate 109,487,802, forward strand.
GGAGATTGGTCGGAGAAGGAAAGAAGAGCGTTGCTATGAGAAACCAACAACACAGTAAGGGAAAGCAACGTGGCAATTGATCGAGAGAGTGGGTATTAAGCATGGTGTGGGAGTTGGTGGAACCCAGTACACCGGAAGTCAGCGTCCACTAAACTAGGCCAGTTGTAAGTTGCGCATAGTGTCTGAAAAAATGCCAATGACAACATAGACACTGAGGCTGCGTACGCGTTGTCGGATTACAAGAGATGACAGCTAGCAGATTGAGTAGAAAAGTTAGTGCTGCTCACTAGAACAGTACGCTATACAACAATAGAGGAATGGAATGGAACAGTGGCTGGAGGTTGTGCAAGAAACGACCGAAAACCCTTTAAGAATACTGAAGTGGATTGGCTATGATTCGGTGGCGGGATAAACCATATAGGATATATATATATATATATATATATCACTTGGTAGTGGATTGCATACCTTTGCTGAGACATCTGAGGTGGCTCGGTCATGTGTGGTGAATGGATTCAACGCGGATAACCAAACAAGTCTTATCCGGTCAGCTGAGTATTGGGAAGCGGCACGTGGGGAAACCAAAGTTACGTTACCAGAACATGATCAAAGTGAGCCACTCAGGTTCTAATCTTGATTGCAGATCATGGAAATCTAACGCGATTGATCGGCGTGCATGGCGCGATCTAATCACGAAGGCACTTGCCGAAGTGATGGAGAATGATTTCATACACGTAGATAAGAAGCGGTAAGTGCGGAAGCGGCAAGCACCGATGGGTTTTTCTCCATCGACATGAAGCGCATGGTGCTGTAGCACATGTAGTCGCGAGTGCCTGAGTCAGGCAGGCCTAGTGAGCCATGAGCGAGAACACTCGGGACCACTACCGAAGCGACGACGGGTCCTGCAAAGAACGTAGGCAGAACCAGCGCAGCGTTTGTAGGTACGCTGCATTCGATTTACTAACAGCGTGCTTGCATGCTGAGTCTCTTTATTTCAGATGGTGGGTTTTCAATTTTGTCCTAATGCTTTTTCTTCTCATAAAAATGTCTACCTGTTCGCTCTTCTATAAACTTGTACCCCTCGTTTAAGCCAATCGTAGTTAATTTCGATAACATTTTAGAATTTGTGGCATTTCCGTAAAATAAACTTTCTGACCTCGTGAACTTACCTCGGATCCTTTGTAAACAACTTATTTCATATGCTCATTAATTTAAGATTTATGTCACCGTTTCCTTATGCATCACTCAATTTGTTTTGTTCATTATCTTTCTCGCATGTGATTGGCTGTGCCTTGACATCCCCTGTGTGGCTGCGCTTGATGTGAATGTTGACTAGGTGTCTACCTGTCTATTACCCACTACCTCATCCATACTGGCTCCAGGAGACCGTTGCTTGTTGCTGGAGGGGATGGGGTGCACGGTTCTTGTAGCCGTGTTAGGATCAAAGAGTGGTTCCATGCACTCAGTGTGGAGCGGACTACGGTCCAAGCTCTACGCGTATTTTGGTGTTCATCTTTTGGTTATTGCTCCCTCAAATACAGTGTGATTTGTTTGCGCGCTGTCGAAGGGAGTGTGGGCCGGTCTCCGTTGATGGAACAGTGCTCCCCACACATGTCCTTGTCCGGCGTCTGTTTTTTGCATTCTGGTTTACTATGGATAGGGGTGCTTGTGGAATGGAGCCTGTGGGTGGTGCAGCGCAAGCCACCATGGTCCCTGTGTAGGCGCAGGCCGTGCCTAGTGGAGCTGGCCACAGTAACAGGCATAAATCCGAACCTGGAGTGCCGCCAACCAACATATCATTTGTAATACAGTAATTGCAGTGATAGGGTGGCAAAACATATGGATAAATGCAGTAAGGTA
>OX104069.1:109489760-109584750 GCA_944474145.2 Dicrocoelium dendriticum
GACATACGTAATCAATTCTACACTCAGCTATCCTCCGTGATACGGTCTGCGCCGAGGAGCGACCGACTATTTCCGCTGGGTGATTCCAACGCGCGTGTTAGGCGTGATGCATCGGTGTGGACCGATGTCATCGGTCCGCATGGCATTGGTTCATCGAATGCGAACGGTGACAGGCTGCTCTCATTGTGTGGCGTTCAAGGCCTGACGATCACGAACACTCGCTTTACACTGAGTGCGAGTGATATAGCAACTTGGACGCACCCACGGAGTGGTCACGCTCGACTGCTCGACTATGTCATCGCACCTCAGCGTGATATGAGTGAAGTGCGTATGACTTGTGTTCTACGTGAAGCTGAGTGTGAAACTGACCACAAATTGGTTCGGACCAAACTGCACATATATTTTCGTAAATCTATGTATTGCACTCCAGCCGTGAATCTGCGTAAATTTAACATTCACTCTTCGGTACTGTGGCGAAACGTATTGAGCTGGAGTGGGCGATAGCTGCACGCCTGCGTGATGTGGACTGCAAAGTCACAGTGGTCGACCTGTGGCACCACATTCGCGATCAGGTGACAGCTGCTGCCGAGGAGACCATCGGGCGTGCAAACTGTAAGCGGCATGATTGGTTTGTTAAGAACAGTGAGACGATTGGCCCATTGGTGTCGGAAAAGAATGCAGCATTTGCGGCACATTTGGCAGACGCCAGTGACCTGACGAAGAAAAGTCAGTTTTTCAGAATACGACGAGGACTGACGCGAGAGCTCTGTCAAAACAAAAATGCATAGTGGACGGAGAAGGCGAAGCAGATGAAATGGTACGCCGAACGCCGCCAAAGCAAGGCATGCTTCGACTCTATGAAGGCGGTGTAGAGACCATACATTCACTTTACGGTAGGTGCTAGAGCAGCGACACGCATACAGCAGACCGACAATAGCTGTGGTCCTCGATTTCAAGAGTGCGTTTGATTCAGTCGATCGATCGGCTCTGTTAGAAATACTTGCGCGGAAAGGTGTTTCCACGAAATATGTGAACATCCTTCGTGCTCTATACTCGAACACTAGAGGCCGCGTCAGGGTCTATGGTGCCCTATCGGATAGCTTTTCGACTACAAGTGGCGTTCGACAGGGTTGCCCGATTTCCCCGTTTTTGTTCAATTTCGTCGTGGATTCTATCATGGAGTGTTCCCTTGCGGAATCTCACGATGTAGGTGTTGAAGTGCTGCCTGGTGAACGGTTAGTTGATCTAGATTATGCGGACGATATCGTCTTGCTTTTCGACGATGTTGGGGCGGCACAATCAACCCTGAATAGCATGTCCAGAGTGGTCCCATTATTTGGTATGCACTTCGCACCTTCAAAGTGCAAAGCGTTGCTGCAAGACCACCAGCCACTTTGTGACCCCTGATCCTTGCAAACGAGGAACTCGAGGTGACTGACCAATACAATTATCTTGGCAGCTGTATCAGTAACGATGAACGCAAAGAAACTGACGTCAGCTCACGCAATGCAAAGGCCAGATCTGCCTTCTTGAACCTGCGGCATCTTGGACAACAGAAAGGAGTTTCCCTCCGTCTGAAAGGCCGTGTATACAAGGCCACAGTGAGAGCCGTTCTGCTGTATGGTAGTGAGACTTTGCCTCTTCGCTCTGAAGATCTGAGGCGCCTTCAAGTCTTCGATCATCGATATCTGCGTAGCATGGCTGGTGTCGGAAGGCACCAGCGTGTCCGCAACAATGAGCACTATGTAATGCTAATCATGCTACCTTCCTAGAACAACAGATAGCGCTGAATAAGTTACGTTGGCTCGGGCACGTGGTACCTAGGCCTTGTCACCGCTTACCTAGCAGGGCCTTGTTTAGTCTGCTAAGTGAAGAATGGCGCAAACGTCGAGGTGGACAAAAGTTGACTTATCAGCAGGAAATGAAGTTACTGACAACCAAACTGGGTGCGGTTGGTCCGTCTCGTCTTCGGGGCTGGAGTCCACGTGACTCGCCTTGTGCTTGGCTCGAGACTTTACAGGATATGGCTCGCAACCGACACCAGTGGCGCGTCTGCTGCCATCTCCTAATCGGATTGCCTGTTTAAAGTGTGTTGGGTGCTGAGTTATCTGCGGGGTAATGGATGATTATGACATGGGGCAGTGAAAGCCTCAAGGAAGCTGTCTCGCCGAGGCCGCCATATCTTTGCATGATAGCCAGCTGTTTGTGATGGCAGGTTGTCTACATAAGGTGTAGGCGTCTTGACCATGAATGTTTGCTCAGGGTATTAAGGATTTCAGGTAAGTCCCACATCTCTCCCTCTTCTTATTTTTTATTTCATAGGTCCTATGGTTGTATGGCAGCGAAGCATCAGTTCAGATGGCTGATGTACTGCTGTTGTTGATTTGGTTGATGGTGCATGGACCGAGATTGGAGCCGCTGAGGACCCTCCTGGATGGTAGTTCTGAAGCTGCCTGCACACATACTGCAGACATAATGCAGGTCTGATGGATTCACTTTGACTGTCTCTTGAACAAACGTTCAGAGTTTGACTGGTCTACATTGAACGGCCTCAGGCAGCACTATGTGAAGGCGAGGCTGGCGGACACGCCGACACTGGATGAGACGCACAGAACACTTGCTCAGCTGCGAAACGGCAAGTGTGCCAGTGCCAACGGGGTCCCGCCTGAAGTATTGAAGCACGGCGGACCTGCGTTGGCGACTGCGCTGCACCACTTGGTGCAAGGTGTATGGATGGAGAAGGAGGTGCCTGCTAAGCTGAAGGATGCCCTTGTGCTGGCACTGTACAAGGGTAAAGGTAGCAAGCAATGTTGCACGAATTATCGTGGTAACAACTTGCTGAGTTGTGTGAGCAAGGTGGTTGCCCGAATCCTGCTCAACCGCCTCCTCAGTCAGGTTGTAGAACCGAAGAGCAATGTGGATTCCGTTCTAGTCGCAGCACAAGAGATATAGAGTTTGCGGCTAGTCAGTTGCAGGAGAAGTGTAGAGAACGACACCAGCCGTTTTACTCGGTTTTTGTTGAGTTCACCAAGGCATTTGATACGGTGAACCGTGAGGCATTGTGGCTGGTGTTGGGTAAGATTTATTGTCCGAGAAAATTTGCGAATTTATTTAAATGTCTGCACAGTGGTATGCGGGCGAGGGTGCAGCTGAGTGGAGAGCCCTCTGGTGACTGCAAGTTTCTCTGGTGTGAAGCAAGACTGTGTCTTAGTTCCTGCCCCGTTTAATATCTATCTTCATGCAATGATGTCTTGTGCTTTTGATGCGGCTTGTGCTTACCGTGTACGTATGGAGCATCGTACTGATGATTGGTTGTTGAACAGCCATGGTTTCGGTGCGAGAACGCTAGTCTGTGAGACGACTACCCGAATGTTGCTGTTCGCTAACGACTGTGCGCTGTTTGCACACAGCGCTGATGAGTTGCAGCACATGACTAGTGCGCTGGCTTCGGCAGCTGCCAAATTCAGGTCCACCTTCAACATAAGCAAAACGGTCTGCCCCTATAAGCCTTCACCGGAGGTACAGTCTTCAACATTGCCGAAAAGCGGCTGAAGTATTGGAAGCGAGCTCATGGTTCTGCTACCTTGGGAGTGTGGTGTCGACTGATCAGCAGCTACACAGTGAGCTGCGTATCCGCGTGCCGAAGGCAGCGGCGGCAATCGGGAAGCTTGAGTACCGAGTGTGGAACAACCGCCGGCTTACCGTTGGCACAAAGCTGATGGTGTATAAATCCCTGGTGCCGTCCGTTCCTCTATATGACAGCGAAACGTGGACGATGTACCGACGGGATGTGCGATATCCCGAGCGGTTTCATCAACAGTGTCTGCGAAGGATTCTGCGCATCGGTCGGTCCAACGGTTGCAGACACGGAAGTGTCATGCCGAAGTAGTGTATGCAGTGGACTGCATACTTTTGTTGAGACACCTGAGGTGGCTTGGTCATGTGCGGCGTATGCATTCGACACGGATACCGAAACAACTCTCATACGGTCAGCTGCATATTGGGAAGCGGCATATGGGAAAACCAAAGCTTCGTTACCAGGACATGATCAAAGTGAGCCTCACATGTTCTAATCTTGATTGCAGGTCATGGCAAACGAAAGCGTTTGATGGGCGTGCATGGCACGATCTGATCACGAAGGCAGTTGCCGAGGTGCAAGAGGAATCCCTCGTGCATGCAGAGAAAAAGCGGCAAGTGCGGAAGCGGCAGACGCCAATGGGTTGTTCTCCATCGACATCGAGCGCACGGTGTTGTCGCACATGCGGTCGCGAGTGTCTAAGTCAGGCAGGCTTAGTGAGCCATGAGCGACGTCACTCGGGTCCACCACAGAAAGGATGAGGGGTCCAGCTTAGAGCGCAGGCAAAACCGGCAAAGCGTTTGTAGATACGCTGCAGCTGATTCACTAACCGCGTGCTCGCATGCTGAGTCTCTTTAATTCAGGTGGCGGATTCGGTATTTTGTCCCAATGCTCTTTTATAGTTCACATTAATGTTATTCGATCTTTCTTCTTTAAACTTGCACACATTCCTTATGATTACTTTGGTTAACCTGGATAACATTTGCTCGTTTGTGGCATTTTTGTATATATATTTTTCGATTTCTTGTACCATGTTACTTCATATGCTCATTTAGGTCACCGTAGCTATATACATTATTCGATATATTTTATTTGATCTTGTCGCCTCAAGTGATTGGCTGTTGCTTGACATCCCCAGTGTGGTTGCACTTGATGTGCATGTTGACTAGGTGCCAACCTGTCTATTACCCACTACCTCGTCCATACTGGCTCCAGGAGATAACTGGTCGTTGCTGGAGGGGACGGGGGTGCACTGTGCCCTTGGACGTGCTTTCCTCGTTGAGCGATTCCATGCACTCAGTGTGGAGCGGACTACGGTCCAGCCACCGCCTTGTGTGCAATTGATTCCCCAAATACAGCGTGCTTGTGTTTGCCTGTGAAGGAGTGTGGGCTGGCTCCGTTGATGAAACTTGACTCCAATCCACATGCATCCCGGTCTTATTCCTTCGGGTTTACACTGGATATGGGGTGTGTGGTTGGAGCTGTGGGTGTTGCAGCGCAAGCCAACCATGGTCCCTCTGTAGGTGCAGGCGTCCTGTGGCTGACCACAGTGACAGGCAAATCCGAAACCGGATGCTGCCAACCATATCTTCAGGATGGCGCACGAAATGTCCTACCAATTGTTTGATTCAGTACTAATGTATATTTCATCAAAGTATTACACAAATGGTGCAAAAGTAGTTGTTTGAGCATGTGAATTTATTTCAATGTAGTGTGTTCAATGTGATCACCATTTTATTTCACAACCTCTTGCGAGCTTTCAAGTTTTCCATGTTTTCTGGGGTGCGGACATTTAGTCTGAGTCGTTGATTCTTCTCCACCACCACGTGATAAAGTTACGCAAGGTTACGACAGTTACCATGAGCGACGTGTGCAAGTTAGAAGATTATGAAATAGGCAGAACAAACCAAATAAAGTGGAATGAAATTTATCCAGCTTAAAAAGACGTAGTTTAAGTGTAAGTTGGTTTAGCCCAACTGCGGTGAAGAAGCATCAAGAATGCAACATCAGCCTCAGCATGGGGCACACATACATACGTGGTTGGCGGCATCCGGTTTCGGATTTGCCTGTCACTGTGGCCAGCCACATGACGTTTGCGCCTACAGGGGGACCACAGGTAGCTTACGCTGCACCACCCACAGCTCCAACCACACACCCCATATCCAGTGTAAACCCGAAGGAATAAGACCGGGAGGTATGCAGATGGGAGACACGTTTCATCAATGGAGCCGGCCCACACTCCTTCACAGGCAAACACAGGCACGCTGTCTTTTTTTGGGAATCAGTCGCACACAAGGCGGTGGCTGGACCGTAGTCCGATCCACACTGAGTGCATGGAATCGCTCAACGAGGAAAGCACGTCCAAGGGCACAGTGCACCCCCGTCACCTCCAGCAACGACCAACTGTCTCCTGGAGCCAGTATGAACGATGTAGTGGGTAATAGACAGGTAGGCACCTTGTCAACATACACATCAAGCGCAACCATACCAGGGATAGCAAACAATAGCCATTCACTTTAAACGACAAGCTGAAATTAAATAAATCCAATAATGCATACAGATACGGTGGCATAACTCTTCGCTAAATTACCATATGAAGTAAGTTGGTTAGCAACAAATCCGTGATAAGTAAGAAATGTCCACAAGTTACTTAAAATGCTACAAACGCAACAAAATTACCGAAAATAAGCGCAATTAGTGTAAGCAACGTGGCCAGTTAATAGAACATTATTCAGGGGGCAGAACAAACCAAATAAAGCGGAATGAAATTTAGCCAGCTTAAAAAGATCTAGTTTAAGTGTAAGTTGGTTTAGCCCAACTGCGGTGAAGAAGCATCAAGAATGCAACATCAGCCACAGCATGGGGCACTATATATATATATATATATATATATATATATATATATATATATATATATATATATATATATATATATATATATATATATATATATATATATATATATATATATATATATATATATATATATATATATAGCACAACAAGTGTGCTGAAGAAGTCTCTCGCATTGCGCAGGCAGAGATCTCCGGGAGCCGACAGTATTTGTCAGTAGGCACCGAAGACTGCAGCTTCTAAGCTAGCTGAGCCCTTGTCCCAGTTCTTTCAAAGATGCTTCCATGTACAACTAGTCCCAAGTATGAGAGAGTATGGTCTTATAACGCCGGTATTTAAAGGCGATAGTCGTTCAGACCATGCAAACTATCGCCACGTAATCCTCCTCTCTGTGCTCTCGGAGGTGATTGAAGCCGTTATCGCAGAGGCTATAATGGACTGCCTGGAAAATGCAACATCTTAGCACCGGAGCAGTAAGGATTCCGTTAACACAAGTCATGCATAATCAACCAGCTAATGTCACGAGGCAGTTGGACGGAAGTTGCCGATTGTGGGGTCCGAGTTGACTTCATCTATCTGGACTTCTCCAGAGCTTTCGACCGTCTCGATCACCGCATCTTAGTTCACAGGATACAGAGTTATAGAGTCGAAGATCCTGTTCTTGAATGGATGGCCAACTCGCTTCAGCAATGGAAACTTCATTTGCGTGTTAGGGGATCGTGTTCAAACCTGATTGAGGTAGCATGTGGTGTTCCACAGGGCGCGGTGTTGGGACCGCGCTTATTCTTGGTGTTTCTCAACGACCTGGCAATAGTCACCACCTCCGATTTCCTGCTTTTGGCCGATGGTGTTGTAACATGGCGAGCGATTAATAGGAAGAATATCATGGTTCCCTCCAACATGACCTGGACTGCCTTCATGAATAGTCAACAATGAACTCACCCTAGTTGAACACAGCTAAGCGCAAGGTGATGCATATGTATCATCAGCCGGGGAGCGTTTACAAGCTTGGAGACCACACCTTGTAGTAGGTCTCTCAGGAGCGTGACCTGGGTATACTGGTGCAGGAGGACCTGGGATGCTCAAAAGCATAGAAAGCTTCAAGAACCGGAAATCAGCACTTAGGCCTTCTTGACAGAGTGTTCGGTCGGTTTGATCCCCCAATCTTCCCACAAATGCTTAACGCCTACGTGCAACCGCAAGTGGAGTACGCCACCCAAGCGTGGCAGCAGTGGCAGAAACAGGATCTCGTTGCTCTCGAGACTCCTCAATGAAGAGCAACGGAGAACTTTACGGGCCCCTCCCATCTGCCCCAACAGCTTTTAATGAGATCCCTAGGAGTGTACAGCAATCGATATCGGACTGTATAATTGTTTGCCAGATTTTGAAGAGCCCAAAACACATTTATCGCCCGTTTCTGGAAGTGAGCAACAATAACAAGCGGAGAGTTCGTCTTTTGAAGCTGACAGTCTAGTATCGCCGCTTGGAATGCCATGGGAATTTCGCCGCGCTAGATGTGTGTCAGCCATGTAATTTTCTGCCCTCAAACTAACGATCTAAAAAGGGACCTGACAAATCAATGCCCCATACGCATTTCTTTTCATAATTTGTTCTTGCCACGGGACTACATAATGAAACTAAACAGTGTGTCCGAAATTCCAACCAGTGGATTTATACTTTATCATGTGGATATCTCGGCCGTTTTATGCATGTTTCAATACGTACGTTATGGCGAGTCCACCAAGACAGTATTCATTGTATCAGGAATCTTTATTTTCCCAATAATCTCCATTCCAATGGGCTTGTTAAGTGTGACTTTTTCACTCGTAATACATCCTTGTTCCATTGAAATTGTGTGGAGGACTGGGGCCCCATTTGGTAACCGACAGAAACAAAGTCCTGTGCGCTGAGAGCTCATTCATCGGCTCCAAAAGGGGGGGGGGAACGTTTTCACTGGTTCAGTCCAGCTGCGTAGCGAGTAGGCAAGTAAGTTTGTAGCTTTAAGAACTGCAAGCCTCCCTTGTAATCAGAGGGAGCAGATTCGAGGCTGCACTGTATCCTTAGTCTATGCTCGACTGGTGGTACTTGCGCTGAAGCAAAGCGGCGGCACTGCGTAACGAGGTGCCGCTGATGCCAAGGTGGGGTCCCCGAGGTTAACTCACCAATTCGGCTTGGGCAACCGGACAGTATCAGGTCTTCGGGTAAAAAAGAGATAGTACAACTACAACTACGTTGTGCTGTTTCACTTTTGCAAACTATCACACACTCTCTCGGTTTGTTTGCACTCAATGATTTGAATGCGGAACTTGTGGTCCAGCGTGCTCAAACATCATCTGTGCTTAAATTCGATTCGTACTTCCAGAGGTGTGCGAACACGTGCGAGTCTAGGAGACGGACTATGGTCATAAAACTAAGCACAACACGCTCCATGCATTCTTTGCAAAAGTGACAACATCAATGAGGTCGCATAGAGCTCGAAAGAATTCAAGTGAAGACACAATGACCGAACCCACACACACACACACACCACGTCAGCAAGTAAAAAAGCGATGTGTGCACTTACCGAGCTACGGAGCATTACCTGCCGAGCAAACAATCACAATCGCACACACACACACACACACACACACACACACACGGACACACCGACGAATGAACGTATCGTTACTCAGTCGCTACATCGAAGTAGATCGTCTCAATATCAATGCACAGTGTGTTGCTTGAAATTATTTGTTCCGTGTGGACAAAACTTATTCAAGCGAATGTGCCTGAGATTTGATCAATTGGGTGTTCTGTGTAGGGTGAGGCTCGAGGAAGCATGGCTGGGGCATGTTGTGGGAAAAATCGATAACAGAATGTATTTCATTTGTTCCAGCTAAAAGGCGGTGTTACTGGCACATCGATCATACAACAGGACCAATGGAAATGTGTGTGGGTAGTTGCCTAAGGCATTGAGAGAATGAAACATGAGTATCCGATAGTAATAAGGATCAGACAGCTCATAAAACTTTTGGTATGGTTTATCTGTGATATCAGTCGGACGTTTGAAGACCAGCCTTCGGGTCTGGGACTGTGACGCCACTGGTTTAGGAAATGAGGGTATCGGATTACCAAATAACGGAGCCGTAGTGCAAGAGTCTCCATTGAGTACGCTGAGGTAGTGGCGCATGGCAAATAATAAAGTGCGTTTAAAAATACATTATGGAAGTAGGTGAGTTCAGTGAGTTGGATGAGAATAAGGTACAAGAGAGCTTATGGTCAGGCTTCGGTTAGTCGCTGGGACCCTGGACATGGCACGATAATCATGAACTGATCTGCAAGTCTGAACGAACGGGAACCAGCCATCCTCTCCAGTTGCCGTAGAAGAAGACCATTGTGAGTCGGATCATGAATACCACTTGACAACCGAAAACTTTGAATCGAAGAATGTGTAACGCGAAACGAGGGTACACACACACACCCATAGTTGCTGACAAGCCCAACTGCTCACTTCAAAAGAAACAGAACCAATACACTCCGATGCCTTGTGGAAGCGTCAACAATCATGTGATAGTTAGGAATCACGACTTATCGGAGAAGATTAGGTCCTTATTCCTTAAAAAAAGTTGAAGTAGTGAGGACGATCGGGAAATGTGGATCAACTACAAACGGAGGAGTGGAGGGGAAGTCAAAGGAAGAAATCAAGGAATGTGTCAATAACGAGAGCGATGCGTATCACACAAAACTAAGAAGTCACTGTTACACAGGTGTCCATCATCATCATCATCAGTAGCATGGGCACACCGCATATGGCGCGTGAAAGGAAACCCTGTTCGCGGTCTCAAAAAGGAGATTGGTCGGAGAAGGAAAGAAGAGCGTTGCTATGAGAAACCAACAACACAGTAAGGGAAAGCAACGTGGCAATTGATCGAGAGAGTGGGTAATAAGCATGGTGTGGGAGTTGGTGGAACCCAGTACACCGGAAGTCAGCGTCCACTAAATCAGGCCAGTTGTAAGTTGCGCATAGTGTCTGAAAAAATGCCAATGACAACATAGACACTGAGGCTGCGTACGCGTTGTCGGATTACAAGAGAAGATGACAGCTAGCAGATTGAGTAGAAAAGTTAGTGCTGCTCACTAGAACAGTACGCTATACAACAATAGAGGAATGGAATGGAACAGTGGCTGGAGGTTGTGCAAGAAACGACCGAAAACCCTTTAAGAATACTGAAGTGGATTGGCTATGGTTCGGTGGTGGGATAAACCATATAAGATATATATATATATATTATATGTATATCACTTGGTAGTGGATTGCATACCTTTGATGAGACATCTGAGGTGGCTCGGTCATGTGTGGTGAATGGATTCAACGCGGATACCCAAACAAGTCTTATCCGGTCAGCTGAGTATTGGGAAGCGGCACGTGGGGAAACCAATGTTACGTTACCAGAACATGATCAAAGTGAGCCACTCAGGTTCTAATCTTGATTGCAGATCATGGAAATCTAACGCGATTGATCGGCGTGCATGGCGCGATCTAATCACGAAGGCACTTGCCGAAGTGATGGAGAATGATTTCATACACGTAGATAAGAAGCGGTAAGTGCGGAAGCGGCAAGCACCGATGGGTTTTTCTTTATCGACATCAAGCGCATGGTGCTGTAGCACATGCAGTCGCGAGTGCCTGAGTCAGGCAGGCCTAGTGAGCCATGAGCGAGGCCACTCGGGACCACTACCGAAGCGACGACGGGTCCTGCAAAGAACGTAGGCAGAACCAGCGCAGCGTTTGTAGGTACGCTGCATTCGATTTACTAACAGCGTGCTTGCATGCTGAGTCTCTTTATTTCAGATGGTGGGTTTTCAATTTTGTCCTAATGCTTTTTCTTCTCATATAAATGTTTACCTGTTCGCTCTTCTATAAACTTGTACACCTCGCTTAAGCCAATCGTAGTTAATTTCGATAACATTTTAGAATTTGTGGCATTTCCGTAAAATAAACTTTCTGACCTCGTGAACTTACCTCGGATCTTTGTAAACAACTTATTTCATATGCTCATTAATTTAAGATTTATGTCACCGTTTCCTTATGCATCACTCGATTTATTTTGTTCGTTATCTTTCTCGCACGTGATTGGCTGTGCCTTGACATCCCCTGTGTGGCTGCGCTTGATGTGAACGTTGACTAGGTGTCTACCTGTCTATTACCCACTACCTCATCCATACTGGCTCCAGGAGACAGTTGCTTGTTGCTGGAGGGGATGGGGTGCACGGTTCTTGTAGCCGTGTTAGGATCAAAGAGTGGTTCCATGCCCTCAGTGTGGAGCGGACTACGGTCCAGCCACCGTATTGTGTTCACTTGACTCCCCAAATACAGTGTGCTTGTGTTTGCCTGCGAAGGAGTGTGGGCCGGCTCTGTTGATGAAACGTGGCTCCCATCCACATGCCTGCCGGTCTTATTCCTTCGGGTTTACATTGGATAGGGGGTGTGTGACTGGAGCTGTGGGTGGTGCAGCGCAAGCCACCCATGGTCCCTGTGTAGGCGCAGGCGTCCTGTGGCTGGCCACAGTAACAGGCAAATCCGAACCTGGATGCCGCCAACCACATATCATTTGGTAAACAGTATTGCAGTTGATAGGGTGGCACAACATATGGCTAAATGCATTAAGGTAGTAGAGAAAGAATAACCCAACAACAACAATAACAACAGCAGCAGCAACAACAACAAAAACAGTTAAACTGCAATTACAACATGTCCACTACTGAGTGAGAGATCGACTTGTTCGAAAGGGTTTCCAGCCATGTGCGGTCCTTGCGCCGCCAACGCGGGAGTCAAGAGCTCCAGATCACGGTCAGCTTCGTAGTTAGCATTCTCAAAGGTTGGATCCAAGTCATTAGTTGACTACATTGATTTCGATTCCAGTCGACTGACGCGCACGTAACGAGAGAGCGCAGTGAGACAACCGCTGAGCTGGCATAGTGGAGCACGGGTCCGAGACACTGTATTCTATGCAAGAAAATTATGCAGCTGAGCGATTGGCAAAGTCAGTCTGATTGGAAAATCCTTTGACGGATACTCTCATTACTGATGTGATATTGCCATGGTACACCAGCAGTGCTACATAGGAAGAGGTGTTCAAAAACATACATCCGCTGGATATCTTTTGCAAGAACAGGCCAATTCTCTTCTCATCTTATAGCAGGGCCGTCCTCACCATAGTCCTATAGACTTGGTCATTCGGAGAGAGGATCAGGTGCTAATGACGCCAGAATAGGCGCAAATAAGCAAAATTAACCCGAGAGACGTGCAAACCAAGGGCACTGAGGTAAACGAACTTGTCTACCATTTCCAAAGGAGAGCGCAAATGATGAGACAAGGAGTACTTAGACAGCCAGCCAGGCATTATAACTCGATAGAGTGTAAGTTATTCTGAAATCGGAAATCAACACCTTCAACCTACGCAGTACGTTCTGGGAGGCCAGCGATGGATCGCAAATTACGTGCAGGCAAAAACAAATGAAAGGAGGACGTTTATATATATATATATATATATATATATATATATATATATATATATATATATTATGATGGCGGCATCCGGTTTCGGATTTACCTGTTACTGTGGCTGGCCACAGGACGCCTGCGCCTACAGAGGGACCATGGATGGCTTGCGCTGCACCACCCACAGCTCCAACCACATACCCCATATTCAGTGTAAACCCGAAGGAATAAGACCGGCAGGCATGTGGATGGGAGCCACGTTTCATCAACGGAGCCAGCCCACACTCCTTCACAGACAAACACAAACACGCTGTATTTGGGAATCAAGCGCACACAAGGCGGTGGCTGGACCGTAGTCCGCTCCACACTGAGTGCATGGAACCACTCTTCGAGCCTAGCACGGCCACAAGGACCGTGCACCCCGTCCCCTCCAGCAACGGCCAACTGTCTCCTGGAGCCAGTATGGACGAGGTAGTGGGTAATAGACAGGTAGGCACCTTGTCAACATGCACATCAAGCGCAGCTACACCTGGGATGTCAAACAACAGCCAATCATTCGAAATGCCGATATCGATTAAACTAAACGCATATGACGACATAAATACTCGCTAAATGAGCATATAGAAGAAATTGGTTATAAGTGAATCCGTGAAAAGTACAAAATGTCCGACAGTTAGTTAAAAATACCACGCGATAAAATTACGCAAGTTTACCACAATTTGTGTGAGCGACGTGTGCAAGTAAGGAGAAGATTATCAAGTAGGCAGAACAAACCAAATAATATGTAATGAATTTTATCCACCTTACAAAGACCTAGTTTAAGTGTAAGTTTGTTTAGCACAACTGCGGTGAAGAAGCATCATGAATGCAACATCAGCCTCAGCAAGGGGCATATATATATATATATACATATTTATATATATATATATATATAGCAGAACTGGTCCTATTGCGGTTTCATTGTCTGGATATATTGGTGCCTCACCATTTAAACAGATGACTGGAGTTGTGAAAAGTCATCGGGGCAGTACGGACGCAGGTAGTTCCTTCATTGACCGTGCGACGACCCGGTGACACAAATATCCAGGCAAGTAGACGGATTGGTTGCTTTCAGTAATCAACCGGTGACAAAATAGAAGGTGTCGGCCCCGTATTGCAAAATTTTCTAGAACATGCCTGAGTTTGCCACGCTCTGCATCCTCGGTGCTTGTGAGACGGACCAGAATTCGAAGCCACATTATCAGCGTACTATATGTTAATCATTTGGCAACGCTCCACTTTTGTTGGTGCAGTCAACGCAAGGTGTAGCATACTTTCGACTACAAGGATGAAAAAGTAGTGGAACCTCTTGGATACATTGTATTTCCCTAAATGACCTACTCCTAGAATCGCAGCATAAAGTGAGAGTTAGCCAGCACACAGTAATTGAAAGAAAGCGTTATAGATAAGCACGACAAGCCGTCAAAGCAAACTGCAGTCACAGAGGAACTCCACTGTATTTTACAGTTGGTTCACTTGTTTGGAGCGCTCGTTGTGTAGGCGAGTTTCTCCGTCTGAAGTGTGGAAAAAGCACACAAATGAGGGCAAAATCTCCCATACAATAACATCCCTGGTTGTTTTTATTTGCGATTCGGCTCAAGAGCTTGATGGAGAGTTGTCCGGAAGGAAGTAAAATTTCCCAGGAAGATTTGTTATTGCAACGATAACGCCCGTGATTAGCGACCTCTGGTTGCTTATCCAGTGGCTGCGCTGTCAGGACACTCTCTTGTGGATTCACCGACATATTGCAACTATTTTGTGGAAATATCGGAATCATCCAAGTTGATTACTGAATTTGCAATTTTTGGATCATATTTTGTGTGTTTTTCCACAGAACGTGCAGTTCCGTTCCGCAAATTCTACGTTACCATTTTACGTCACTTTGCATCATTTTTTCCAAAATGCCGAAGAAATCACCTTGTGATTCCTGCTCGATAATTGGTGGAAACACGTGCGTTGATTGTTGTGCTATATTTCATATTTAGTGTGTTGGATTACCTGCCGACTCCTATCGTCCCCTGGGTTTCATTCAACATGATTGCATGCAAAAATTTGTGCAAGGAATGTCGCAATCTAAGGAAGCAAGAGAAACGTTTACCGATGTAAGTCGCGGCCAAAAGCATTTAACCGTCCCGCAAACTGGTCTAGAGTCCATCCAAGGTTCAACCCAGTCTTCCTCTCATTAAACTCCCTCTGACAACTCATTACCTCACCATCCTAGTTTCAGGAGACACACCAACTGAAGCTAATAATCCACTGACTGCGCTCCGCTATCTCTAATGATGTACATGGATGTCCAACACATGAGAATCCATGGAAAACTCAACGATGGAAGAAGCTGCGAAACGAAGAAAAGCTACTGACTAACAACAGGCCAGATAAGGCAAAGTTCGAGTTCACCATTCTCCCGCATGAAGTACTGAAAGGAGATTAAATCTGATGTTTTTCCACCGCCTGAGTCCTCAAGTATGCTATGATAATGACGTACAGTTTCTACAAAGTCTGGTTGACAGACTCCTCGATGTAGGTGAGGACGGAGTGAAAGTGAGACAAGTCATCCGCTGAGAAAGACCAACCTATGCGAATAATTTTTTCGACGAGACCAGTCCGAAGATGTCTCGGCTGAGCAGATTGAGAGTCGATAAGGTGCATATTCGTCGGGATACAAAACCAGCTGACCAGGAGCGCCTTATGTATGCTATCATCGAGTTAAAGGGGCGAACCGGTGTAGGAGAAACAAGCTTAATTATTGCAAATTCTCAGGTGATTACAACATGAACGCAAATTCGGATAAATCGATCACTCACACTTCAGACTCGCCCGGTAGCTCTTATTAGTCTGCGTATAGCTTTTACCAAGGTCTGCAATCTTATGAATAAGCGCGATGAGCTGTGCCGTTTCGTTGTTTTCGAGCGAACAAATGTAATGGGACTCGCAGAGACGTAGTTGAACGGTGACGTACTCACCCAAGAAGTTGAGCTTAGCGGCTACTCGTGCTTTGGTTGTGATGGGCTATCAAATGCCCATGGTGGCGTCTTTCCTACATTCGGTCTTCTCTGTGTGGAAGAGTTGCGAGCGAACACAGAAGCGAAGATGGCCTATATATATCCAGTGTAGACCCGAATGAATAAGACCGGGATGCATGTGGATGGGAGCCACGTTTCCTCAACGGAGCCGGTCCACACACCGTAGACAAACAGAACAGAAGCATTCCGACCTAATTGGGAAATCATGCATACCACAAGGCGGTGGCTGGACCGTAGCCCGTTCCACACAGCATGGAACCACTTTTTGAGTCTAGCACCGTCACGAGGACGGTGAACCCCGTCCTATCCAGCAACGACCAATTGTCTCCTGGAACCATTGTGGACGAGATAGTGGGTAATAGACTGCACCTTGTCAACATTCATATCTGGTGCAGTCTGATTTCAAAGAGCGACAAATAAAAGCCAACCGCGTCAGACGCCGACAGATGTGAGAGGCCTGTGAAAGTCATGCGCGGGGCGCAAATGTTGGTCGCCCTTGAGATACCACCTTAACATTTGTACTCGGCAAGTGACCGCAACTAGGCGGGCCATTAAACTCAAAACGACAAACTGGTGTCGTGCAGGCCGAAAGCGTTGAGAAGCAAGGTGAACGGTAAATATGGAAGTACCGAACACAACTGTGTTTGTGATCGATACGCACGGGTGCGACCAACAAACGCACACGAAAGCGAGTAGAACAAACGGAGTGCTGTAACTTGGTGTAATTCGTGAGCGAGGTCAGAGCACAGTCGCAGCAGAGTAACCCGATGCGGCTTCGGTTGAAAACTAGAGATATTATGTGAAATTCAATGAAACAGTTCGTATGTCGTTGACTAGTGCAGCTCCAATTTAACCTTGAGTCAGCACCGGTGTCATCAACGGCTGGGGGTCAGTGCCTCAAACTGTCACCAGCATGAATGGGCGATCAGCCCAAATTGGTGACGTAATACTGCCAGCTAGCATATCGCCGGGGTGTTCCAGCCGTGGAACACACACTCGCTAATTACGCGGTTTCCGGCTTCACATTATCTGTGCTAAAAACACGAGGACGTTTTCAGAACACCAAAATTTTGTAATATAATTCGTATACATCAGGAGACGATATAAGTTGAAAACTGGTGCACCAAATCAGCAATTATTTACATAATCAAGTTAGGGTCTTGCTGTGAGCATTAATGTGATCCCTTGCATTATATCATAATAATTTCTATTCCCATTTTATGGTTATCATTCTGGCTAACCCAACGGGTTTATTAAGCATGTGTATTTGTAGTCGTAATACACTGTCGATCGGATTGTTCCGCAACCACAAAAACGGAAGTGGTCTTGCAGCAAGCTAAAAGTCGAAAGGCGGGCGAATAGAGGTCTCCCTCGAACGTCCTAGGAAAACATTTGGGATCAGAGCACATCCGTCATGAATCGTTGTACGGGCGTAAATGGTTGAATATCGTGTATAGATGGGGTGCTATCGGTGAAGCAGCTTGCTAAAGTGTTTCGTCACCGCTTCATTCGTCCATAAAAGCAAAGAACGCAAGTTAGAATGTGAAACAGCTTTCGCATCATAGCGTTGCAATTCTCCAGTGCGAGCTCTAGTCTTATAACGCCAACAACACAAGTCAAGTCGTGCTTTATGTACCCATGAAGGTTGAACAATCAGCTGCAACACGCACGCCACAACCTTGGAACGCCCTCCCGGAACATGTAATTAATGAACCCACCTTA
Organism: Dicrocoelium dendriticum; assembly: GCA_944474145.2. Classification (NCBI taxonomy): domain Eukaryota; kingdom Metazoa; phylum Platyhelminthes; class Trematoda; order Plagiorchiida; family Dicrocoeliidae; genus Dicrocoelium; species Dicrocoelium dendriticum. The sequence goes on from OX104069.1 coordinate 109,507,459, forward strand.
TCCCTTTTCAAAAAAATGCCTTGACGATACCCTGTCACATTTACGCAATGTGTTCTAGCCCATGACCACCAGATGCTGGCGCTAAAGCACAACAGACAGTGGATAGTGCCATAACCCTACTCGAGAATGAGTTACTGCAAACCTCTTGCACACAATTTGATAAACACTGCTACTATAGAAACTGCATTTCCGTATCCCGTCGACCCAAGATAGTTGCACACGAATAAGTGTTACCCTTGTTATTTTTTATGTTTTCTCGCTTATTACGAGATCAATAGCCACTTCCTTTATTGCTTTGTGTGCGCACATTCCAACTGCAAACTCCCTTTATACGATAGTGCAGTTAAATCTGTACGCGCCCAAACTAACGACTCCATTATCCCTTGATCTATCTTTTCTCACTCTAAATACCCTACGGGACATGTCAAGCACCTGCTTTTTTACCCGTTATAAATCATTGTTCATTGTTCATAAATAACAAGTGACATAGAAGGCTACAAAATGATGGGCAATTCTAAAAAAGTGGCTGACAGTGATGATATCACTTGGGCGCTGGCCAAACCTGACTTATTAGGATCGCTGTCGAAAACTCCAACTGGATCCACTTTGGCTGAGACGCTTAAAGAACAACCTCGTTCTCTTCTACAATATCAAAAAACAACGTATTTACGCAGACAGCACCGCACTTGAACTACAGAAGACTGCAGCCTATCCCACACGTAACGGCGGCTACTTGATACGTACAAACCTTTCAAGTCATTAAAATTCGATCGAATTTCTTCTTAGTGAGATACGCTTATCTGCGGAACTAACTACCCCTACAGATACGCAAGTGTACAAGCCATGTCACGTTTCGAAACCTCCTTCAGACCTTCCTCACTATACCAAATGCTTTGAAGATATGTGACTCATAGTAAACACTAGAAACATTGACAGAAGTTGGTATAAAAAACATATGAGAAGATAATCGCTTACTGCTAGCTTACCCACTACATGTCATTGCAAACCATAGCAAATTCTGTCTTTGCAGCCTGGTAGTCCCCCCCTTTATTATCTACTCCTGACGATACAAACATCGGTAAATTTTACCTATGAGTTGCACAAGTCCATGACTCAAGGAAAGATAATCATGATCCGAAATGCTATTAATAAACTTTTCTTTAATGCTGTGAAACGTTTTCACTATACAAATGATCGCTCCCACTTATGGGGCCGTGTACCGTCTATCGGTAAATATACAAATTTATTTTATTTTTATTTTATTTATTTAAATGAAGAAACCACGTAAGACCACTGCTCAGTGTCACACCAAGGTATTCGACTGACGTGGAAGGTTCCATAGTTCAGCATCGGTGGAAAGTTGTCGGAACTGCATCATCATCATTCGCAATACACGTTGGCTGAGGGTGAGAAACACACCTCAGCTAATGTGCCGCAAAACAAGAAAGATACGATGCTAAAAAACACTACAAATTTGAAAAGCAAGTAATATAACGTTAACAATTATATCCGTTTGCTTTGAGATCGTGATTGGAGAGGGAATCTACGAAAGAGGCAGTGAACAAAGAAACTCACGACACAAACGCCATTGGGGCTGGCTTTTTGCCACATTCGCAAGTGTGTCCAACCAAACGTATTCATCGTATTTTGGACCCCAGCCAGACAGTCAAGAGACACCAACCGACGCCAAATTTGAAGACAGGCTTTCCATTTCTTTCGACCCAGTTATCACTTGGTTTCTCCTCCACCTATTCCATCCAGACCCCGGGACATGCAAACAACGCGTGTCGCGGATGGCGGTGTGCCGGCATGCGCAACAAGTGGCCCAACCGTCGGAGCCTGGTGCGTCATTTAATAGTGCTGAGCGGTTCACTCGCTCTTCCTGCACCAACTACGCGAAGCCAAACACATTCATTGTGCACGCGGTGCTTCCACCGGACATGAGCTAAGCTGCGAAGGCAGCGATGATCGAATATGACGAGCCTCTTTATGTCAGTCGATCTGATGGGCCAGGTTTCACAACCATATAGGAGGGTTGCACGGACGCTGTGTTATAAACTCTGCCCTGTCGCGTGTGTGCCACAGGTGGTGGAGATCGGCAAAAGCACTTCGAGCTTTGCTATACGGTTCGTAACCTCATCTTCGATCCCACAGGCGCTAATATAGCTGTCCAGGCATTTGAATTCCTGAATGACTTCCAGCAGATCACCACCAAGCGTCAGCGAAGGGGTGGGTCCCTGCCAATCCTGGAGAAGTACTTTGCATTTCGATGGAGCAAACCATAGCCCGAAACGATAGGCAGCCAGTGTCAATCGGTCCAGTGCTGCTTGGCATGTTTGGGAGCTGTCAGAGATTAGGGCAATATCGTCCGCGTACTCCAAGTCAAGAAGTCGCTCACCAGTAAGTAGCTCCACACCTTCTAGGTCATGTCCAGTGAACGTTGTTTGCATGACTTCGTCAACTGCGAAGTTCAAGATTAAAGGGGACAGCGGGCAACCTTGTCTCACACCGCTGCTGATACTGAAGGGTGGCGACCGTTTGCCATTCTACCCGAACTATGCGCGTACAGCGTTTTGATAACATTAACATATTTATCAGGCACACCTTTCCTCAGCAGGCGGTTCCGAAGGGCACATCGATCGACTGAATCGAAGGTACCTTATATGTCAAGAAACACGACAACAGTGGGTCACCAATAAACATGGCGGTGCTCGAACGATTGACTCAAGGTGAAGATGTGGTGGATGCAGCCCCGACCTCGACAAAATCCGGATCTGGCTTTCACGAGTGCCAGTCAACCTGTGGAGAACGACAGACGTAGGCAATTTGGAGACAATTGAGACAAGCTCGATCTCGCCATGACTGCCGCATTCCGACCGGGGGTCTCCCTTGAAAATTGGGAGAATGACGGAGCAGCTCCAGCTCCCAGGGTTTCACTAGCAACTCGTATAAACAATCTACTAGAGCAGGTCCCCCGAATTTGAAGAGGGCTGGGGGAATTCTATTTGCCCCTGCGGCCTTATGCAATTTCAACAGCCTGATCTCACGTTCGACCTCTGCGTGTGAGGGCGGATCCGAGGAGACGGCCCAAGGAGAAGGGCGCTCAATGTCCGAAAAAGAAAGCGATAACTCAGGTTGGTTAAATTGCCTTCCAACGTGTTCAACCCAATGCTCCTAGCGTTTTGACAGGCTGTGGATCGGCTGCCCACTCTTGTCGCGTATGGTCTCGTTAACACCAGGTCTCCCGCTGCATGTTTCCCGTATCAGACGGTATAACTTACGATGATTACCAATGGCAGCGGCTGTTTCCATCTCAGAAGCACGATTAGACCACCAGGATTCGCGGTCTTTCTTCACCATAGCACGTAGTTTTACCATGAGATTTTTGCGAACGTTATTGTATTCGCTTCCAGCCGGAATACGTCGGCGAGCATCCATAAGTTCCAGAGATTGCGTAGAGACCCAATGTCCGGTTTGGCCATTTGATCTGCCACACGAAGACATGCCTGCTGATAGTAACGTTTAGCGAATATGCCTACAGTGCTTTTCGACGGTGTTCAGTGGGCGCTTACTCAACCCGGATGTCAGCGCACTTTGATACACATTCAGAACACCTGGCTTCGCTAGCTGGCTGATGTCAATCCGTTCACAGCGACGTTGCGGACGTCCACCGAAACGCACCAGGAGGTCGGCACCGACAAGTGCGTGGTCAGAGTCCACGTTCGTGCTCCAAATTGAGCGACAGTTTTGGACACAGCCTCTCCAGCGGCAACTGATCGTGCTAAGATCGATTTGCGTCCATGGCTGGCCCGAGGCTGCTGGCCGTCAAGTCACGCTTCTGCAGGTGCTGTGTCGAAAGTTTTTGCTCGTGAAAAAGAGATGAGCATCCGCACACAGCTGTAGCAATCGCTCACGGTTATCATTACGGGAGCCTACTCCATGTTGGCCGCCCAAATGAAGCTCATCAGAGGACAGTTTTCCGATATGGGCGTTTAGATCGCCAGCCAACACCACACTATCCGTGCTTCTCCTGTAACGAAGGAGATCGTAAGTTGCTGATAGAAATCATCTTTTACCGAATCAGTGCTAGTTTGTCGGGGCGTAGGCCGCAATGACAAACACGCACCGTTTATCCCCGCGCGACTTCGTAGCACGGAAAGAACCAACTAGTCTAACGGCGCACATCCTACTGTTTACTGGGATCCAATGGATTAAGGCAACTTCAACCCGGGAACTCAAAACAATGCCGACGCCAGCTTGACCGGTATTTGAAGATGCGTCATCGCCAGACGGGCGCAATGAGAATGTGCCGCCGGTATCGCATGCGGGGGATCGCTTGGTAATCTCAGATCTTTCAGGCGGGTTTCCTATAAGCATCAAATATCGATCGATAGGGTCTCAAGCGTGAGAGCAAGTGCTGCCTGTTGGTCTATCTGTAGCAAAGTGCGCACCTGGAGGCATGCCAGTCCTAGCGAGACGCGAGGACTCCAAAGGGAAACGTATCAACTGACGTTGTCTGCTTGGTTGAACATGGACTTGTCGACTGGATTGCAGAACTACGATGGAGCAAACGATAAGCCCTTCTTTTCATACTTAAAGCACAAGCTGTTCTTATTCTTATTTCAATAACCCAATCCACCATATTCTCCGGACCTAGCTCTAGCAGACCGTTGCTCAAAATTAAAACCACTTTGACAGGACGTGGTTTGTAAACCATAGAGGAGATTCAGGACAACAATGTGACAATCAACTTGCCCATCATCCCAGAAGGTACGCTCCAAGAGTCCTTCCAAAAATCGAAGCACCGTTGAGAACGGTGTATTGCAAGTAGAAGAGATTCCTTTGAAGGGGATAATGCTTAAAACTTAGCGCAATGAGTAAGGAAAATGGTATTGCAAAAGTTCCCCTTCTTTTCGAGCACATCTCGTATGCTGATGATAACCGTATATCCGCAGAGTGTATAATTGATTTTGTATCGTTTATCAGTTGAAACAGTGCTGTTTCCAGTATGGGTACTCAAGAGTTTTTGTGCTCACTCTCAAATGCACGCAGGCTGAACAGACGCACAGATTTGTCCATATGGAAAGCTGTCTTTTGCCAGTGGTACCGTCAAAAAAGACACGTCTCTTCTCGCCAACAAAACGATGCTGCGATTTGGTAATTTGTCAAAGCGCATTCGTCCACATGGTGTTTTTGTATGAAAACGAGTCATGACCAACTCGCGTGAATGAAGTGTGACGTGTTTCGGCGTTCCATAATAGAAGTTACCAGAGGACAGATCGTGTGTAATAATAACATCAAATTGGTAATCGAGGTTATGTGACATGAGGCATACGAATCGTCCGTTTAGCAATCAGTTTTTGCTGCGCCCGTTGAGGTAGCTTGGACACACCCTGCACGTGTCATTACGCCCTACGCATTCGTGCAGAAATGCACCGGAAGAGAACACGATCTAGAGAATGTTAAATATCTGGAAGAGCAAGAAAGCGCAGAACGCGTGAGTTCCTCGAATCCTGGCATTCTGGTCGGAATTCAATCAACAAACACCTGGAGCTGGAGGGTGTCTACGAGGCTCTGTAGGTTAAGGTAGTAATAGGCACCAGATCGAGAAGGAGGAGACTAACGTGAACCAATCGAATCAAGTAACAATCAATAGTCATCCGGAGCTGGCATTGGTTTGCGAGACTCCGAGAATCAGGACTGCATACCCGCACTGAAGATGTTGCCTAATTCGGTAACGAAACGTCTGCAAGAGAAATGCCCGGCTCGGAGAACAGGACAATCCTCTCAGAACACGTGATGTTGGAAAGAGAAATCACGGACTTCTCGTCAAGTCACTGTTGGTGTCATGTGCTTTACTGGCTGGAGACCCAAAGAATGAGGAATATCGGTGATCCCAAACACCGGAACAAATAACGAGTAGAAGAAATCGGTGCAGAGGCTGTGTAAGTGTACAGAGTTGCCTGAGTTCATGCGCTTGGTGACAAAAATAGGGAAAGTGGCGTATGAAAAACATGCAATTGGTTCCTCAGGATAATTTTGCGAACTCGCTCTTAAGTTCCCTGTCTTCTGATGGCCTTATGCAAATTGTGTAGAAAAATTGACCCTGTAAACATTACCAGAGGTAGTACCTGGTAACCGGCATGTAGTTTAATACCTAAGCGTCTGGGTTACTGGTAATGAAGAAACAAGTTGCTTGACACAAGCGTGAAAACTGGTACAGTGCGGACGTTTATTTATCGGTCTAACTGTGACACCGTCAAACTTGGATCATTCGAACAAGAGAAACGCAGGTGCGCGTCAGCCCAGACGAGTGGCACTTCCGCATAGTGGTACAGCAGGTGAGCGCTGGTTAGTTGCACAGGTGTGCTGTGACCTTGACCCTGAGCAGCTCGATCGAACAGTAAGACCACCTGCCAAGCTGAAAATACAACGGTTGTGGGACCACGTATCCGAAGGCCCTACAGGCGGAACGCAACTCAGCCGGTGATTCTGTTGATGCCTTGAGGTTTAAGCGCTTAGAGGTTATGGTAACCAGACGTGCCTCACCGTAACGGCTGGAAAACGCCAAGCTGGAGTGTGTGGTGAAATCATCCCCGCACCCAGATTCATTTCGTGCATCCCCAACCTCTCTGAGGATGACCAAAGACACAGTTGAATAACTGTTATCATTATCCCTTTCTGCGGTAAAATGATTGGAGCGCCAACGCACCATTTCACCATGTCTACCTCAGCTCAAATCATGCCACCGCATTTTATACGAACGCAATCCCAGACAGTATACCAGATGGAAGTGCAAGCATAGTTGAAAATATGGCAAAGCTGCCTTATTAGCTGCAAGATCCACTTGACAAATGTCAGTAAAATGTCAGTTGGGTGAGATTCATTACGTCCGTAAAGCTGCGGAGCACCTGATCAATGATGCATGAGTCAAGGATAAATACGGTACGGGAAACAATGTGTATTGCCGAGGTAGGCAAAGAAGCGACCGTGTTATGCTAAGATTGTCACTCGCACGGTTGGAGCACGTCTACGGTAACAGCTTGGAACGCTGGCCAGTCGAACGGATTTGCGCTGACCTGATGGCGTTAGCTTAGCCCGGGGTACGCGCTGATGAGACGGAAATTAGCGAGCGTGAGGATGATCCTAGCCGCACGTATTCGGGTAGACGCTGAGTCCTCGAAACGGACGCACACGAGTGAGGGTTACAGTAGACGCGCACTAGTGAGTTAGACGCGAACGCTGCCCGGCTATCGACGCAAACAAAATCACGTGACCGACCGACTACCAACTAAGGCGAAGAGGAAGCAAGACAGGTGGTCCTCTGAAGGTTCTTTCACGACCAACAAAAAGCGAGTCACAGTGAATGTAATGGGTCATTAAGTTAGGGAAAATAGCTACCACGACGGGGTGGTAGTTTGTAAAAGATCATTGTCAAAAGGTGCGTAGTTGGGCCGCGTCTCGGAGTGGCTGAACGTTGCTGCGTTGTGGGGAGGAATTGGACTCCGTTTTCCACAGCCATTATGCCGATGTTTCTGGCGCGTTTTTGCGGGGATATTTGAAGGGCCCGCAACAAATCAAAACAATGAGTCCGTCGAATCTAATCCCGTGTTTTGAATGAGACAGAACAACCGTGGAGTGCTCACAGCAACCGAGCTATCATCTGCCATACTTTTGTCATTCCATAAAGTCAACTGTCTCCGCCAAACCTCATGCCGCAATTTGTGGCAAAAGCTGCAGACACGCTTACCTGACTATAGGAGTGAAATCAGCTTCATCAACGCTGTAAAATTTGCTTATGGTGCAAAAGGTTACTCTGCGATCGGAAGTCTCCGAAGAGAAATACTGGTAGCCACGCGCTCATTTTCTGAGGACTCTAGAGATAATGTAGACAATAAATCGGTTAATACTCAAGGTTGGTCTTTGATAGCGAATGTCACAATTCAGCGGAAAGCTCCTTCTAGCGTATGTAACAGTTTTAGGACCTACTATGTGGGCATGCTGCAGCAGCTCCCGTGGCGGAGCTGAACACTATCGGGCGCGTTGCCAGATTCCGAATTGAGGAATACCTCCCTTGTGGAGGTACTTGCGAATAAATCTCGTTTGCCTTGGAGGCAAGATAAATAAGCAGCTGCAGACAATCAGCGGCAGGGTCTCAGAGAGTGGGGAGTTCTGGGCTGGTCACTTGGTTCTCCATCAAATACCACAAGAGCTTATACGGCGCTGTGTCAAAGCCAATGTGACCGACTATGGGGTCACTGAAGACTCACTTCTGGAGCCAGAAGTGAGTACCTAATGGAGGGCGGATGAACAACCTTGTTGGAGACCGGCTTCTCTGTGGACTGCTACTGAACACAAAGAAGGCGAATGAGCTATCCGGATGTCAACGGTCTCCGTTAATCGTCCGGCTGCCTTGTGGGTCAGGTCTTTATGACCAAAGGCTCGGGAAGATCTCTGTTCGCACAACACATCAACATTGTAAACCTTCCAAGCCTCTCCGTTGTTTTCTTTTCCTGTGCTTGTTGTTGTTGCTGCTGCTGCTGTTGTTGTTATTGTTAACTAGGCGTTGTGGCACTGCCAATTGTATATTGGTCAGGTGTTGAACACTAATAAGATGATTGTCGAGGACAATGCGTGGACTGTAGACACCGCTCTGATTCATTGTTGTCGATGTCCCTACAGCCAATCCGGGTCTACAGTATGGTTTCGTTTGGTAGGCACCAGGCAATTTGACGGAAACGCGCGATAGTGGATTGCGACCTCGACAGCGATGAAATGTCCCATTAATCTGTCACCTGCACAAGTGTCAGTGAAAAAAGCTTATCAAACGACGATACTGTTTTGTAGTGCGACCCACATGACAAAAAACGGCGTAAGCAGGGAGTACGTTCTCAGGTACGCAAATCGAGGTATGGGCAATCTTCTGCTACTCCGGAGGTACTATCAACAGAGACAGCTTCCTAAAGTTGGATCAATCATTTTTATACCCTGACTTGGTTGGCCCACTGCTTGGGTCTTGTTCACAAATGCGAACAGCAAGGAGTTTGGTTTGGATGATCTCAATTAATGGCTTCCAAAGCTCGATAGCAACACGTGGTTGAATAAGCCAAGAGAGCATTACATGGGGATCCCCGAGGTTGTATAGTTAACGCCATTGCCCAGACCACGCAACGAAACACTGCAAGGTTTTCGAATAAACAAAATAAGTCTGATTTTTATTCAAATAGTTGGAGAACCAAATAAAGAGTGACGCTTTGGAAATTGCTTGAAAGTGGCATAAGCACAGTCTGTCACGCTTGAGCATCATGTCTTAACATCTACTGCCGGGTTAGCTGACTACACAGCTGAGGTGCTGTTTCTCTCTGAACGGTGTTGGGCGAGAGAATTTCTCTTACAGGAAGAGTATATGCTACGAATCACGAAGCCAAGTGAATATATATAGGAAGGTCTCCTTTAATCCTGTGATCAAAGTGAGCACAAATGATTATCCGAGCAGATATTTTAGTGAACATTTTATCGACTGACTGGCTGCAATTTAGAAGAACTAGACAATCTGGCCTCTACAATTTATAAGTTCTAAACAAACCGGTTCGGTCATATCTATTGCGTGCTTGGAAATCGGTTGCTTTAGGCTTAAAATATTCGTCAACAATGTGCTGAGTAAAACCTAGTGGTGGCTAGTAAATAACACAGTAAAAGAGTGTGTATAAATTCACAGAAAGGTTAAATAGTGCATGCGTTTGTTTTCTTGATTAGGTGTTCAGTGAAAATTCACAGCAACAAGAAGATATAGCATCGGATATGACCGAATCACCGGGTCAGTGGCGCCCTAACATTTGCTTCGTTGTCTACGACTTAATCCCTCTGTTTGATGGCTTTGTTCTCTGCGCATTCATACCTAGTTGGTACAATTATTATTAGTATTACTATTGTTACTAGTATATTTACAAAGTGAATCAATGTATTTCATCTGCCGATAATATCGTCTTGCTGGGGGACGACTCACAAACCTTCCAGCGCACTTTGGACCGCTTAGCAATGGAGGCGTCTAAGTACGGCTTGTGCTTCACTCCGGGAAAATGTAAAACGCTGCTCCAGGACTGGCAGATGCCTGAACCCGCGCTCACCATTGCTGGACATGTTCTGGAACAAGTCCCTCGCTTTACTTATCTAGGGAGTTGCATCACGGCTGGTGGCGGTGTTGGAGATGAAGTCTCACAACGGATTGGAAAGGCCCGCCTTGTATTCCTCAAACTGAGACATCTATGGCGCCGTCGTGATGTCAGTCTCAAGCTCAAGGGCAGAGTGTATAATGCTTCCATCCGTGCAGTACTCTTGTACGGCTGTGAGACTTGGCCTATTCACTAGGAAGACATGAAGCGGTTCTCAGCCTTCAACAATCGCTGTCTACGAAGGATTGCTCGGGTGTGGTGGCAACACCATGTAAGCAACGCAGAGGTGCGAGACCGAGTGTTTGGAGCGAGTAATGCCAGTCTTCATGACGTTATTCTCAGACATCGCATGCGTTGGCTCGGGCATATTTTGCGCATGCCAGTCCATCGGCTTCCACGTCGAGTGCTATTTGCACTCCCAGGGAGCGATTGGAAAATGTGTCGCGGTGGAAAGCCAATGACGTGGAGGAACATGGAGAAGGCAACCTCAATTTTGGCGGCAGCCGGACCAGTCCGTCTTCCAGGTTGGGGATCACGAGATGCTGAATCTCAGTGGTTGGAAAGATTGAATGTCATGGCGCGCAACAGACATCAGTGGGGTCAATGTTGTTCTGCCATTTTAGCCCCCCTTTAATACACACAAAGACTCATAAAACAAAAGTAAAAATGCGAAATGGCGTGTGTAAAACCAAAAAACGACCACTTTTTTAAATCGCAGTTCGTGTTTTTATCTTCTCCACTTTTCGTTTTCTGACATGGTTCTGATGGCACAATGTCTGTTAACAGACTGTGAATATATATATTTGCATCTGCCGCACACATCGGTGAGCCTCGTGGGGTATTACAAAGCCTCGATCACCCGTGGACACTGCACCATACAGAATAACTAATCAAATGTTGCGGATACAAGAGTGCAGCGCAAGCCGTACGGCAGAATGCACCGTAGACGTGACCACCGGGTATTGAAGCATTGACAAGCTGAAGCAGCTAGGTGTTGGCCACCAAAAAACACTGCACAACCACGACGCGATTCGATCTGATTTGATCCCGGACATCGAACACGGGACCGTTGGGATGTTAGACCAGACCTCTAGTCATTTAGCTACGGAGTCCCGACGAGCAACGCTTGGCACGACTGTGAATCGCTGATTGCGGGAATGAGGTTATTTTAAAGTACTCGTTGTCTGTGCATGGATTGTGACGCACAGACTCAATTTGGATGACGATTCGCACTGATGAAATGAACACTGGTCAATAAGCTCACTGAGACCGTATGTGATGATGCAGCTAAGCATTGGGTATTGCCTGCCTGAAAATACCGCACTCCACGATCGGTTACGAACTAAGCTGATCATCACCATTATCATCATCTTCATTAATACAGGTTAGCTAACGGTGAAAAGACACCTCAATACAAAGAAAACAAAATACTGAAACGTGCAGTAGAAAATTTCAGAAATCAAGTAAGATAATGTTAAATGGCATATTATCCACTTGCTATGAGGTCCCATTGGAGGAGGAGCATAAAGGAGTGGGGGTTGGACAAAGAGACGAACGCCATTGTGGTCGGCCCTTAATCATGTCAGAAAATGTGTCCAACCAGACTGAGACTGAGACTGTATTTAAGAGCAAGGAGAATGGTTTCTGTACAAATCTATCAAATTACGAAAAATCAAAAACATTTAGTTGCGAATCGTCAGCGGTAGTGTTTGGTCAGTTAATCTTTTTCGGTTAGGAATTCGTATTGGTGTCATTATTTCCGGGTATACGCATTGCATGTGGGTTAGGAAGGAATACGCGATGCGAACAAACCAGGACCCCATCGCCGCGGCAGGCGATCCAAACTCATCCGCCCTGATTGGGTCGGACAGAGAGCCAACCGGGAGAAGCGGCCAATTAACTCGACGGCGGCGTTCCTTTATTGGCTGTAAATTGATCCTACCAGAGCTTTTCACGTGCGCTTTAAATACCATTCACAAACTTTCCATTTCACCTTTATAATGAACGGTGGGATTAGCCAATACATCCCTGTTGCTCTGCTCATCCGATCCGGTCTTCCCTCTGGCCTGTGGGGGGCCAGCGACTTCGGGTTTGATTAGGAATCAAGCGTTTATTCAGGCAAGGGACGAACACTTCAATGTGCATCGTTTCATAAAAGCAGAGGTTCCCGAAATAATCGTTGATACGTGTTTTAAAATAATTCACTGAATCGGCCTCTATTAATCTTTCTGGTAGTGTATTCCATAAGTTTACGATTCTTCGTTCTATACAAAGCTGATGTGATACTTTGTTCATGTAGGGGACCCTGAGTTTGCAACGGTGTCCTCTGGTGTTACAGGGTTCCCGCAGGTGATATATTGGTCGCAGTATGAGGAAGTGATTCAAATGTAGTACTCGATGGGTCATACTAAAGCCAATTCTTATTCGGCGGTAGGATAATGTGTAGAGTCCGGGCCTTTCACAAAATTTTTCTTACAGAGACTTTCGTAGGCTCAGTATCCTTCTAGTTGCGATGTGCGGGTTCATCGTCCTTGGGACCCCAGCCAGGCAGTCGGGATGCACAAATCGACGCCAACTTCGAAGTGAGGGTCTTTATTTCTCTCAACCAAATTATCGCTTGGCTTTCCCTCCCTCTCTTCCATCCAGATGCCGGGCGCGCAGACAATGCAGTCGCAGGAGTCGGTGTGCTGGCATTCGTAACATGTAGCACAACCATTGTAGCCTGGTGCGTAATATAATGGTGCCAAGCGGTTCATTCCCTCTTCTTGCACCCAATATGCGACGCAGAACAAGCTCATTGCTCACGCGGCGCTCCCACTAGATATGAGCTAAGCTGCGAAGGCAGCAATGGTCGAAGTAAGTTGAACTCGTCATTGATTTTTTGTGATAAAAATTTGCATGAACAGCATTGCTGACTTCCAGTGGAACCACCGATGGGTTCTCGCGTTACACACTCGGTGGGAAGAAAAACGCCCGACAGGAAACTTGTAAACAGATAGCAGTTAAAATAGGATGTAACCAAATGGAGCCACGATCGTAAAAGCAAGTACTGTCAAAGACTTAAAATAATGGCGAGTAACAGAACTCATCTTGGTAATTTAAAATGAGCCTCGAAAGACACAAATGAGCTATAAATTTCCGCAGAAACACAGTCTTGTGAGCTTACAAAGGTGGGAAAAAGTCGCAACCATGCGAACAGTCAGGTGGTTTTTCTATCTTGCCTTGATATTTTAAGATGTAAACGTTGAGAATTTTGGTTTCACAGTTCGATGGACATCCAACGATCGTACAAAATCGTACAAGGGGAAATCCCTCGCTTAGGAAACGAAATCTTGTTGCAGTGCCCATATCTTGTGGAAAGATTGGACCCAGAAAGGAAAATGGAAAGAGTTAGGTAGTTGCAACCCATACCAGATTGCTTGTAGTGATTGTGCCTCCTTGGAGGTAATTACATCAGTGAAGGGAAAAATCGATTGATACAAAAAGCTTATGGGTCCATAGTAGGTTGGGTGATTCAACAGCATTATTTTCATGAATAAAACGCAGGCTGTTTCAAATGATAAATAAAAATACCTAAATCAAATGTGTTCCGTTTGATCATTGGTATGCCACATGAATGATAGATTTCGTTGACTTACCTGAAGTGGGAGAAGGATAGGTTAAAGCAATATCCTTGATTCGAACCACGAAGGCCACCGAGTCCTCCTGGCCATATGTAGGACGAATCTGTGTACTAGGGGCGGGTAAATAAAACCGGTAAGGCAACTGTTCCATCCCAGGTTGACAAACAGCTTCGGCTAAGTGACTGCGCCATTCGGCTCCTGCGTGACGGGTTTCAGTGTAGTCCATAGTAGTCAAATAACCGCCAACCTGCTCAAGATCGACACGACTTGAGCTCGAGATTTGGGTGAATAGGGCTGTAAGGAAAATTGAAAACGGATCGATTACAGTAATTTTGAGCAATTTGACTAGTAAACACATTGCGATTGAGTCGATCGGTCTTGGAGAAAAGTGTGCAAACGAGATTGGCAATCAGTAGGCCTACGGGATTTGGAGTTGTATACAATTCGTGCAACAATAATAATTCGATCAAAAGCAGTATCTTAAGGGTATTATTACGAATGAGATATTAACTGCAATGTAGAAAGCATCCGTTCGTCAGACGCTGCGGAATGTTCTAGAGGGCACTGAGAGGATCTTGAAATCAGAAGCGGAGAAACATTCAGTGAAACGACAATGAAGAGGGTGCAGGTCTTGTAAAATATAACGCTGTTTTGAGTAAGAGTATCCATGAAAAGATTGGATTTCAGTAGAAGATACATGAAGTACACTCGTGTGTAGCAGTCTGGGGATTTCCCCGGTATGCCTGAGTACGTTGTGTGAAATGCTAAATAGAATCACTGTTTCACTGTACACTTAGGTGATTGGTGCGGACTGTTGAACTGTGTTGAGCTTGATTGTTTGAATCAACGCCTTTTGCATAGGCGTCTAGGCTAGTCGGCAAGATGCGACCACATTGGTTGGTGCCGACTGCGAGCTGAGTTCTGTAACATCTCGAGTCAAACTCAAGACGGGTCACGTTGCCTTCAGCTTGGAAAGCGAGACAGACCAAAGGTACCCAGTTTCGTAGTCAGTCAGTTCATTTCCGGCTTCCAAATTAACCTTTGCCTACTTCCAGCTTTCCGCTACTTTACACCTGGCAAGCAAAACAAGGCCCTCCACGGCAAGCGATGACCGAGCATATGTAACAGATGCCCAAGCCAAAGCAACTTATTCCGTGCTATCTGTTATTCTAAGGAAGTAGGTTAATTAACATCGCCTAGTGCTTGCCTAGGCACATCATAGCTGCAGACATCCTGGTGCCATCCGACACCAACAATGCTTCGCAGGCAGCAGATGATCAAAGATTTGAAGGCGTCTTAGATCCTCAGAGCGAAGGAGCCGTCTCAATACTACAATGTACCACGGCCTTAACTGTGGCGCTGTAAACGCGGCCTTTCCGACCAAGTGAAACCCATTTCTGATGCCAAAGATATCGCGGATTCAAGAAGACAGTTCCAGCTACTGCAATAGGTGAACTGGCTTCATTGGTTGGGCGCTCATCGTTGCCGACACAGGTGACACGGGAAATGAATTGATCAACTACCTCGGGTTCGCCGCTATCAAGGGTCAAGCGATCATCAAATGGCTGGTCATAAAGACCTGATTCGCAAGGTAGCCGGACGATTAACAGAGACCGTTGACATCCGGGTAGCTCATTCGCCTTCTTTGTGTTCAGTAGCAGTCCACAGAGAAGCCGGTGGCCAACAAGGTTGTTCATCCGCCCTCCGTTAGGTACTCACTTCTGGTTACAGAAGTGAGTCTTCAGTGACCCCATAGCCGGTCACATTGGCTTTGACACAGCGCCGTACGAGCTCATGTGGTATTTGATGGAGAACCAGGTGACCAGCCCAGAACTCCCCACTCTATGAGACGCTGCCGCTGGTTATCCGAGACTAGTTATTCATCTTGCCTGCAAGGCAAACTAAACTTATTCGCAATAACCCCCACAAGGAAGACATTCCCCAATCCGGAATCTGGAGACGCGCCCGATAGCGTATAGCTCTGAAATACTTAGACAAATAGACAAATTACAAGCAGTGTTTTCGAGAGGTTTTTTTGTTTTGATGTAAATTAAGAATGCCTTCGATGTCATCAAACAGAGTAAACCCTATGTATGGGCCGATAGCAGCAAAATTGTCTAAAGTTCGATACGGGCATTATCAGTAACTTCATGACCGCCAAACGAGTGGATTTGCATGAACAGGAAACGGTGCAGCAATAAGAAAAGTGAATTCTCATCTAAGAAATGCAAGTTCATATGGCATCGGAGCAGAATTGCACCAAATTCACTGATGTCAGACGACACAACGCCATCCACCTGCCTTAAGCTCCTTGAATTTTTGCCGAACAGGTGCATTATGCTGATGCAAAAGTCGGTAGACTAGGAGGGCTAATATTAAAATCCGTTGTTTTGAATGAATCCAAAATTTATCTATATAAAACTCGTATTCGTCCCCTACTAGAACATTGCACATTAGTATACTCCAACCTGGGAAAAAGTGACAGAACTGCAATACGCAGCGCTTCTGTACGAAGTGCCTAAGGAGAAACTCTGGTAATCTTACAATGACCGCTGCTGTGAGATGAATATCGACTATCTGTGATGAGTTATAAGATCTGCTGCCGGAACTGCGATAAATACTACGTGGGACAGACTGGGAGAACGCTTGGCACAGAGCTACACGAACACAGCCTAGCCATACGTCGCCACGATCAGAACTCCCTGATGTCAGTGCATATGGATGCTGAGAACCATCAATTCGACATAGAGCATGTCAGTATCCTCGGAAGGGCTAAAAGCCGGCAAGCACGTGAGTTCATTGAAGCCTGGCATTCAAAGCAGAACTCGATCAATTAGCACTTGGACACTGAAATCGCTTACGAGGCACTGATGATGTTGCCTAGTCAGGCAACGAAACGTCTGCACAATAATCACTCAGCTCGGAGAACCGCTCAAAATCCGCATCCACACCCCGAGCTAAGGATATTCTCATTTATTTCAAATCAATCTGACCCTTATGTGATATAATCCACATACGCGTCTTTACCTCAGACATCGAGGTGGTACTTCAACCTTCCATTGAGTACACTATAAAGAGTAGACGCAACACGTTACCGATTGAAAAGATACGAAATGGCTTGCGCTCAAATTTACTTCTTAACCGCTACGTAATTATGTGGAACAAGCTACCAGAAAATTTTGAGAATGTGCTCTGGTAAGCAAAGAATTGATACAGACATGCCCAACGTAGACACCAGTATCATCACATTATATGAGGAAAGATCGAGTGCCATATAGTGAATAAAAATATTCGCTGATTTAAAAGTTAATCCGTCACTGCCACATCAACTTTATGTATGATAGAAATTCTTTCCGTATTTCTAACTCACCTTTTTGTCCGGAGGTATTAGCATACAAACTACAAAGTGACTCCTAAGAGTCGTGGATATCAGTTCCGTAATACCTCGGCTATACCGAATGGTTGAATCAAGGAAGTGTCGACTCAGAATCTTTTTCCTATAAATAACTTGAACAGAAACTATTCTTGACAATCCACTTGCAAAATTTGTTCGGATAAACCACATGATCCGTGTCTGTTACCATCGAGATATGAACTACTCTTTTGTTGTTGCCTAGTCAGGCAACGAAACGTCTGCACAATAATCACTCAGCTCGGAGAACCGCTCAAAATCCGCATCCACACCCCGAGCTACGGATATTCTCACTTATTTCAAACTACTCTTTTATTTTCGTTTACTTTAGTTCGCGTTTTTATATTCATTCAGTAGTCAAATACTTATTCTCCTCACCCGAAAGCGACAGCCCAGAAACAGGTAGCAAATCCCATTAATAAGATATGGCAATTTCAGTATTTTTAAAAGCATGCAACTGATGGATGAAACCGAAAATTCTTCTCAGTACTGTCTTGCATATTGTTAATTCGAGTATCTGTCTAGTTCGTTAATTCCGCTGTATAATTTGAGCGAAAAAGCAGTCTCTTATCCATTAACAGTACTAATACTGCCCTTCTACCTCACCAAATTTTAAATTCGTTTTTACTTCATTGTTAGTCACGACTGCGTCGATGTGCAATGGTGACGGATTGAAGCTTCCAAGTTAATAATTATACCCATTAAAAGTGCACTGCCAGACTAACTGGCGAGAGAAGCATTAGCTGAATCAAAAAAGATTGATGGTACAGGTTAGATGGCCTGAGTGTCCATAATATATACCCATGAAAACGGTCTTAAATATGATTAAACTAGGTGATGGATAATCTGATTTAAAGCCGAACCGGCACATGGTCAGATGAGGTACAGAAGTGCGGGTGAAGCCCTTCGAAGGACTACTCCGCTTGGGAGTAGGTCCCACAGAGACTGGTCCATGGATGGCCGTATCATTTCGCTTGAACAAGTGGATTCAGCTACTATTATATTGGCAACCCGGTAGTCAATCCTCCAAAACCCTTTACCCGATCAATTGGCCTCGCGCCCCTCCCCCCAAATAGTTTGAGAACTTATCTGGAAAACTCAAAAAATAGGTTCCATGCGATCCAGTTGCACATATTGATCAAATCATTCAGTTGGACTGTGCCTCGTACTGTCGAGGAATATACCGTTAGTAATAATAACTTATATCCGCCCATGTAAGAGCATGGCATTACTTGAAGATATATGAAAAATGAGCAATAATTTATAACGGGTAAAAAAAGGTGCTTGACACGTCCCGTAGGGTGGTTAGGGTGAGAAAAGAGAGATCAAGGGATAATAGAATCGTGGGTTCAGGCGGTTACAGATTTAACTGCACTGCCGTATAAAGGGAGTTTGAAATTAGAATGTGCGCACACAAAGCAATAAGGGGAGTGATTATTGATCATGTAATAAGCGGGGAAAAAATAAAAAATAAAGCAAGGACAACGTCTACTCGTGTGCAGCTATCTCGGGTCGACGGGATACAGAAATCCAGTTTCTATAGTAGTAGCGTTTACCGAATTGTGTGGAAGAGGTTTGGAATAACTCATACTCGAGTAGGGTTATGGCACTGTCTGTTGTGCTTTAGTGCCAGCATCTGGTGGTCATGGATTATAGCACATAGTGTAAATGTGACAGAGTATCGTCAAGGCGTTTTTTGAAAAGGGATAAGGTTTGTTCATTAATTACATGTTCCGGGAGGGCGTTCCAAGGTTGTGACACTCAACTGGGAGAAAAAGTTTCGCTGACACTTTAGTCGGTTCTACTGCGTGACCAGCTTAAACTGATGATCTCTTAACGGGGTGTTTTGACTGAGTATTAGAAGGGAATGGCATGCGTGGTTGGGGTTTCTCAGGATCAGGTACACCATTATGAGATCGCCCCTTAGGCGCCGATAACGTCCACTGTATATTTTGAGAGTCTTCAGCCTGAGTGGGTAGGGGAGGCTGGTCAAACCTCTGACGCTCTTCGTTGCCCTACGTTGTGCAGTATCGACGGCGGTGAGATGGTATATGAGCCAGGGTTGCCACGCTTATATAGCGTATTCCGCGCGCGGCCTCTCGTACGCACTAAGCATTTTTGGAAAGACTGAAGGGTCAAACTTCCCGAAAGCTCTGCGAAGAAGTCCGAGGTACTGGTTTGCTTTCTTAGATGTCTTTTCAGTCTGCCTCAAACAACCGAGGTCATCTTGAACTAGCACGCCGAGATCGCACTCGTGAGAAGCCCGCTGTAGAATTTGTGGTCCTAGGCGGTACTTGTGCATACTCTTGTGTCGTATGTAAGTATGATCCGTGCCAAATATGGAGACGGCTACTCATTTGATGAGAAATACACCTCGTGTTTGAATAACTCAGGTCATGTGAACAACAAAAGCGAATCGTCAGATGCATTCCTGGTAACAAATGACGCACGCCAATGTCGTTTCGTTTCGACATTCCTAACCACTTTTATTGTCCTCAGGTAGCATTACACAGTACAGGCGATTTGACTATAAGAGAAGTTGATTTATCTAGATCACGTTGACGAAATGGTGTCGCTGTTTGGCAATCGTGGAGCGCAATTTGATCCTAGATCAGTTCTCCGGAGTGATTCCATCCGCCTCTACATGCGCTGTACTCTTTCAAGGTGCAGACTGCTTTGAAAGCCGACCAGTCAATTGATAATGCTTTGAACTTGGGTAGGAATGGACCATCAATTAATTTACCTAATGTGACAATCGCATTAGTAGCGACGGACATGTGAGTAGCAAAATTAGACCAAGTAAAAAGAAGATGGATCCGACTTCTTGTTCTGCTTCGGTGATGTAACGAGATTTTACTGCTATCATGGGTCCTGTACGTGGAAAACAGTGCTGGTGCCTCTATCACAGTGCAATGGAATTTGGCCGCCATGGGCTGTAGGTCACATGTACCTGAAAGTCAGTGACGGTACCTACTACTTAGGAATCTTTATTCGTATAAATTTGCAGCATAGTTTCCGAAACAATGATGAGAGCATGCATGTGCCAGAAACACAGATAGATGACTTGACTGGATGAGGTTGGACCAATTCCCTTTCCAGAATAGGTTCCATGTAAATCAATTTTGGGATGTTTGTGAGTAGTGTAAAGTTTGTAGAAAGTATAGAAGTCACGATTAAAATTCACGCATAATAATGTGCAGAAGTCTAGTGGTAGAGCACCGGACTGGAAATTCGTGGACCGGGGTTCGATTCCCCGTCGAGGCACATCATTGTGCGTGAATGTTAATCGTGACTTCTACTTTCTGCAAACTTTACACTACTCAAACATCCCAAAATTAATCTACCATCGCCCATTGGACATCCGAAGGACAGGTACTTCGGTCCATTGGGAAGTGACGGGTGAGTGAGCCAATCTGCAACACCAGGACAGGTACTGTGAGCCCATTGGCAATACGTCGCGCACCAAGCAGAAGTCATGTATTAAAATTTGCGCACTTAATCGTCATCCCTCGGTAGCTCAGTGGTAGAGAAGCGGACCGGAAATCCAGGTAAATCGTTTGGAAATACCACAGCACACCAGTCGAACTACTACTGTGCAAACTTTGAATGATACTGAGTTGATTATCATGAGGGACGGTGCGAGCCGCATGGATGTATGTATTGCAGATGTCGTCCTAACTTCCCACCATAGCGGACGATTTCAGATGGAATGTAGTTGTTAATGTGTTGGAGGTTTGATCCTGAATAATCCCTTAAATCGTTCACATACAGCATGAGGACTGTTTCTATCTTCGTGTTACTCATTAGCAAGACCATTGTGACTTTCCAGTGACGAAGCACCAACCCAAAGTGCGTGTGTCATAGTCGATGACGCTTGTGCGTAGCCAGTTCCATGTGGATGGTGAATAGACCTCTGGTTACATGCGAAACTCAAGTAAGCAGAGAATTACTGGTGGTAGGTAAATGGTAATTGTACCATAATTGAATTCAAGCTAATGCGACAAAAATTAGAAGGTGAATGTCATTGTCGAATACTTGCCAATGTTGCGGCCAATGTGTCTACCACATGAATGCACATGAGCGGACTGTTTTTGAAAGCAGCGGTTGACAATTTCAGACATGACGAATTCCCCAACAATCTGGAGAGCAGGTCACAAGCACTCTGAGGGGTAGTTTCACGATTTGCTTTAGTTAGTGCATAATTCATCTAGTGTAAACACAAAGCAAAGGATTCCCACTTGCTAGATTAGACATACCTGTGCATTGACTTGAAAACCAAAATAAACTAACAAAAGCCTTACCGGTGGTGTAGGGCGTAGGACCAGTATGCAGAAATCTAGTACCTTATGCAGAATATATTTAAATGCGGGTCGGGTACATGGTGTAACGAGCCCAATCGAAAGATATGATAATATAAACGAAGTACCTTAGGTTCTTCGGTCGCACTAAGCATTATTTGCAGTTGAACCTCAAGATTTGGAGAATTTGCAAGTAGTAAGGGGGGTTTATTAGGTTTTCGTGTAGGTTTATCGCAGTTGCACGCAGGCAGACAGCCATCACGCATCCAGGAAAGCGTTAGACGGTCGTTTCGTCCTATTGGGACTCGTCAGTAGCGCGCCGCTGCGACGAACGTACACGAAAAATTTGGAGAATTATTGATCGGTCAACTGTTTCCTGCCACCAGTTCCGTAAAGGATGTAGGCGTACTTTCACGTTGTGATCTAAATTCTGTCGACAACACGAACAGACTGTACGCCAACGGACTACGCCTGTGTTGGGCACTTAGATGCAGTCATTGCACTTGGTTGGAAGTGGTTGCCACCCGCCTGTTCAATTCCATGATAAATCGGTGCTTGAGTACGGCTCACCCGCCCATGGCCAGATCACAATAAGTGAGCTGCAGAGACTGGAACGGAGCCAGCATGTGGCTACTCGGCTCATCCCCAGTTTATAGGGTATGTCGTAGGAGGACGGATGTAGGAGACCAGAGCTTTATACACTGTCATATCGTCGGCTTCGAGTTGATCTCATTATGACGCACCGGATACTGCACCTGGATTACTTCCCCATTTTGAAGGCGCTGACGCACCTTCGCACACTAAGTAGTACACGCGGACACCGGTACAAACTAATGGTACCGAATTTAAAGCGCATCGCTTACCCTCTATGCTTCGAGTATCGTGGTGAAACGTCGAAACAAGACGCTGGAGACGCTAGTCGACCCGAAATCGGTGTCGGAATTTAAGAGCGTCCTTGACACCCACTTTGCGAACTACAGGTATAGGGAGCGTATCGCACCCGGATAACATGTAGTGCAGCTGCAATATGCTGTCACCGCGCAGGAATCGGCGACGTGATTCCGCGTATGTGCCCGATTCACCTAGGGTGAAGCAACACAGATTTTTATCTTTTCGCTCTCTATGTTCAGTATTCAGTATTCAACCAATAGACTTGGTTATAGGAAACCAACTGATGCTGATATACAAAGCATACAGAGATAAAGACAGTAATAATAACACTGCAACAAAAAAGAGGACACTGTAGTAGTGCAGTAGGCGTATAAATCCATCTTCATGGATGCACAAGATTACTTGAGGTACATTTTCGCAGAAAGGAGAGAAAGATTAGATAGATACGCACGTACAAAGGGCAGGAAATAACTAGACTTGATATACTGCAACAACTGGTCACCTGATTTAGTTTGCATGTTTTGAAAATTAAGTGAGAAAATGTGTGCGGCAAGTCTCAGTAATGAGGATATTAAACTAAGTTAGTGTTGTTAGGTTGGCAAATCACCACCATCTCATGATGAACAGGGTAAAAGCAATAAGTCCTGACTTAAAAAAATGAAGTGCTCGGAAGCAGAGCCCATGAATTGCTGGTGGATAGATGACAGCCGTTGACATTAGCATCATGTCGTACCGAAATAGACACGGGTAGTGTGGAAATGCACGTCGCACAACCAAGTGTTGCCTTTTCAAAGAAATCAGGTGCGCATCGGTCAAGAACACATATCTCAAAATCTCTCGCCTTCATTAGTGTGACTCGGTAACCATTCGAACCAGTCATCCAACTGAAAGCGTAGGAAACCCACAAACAGAACTTTATAGTGCTTACATAAGCCGACAAGTATGGCGTTCTGCGTTGCCTAGTGATTTGTACATCTGGTGTCTAACTACAATCTATACACAACGTAGATTCTCCTATCAAATAACACAAGAGAACCCAGAAACCTGCACCAAAGAAACGAGTAGGTGGCGCTGAAATAAGGAGGCTAACTGGTTTTCACTACTCCAGCAAGCCACGTAGCTTGGTACAACAACTAAGAAAAGAAAGCTCCAGGTAAGGATGGAACCACGTGAAACGATGAATGGAGCAATCGGCGAGGTGGGGTCACCATTCGCATAAAATGCCCCCACATGACAATGAAGCAAGACATAAGCGATTTCAAAAACCCTCACAAGTGCTCGCCTTAACTCCCTGTCTAATTAAAATGTGCAAATATGGCTGATGAATCATGGGCCATGTCGTTCGAAATAGTCTATTCAGGTTTACAAACCAGTTTTCAAACGATATGAAACAGAAAGGCTGCCCAGCTTGGACAAACTATGACAAACCTAAAGCTCGGGTTTGATTAATTGCCGCAACATAAATACACCAGCATTTGGAGGGACAATTTGTAGCGATTGCAAACAATTTGCTTACTTTTTCATGCTCACCCCTTCATATTTCGCTACAGTTCATGTGCAGCTTGTTTTGATTCGCGGCCGATATACAACAACTTATCCAACATCGTATTCGCGTGGTTCTTCCTTGATTGTTGTCAGTGTCGTTGTGAATTGTGTGTTTAGCTACCTGATTCATCCACCGTCTGGATATACGTGGGTATACCTTGACATACTTTGTGCCCTGTTGTAATCCGACGTCCAAAAGAAGCAGGAGTTACTTTTGGGAGGCGAATCTACTTTTTGAATGACTTGGTATTCTGATTTATTGTCGGTTACTTACAATCCTCACTTGTCAACATTTTCAGGATATTTAGTAGAATACACAGATGAAAAAAGTTAAAATTTACATATTTTAACTATTCTTAGTTTTTGGGTGCGCTTGACTTAGTAAAAAATGAAAAAAGAACTTGCTGGAAGAAAGACGGAACACACCAAATGCATTTTAGACCATGACATACTCCATGTGGCGTTCTACACGCAAACGTACTGTAAAACAATACTCGTAGAAGTAATACTATCTGGTTCCTCTTCAAACAACACAAAAGGTTATAATTCACAGATAAGCGCCAAAATTCTCGACCATTTAACCAAACTTTAATCATGAAGCCTATCAACATCATTCATCGAACAAATTAGCTAGGGGTGAGAAACATCGCAGCTATTGTGTCACGATACAATGAAATATAAGATATTCAGAAAAGAAAGCACAACACAAAAAATAGTAACAATACTCTAATTTTATCATTACACATAGCATTGGGGTCGTGATTGGAGGGCAGAGTAAAGTAGGATTGTGGTTCAACCATCGGAGCCTAGTGCATGAAATAACGATACTAAGCTGTTAACTCGCTCGTCCTGCACTAACTATGAGGCGCCGAGCACACTCCTTGCTAACGTGGTGTTCCCATAAGACATGAGACAAACTACGAAGCCAACGGTCGTCAAAAGTAATTAACTAACGACCATGACATCTTCTTCAAACATAAACTTCATCCTGCATCGGCCGTCGCGCAGATTATCAACGGTCGCCTTATCTGCTGCATACAGCAGGACGGATAAGCGAAAACATGCTACTGCTGGCGCCTCCATTCTTTCTTTTCCACCTTTTTCTCTTACTCCCATCCCAACCCCCATTACTAATGTTCCTTTTATAACTCCAGCTAAATTCACAGCAACAGAAGTGCCACTGGAGTAGGACCATCTGCAGCCACCTTCCACAACACCTATCGGACGCCTACCGGCAAAAGTCCCTTGTAAGGCCACG
The DNA here is from genome assembly GCA_944474145.2 of Dicrocoelium dendriticum. NCBI lineage: Eukaryota > Metazoa > Platyhelminthes > Trematoda > Plagiorchiida > Dicrocoeliidae > Dicrocoelium > Dicrocoelium dendriticum. The sequence continues at coordinate 109,532,658 of OX104069.1, forward strand.
CTATCCCGACACTCAACGTTCGCACGCTAAGACAAACAGGTCAACAGGTTGCACTCGCACGCACCTTGGACACACTGGGTTTTGATGTGTGTTGTGTGTCCGAAACTGGGATCAATGACCTTAACGGGGTTATTGAATTAACTGCACCCGGCTTATCCTCTCGTTATTGGTTGCACGCATCCGAAGACGCCGATGCAGCACTCTCTGGTCAAGCTGGTGTAGGTATCATTCTCAGCTCCAAGGCTGAGTCATGGTTGCTTGATTGGATTCCGGTGAACAGCCGTTTATGTGCAGCCCGTTTGACGACATCAGCCAAGGCTGATTCACGAAGTAGTACAACACGCTGTTTGTTTGTGATTTCCGCTTATGCTCACACCGACCGCAGTTCAGATGTCCTCAAGGACACATTCTATCACGAACTGAACGCGCTATTACGCAGTGCTACTAGTTCAGATATTATAGTAGTTGCAGGGGATATGAACGCACAAGTAGGGCGTCTGAGCTCTTCAGAAGCTCAGCTGGGTGGTAATTGTGGGCCTAACTCCGAACGGACTGACAACGGTGAGCGTATGCTGCAACTGTGCGCGGAGCACTAGTTGTTTCTTAGTAGCACTGCTTTTAGACACGGTGGGCGCCGAAGTGTCACTTGGCGTCCTCCTGTAGCTGGCCAGCGATAGACCCAAATTGACCAGCTAGTCAAAAGTTACAGATGGCGTGGTATCCATCCTGGATTGCCGCTCATACTGGAGTACCTGTGTCGACTCTGATCATGCCTTGGTACGTCGTCGCTTCTCCTTGAACTTTACAGAGATGCGCACTAAGTGTCCCCTACGATTGGCAACGGAGAAATTGTCTCAATCCTAGGTCAGGCAAGCCTATCAAGTAGCACTGCATACCGCACTTCCGTTGTCTTGTGCTAATGACACTGAGCTTCAGTGGAATAGGATCTCGGTCGCCATGCATGACGCAGGAGCATCTGCTTGTGGCACTCTCCATCTTCACCGCACCAGTCACTGGACATCCAAGAGGTCGGTGAAGCTGTTGGAATCTAGAAGACACCTCCCGGCTGGCTCTGAACACAAAGTGAGCAGACGGGCTATTAGGCATGAAATAAAGCAGAGTCTACGTGCTGACAAGGAAGCCTGGTGGACTAGTAGGGCTCAAGAAATGGAGGAGGCAGGAGCAATAGGCAATTACCGCAAGCTCTTCCAGCTAATACGCACCACTGGTCCCAGAAAACCAGGCGTCAGTGAGACAATCAGAGACAGTGCGGGTGCAGTGATACACAATAAGGAGTGCCGTATGGCTCGTTGGACGGAACACCTTTAAGATCAGTTCAGCTGGCCCCCTGCTCCCGGACCTCTTCCTACTCAGGTAATGCAGGACGAGCCATGGACGGTAAGTTTAGAGCCTCGGTCGGAGGCCGAGGTCCGAAACGCAATCACAGGCCTTAATCGTTTTCCTGCCGCTGGCCCGGATTCCCTCCCACATGCACTATTTAAGGATGGAGGTGAGGTCCTCTGCAAATCACTGATCTCCCTACTCGAACGTATTTGGAAGGAAGTGTCCCGGCTAATTGGAGCGAATCGATTATAGTGGCAATATACAAGAAGGGCAGTCGCACAGACTGCAGGGATATTAGCCTGACGTCAGTGATGACAAAATGACTGGCCTCGATTCTCGTTCGTCGCCGCACTGCTGGAACGGGAATCTCGGATTAGGGAAGAGCAGACTGGTTTCCGCTCAGGACGTGGCTACAGCAGCGCCACGCATACCACAGACCGACAATAGCTGTGTTCCTCGATTTCAAGAGTGCGTTCGATTCAGCCGATCGATCGATTCTATTCGAAATACTTGTGCGGAAAGGTGTTCCCACGAAATATGTGAACATCCTTCGTGTTCTATACTCGAACACTAGTGGCCGCGTCAGGGTTTACGGTGTCCTATCGGATAGCTTTCCGACCACAAGTTGCGTTCGACAGGGTTGTCCGATTTCCCCATTTTTGTTCAATTTCGTCGTGGATTCTATCATGTAGCGTTCTCTTGCGGAATCCCAAGATTTAAGAGTTGAAGTGCTGCCGGGTGGAAGGTTAGTCGATCGAGATTATGCGGACGATATCGTTTTGTTTTTCGACAATGTTGGGGCGGCACAATCAACTCTGAATAGCCTGTCCAGAGTGGTCCCATTATTTGGTATGCACTTCGCACCTTCAAAGTGCAAAGTGTTGCTGCAGGACCACCAGCCACTTGATGACCCCTTGACGCTTGCTAACGAGGAACTCGAGGTGGTTGATCAATTCACTTATCTTGGCAGCTGCATCAGCAATGATGGGCGCATAGAAACTGACGTCAGCTCACGCATTGCAAAAGCCAGAGCTACCTTCTTGAACCTGAAACATCGTTAGCGACAGAAAGGAGTTTCCCTCCGTCTGAAAGGTCGTGAATACAAGGCCACAGTGAGGGCCGTTCTACTCTATGGTAGTGAGACTTGGCTCCTTCGGTCTGAAGATCTGAGGCGCCTTCAAGTCTTTGATCATCGTTATCTGCGAAGCATTGCTGGAGTCGGATATATATTTATATATTTGCAAAAGTCTGTTAACAGACATAATGCCATCAGAAACCATGGGATTCAAACGAAGGTACAGAAACAGTAAAATAAAACACAACACAACAATGTCCATGGTTCCCTCAGAGGGCGAGATACTACCCGGTTGCCCAAGCCGAAGTAGTGCGCCGGTGGTTCAGTGGAGTCGGATAGCACCATCGTGTCCGCAACGATGATGTGCGTAGGCGAGTACTAGGTAGTGTTAGTCATGCTAGCTCCCTAGAACAACAGATAGCACTGAATAAGTTGCGTTGGCTCGGGCACGTGCTACGCATGCCTGGTCACCGCTTACCTAGGAGGGCCTTGTTCAGTCTACCAGGTGTCGGATGGCGCAAGGCTCGAGGTGGACAGAAGTTGACTTGGCAGCGGGAAATGAAGTCACCGACGACCAAACTGGGTGCCGTTGGTCCGTCACGCCATCCGGGCTGGAGTCCACGTGACTCGCCTTGTGCCTGGCTCGAGACTTTACAAGACATGGCTAGCAACCGACACCAGTGGCGCGTCTGCTGCCGTCTCCTAATCGGATTGTCTGTTTAAAGTGTGTTTGGTGCTGAGTTATCTGCGGGGTAATGGCTGATTATGACGCGTGGCAGTGTAAGCCGCAAGGAAGCTGTCTCGCCGATGCCGCCTTATCTTTGCACGATAGCCAGCTGTTTGTGACGGTATGTTGTCTACACAAGGCGTAGGCGCCTGGACGCCGAATGTTTGCTTAGGGCACTAAGGTTTTCAGTTAAGTCCCCCTTCTCTCCCTCTTCTTATTTTTAATTTCATAGGTCCTCATGGTTGTATGGCAGCGAAGCATCAGTTAAAATGGCTGATGTACTGCCGTTGATGATGAACCATTTTATGTCTATTGTGATGATGGGCCAGGTGTCACAACAGTAGAGGGGGTTGCACGGGCGGCTGTATGGTATACGGTACACGAGAGTGGTGTCACTTCTGCGACACAAGTAGTAATGTTGAACAAGGGTGTAACGAGCTTTGGCTATACGATTTGTCACCCCATAGTTTGTTACATAACCGCTGGTACCATTGTCCAAGTAGTTGAGTTTTCGTACGATTTCTGGCTGATCCCCACCAAAGGTCAATGCAGCGAGTAGTCGCTGTCAATCAGGGAGGAAAGTTTTGCACTTCGACGGTGCAAAGCAAAGGCCAAAACTATTAACAGCCGAAGCTAAGCTTTCTAGTATTGAATTGAAGGTTGGTGAACTGCCACAGGTAGGGCAATATCATCTACATACCCAAAGTCAAGAATTCGATTACTTGGAAACAGGTCCAAAACTTCCAAGCAATATTCAGCGAACGCAGCTTACATTACTTTGTCAATGGGTAAGTTAAAAAGGAAAGGTAACGGCGCACATCCCGGTCTCCTACCGCTGGAGACAGTGAAGGGTAGTGACAGTTTGCCATAAGCCCTCAGTCTGCCTGAACTACACACGTACAGCACACCTATCACACTTGCATATTGATTCGGGACGCTCTTTCTGATCAAGCAGCCCCAAAGGCGTCACCGATTCTCCGATCCGAAGGGACCTTTAGTGTCAAAAAGGTGACTAAGATGGGTCGCCAATACAAGCGGCTGCGCTGCAGTAATTGAAGCAAAGTGAACATGTGATTAGTGTGACGCCTATTTTGACGAAACCCGGCTTGCTCCCCACGAACCTGGCTTTCACGGGTGCCTTTAAATCCATGAAGAACGGGGCAAGTAAAATGAGGTGATAGGGATTATACTGACATCTCCATTTCAAACGTGAACTTCCCTTGAATATCGCAACAATGACGGAACAACTTCAATAAGTTGTTACAATCTACTAATTCCGTGCAAATCGTCCAAAAGAGCCGTGATCTTTTTCACAATCAGTAGTCGGACCTCACGTTCGACTTCTGAGCGAGGAAAGATATCAATGAATAGTCCAGAAGATGAAACATCGGCCCGTAGCCTAGTGGTAACGAGTTTGTCTCGTAGTCAAGCAGCGCGGCTTCGGATCTGCGAAGGGGTGGGGGTCCTCGCGGTAAACTCAGCCCGCGTGCGACTGGTGTTGGTGGCACGGCAGCGAAAAGCTGTTACGTCCTACAGCTGACACATTACATTAATATTACGGGATGAAACGACCACTGCTCAGAAACAAACCTAGTAATTCCAGCCGATAAATTGCTACTAAAAATATCCCGTCTCACATTTCAATTGCTGTGACAGGTTGTGGATGTGTATTTTACGCCAGTCGCTTATGGTTTCACTGAACCCAATTCCACTGCTGCCAGTTGCCCGTATCCGATGTTCCCATTTTCAATGCACAATAAGACCACCAGGCATCGCGTTTTTTTCCAGGTTCGCACGCAACCTTGCGAGTCTCGTTCTGTTCGCTCCCAATGGGAATGCGTTAGTGAGCATCCAGAAGTTCCAGAGTCTGCGTAGATACCTAATGTCCAAGTTGGCAATCAGATTCGCCGCACGAAGACATAACTGCTGTTAATAACGTCCGGTGACCGGGTGACCATTGACCGTCAACTGTGTTCCGTGGGCCTTTACTCAGCTCAGATACTAGCACATATGCTGAGAGGTACTTAGAACATCCGGCTTTGTCAGTTGGTAAGTGACTACACGTTCACAGTGTCGTTGGGGGGCGTTCACTGAAACACACTTTCTGACCACTAGCACATACATGTGTATGGTTCGCGTGCACGCCTGTACTCCAAATCGAGCAACAGTTTGGATGCAACCTCTCCAGCGGTAGGTGATCGCGCTGTGATCAGTGTGCGTCCATGATTATTTGTCTGAGGTTGGCATGCGGCATTTCATCCTCCGCCGGATACTGTGCCCGGCGCGCCCGTGAGACTAATTAACGAGTGTTGGCAGAAGCGATGCAAATCATCAGTAGGAAAAACGCACCGAACACACTGAAAGATTGCAGATCACCAATCAATCAGCACGAATAGTGTATCAGTTTGTTGTGTGAAGGAGCTCCATAGGTAGACGATAGTAACCACCGAGTCACCGAGTCAGCGCTATCATTTGTGGGGGAAATAGGTAGCGATAACAAATAGGCACTTGTTGTACTGTGAAAAGTTGAGGCTCCGAACGAACCAACTTACCTGCCGGCTACTCATTTGGATCCAATCGACTAAAGCAACTTCAGGCGTAAAGCACAAATCAATACCGACACGCACCTACTCGGCATTAGAAGCCGCTTTCCCACTGCAGTGATGCTGTAAAAAAGTATCTCCAGTGATACATGCAGGGGATTGTAGTGTGAGCACAGAGCCAGTTGTGACAAAATTACTGGCCTCGATTATCGTTCGTCGCCTCACTGCAGAACGGGAATCTCGGATTAGAGAAGAGCAGGCCGGTTTTCGCCCAGGACGTGGCTGTATAGACCATATATTTACTTTGCGGCAGGTGCTAGAGCAGCGCCACGCATACAGCAGACCGACAATAGCTGTGTTTCTCGATTTCAAAAGTGCGTTCGATTCAGTCGATCGATCGATTCTGTTCGAAATACTTGCGCGGAAAGGTGTTCCCACGAAATATGTGAACATCCTTCGTGCTCTATACTCGAACACTAGAGGCCGCGTCAGGGTCTATGGTGCCCTATCGGAAAGCTTTTCGACTACAAGTGGCGTTCGACAGGGTTGCCCGATTTCCCCGTTTTTGTTCAATTTCGTCGTGGATTCGATCATGGAGTGTTCCCTTGTGGAATCTCACGATGTAGGTGTTGAAGTGCTGCCTGGTGAACGGTTAGTTGATCTAGATTATGCGGACGATATCGTCTTGCTTTTCGACAATGTTGAGGCGGCACAATCAACCCTGAATAGTCTATCCAGAGTGGTCCCATTATTTGGTATGCACTTCGCACCTTCAAAGTGCAAAGTGTTGCTGCAGGACCACCAGCCACTCGATGACCCCTTGACGCTTGCTAACGAGGAACTCGAGGTGGTTGATCAATTCACTTATCTTGGCAGCTGCATCAGCAATGATGGGCGCATAGAAACTGACGTGAGCTCACGCATTGCAAAGGCTAGAGCTGCCTTCTTGAACCTGCGTCATCTTTGGCGACAGAAGGGAGTTTCCCTCCGTCTAAAAGGCCGTGTATACAAGGCCACAGTGAGGGCCGTTCTGCTCTATGGTAGTGAAACTTGGCCCCTTCGGTCTGAAGATCTGAGGCGCCTTCAAGTCTTTGATCATCGTTGTTTGCGAAGCATTGCTGGTGTCGGATGGCACCAGCGTGGTTGCAACGATGATGTGCGTAGGCGAGTACTAGGTGGTGATGATCATGCTAGCTCCCTAGAACAACAGATAGCACTGAATAAGTTGCGTTGGCTCGGGCACGTGCTACGCATGCCTGGTCACCGCTTACCTAGGAGGGCCTTGTTCAGTCTACCAGGTGTCGGATGGCGCAAGGCTCGAGGTGGACAGAAGTTGACTTGGCAGCGGGAAATGAAGTCACCGACGACCAAACTGGGTGCCGTTGGTCCGTCACGCCATCCGGGCTGGAGTCCACGTGACTCGCCTTGTGCCTGGCTCGAGACTTTACAAGACATGGCTAGCAACCGACACCAGTGGCGCGTCTGCTGCCGTCTCCTAATCGGATTGTCTGTTTAAAGTGTGTTTGGTGCTGAGTTATCTGCGGGGTAATGGCTGATTATGACGCGTGGCAGTGTAAGCCGCAAGGAAGCTGTCTCGCCGATGCCGCCTTATCTTTGCACGATAGCCAGCTGTTTGTGACGGTATGTTGTCTACACAAGGCGTAGGCGCCTTGACCCTGAATGTTTGCTTAGGGCATTAAGGTTTTCAGGTAAGTCCCCCTTCTCTCCCTCTTCTTATTCTTTATTTCATAGGTCCTCATGGTTGGATGGCAGCGAAGCATCAGTTCAAACGGCTGATGTACTGCTGTTGATGATGATGATGATGATGACAGAGCCAGAGTCTTGTAAGCGCATCTACGATAAACAGGAAAGTGAAATGAAATGATTTGTCAGCTGTACACCGTAAACGCGCGTCACTGCCGAGCGACTGACACCAGTCGTGCGTGGGCTGAGTATACCGCGAGGACGGCGGCCTCAACGCGAATACGAACCCGTAACCTTATGATTGCAAATCAGACGTGCGGACCACTCGGCCATTGGCCGACAGCAGACGATTTGGATCTATGGGCTCGGTAGTGCTCGGGCAGGTGTCACCTGTTGACGGATTGGCAACAAAGTGCGAACTTCTAGGTCACCTAATCCTAGCGTGGATCGAGAGCTCCAAATAGGAACGAGATCCTACTATCCTCTTGGTTCGACAAAACTAGCCGACTGAACTGGAACGACCCACTGTGATTGCATGTGAGTCGAAACTAGAAAACAAACGACGATGTAAGCAACGCGGGATAAGGCCAATAAAAGAGGATTGGTTAAAACACGGAAGCTAAAAGTAAAGCTGGAACGGGAAGTTAAAGGTCAACAATGTATGTGAATAAATAGACAGGAATAGCGGCATCCTCACCACTGCCCACCGTGCCAGATGCAGCAGGTAACGAGCCATTGGTTCTCCCAAGCGACGTATGAAACTTCAAGAAAGCATTCTAATAAACATTCAGTGTATTCCGTGAGCGAAATACTGTCAGCTTACCCAAACTCAGACAGATGAACGATTAGAGTGCTCAAACAAACCCTTTGGTTTAGAAAAGTTGACCACAAAGCGGCGGGATCTTAACATTGGACTACGCAGAACCCACTGTTACTCCAACCTGGCTGGCCGGAAGACTGGGTACATCTCGCTTCTAAACAATGACTAATCTGATATGAAGGTACAGAAAGGCACCACCCAACATGGTTCAATGGATCATTGTGGGACGACAGCCATCGCACATCGTAAAGGCCTAGTGATGAAATTGGATAGCCAAACAGAACTAGTGGGCTAATAAACGAACCAGGTTGTAGCGTAGTCCTGTGCTGATTAGTGAATTCCCCTGAACCATGCTTTGGGTGGTCACTTACACTGTAATGTTCACTTCATTCAAATGACTTAGCTTCGTGATTGCGAAGACCGCTCCTATACCGAAACGCCCTCAAGAAACCCGGATAATTTCAGCTCCATATCTGACCACTTCCTATGTGCTTACCTTAGTAACATGTTCAATCTTGAACACGCCCACATCCTTAGCGAGTGGTTCGCGCCTGGTTTACACTTTCATTCCTACCTTAACGACAGTTGACCTTATCTTAATTTTTCTTCGGCTGTAAGAATTGTCCCATGAACTACTAATTTCGCCATCTCCATGGCGTTGTAGCATAGGTACCACATACTCTAAGCGATGCACAGGTTATCAAAGTACCCATCCTACTGACTTGTATGTATGTACCTTATGTTAATCTCACCCATTCTTGACTCTGTGATTGAGCCCTCAATGATTGGTTAGTGACTTTGTTAAAAGTTTCACATGTTTACCGCGTGTGCACTTGTTATCTGGGCGTTAGCTTTCGGTGGTGGCTTGATTAGAATCATTCCTCCCCTCCCGTATAAGTACAATTTGTTGTTTACGATAATACATCGGGACCTTGAACAACGGAATTCTCCCGAGTTACTTGACTGTATACATTTTAATAGTGACTTAGATATCGCGCACCAAAGGTTTGCTGATTTTTGGATCATCGCTTAAGCGTCATTAGACGTCCGACCGGTGAATGTTAAAATATTCAATTGTTCAGGATCCCAGTAGATAACCATCAATAATAAATTGCAATTAAACGTGTGGGGAGAAGTACTGCCGAAAAGGCTGTTCAAAGCAGACAGCCAGAGGACAAGTGAATACGCGGTAAACGTGTGAAACTATTAACCAAATCACAATTGTGTCCTAACAGGCAGCAGACCAGAGCAGCACCAGAACGTATGTATGGAAAGCACACGCGTAGTACAAATCGATCGAGGTTCGAATTGCAGCCAATCAAGTGCAAGATCACATGATTGGCCAACGAGTGCTAAAGTGTGAATCGAGGGTAAAAACAAAGCAGTATATAAACACGACATTGTACCCTCTTCTCTTCGTCAAAATATAAGTACTACATATGCATGAACGAGCTAATTTAATGTCAGCACCCCGAAAGAAGTGTCAGGTGGTGTTACCCGTTAATGCGTGTCGGTAGACAAGGAGGCGGATCCGACCGGAACGTCGTAGGTTTGTATTAGTTTGTACCGAGCACTGTGTTGTCGGTGAGTGTGTCTGTTAAACAGCACGTTGCGAAAGCGCTGTACGCAGCTGTCTTGCATTCATCTTTGTACCATCAGCCAACTTGTAAGTTCCTGGCGTGCATACAGATTCCACACGGGTCGGAGGTCCGAACACATTACCTCCTTTTCGGGAAGAGGGTAGTCTCACACCAACAAATGTCCCTGGAGGATATGTCCTCCCAACGCGTCTATAGTTAGTCTGGTAAACAGCCCGTCTTTCATATTCTTTGTGATCGGCGGTTTCTTCGGAAGTAAAGGCTGCATTTAAACGAGTTCGAATTGTGAGCCCTGGAATAAGCTCCGACGGGTCGTTGCCATGCAGTATGTGGAGTGGTTCTGAATACCTCCAATGCAGATACCAATTCATCATCCCGGAATTCGCCTGAAAGCGGAAGGACTTGTAAAGATGCTTGCAACGCACGAGTAAGTCGTTCGCCGAGTCAATTCGCTACAGGATTATAACGTACAGTTCTCGTGTGTCTGATACCATTGCGTGTTAGGAATTCAGCATACTCGTTACTCCGAAACCGTGGGCCGTTAGTAGTGATTACTTCGTATGGCAAACCGTACCTGGAAAACAAACAACGGAGCCACTTTATGATGACGGCTGTAGTTATGTCTCCGCATAGAACAGCCTCTGGCCAATTGCTGTAGAAATAGGTAGCCACTAGCACGTTTCGGTTCTGCGGGGGTACATTTACAAACGGGTCCATAATATCGATGGCAACTTTTGCCCATGGCTTTACTAGGTACACGACAGGTTGGACTGGAGCATCCAGCGGCCTCGCACACTTATGGGATTGTTGGCAGGCGCAACATTCCCGAATAACCGCCTCAACGCTGGAATTCAACTTCGGCCACCAATAGTATTGTCGTATTCGAGCTTTTGTTCGTACGATCCCTGGATGACCTTCATGCGCACATGCAACCACCAGAAGAATAAGGGTTGCAGGGACCACAGACTGCTCGCCTCTACTAATACAGTTACTCACAGTAGAAAGCTTGTGCCGTCGAGTATAATCTGGAAGTAACTCAGGTTGGATCTTGGCAGGACTGGGCCATTAAGTGGATATGTATTTCCGAAGCTTCGCTAGGACAGGGTCTTTATCCGTGTGCTCTCGTATCAGGTCAAATGTTATTGTAGGTGTTCTGTCTGAGAGTTGCGATATCATTTTTATCTCATCTAAGTCCCAAGTTTCCGCCCCCCGCCAAGTGGGGGGGGGGACACACCCCCCACACAAACCCGGAGGGGGCCCAACTTTACAAACCACACGTTGGAAATGGGGGATAAAATGGGGGGGGGGGGAAGGGGGGGGGGGGGGAAAAGGGGGAAAAAAAAAAAGGGTTAAAAAAAAATAAAATAAAGGATGTGTGGGTGGAAGATATTATGAGATTTGGGTTTATAAAGATAGGTTGGGGTGGGTTGGTGTTGTTTAGTTTATTAGGGGTATGTTTGTGGGTTATAGGTGGGGAAAGAGTATGGTATGTATTGTAGATGTGTAGTTAATGGTTTAGAGATAAAAGAGTTGAGGAATGAGTTGGTATGGTATAGGGATAGTATGATGGTGTTGTAATGGGTGGATTTATGTGGGGTTGAAGTATTGTTGTAGTGGTTGTTTTGAAGTGTGATATGGAGAGGTTGGTTTAATGTATTTATAAGAGTGTGGTAATGTTAAGTATGGGGATGTTTGTATTTTATTTGGGATTATATGTGTTGAGAATTTGTATTAATTGTTTGTTAAGTTTTTTGGGTGGGGTAAGGAGATGAAGGATTATGGATTGTTATTTTAAAATATGGGGATAAGGAGTGTTTGTATATGGGTGTTTATAATGGTGTAAATTAGTGTAGTATATGGAGATTGTATTGTTGTATGTATGATTTTTGGTAGTTGAGGTTGATAGTGAATTGTGTGATGGTATTGATGCGATTATGTCCACTGCAGGCTATCTGTGTCGTAAGATAAAAACAGAACCCGTTATACTCTTCTGTTGTCCGAGGTGAGCGAGAACCAACAGGCAGTTAGAACCACCAGGCAGTCTGTCATGTGTTACTACTTATTTCCCCTGGTCATTCGTTCTGACCACTAGCATATCTTGACCAACCCATCAGTGTCTAGTATACTACCTATGTCCATGCATTTTGATTCGGATGGCATAATGTATTGCCGCTGTTCCGGTTCCGGGAATCAATCCTGATGACTTGTCTGAATCTCAGTGCGTTTACCTGAAGGCGGCCGCAGTACAATGGGGGCGTATAGAGACACTTGAGATAGGATACATCGACCTCATATTGCAACCCCTAATAAGTCACGGTGTCACATGAGAAGAAATGTAATAAGATCCATCTGTCAAGTGAGAATGTATCGAGACACGAACAGATGTTAGTGCGAGTTGTACTTTAGCCGAGTCCCATTTAGACATCGAGTCAGCAGATAATGGTGTTACGCGAGTGACGATGCCATCAGTCTGTCAGGCTGAAGTGTGGTGCTTACAACTGTTTCTAAATGGCTTCCACTTAGTCATTCAAGGTTCGCGTTACGGTACTGCAATGTTGCAAACGGGCATTTGTTCACACTTGTGTATGGACTACCACAAACTGGATAAAGAAATACTAACCGTCATGAACAATAGTACAACGTACGTGCATGAGTTTGGATTGAATGAAAGAACAGTCATATTGCTCTAGTTTTCGAAAATCGCACGTAGAATAATAGGTAACCAATACGACTGTCAGTGGTTAGTTAGCGTTTGAATGAGAACCGAAACGACAGCACTAAGTTTAGTCAGAAGTGTGGGTATCAACAATAGCTTGAGACAGATATGGAAATACGGAAGCAAATGCCGTGAGTATGGTTACCAGGTAGAATAATGCACAACTAAATGTACTAAATGCACATGTGGAAAAGTCCGCTTCTCCCTGTTCTATCATCGGCTTTTGAGAGGGTGTGCAAACGTTTTTAGCAAACTTACAAGAAGTACCTTGCACAACATTTAATTATCTAATATCTCTGAAATGAGTATGTCGTGGGACACCTGGGCACGATGATATCCTCACAACGCGATTTGGAATGGAACCACTTAGACCTGACTGAGAAAGCAATGCACCAGTTAATTTTCCATACCCATGGTGTGATTTGCAATGAAAACTGAGCATTGCATAGTTAATCTTATGTAGACAAATAATGGGTATCAAGAGCCTCGGCAGGTGGCGCAGATAAGGTGGTTAGCTGAACGTATGATATTCCCATGCGAACTGGATTTCTCATCATAAGTTTACCACTTACAATTTGCTAACAAACCGTCAGCATACATCTGGGTTGCAACTATTCTTCGCAATAAATCAATTGTTTCTGTGCCGAAATTAGTTTTCAATTAAATATTTATTTAAACACTGCCGTAATACCATAGCTGGACTAATCTACTTTTAAGTCAACCTAGATGAGTGGTCATTTCTAATTTAAATTGTAGAAGGAACGTTTGCTCTTCCGCCCCTTATCTCGATAGTAGCTGACTTATCCTAACTTCAATATGAGCAATGATCAGCTGGAAATATAGCTACACTCATTATTGTGACTAATATATGAAACAGAACATGTAGCATCGACATCAACATGTCAACCGCTAGTCCCTGACTTGCCAGGATTACTCAGCTTACACGGACGAGCCAACGTATGGACAACTGCAACAAAAGTTGTTGGGGCTTGAACACCGACATTCCAAACTGCATTCCAAAGCGAGGAAGTGTTGTAGAGTACATGAATTCCAGAGATAATTGTTGATCACTACACTCAATTGTTCAAGACAATGTACGAACGAGTGTAGAATATTATGAGAAGCAACCGCTTGGTACCCAGGAGTTAACGGAACCCATGTACGCTAACGACGTCACCATTACCACTGGCCTTTAAGATGGGTATGCTTGAGGATGGGCGACCAATCTAAGGGATTTATTAGTGTGCCTATGAATCCGTCATACACACTCATACACACCCCTACACGTTTGTGGCCTTTCAACTGGGCATATAGAGGAGGGCCTATGTGATGCGGACATTGCAAATAAGCAACACTCACATGGACGCTTGATAACTATTCGAGGTCACTTCCAATACGATTGGTACTCTGGTCGGACACTAGGTATGCGTGGATTGTGTGGCCCTGGTGATTGAGATTGCAAAGCACTGTCGTTCGCGAAGAACGAAAGTGTTTCCATGCATTTGAGCTCGTCATTGTGTGTTGATACTGACACCTAGGAAGGAAAACTCCTAGAGTGCATGGTGACCTGTATTCATGCGTCTGGTTATTGAGGTTGTAGTCAGTCTGAGCGTTAACAACTGCGGAATGTTCGCACCAATGTACTGGACTCAGATGGGCTCACAGTTGTGCATCATACATCACCATCCCAATGGGAGAACATTTAACCGCAAGTACCCTAATAAGGTGAACGGGTAACACGTCCATTTGTAGGTAAGAATAACAGCCAAACTTTCCATGTTACGAGCATTTGCATGTCGAATAGTAAGTGCGCAATAAACGACAATTTACCGGCAATCTCAAACGTTACCTCCTTTCCGGCTGGCTCACTACTGGTATCCTTGTGGGTCCACGCATGTTGGCATAAATTTGATTCGCACCATCTATCCATCAGGATGCATGGAACACTGCGTTTGAGCGTCGTGGTAATTCTGCATAATTCTCGGCCATTGAGAGCACCTCAGGCATAACACTGCGCTGGACCATGTGTATGTCACGACTAGGCATACGAAGGAGACCGCAGTGTGGCAGAAAGATTGAGAGAGCATTGCCGGTATTATATATATATATATATATATATATATGTATGTATATATATATGTATATATATATATGTATATATGAAAACAGGTTCCCTGGAGATGATTTCACGGTTGGCCGTATTACTTAATTAGAGCATTTACATTGGGCTGCAGTTATTATCATTATCAACCAATTCATCTATTTGAAAGAGGAAACCGATCATGCAGTCCCGCCAAATAGTTTGGGAACTGCTCTGAAAAACAGAGAAATATTAGCCGTCTCATGCGGATCAAATTGTACATAATGACCAGACCAATAAGCTAGACCGTGCTTCGCACCGGCAAAGAATATACCTCTTATTTATTTATTTATGCATGGCATGCACTCGTACGCCTTCAGTCGCACTTACATGCCCTATCTGGCCGTGTACCGGTGTGGTGCAAATTGCACATAAGCTATCAAATGTTAATCACATCTATACGTGTGCTTACATGAATTGTTCATGGACAATTAAACCATCCTGCCCGTTCAATCATACAGCACTTTTCGAGCATGATACTTATTTTATAAATCAGTGAGCTGATGGAAATAGGCAGCGCATGGATACAATTATTAGTTTGGAAGCTTCAATCCATCAACCAAGGAGATCAACTCAGTCGTAGCCGAAAATTTATTTACAAAGAATTTGAGATAATTAAAAATAAGCTAGCAAAAAAGGCATCAGCAGTACACCAGTAAGCAGGACTGACGCGTTGCTGCTACGCAACCACCACCGGTCGCGCATGCACTAAGGATACTGCGAGGGTCATACGGTACCCTGCGCATTCTCGAACTGGCGACCACCGGATTAAAAGGCAGGCGTAGAATTCTTTAGACTACGGGTAGGTCAATAAACAAGACAGGGTTCGACACATGTAAAAGTAATGCAGACCATTTGAATTCAGAAGGAACAAAGGTGCGATGAATATAAGGTTTTAACGCGAAAACTTCAGTCCGCATACCACTTTTGGGATCAAACAGAACTGGAAAAGCTTATCTAAATGCAAATACGTTAAAATAAAACAATGCGCAGGGAATATCGCAAATTTAGAGTAATGCAGACAGGGAACAGCACACCTTAAAGTAACTAAGAAATGATGCAGAGCGAATCGCGACCGGTTATCTGTGATGAGGTCAGCAAAGTAGGCAGTGGTGCAAAGGAATTCGACGGCAATGAGCCAACTTATAAAAGTTATATTATTTGAAATACATGAATAATAAATTTAGATAAGTTGCTGTTTAGTCACTCATACGGTTGAAAATTCAGTGTTCTATGTTAGCATTAATAAATGTCGGACTTACTCGAAGATATACAATCAGACTCAACGAGAAGAGAAGGTTTAGAAGATAATTCTCCTCCTGCAGCGCACTTTTTTGAGAACGACTCATGAGAGAGATCAACGGAATAGTGTACATATGAGCTACAACTCTCGAGTCCAGAGCAGAGCCTTGATACGGGGGCAGTAACATCCATCCAGCATTCAACCATGTAATCACTTTCACAAGAATTATTAATAAGTAATCCACCGCTATCCCGTTGAAGGTATCCAAAGTGCGCCTCATGTACAATAATTTTTGCACCGTTTTCACAGATAAGTTTCAACTGCTCGTTGTAGCAGGCCAAAGTCCAATCTTACATAAATCACATAAAAATAAATTGACTCACCAGCAAAGGCGATATCTGACAAGAATAGATTACTGGCTACCATAAACAACAAGAGAGCACCGAAGCACATGCCTCATCACGCCCAAGACCCAAGGTCATCTGCTACTTCAAAAATCCTCCTCCAGAAATTTGTGCTTGATATCGTGGTATTAATGACTTTGTAAAACAAAAGTGGAAATGCAAAGCATTTACATAGTTGCAACGCATGCAAACCTGCTGATTGTTGATGGCTATGCAGTACGGCTCTTTACTTGATGTGGTTTGCATTTCCTAAGGTGAGGTTACGTCCACGAATACTATGTATGGTCAGGTGGTTTTCAGAGGACGACATAGGATTTCGCTTAACGAACTTCCCGTTCCTTGCACTGGTAAGCGAAACAAGCCCCCAGCACTTCGAGGTTACAATGATACACCATAGTAATCCGAAAATAGTATATAGAGAACTAGAGAAATTTGGTACTCACGTTTGAAACAAGCTACAGTTATGTAGGTAAAGATTCGGCCAACATTTATCCAGGTCACGTTTGAAGACTTCTACAGTTCCATATGCTAATAACTCAGGAGGATGCCTATGGCAGATGCTCACGACAAGGTTGGTGAAAAATTTCCCCCTGAAATCCAATGGTGACCTCTGTTGTTTGAGCTTAAACCGATGTCCATACAAGTGCTTAGACACTGCCAGCTCAAACAATATGTGGGATTGATCCCACTGAGGATCCTCAAAATTTCAAATTTTTAACCTATGCCACCTCTTAGTCTGCGTCTCTTCACAGAACCAACCCTGAGCTTCCTACACGGCCTTTATTTGTCTTTCCATTTTGATGATCGTTCCTTCTACTCGTCAGGTTTTGGACCTCTTCAATGAAAATGGAGTGGCTACACAAAAATTGGCTTCCAAGTCTGAACGCATTACTAGAGGTGGTCTAAACACTTCAGTGTACAACGGAAGGAAAACTTTTGGTTTGTTGTTACACAACGTTCGCCGGATGCAGAGACAGTCCCACCGCCAGTGGTGAAAACTGCTGGTATAAGTGTTGAATCCGAGGCACGTGAAGTAAACTCTCCCCGTATTGCCGGATCTTTCAAGGATAGTATGGTTATACTTCATAACGTTACTGAATCTGCATTACTTTCTTAAGGGAATGCATCTTGGTTGCCATTAGGTGGATCAAACTGTGCACCACCAAGTTGCTTCCACCAGGCTTCCCTGGTGTCACTGTCCGTAAGCTGACCAGAATGGGGAACGTCCTTATCCGTACGTTCAATCTGTGACCTTTAGTACGTCGCGTGGTCCTCTCCACCTCGACGGAACGTAAATGATTACTGCGCTTTGCATTCAAACTTAAGGGTAGTTGTGCCTGCCTTTAGCCAGCTCATTCACTGGCAGGTAAATTGAACTTAACGGAAGTTATCAAAGACCTCAAAACTAGACGGGTGGCTAGTGAGCAATGCTTCCGTCTTGTGGGTTTTCAGGTGGTCAGCCGTAGTTATTTTCCGTCCCATCAGAACCCATCCCGATGGCGCACGACCAAGGGATGGGCGTGCTGACTGCCTTGAGGTAGTACTTAGCCACCTGCGTAGCCTAAGGAACAAGTGAACGAGTTGGATCTACATGCAGCCCAATCTCGTCCCGACATACTTGCTTCCACTTGAACGCGGTTGTCTCCGTATATCTCAAAAGGTTATGTATGTTTGCCTGGCTGCGCGCTGCTCAGAAATGATCGCTCCGTTGGTCGCCAAGGTGGAGGCGTTGTAATATAGGTGAGCTGTAACTTAGGTGTGTTGAAGACCTGCATATTCCACTCATCAGATCAGACTGTTAAAGCCTTATCGGCTGTTTTGTGCACTTCCACTACTTAGGTTACAGTTGTAGTGAAATACAGAAGTCCAGGAAGTTCTCCTAACGGGATACTTGACTTCATTCGCACTGAGTCCTCGGAAGTCTGCTGGGCCGATCACTTTTGGCAACTCGGCGTCAGGAACATACGGTGCCGACTTCCTTGAGCTGACTCTCCAAGGGCCTTTGCACCAGTCCGTGGACTTCCCCACAAGGTATATAGACAGCCAAATATCATCTACTTTAGACCTGGAGTTCACTAAATCCCTTGACTTTGTGACTGACGTTCCAGCGATCATGCATGCTAATGCTTTCGATGCGCTCTTTCAAGGCACCAAGAGACCGCTATTGAACTACTTTCGAATATTTGGCGGGCGGACTTTAGTTCCCTGGAGCTAAGGCTTCAGTTCTTAACCTTGAGATCTTGATGATCTACTCTGTCTATTTAGCTTGGGATAATATTAAGGAATTCCTTACGAAGGTTTCCGCTCCTTAAATTCCAGTCATGAAGTAAAAGGGTTGCATGCACAGCCTCCATGGATAGATCCGACAAGCAAGTAGCCACACAAGAAGCGGTCTAGATGCTGGTAAACCGAACAAGCCGCTCTATCAGGCAGTACATATGCTAGTTATCGAGCGATTAGAAATAAATGTAAGCGAGATCTCAAGACTGTCTGCCTCCAGTACGAGCAGGGTTTAGTAGACTCAGCTGCAGCTAACCCCAAGAAATTTTTGCTTACATTAAAACATGCAGCAGGGCAAAGCTCTCTATCCCAGCGTTATTGCGAGCAGACGGGACCCCTTGCACAAAATGATGATGACAAGGCTTGTACGTGTAGTGCTCAATATACTGGGATCTTTGCTGGTTGAATTGTTTCAAAAATTCCGGAGGATACTTGCTTAGCTGAGTGTAGCCTAACGGAGATAGGTCTTCGAGCTACTGCAAGGCATTAATCCCTCTAAATATTTCTGTCCTGATTCAATGCATCCGGAGCTGTTGCATGAATTGTCCACTGAGCTGAATAGTCCTCTCAAATGCATGTTTTCAGTATCGCTTGACAAACGCGTCTTACCTTCGGAATGGAAGGAAGCAATCATCTGTCCGATTCTTAAGGACTGTGACAGAGCTCTGCCCCAGAACTTCCGACTTGTAAGGCTGATATGCGTAGTAGTCAAGTTGTTTCAAAATCTGCTAAGGGATTTAGTGGAGAAATGCCTGAATTGATTCAGCCTTCTCAGTGTTGCGCGCCAAGGATTCCGCAAAGGATTTTAGTGTCAGACTAATCTACTTTTAGCTCGTGAAAGCTGGGCGGAAGCGGCAGACAGTGGCAAAGCTGTAGACGTGCTATTCATAGACTTTTGGAAAGCGTTTGACACTGTTTCTCATCTTCGGCTTTCACTAAAGTTGTGTTCTTAAGGGATATCTGGTTGCGTCCTTAAATGGGTGCCTGCGTTCCTTAAGGGGAAGGAACGGTGCGCGCGGGTGGGGCCTAGTATTCTGTCAGGCTACCTCTCCATACTGGTGTCCCGCAGGGCTCGGTATTGGAGCCACTGTTGTTTGCCATCTATGTAAACATCTTACCGGGGTAGCAAGGAGTGTCAACCCTAACGTTTGATAACTAACTTAGGCTCTGGAATATTGCGGTTATCCCTGAGTACTTAGGCAATTCAGCGTGCAGTGGATAGTCTCTGGGCATGGTCTACCTTATGGATGATGCCCATAAATAAATAAATAAATAGTTTTATTCTCGATGAAAAGTGACACACCAATACAGGCATGCTAGAGTGATGGTCGGAGCCACAGAAACAAACAGACATGTGTGGCTTTTTATAGGAAGATCGCTTTCCAAGAAAAACCTACCAAGTTCTGAAACAATGCTGTTGACCACAAGTGGAATAGCAATGCGCTGTTGGCAATGCCACTTTAAGATCAGTTTTCCGCATGGCTAATCGCAGTCATGGTTCAACCGTTTTCCCATCGACTGAGGAATGCTGAGGCAGGATAGACCATTAACGGTTGGAACCGGCGGTACTGGACGGACTAGAGCTCAGAGTAATGAGGGTCGGATATTTCCTACCTAGTACAATCGTCCAAATAGATAACCCACGGGCCGGGTGGGCTTAGCAGACGGGTCCAAGAGGAAGAATCATTGCAGGTAAGTAGTACTTTTTCGGGAAAATAAAGCTTTTTGTGGGGTGTGGCAGATGTAAAATGGTTTTGATTTCAATTGCTCAGACTAGTAGAAAACACCGATCACGGGGCTTGCGATGGCCTCCGAAATGGCCAAAGCAATATTCTGGTCAAGATCGCAGCCAATATTATATACAAGGCATAAGATCACCGGCAGACCACAGTGGTGAGGTGAGTAAAACCTTTGTATCATAGTGGCGCCAAGTAAATAACTAACTAACTATATAGTTTATTCTCCATAACGTGAGGCACCCCTTTTGGGCGCAATCAGTATACTGCAATATTATACATGATAGCATGCTTGGCAGCACCAAAAAGCAGGAGTAGTACAGATGAAGTCAGTGGTGTGGGCCCACATAGCCCAAATGTTGTACGAAGTCTATGTCCACAGAATGCTAGATGTAGAGATGCAGATGCAGATCACCAATATGGAGAAGGTTGATGAGGAAATAGTCCGGTGAGGTTTTGTACACAGTGCGGGTCCGGTGAATGAAGCATGAGGAAAAAGCTGCAAAAATACAAATAAATAAATAAATACTTTATTCTCGACTATGCGAGGCACGCCCATGGAGGCATGAAGAATACTAACATGTAACTGAACAGATATGTGTTCATACTCGTACGAGAGCAGGTATATGCACAAAATTGGTAACTGTGGTCTAGGTCAAATTGCCAAAATCTGCTTGGGGCGGTTACTTTATTGATTGGCGATTCATAACCGCCACGTCGCAGTGTTGTTAAACAGATATTTGTGTACTTTTGCAGGGAAACGCTTGCCAGACGAAGTCCCACCACGTCCTGAAACACTGCCGACTGGTGATATGACATTGAAAAATTGCATCTGACCGATTACCCTCCGGGATATTCGCAGTCACGTGTCGCCAATGTGTTTCTAATGGTTGTGTAGTCTGCTTTGGAATAGACCGCAAGTGGTTGGAGCTGTTGAAGTCGGACGACTCAGGTGATTTGTATTGATTTGCTTAGTTTTCTGGGATCCTTTTGTGTGTCAAGATTGCGAAGTGTGGGTGGTTTTTGTGTTGATTCCTTGTCCAGGTGAGCGTCGCATTTATGTCTTTAGAGGTGCTCCGTGTAGTTAATGTTATCCTTTAGAACTAGGGATGGTATAAAATCTATCGTGATATTACAACGTAAGTAGTCCGCTGATGAGGTGGACGAGGCATAATGCCATAACATCACAATAAAGTAGGATTCTTACGAGTACATAAAGTGATTTTTTGCGGTACTGTGCGGGCTTTGAACCTAACTGTTCCAATCAGTAGCAAGTATGGATGGGAAGGTTCACTGGATTCTCCAGTATGCAGGTATTGCTGAACGCAATAGTACAGCCTAGAATGGATAAAGGTTCAATGAGCATAGGATTATTGGCAGATCACACTTGCTAGGTAAGTAAGTTGTCCACATAATATGTCCGCATAGTCGATAATAAAATATTTATTTATTTATTTTAAGATAATGACGCCAAACAGATGGGGATTCTGGTAGTTGGAAAAAGCCACCGGCGAGGTGTAAGGAACATAACGCCATTGTACGCAAGTAAGCAGGTTTACCAGTTCAACAGTAATGTTCAAAATGCTTTACGGCATTGTTGCAGGACGTGGTGGGTTTTCTCCTGGCAAGCGCTCTCCCTATCAAAGCCACAGTGTCTGTTTAACAACACTGGGCCGTGGCGGATGTGACGCGCCACTGAATAAAGTCACTGCCCACAACTACATACTGGCAAGTCGACTAGACTCACAAATCAACTCTTCCCGACACCGTTTCAACTACACACGGTTGAACCCGATGTATCGTCGTGATACACATCTGTTTTTAAACCTTGATCATGCCTGCGTTGGTGTGTCTCTATGAAACTGAGAATAAACTATTTATTTATTTACTTGCAGGAATATAATGCTTTGTTGAGTTGTCTCGATGGTGCTAAGGATTTGAACCCAATTATCCAAACCGCTGGAAACTGGGAGAGGTTGCCCGAGATGTAGTTCCCGGCTGTCTACCTATGACTTGGGACCTACGAGGATTACCTGCAAGGTCTTTACCGAAATACGAGTCTCAAGGTACGTTTATTTAACTCTGCTATGTAGGTCTCGCCGAGGAGCAGGGCAGAAAAGGTCAGGGAGGAGCAACTCCAAACGGAAAGGAGGAAGTGCGCGGAGCTGGCGACCTGGAGCCCTATCACTTGTGTTGTTTATATACCAGCTATGGCGCTTTGTATACGTGCGTGCCTTCTTATAGTAGGGTTGCGAAAGTAATATCCGTATACAGGAACTAGGTATTAGAATATGTGGAACCGCTCAGCAAAGGGAAGACCCGTTACGCCGGGCCAAGCGATTTGTTCTCCTAGTCCGAGCTACTGATCCTCCCACCCGATATATTGTCCGCGGTTGTGAACGTCCTGTTGTCAATCAACAGGTTGATTTAGAGGTCGTACACTCATCGGCACTTCATTCTGGCGACAACTGGAAGAAGGCTGCTTGTCGGAGTTTCGTGTGCTGTGGTTTATGCGCCGTTGTTTCGGAAAACTAACGGCCAATTTGTTTGTGAAGCTATGCTCTGCATTCGTCCTACTCCACCTGGAATATTGTATCTAATCTTGTCCCCCAAGTCTTATCCGAGAGAAAATGTACTTGGAGAGGATGTTACGAGTAGGCACTCGGTTAGCGCAGGGTCTGCTGAGAGAGACGTAGCTTGAAGGCTCGTTCGGTTTGGGGATCTACTCCACGCCCTACCGAAGGATAAGCGCGAACCTGATTCTAACTTCTCGTATTTTGACGAGTGAGGACGGCCAGGACTTGTCAGGGCTAGTTAGTCCCGCTACGTTACCCAGCATCCGCGGTCACCCATTGAAGCCGCGTAAACTAATATCTGATAGAATTAGCACGGAAACTCGTCTGTCACGCAGAGTTATAAATCACTGAAATTCGCTTCCAGATCACGTAGTTAGGGAACTTACGGTCAAGGGTTTTGTGCGCCAGCTCGAGGCTCTTGGGTAGCAACACCAAACCTTTCTTCGTTCCTAACTGACTCAACCTCACTATTCAGTTCTCTTTAGTGACTTAAATGCCTTGGTATGCCACTTGATTAGCTCTTTCCAATTTCTCGTTTTGCCTTCTGAGTTTACTATTTTTGCTTTCTTACTACACGTAACCGGCCAAGCAGGGACGGCTAGGGCAGGATAGGTGGAGATTAATTGGTTGGACAGGGTGTCATGCGGTCTTTGTTTTAGGTCCATCAGTACTTCAAAGTTTACCAACTCCTGGTTCAACGACCCGCTGAAGTGTGTCCACCAACGGAATAATCCTAGCATTGCAGTTTCGCGTGAATTTGAACTTGAACTTGAACTACCGCTCGCAGCTCCTAGTTAACAACATGACAGCTCTGTGCGGAGGGCTTGAAATTGTTTACTCAGATGATGCTAAGATCACTTGTTTGGCTAATACGCTGCAGTGTCATGAACAACGAAGGTGTTTGAACTGTAAGTTAATCGTTCCTAGTTGTCAATATCTGGCCTTTATTAGTATTTAGAGGTAGGCCCTATCGATTCGATAAATTGACCACTGTGGCACTGTCCTTAGAATGGGTTTACCGTTTACTCATGCTGACCAACCTCAGATGGCAAAAGTGCAGCAGGAGTGTTCAAGGTTAGATGTCAGGTCCTTTATAAAAATAAAGGGTAGTAGGGTTCCTTGTGCCGCGTCTTGGAGGAAGCAGCTATAAGCCAGCTAATACTAGAACACGTATAACCGACTTGGACACAAAAATAAATAAATGAACAAATAAACCAATATTGTATTCTCGACTATACGAGGCACGCCCATGGAGACATGATCAGCTATATACAACTGTACAGACATTTTATGACAACTGTAACAGTGACAGTAGAAAATTGTTCATATGTCCATGATTGGAACTGTACAATGGCGAAAATGCGAAACAATAATTTGGCTGTCGTGAGACCGGGACCTCGGTTAATAATAGCTTGAGAATCATGAATTATCCATTGGAAGATAATTGAAGAGCACACTCAAGAGAGATATGACAATACAGTGAGTTCGTGCAAAGTAACGCAAAGATCAACAGTGATATCGCAGAAAGCAAAAAAGACCACAGTATATGCAGATGTCGAAGTTCCAGTGCAACGAACCTATCTAGAATGGTGACGCCAGTTGACCTGCCAGTGTGAAGTTATAGGCCGTGAATTTATTCGGTGGCGAGTCACCTTCGCCGCGTTGCGGTGTTGTTAAACGGACATTTGTGGCTTTTTATAGGGAGAAAGCTGGCCGGGCGAAAACCCGCCACGTCCTGGAAAACTGCCACCAATCCATTGAATGGCAAATTGTAACTGGCTATGTTACTTGTTGAAGGTTTGCTTGCTCGGTTATTCGCAGTCAGGTTGCGTCCCATTTTTCTGCCGGCTGATGCGATAGCCGGGTGCCTATTGCGTTCCTGAGTTCTGTCTTTTGCCCGATTAGTACGTCGGGACCTAAATGTTCTTTTTGAAAACGATAAGTTGATCCTATGCAGAACCGCGTGAAGTCTTCGAGGGATATACACTGAAATATGTTGAATTGTTGTTGAAGTCTTGAAGGATAGAATATGGTTCCCAAGAAAGAATCGCAGGTCCCCGGGGTACGTAGTAAAATTAATTAGAAATATAGGAAGCCAGGCCAATTGAGCAATCAATGCGGATTGAAGAGCTCATAATGACCAATTTTTCTGGCTTTGTATCGCAGGAGAATGTGCCTCGCGAACTCAAAAGTAGTTTTTCAGGCAAGAGTTATGTGGAAGAGATATTAGTAGGCAAACTGAAACCAAAGGTTCAAACCTCGGAAATTTGTATCCATGCATGATAACGACTGCTTTGTCCGGTTAGCAATTTGTGAAAGGGTCGATAATCTTCCGCTCATGTCCAGGTAAAGGAACTGTGTGCCTTGTACTGTTGTCGCAACGATGGATCATTCCTTGGGTGCGTGTCGCCAAACCTGTGACAAACTCGGGAAAAAGGAAACAAACAGAAACAGCCGCAAAGACAGAAGAAAAGGATGCATTGTAATGCAGTCGATCATTTGCGGCCACGACTTAACTATGGTACCCGTTATTGTACACGTAATTGTTACTTAACTATCGCATATACATGTGTATCACAAGTGGTGAAATACTACGAGAAGCAGGTAGAACGCGGATCAGTAGAGACTAAAAGATTGTTCCAAAATAGGAATGAAGACGAAGCAAAAAGAGTTTTAGGGGTCCTAATGCGCATATGCTCAAATGGTTGAAACCAGATAGAGAAGCACGAGGTGTGCAGCCTATGGGAAAGAAGGAGCGACGAGGACGCGTTGCCTCAGTCTTAAATTGGCAGGAATGTAAGAAGTCAGAGAGGAAAGACCCATGTATGTTAGCGTAGAATGAAGAAGGAATGCAACAGAAAGCAGAGGAAGGAAAGAAAGTGTCGGTAAAACAGGTGCTATTGAGGAGAGTTTGAGAAGTCGCCGACCTTCTTTAGGTGATGATTCATCCTTGTTAATAAAAAGAAGGATGAATAATGCCCAGTGATATAATTAAAATGAGGGTAACAGAGCGTTGTGTCAGCTGTTACTAGATAGGTTATATCGCAGAAGTCAGCAAGGTGAGGCTAGGCCGCCAAATATAGCTAAGTATAAGTTAATGAGTACCATTATAATGAAGAAGTTTGGACGAAAGTGGCTAAACGAAACGGCAGTTAGCCTCGGGGTAATGTGAACAGGCCGTTGGGCCTGTTAAACCCTGATCGTTATGGACGTAATAGTCTAACGGAAAGAGACCATTGAGACGAGAATGGAATGTCAGCGCATAGAAAGAAAGCCGTATAATTTAGATAAATAAATAAATAAATGGTATATTCTGGGTAAAACGAGACACACTTGTAAAGGCGTGATCAAATATGCATACAAGCATAGCTTCTTTGGAATGTTAAAACATTTCGTTTTAATGAAAGGTATAAAAGAAAATATGTAGTTCATATGAGTGAGCATAATGTCAGGTAATAGTCAGACCAAGGAACTTGTTAGCGCTGTGGCGCGCAAAATTCCGTCAAGACACAAGTTGGGGGTAATTTCGCCAGGTGGTGATCTGTGAGCACAGGAGCCCAAGCAAGGTTTTGTTGCAAATAACGACCACTACAAAATAGGGATGATCTGTGCTTAATCAAAGCATTCCTCACAGTAGGATTGGTTGCACAAGTTAAATGTAGAAGGCTGAGGACTGCATCCGGTTTAGCTGTGACTTTATTTTGTGGCGCGTCACATCCGCCAAGTTGCAATGTTTTTAAGCGGACATTTGTGGCTTTTTATGGGGGGAACGCTTGCCAGGCGAAAATCCACCACGTTCTGGAACACTGCCGTAGCTTCCGTTGAGCAATAGTGCAAGTCGGCCACTTATCGTATAGACCGATTTCGCACTTATAATTCGCAGTCATTTGACAGCCAATATTCTTCGTTGGTTAGCCGAGGGGCTTAGTACTGATACGACAGCAGTCGTTGAAGCCGGTCAATGATGCAAAAGCTTCAAAGTGTCCAATGATAATGATGCAGGTTAGTAGACATACTGTTAATAGAGGTTGGCTTTTCTATTATATTCTGGTTCTGCTCGCAAACCGTGTCCAGCTATCCACGCTGGACTTGTCATGGGGTCGGTGAGTGAAGTTTCTTGTGGCTGAATATGTCCATAACAGGTAAAAATGCCATTCTTTGCAAAGTAGATGCGGGATTCTTACAAATGTAATGTAAGTTTAACTGCCTCCATAGCCAAGTGAAAATTCCATGAAGGGCCATCGGAAAAGCCACGTATACGGGCGCAACGCTGTCCGTGAAATGACATCAGAATAGCTCCAGGTGACTGGCGAATAGGAATGTTTGAGGCAGTGAAGGTAATCACGCCAGTGTTGTTTGTCTTGGGTTGCGGAATGGGGGATCCATGTAATTATATTATTCCAGGAGAGGAAGTTTCTGTCTCTGAGTAGGAGGTGAGCTAAACCCATTTGTTTAGGCCCCGTGAATGTATCGTCTTCAGAATGGGGGAAAGAGCTCCATTTGGAACGATGTGTGGGTTCTTATTTCCTGGAGAAAGGACCAAGCGTTCGAGGATGGGTCGATCAGTCTCAGTAGATAGACGTTCTTGTTTTGGCGGAGGTAATTGTGGAAATCTCGGGAAAAAAATGGCAAAGGACAAGAGGCAGCCAAATAGAGGGACAGCAATGAGTCAAGAAGCACTAACACAGACTGGTGGCGCACACCGGTGCTTATGATGCATTAAAGCTTTTGTAATTTTGTTTAGTATACATGATTTGCAAGCGCGTTCTATACATTACGTCGCTGGTGTGACTCAGGCTACAACTACTAGGTAGGAAGAAGGTTCTGCACGCGAAGCGTCAAAAGACCGAAATAAGAGCCGTTAAGCGAATGATGCGATGGTTAGAGATAAACAGGTAAACCGATGATGATGGCAGCAATCCGAATACCAGAGGCATCTTAGGTGAAACTAAGGGCAATTGGGTTGAGACCGAATGCCAAAAGAGAGCATCGGCATAAAGAGGTGTTAAGGATGAAAGGGGGATATAATAAAAATGATGAATCATGGCCAATAATGCTTTTGAAGTGAAGGTTACAAGGCGGTACCTCGGCAGAGCCTGGGTCATTTAGATCTAAGAAGCCCGAGGTGGGTCAGAAAGCAGGAGACCGTTTAGACGAGTCCTGATAAGCCAGCAAGATGAAGCTAGGCCGCCAACTTCAGTTGTGAATAAATATAAATAAATATAATATAAATATATGTATATTTCTAGACAAACGCTAGGTGCTGTTCCTGCGTGGGATCAGATCAAATTGTACATAACATCCATGCTCATGCATGGAGAAGAAATATCATTAACAACTGTTTTTGATCGTGTTTATCTTTCCGAACAGTAAAGCATGGATAAATACAAACGTTTAAACAATAAACAATAATAATAAACTTTTATTCTCGACTGGCTTGCTAGCCGAACAACCTCCTCGTGGTGCCGGCTGAGTGGTTCGGGTTTAACCTGTTACAGCAAATAGTTCGGCGGCAGTGTTCCAGTAAGTGGCGGGTTTTCGCCTGGCAAGCGTTCTCCCTATAAAAAGCCACAAATGTCTGCTTAACAACACTGCGACGTGGCGGATGTGACTCGCCACAAACTAAAGTCACTGGCCCGTGGATATTCGGAAATTGATATCCAACCCACGAAAATCAATCGCTTATTCTCAAATTTCTGACGATAACAAACAGTAAAACATTCTGCGGCGCATTCAAAACCACAAGCTACATTCCTACACAATTACATACTAATATACACCCGGATATTTACATACACTCTTATGCCAAACATGTCCTTTTGTACAATTTTATCACACTATGTTCGTTAAATATGCTCATGCCTGTAAAGGTGTGCCTAGCGTTGTCGAGAATAAAAATTTATTTATTTATTTTTTTATTTACAATGCGAGGCACGCCTTTACAGGCATGATCATATTTAGCTAACACAGTGTGCTCCAAATGTACAAAGAGTACATGTTTGGCATAACAGTAAATATAAGTGTATGGGTGTATATATGTATGTAATTGTCTATGAATGTAGCTTGTATTTTTGTATGTGCCGCAGAATTTTTGACTGTTTAGTATCGGTGGGAATGTGAGAATAAACGATTGATGTCCGTCGGTTGGATACCATTTTCCGATGTCCCCGGGCCAGTGACTTTATTTTGTGGCGAGTCACATCCGCCACATCACAGTGTTGATAAGCAGACATTTGTGACAGTTTATAGGGAGAACGCTTGCCGGGCGAACACCCACCACGTCTTGGAACACTGCCGCCGAATTATTTGCTGTAACGGGTTAAACCCGAACCACCCATCTGGCACCACGAGGAGGTTGTTCGGCTAGCCAGCCTCGACATTTTCGAAGGCAGTAGTTTGGGTCTCCGTAGCTTATGTACAAATTCTGCGCGTTTCACCGGCTACCGCTGACAAGCATTGAGGCGCCTGATTCCATTAGTAAACGATCAATCTATTATGCCAATGGATGGTGTTATTTTTAAT
The DNA here is from genome assembly GCA_944474145.2 of Dicrocoelium dendriticum. Taxonomy (NCBI): domain Eukaryota; kingdom Metazoa; phylum Platyhelminthes; class Trematoda; order Plagiorchiida; family Dicrocoeliidae; genus Dicrocoelium; species Dicrocoelium dendriticum. Next base: position 109,562,086 of record OX104069.1, read on the forward strand.
GGAAAATGCACCACTAGAGGAAATTTGATCCATTTTCTTTGGTCACATCACCGCATTTCGATCATCCATTAGTAGCAGGCTCATGGAAAGAAATAAGCAAGCCAAAATTAGATCGTAAAAGTGGAGGGTGGAAACAAAGGAAATAACAGGGGTTGCTAATAATTTAGCCTTTCTTAGAAAAGTGCGACTGAAAGGCAGGCCCACTTAACCAGATAATACACTTCAGTTGTGAATAAGAGTAATGATTATCATAAGCAAGCTTTCGGGACGAAAGTGACTATTTGGAAGGCCAGCTAGCATGCCAAGGAAATGTACCGGGAACAGTTTTTGGAATGTAGAGCCTAGAGCGATAACGTCTCGGTTGTTGGGGAACAGTCAGTAACCGAGGACTGGCCAGCCGAGGGGAGATTAGAGCCAGTCCCGAAGAGATATCCGTTCAGTGGAAAACGTAATGCAAACAAAGCGCGAACAGGAAAACGCTCCATTGGGGAGAAGTGATAAAACGAGCCATATTTTTGGGGTGATGCGAGCAGACCGTTAAGTCTGCCCACCCCTGATCATCAGGGTCACAGTAGTCGGAAAAAAAGAGACCACTAAGACGAGATGAGAATAGCAGCTAAAGCATGGAAATCCGTAGAATGTAGGTCTAATTATTAAATGAGAGCATCGGCAAAATTGACATGTACAGAAAGAAAGGGGACATAGCAATAAGGATGAATCATGGCCAACAATGCATTTCAGTTGAGATTTGTAGGACGTTAGGTCGCAGACCCTAGGTCATTTAGGTCCCAGAAGTCCGAGGTGGGTCAGAAAGCAGGAGACCGTTCAGACGAGTCCGGATAAGCCATCAAGATGAAGCTTGGCAGCCAACTTAAAGTGTGAAAAACAGCAATGGGTGTCATAAGAAAGGAAGCTCTCGGGACGAAGGTGACTATATGGAAGGCCAGTTAGCATGCCAAGGAACTTCTTCCGTGGCTGGCTAGCCGAACATCCTCCCAGTGGTGTCAGCTGGGTGGTTCGTGTAAGTCCCGTTCCAGCAAACGGTTCGGCGGCAGTGTTCCAAGATGTGGTAGGACTTCGCCTGGCAAGCGTTATCCCTATAAAAAGTACCCCAAAATCCGTTTATCAACACTGGGACGTGGCGGATGTGACCCGCCACTAAATAAAGTCACTGCCTCTTCCCTTTTCCGGAGGATCCTTCACACATCACAAATGTCATCCGTTATATAGCGGTCCATTGTTTTTCTTTTTTGATGGCGAACCCAAAGAACAAAAGCACACACAGAGTCACATTTACCTGATCACACAAAATGGCTAATTCCAAATACAGACATAAACATACTTATACACGTCAACAGACACACCTTCCTATGCTATTTGTCAAAATACACTAATTTGTGCATTTGCGGAGCGAAAATGTCTGTATTAACTTGATCACGCCCCTGATGGTGTGCCGCGCAATGGCGAGATTACACTATTTATTTATTTATTTACTTTAACAGTTTGGACTGCATCATAAACCATATTAATATCTTGGGTAAAAGTCGATGGTTCACCGCTTCAAAGCCTTACTTAATTCCGGCTAACAGACTTTTACCGGCATCCCTAGATCGAGACAATGGGTACCCTCGTCCAGAAATTGCAATAAGTTTGTAAAGCACGAGTACTTCTTGAGGGAACCATGCTGTTTTGCTCAAATTATGTTGTGCTCGGCCAAGTGCTTACAGATCCGGTTCCATATTATCCTTGCCAAATATTTGAGCAAGACGCTGGTCAACCTCACACTTACACTTGCGTGAAATCGATTCAGACAAACCATGTTGGATTGCAATCATGATTGCTTCCTTCCAGTCGCGTGGTAGTTGGTCCTCTTGAGGAGACATATTTGACAATTTCGTAAATGGATGCTGAAGAATATCCAATAGTGGATTGACGATGGCAGGCTGTACGTTGCCAGGGCCAGCTGATTTACAGGGGGAGCAAGGTGGTCAACATTCTAAATGCCTCCGGGACGTTTTATGTGGACTTGAGCGGGGTGGATACGATGGCACGGGATACCAATTGTCGTTACGGTGTAATTTCTGGAAGAGGCGCTGCAGCACTACCACTTTATCGACGCCCTATACAGCATGAGTATCACCTCCATAGTCAAATAAAATGCCGCCACTAAAAAGTTTTCGACTGAACCTAAACCTAGTAACACTTGAGATTCGTTTTTGCTAGTTGAGCTAGCCGCAGCTTATATGAGCATTTGACCAGCCATTGCAATTTAATGGCTGAGTTTCTACTTCTTTGCTACTACAGCGAAGGTCGAAAACCACGTGATCTGTGGCAAAATTTCAACCTAGCTTTGCTGCGTTTAATCTCTCCATGGATTCCTCTCCTCCACCATCGTGGCATGCTTAGATATCTGCCAGAATAAAGATAAGCAAACACATCCAACAGTTGCACGAGCAGTTTATGCGTTAACCATCTTTCGTCTAAAGTTTGTAGCATTCCTTCACAAATGGATACTCTGCACCTCGTTGCGGAGCAAAAAAGAGCGCCGCGGTACTTTTGGTGGAGAGACTCCACGATTGTTTGCGTCGGTGCATCGTGTGAGGCCCGGTTGGATATCCGGACTGCCGTTAGAAATTCTAAGGATTTCTCAAAGTGCGCAATGTGCAGCAATTTATAGTGCGTCAATAAAACTCAGTAGACATTTCCCGGACGGGCTGTAGGTGGCAATAGGCGGAGACCGGCTTCGCGACTATGCTCGGTGATAACGACATTTAGTGTTGAATGGTGGCTATCACTACGTACCTTAGGTGAACAATTTTGGTGTTGCTCACGTGCGTTCTCTGGTGACCACTAGACTAACGCTTTCTCCAATCCATTTGCTCCACTAATTGCATGAGGGAAATCAGCGTGCTTAAGATCCAAATCTCCCGTGGCCAACAACGTTGGCATACCGCCCGCCGCGTGTCATAATAACGTTCCAAGTTAATTGTCCTCTACTTGTGCCAAAGTTGGACAGCGGTAGACTCATACAATTATTTCCAGCCTACGACCCACTCTTAAAAACTAAGACACCAACTGAACTTTACGTTGCTCCTGGTAACTAGGGCTTTTCAAAGCTTGTATTGTGACTATATAAACAATTGCACTCTATCGTGTTTAAATAGTTTGCTTTGTTTTTGCCCTTGATTCGCTTATCCTACTCACACTTCTATTTAGCACTCATTGGCCTAGCATGTTTTCTTGCAGCTGATTGGTTCCAACCGAAACCTTTATCGTTTTATTTGTACTGCGCGCGTGTGTGGACAATTTCCTCTATACATACGTTCCGTTGCTGCCCTACTCGGCTTCTTTTTCGGGATACAACAAATTGGCATCGCGCGTTACAAATAACGTTGCGTGGTACGGCACCTGCACAGTTCTGGACTAACTCTGCGGTTGCCCCAAATGCAGAATGCTGGGAAGACTGGAAAATTAGTTTTTCAGATTGTATTTCTGTGCCACCGGTCCTAAATCCATCTTTAACGCTGGAAATGGATGAAACCTCAAATATTTTGCGTTTGCACCTCGGCTCAGAGCGTCAAAGTATACTTGATGCTTTAAACATACCGGAGAAACCCAAGCTGACAGAGGCCTTATCGGCCCTCTGTATACCTTGTGGTATTCGAACGAACATTTATAATGCTCGGTACGATATTTCGCAGCTGAAACAAGTATCTGGTGTATCAGTTAATGTATTCATGTCACGCATTGTTTGGTCTGTTCGAATGTATACCTAAGATAGTATCCCCAGGAGAAACGTGGAAGCAACTATGTTAATACAATGATTGATTGCTGGTCTTACGGATTCTGGGATCAAGGAGCGTCGCTTAATGGGGAACGCAGGAAAGCTCACATGGGACAGGGCTTGTGATGTGCCTAGCGCGAAAGTCGCAGTTACGGAACAAAACAAAATGTTCCTCCCTATCACAAGAGGTACTGCAATTGACTGGTTGAATTCTACACGCTCGCTGACGCGACCCTCAGTTAGAAATAAAAGATACCATTATGGAAATACTGAACATCGGGTAAATAATAAGTTATATCCTGCAAACAGTTTAATCTGCCGGAATTGCCATAAGACTGGTCATTTTGCTCGGGTTTGTCGCTCCAGCGCCATTACTTTAGTTGGTTCTGCAAATGCCTATAGATCTTCTCCGGTCACCGCTGAACAATCAACATATTGTGTGAATGATGCCAACACCCAATTTCGTCTCCAACTCAAGAACTCAAACCACCTTTGCCAGCTATTCCTTGTGTGCTTTTTTGAAGTTAATATCAATACCATTGTCTAGGCGTAGAACTAGCTTCCGAGTCACCAATCGGAACTGTGTCCTGTTGTTTTTTCATACATCATTTCGGTCAGTAAACTGTACATCGTTCCGCTTACACTTTTAGCAGCTACTCAAAAGGTGCTGTCCACATACTTAGTTTTGTTACGGTTTCAATGTTCATTCTAAACCGCAGGAAGCGTATAGTCGAAGTTTACGTTTCTAAACCTGATAGCAAGCCTCTGTTGGGACGTTATAACATGGTCCTGTTGAACGTAGCACCATGTGTCAGCCGGATGATCATTGCCAGCGTCAACCATTCGTTACGGTCTAGTCCCAAAAACAGTGCACCACATTCGGTTGAGAGCGGATTACAAACCGTTTAGCATTTCATAGCCTAGGCCTGTACCTCTGGCCAAGCGAGAAGCTTTGTCGCAATCTTTGAAAAAATGGTTACGGAAGACTTGCTAGAAACCATACAGTGTTCTGAATGGGTTCATCCACTAGTTGCCGTCTAAAAGAAAGATGGCTCTATTCGTGTATGCAGCGATCTTCGATTGCTTAATCGACAAATACTTGTGGTCCACTTCCCTCAGCCTTCTCGCAAGGAGTTGAAGATTAGGCTTCAAAAGCCAAACTTTTCTCAGAACTGGATATCCGCACTGCATACTACCACATGTCACTGACTCCAGCTTGCGGGCATTTGACAGCTTTCCTCCCGCAAGGCAGATTGTATCAACACAAAGTGCTGCCAATTGACCATAGTAGTACTCCAGCAGCTTGGCAGAGGTTTATTAATCAACCTCCATTAGATCTCAAAGGATGTGTTGTGTATATGGATAATATTTGTGTCTTTGGTAGTAATTCTATCGGACTTCAAAAATACCTTCATAATGTGTTGCATAGACTTATGAACTAAGTCTCCGCCTGAATACCATCAAATGCCAATCCGCTGTAACGGTGGTCGAGTTTATTAGATATGTTATCTCTTCCTCGGGTACTAAGCTTAATGTGCAGAACACCAGAGCCATACTCGATTGTACAAAACTATCCAGGGTTATCCATTTAAAAAATGTGTTGGGTTTCTGTTCTTATCACCTTCGACATTTACCGATTTTGCGACCATTGCCGAGTCGTTGCGGAGTTTGACGCGCCAAAACCATGAGTTTCGTTGGCTTACAGAACAAGACAATGCTAACGTTACCATACGTGCGGTGATTGAAGCCACTCCAACGGTAGCCGTCTTCGACGAGCAAAGTCCAACGTTTGTATTAACGTGTGCTTCAAATTTTGGCTTGTGTGCAGTTCTGTCGCAGCTGCGCAAAGGCGAGGAGAGCTTGGTTGCGTACGCAGTACGTACCTTGTCTGATAATGAAAGCATTTATTCCACTGGCAAGAAGGAGGCCGTCGCACGCCTCTGGGAATATGTTGAATGGCACTCGTGAGGCTGGTACTCACTTTTACTGAACTGTGATTATGAAATACCATACGTGCCAGTGTTTTAACCAACTTGCAGTCACCATGTCGAGAGTGCACTATCTACCGAAGTAGAAATGGGGGCTAAGAAGAGATAAAACTGATATCGCAACTCATAGATGGAACATCCATAATAACGTTTGACCTGATACGAGAGCACACTGACAATGATCCTATCCTAGCGAAGCTTTGGAAATACATATCCACTTCATAGCCCAGTCGTACAAAGAGCCAACCTGAGTTAATTCCATAATATACCCCACTGTACGAGCTTTCTACTGTGAGAAACTGCATTATTAGAGAAGAGCAGTTTGTGGGCCATGCTACCCTTATTCCTCTGGTGGTTGAATGTGCGCATGTAAATAAATAAATAAATAAATGGTGTATTCTCGGCAAAACGAGACCCACATGTAAACGCATGATCAAATATGCACACAAGCCTAGCTTCTTTGGAATGTTAAAACATTTCGTTTTAATGAATGGTATAACAGAAAAGATGTAGTCCAAACGAGGCAGCAATTTGTCAGTTAATAGTCAGACCAAGAACTATGAAAACGACGGGCGCGTAAAAATCAGTCATAACTGTTGTGTCAAGATACATGTTGGCGTAATTTCGCCATGTATTAATACATGAGCACAGGAGCCCAACAAGGTTTTGGTGCAATCCGTGACCATTCAGAAGTAAATAAATAAATAAATAACTATTTTATTCTCGACTATGCGAGGCACGCCAATTGAGGCATGAGCTGGTATGTACAGCTGTACAGACATTTTATGGCAACTGTAGTGACAGTAGAAAATTGTTCATATGTCCATGCTTGGAACTGTGCAATGGTGAACATGCGAAACAACGATTTGGTTGTAGTGGATCGGGACCCATTTGGTTAGACATAATCGCTCTGCCATATATTGCCGTCATACCTCGAAAAATAATAGATTGAGAATCCTGAATGATCCGATGGAAGATAATTGAAGAGCAGGCCAAAATGATGACGCTAATTGATCTGCCGGTGTGAAGTTATGGGCTGTGACTTTATTCGGTGGCGAGTCACATTCGCCACGTTGCAGGGTTGGTAAACGGACATTTGTGGCTTTTTATAGGGAGAACGCTTGCCAGGCGAAAACCCACCACGTCCTAAAACACTGCCGCCAATCCATTGAATGGCAAGTTGTAACTGGCTATGTTTCTCGTTGAACGATTGTTTGCTCCGTTATTCGCAATCCAAGTTGTGTCCAATTTTTCTGCTGACTGATGCGTGCCTGGGTCCTGTCCTGTGCCAGAGCGGTAGATCAAGAACTAAACATTCTTTCTGGATATGATGTGTTAATCATCTGCAAAACCACGTGAAGTCACCGAAGGATAGACGTTGAAGTTTGTTAAAGTATTAGAGGATAGGATAAGGTTCCGAAGAAAGAATCGCAGATCCCCGGGGTATGTGGTGAAATTGATTAGAAATAGGGGAATACACGGACATTTGAGCGGTCAAAGCGGATTGAAGCGCTTAGAATGACTGATTGCTCAAGCTTTGTGTCGACAGGAGAATGTGCCTTTTGAAGTCGCAAGTCCTCCAGTCAAGAGATATGTGAAAGAGGTAGTGCTAAGTAAATTAAACTCAGTGGTTCAAGCCGCGGAAGAATTGTATACGTGCAAGATATCGAATGATTTGTCCGGTTGGTAAGTTGTAAAAGAGTTGATAATTTTCCGCTCATGTCCAGGTAGAGGAACTGTGTGCCTTGTATTTTGTCGAAACGGTGGACAATTCCTTGGGTGCGTGTCGCCGTACCTGTGACAGCATCAGGAGAAAAAAATCGGAATGATCTGTGCTACATCAAAGCATTATTCAAGATTTTGTTTTTCTCAGCCTCAATATGGACAATTTCATCTGGAGACCCAGTTTGAAAACTTGATGCGACAATTAAACGAGCTAACACCTACGTCGTCACTTGCCAAAGATACTTTCAAAACCACTATGGTTCATCTTTCGCAACAGTATATGAGTTACAAAACCAAATCTTCTAACTTCCTGACTAAGAAATACGGAGAAGCCATCAAGGAATTAAGATCAAATCCTGATTTAATCATCTCTAGACCCGACAAAGGCTCCGGATGGGTACTGATGGATAGATGCGACTACCCTTCCAAAATGCAATCCATCTTGCAAGATAAGAGTAAGTTCATTTGTGAAACGGTACAGAAGGACAAAACCGCGCAGGATGAGGTTAAAATCACTCAAGTGTTGAAGGAGCTGAAGCGTATGAACCAAATAGATAGCGTGCTACTGGAACAGCTAACGCCAGTGGGTTCCCATCCTCCACGTCTTTATGGACTACCTAAAGTACATAAACCACAAGTCCCCCTGCGTCCGATAATCGACATGTCAGCCTCAGCTACTCACTCGGTTGCGAAATGGCTTGCGGGTTTGCTCGAACCAGTACGCAAGGAGTTATGCACATACACCGTGAAAGACACATTTGAATTTGTGAAACGAGTAGAATACATGAAAGTAAATGACAAATTGATGCTCCCTCTGGACGTTGAGTCACTTTTTACGGATGTTCCATTGATGGAAACTGTCAATTTTATGTGTGATTACATGAATAAAAAGAACATAGATGTGGGTATTCCGGTGAGGAAATTAAAGGAATTAATTTTACGATATACCTTCAACAGACAATATTTATTTAATAGAGTCTACTACAGACAGATTGACGGTGTCGCGATGGGGTCCCCTCTAGGACCACTCCTTGCTGATATTTTCCTCGCTATGATTGAACGTGAAGCTATACGACCCATCATCGCTTCGTTCGATTTCTATTGTCGTTATATGGATGATACGTTTATAATCTGCGATTCAAACACCAATGTTTCCAACCTGTTAAACCAGTTAAACTGTGTTCATCCATCGTTGAAGTTTACTATCGAAACCGAAAGAGATGGTAAGCTAGCCTTCTTGGACGTGTTGCTAAGCCGAAGAAATGATGGTTCATTGGAAAGAAGTGTATTCCGGAAGGCCACTTGGGTAGGCCAATATACACATTTTCTGAGCTTTGTACCCTTGAGGTACAAACGTAATCTCGTCCGCTGCTTGTATTTTCGTGCTGCGAAAATTTGCAGCCAACAGACGCTGGAGGCCGAAAAGATCCGTATCCTCAAAATGCTGCAAGATAATGGTTATCCGACCCCATTCATCAAAAAGTATTCAGTGATCCGCGATAGCCCTGAAGTGATTACTACTGTCCCTAAGAAGGACGTGTTTCTCTCAGTTCCCTTTAAAGGCGACGTTGTTTTTGATCTATTGACCAGAAGGATTTCCACTGCAGTGGCTAGAACCTTCCCAGCCGCATGCCCACACGTCCTTGGGGAAACGGCCCCCTTTATAACCCAACGCATTAAAGACAGACTTCCGGTACAGTCCCAGTCTTACATTTTATATCAGTTTACCTGCGCCTGTGGTGCGAGGTACGTGGGACACACAACCAGGCGTCTGTCTAAACGCATTGCGGAGCACTGCCCAGCGGCTTTGCGGAAAGGCATCGTCAGTCGCCCCAACAATTTCCATCCTGGAGCATCTGGTGGAAAGCGGACACCGAATTAGGACCGCTGATGCCTTCCAATTACTTTATGTAGTAAAACCGCGGTACACTAAAGGGCTTAGAAAGCAAATCTTACGGACGGCCGAAGCGATTGCGATTAGAATATTGCAACCGGAATTATGTAAGCAGAAGGCCTTGCTGCAAGGGCTTCTGCTACCCTGGCCCTAGTTAGGTTGCTAACTTTTGCCACTCCAGACGCCTACAGTGGTCGGATGATGCACTTGGCATCCCACCGATCAACTAACACGTGCTTTGTCACATGTGTAGTTAACGGATTTTATTGATCAATACTTTTGAGTTTCTGTTTGTCGTGATTCCACTATTCCCACCACTTTGGCTTCATCAGCCGTTTGCTTTGTGCTTTCCATTTTATAATTGTAAATGCCTGAGGAGATTTATCGAAAAGAGTACTCTTCGCAACGTTGTGTTCTTGTATTTCCATGGGTATAATCTACGGAAAGTAAAATCAGTTGCACCGGTTGTATGTAGAAGGCTGAGGACTGCGGCAGTGTGAAATGTTCAGCTGAGACGTTATTTGGTGGAGAGTCACATTCGCCACATTGCAAAGCTGTTAAGCGGACATTTGTGGCTTTTTATAGGAAGAACGCTTGCTAGGCGGAAACCCACCAAGTCTTGGAACAGTGCCGTAGCTTCCGTTAAACAGTAGTGCTAGCAAGCTATGCATTCTGCAGACCGAATTTGCCCTCCATTATTCGCAGTCTTTTGGCAGCCAAAAATCTTCCTTGGTGGGCCGAATGGCTTGGTAAGGATCCGACAGTAGTCGCTGAAACCGGTCAATGACGAAAAAGAGTCGGGGAGTCGAATACCAAATTATGCAGGTGCGTAAAAACATGGTTAATAGAGGACAGCTTTTTCTGTTATATTCTTGTCCGGCTCGCAAACCTTGTCCAGCTATGCACGCTGGACTTGTCATGTGGACGGTGGGTGCAGTTGTTCCTTGTGGCTGAAAACGTCCGTGCCAGGCAAAAATGCCATTCCATTGTCTAATGCGGGATCAGTACGATTTTCTTACTCCACAATATGAGATCGGAGTTCCTTCATATGTATGTAAGTGTAGCTATCGCCGTGATCAAGTAAAACCTCCATGATAGCCCATTGGAAAAGCCACATATACGAGCGCAGCGCTGTCCGTGAAATGACTTCGGAAAAGCTCCAGGTGGATGGAGAATGGGAAAGTTGGAGACAGTGAAGGTAAGCACACCAGAATTGTTTGTCTTCCGTTGTGGAACAGAGCATCCATGTAAATATCTTATTCCAGGTGACTAAATCGTGATACGGTGAGTACGGGGCGAGCTAAGCCCATTTGTTTAGGCCCTGTGTGAGTGACATCTCTAGAATAGCGGAAAGAGCTTCAATTGGAACGATGTGTGGGTTCTTCATCTCCCGGAAAAAGGATCCAGTGTTTAAACCAGCTGGCTATCGAGAATGGGTCGGCCAGTACCATTGGATAACCCTGCTTGTTTTGGTCAATGTAACTGAAAATCTCGGGAAAATACAGGCAACAGACAAGAGGCAGCCAAACAGACAGAGAGCAATGAACCAAGAAGCACTATCGAAAGACTGGTGACGTGAAACGGTGCCTATGATACATTAAAACCTATGTAAGTTTGTTTAGTATATATGAGTTGCGAGCGCGTTCTTTACATTCTGTGTCTGGTGTGGCTCATACAACAAATACTACGTAGGAAGAAGGTTCTGCAAGCGCAGGGCCATGAGCCCAATATAAAAAGTGGGTTTACAAAATTGGGCAAATAATGTGATTGTTGACGAGAAACAGATAAACCGATGATGATGATAGCAGCCTGAACGTGAGAGGCATCTTAGGTGAAAATAAGGTCAACTAGTTTGAGACCGAATGGGAGAGCAGCAGTAGGAAAAGCAACGTTTTGGCTTCTGCCATCATCATCGGTTTACCTATTTCTCTAAAACCATCGCATCATTCGCTTAACTTTTGTTAAAAGGCTTTGTTATATCGGTCTTTTGACCCTACTCGTGCAGAACCTTCTTCCCACGTAGTAGCTGTAGTCTGAGTCACACCAGCGACGTAATGTATAGAACGCGCTTGCGAATTATGTATACTAAACAAAATTATATAAGTTTGAAGGTATCATAGGCACCGGTGAGCGCCACCAGTCTGTGTTAGTGCTTCTTGATTCATTGCTGTCTCTGTTTGGCCACCTCTTGTCCGTTGCCCGTTTTTCCCGAGATTCCCACAGGTACATCCGCCAAAACAAGAAGGTTTATCCACTGGGACTGGCCGACCCATCCTCAAAACGCTTGGTCCTTTCTCCAGGAAATGAAAAACCCACACACTGGTCCAAATGAAGCTCATTCCGCCATTCCGGAGGCGCTACCTTCACGGGTCTAAACAAATGGGTTTAGCTTGCCTCGTACTCAGATAACAATTTACTCACCTGGAAGAATATATGTACATGGATCCCCCGTTCCACAATCGAAGACAAACAACTCTGGCGTGATTACCTTCACTGCCTCAAACATTCCTATTCGCCAGTCACCTGGAGCTATTCTGATGTCAGTTCACGGACAGCGTTGCGCACTTATACGTGGCTATTCCCATGGTCTTCCATGGAATTTTCACTTGGCTACGGAAACAGTTACACTTACTTACATTTGCAGGAATCACAAATCCAATTTGCGGGGAATGGCGTTTTTACCTATTAAGGACATATTCAGCCACAAGAAACAACTTCACTCACCGACCCCATGACAAGTCCAACGAGGATAGTTGGACATGGTTTGCGAGCCGAGCAAGAATATAATAGAAGAGCCGGCCTCTATTAACAATGTGTTTACTCACCTGCATCATTATCATTCGACTCTTCGAATCTTGCATCATTGACCAGCTTCAACGACTGCTGGCGTATCAGAACTAAGCCATTCGGCCAACCAACGAAGAATTTTGGCTGTCAACCGACTGCGAATAATAGAATGCAAAAATCGGTCTATACGATGCATAACCGACTTGCACTACTGTTCAACGAAAGCTACGGCAGTGTTCCAGGACGTGGTGGGTTTTCGCCTGGCAAGCGTTCTCCCTATAAAAAGCCACAAATGTCCGCTTAACAACACTGCAACGTGGCGGATGTGACTTGCCACAAAATAAAGTCACAACTATGCATTTTCACACTGACGCAGTCCTCAGCCTTCTACATCGAACCTGTGCAACTAATTCTGCTATGAACAATGCATTGTTGTAGCACAGATCCTCTCTATCTCGCAATGGTTATTGGTTGCAAAACGCCTTGTTTAGGCTCCTGTGCTCACGGATCACTACCTGGCGAAATTACCCCCAACTTGTGTTTTGACGGATTTTTGCGCGCCACAGCGCCATAATGTCCTTGGGTCTGACTATTACCTGACAGTATGCTCACTCATACGGACAACATCTTTTCTTTTATAACTTTCATCAAAACGAAATGTTTTAACATTCCACAGAAGCTACGCTTGTATGCGTATTTGATCACGTCTTTACAGGTGTGTCTCGTTTTACCGAGAATATACTATTTATTTATTTATTTAAGAGAAAAAGGAAATTCAAAGAGTCGGCGAGGAGCTGATGAATGCGGACAGCAGTGCAAAGAGTACTTCCTGAGAGTAATTACGCTAATGTGCCCAAAACTCCATAGTCCAAAAGCCGTTAGAAGCTAGAGAAAGGAACCACAGGGGGCCAATCTGCCGTGCACTGGGAGTCGTTATGCCACATACGGTCAAACTAATAGGCAAGTACGAACCTAAGGTAAACAGCGGAGGCATATGAAGAGGTAAGATAAGTATACTAATGGAAGTACTAGTCAAGAAACACTTAGAAATGGTCCGAGTACCGCCAATAATCAGGAGGGAGGTCGGAGCGGAAGAGGCAATACGCACGAGGACAACTTGGCTCGGCGCAATGAGTGCAAGTCGTGGGAACGAAATTGGAGCGCAATAACAATGAAGGCTATGTATAAGAGAAAAATAAAAGCAGCAAGCATCCAGACGCAAGTGGAAGAGAGCGAAGTCTCTATCAGACTATAGTCGGAAATGGCACGGACATCTGGGATTTGTAGGAGGGCAGAAAACCGTTCAGATAAGAATAGTTTAATCGGTGCACTCAGAGTGGGTTCTATAATTGTGGTGAGAACAACTGTGGGGAGGTTCAGCGGAGATAGACGGGATAAATATCGAACAGGCTATATTATACAGAGGTGATTAGGTCCAGCAGGTCTCTCGAAGTGAGGGAGACCGATCAGACGACACTCAGTTGGTCGGTGCATTCAGATATAGTCGTACAGATAAAATGGAAAGAAAACAGAGAGGGGCAGCAGTAAACAGTAGGAAAGAGCAAGAAGAGGCCGTTTTGACATTGGATGAGTAAGTTCAGTAGATTCTGGAGGTAATAAAAACAGCCTTGAGTCTGCAGAGTTGAGACTGTTAACATCCCGGTGGGCTGGAAGAGGTCGCAGAGATGCTGATAAGTCAGATGGGTGAGGAAGAGCACTGAGATTTGGTTGCCCGATTAAAGAAATGAAAATAAAGAGCGCAGCAAGGAGATGACAGGGGTTGTACGAACAAAAGCCCGAATAAGATAATACTGTTGGTGGCCGTAGCTGAATTCCAGCGTTCAGGCGGTTATCCGGGAGGGTGGCGCCTGGCAACAACCGCATAATATTGCTAGGTCCTTGAATGCTCCACTCCAACCTATCGTGTACCCAATGAAGCGATGGGCGAAACTTCCCACCGATATTATTAGATCGTTTGTAAATGTACCCCGCAGAAGCGAAACGTATCCATACAGCAAATGGCCAGAGGCTGTTTTAACTAGGCCGTAATCATAAAGTAGCTCTATTGTTTGTATTCAAGTTGCTGTTTGCCATAAGAATTAATCAATGCTAACGGCTCACACTTCAGAAGTAACGAGTATGCTGAATTCCTAAGACGTAATGGTATCAGAGACACGAGGACTCTACCTTAAAATCCTCCAGCGAACGGAGTCGTCGAACGACTTAATCGTACGTTGCAAGAATACCTACAAGTCCTTTGGCTTTCAGACGAATTCTGAGATGATGCGTTGGTAGCTGCATTGAAGGTATACAGAACCACTCCGCAAATGCAACGGCAATGACCCCCTCGGAGCTAATGCTCGGGCGATCAATTCGAACTCGCTTAAATGTAGCCTTTACATCCGAAGAAACCACCGATCACGGAGAATACGAAAGACGGACTGTTTACCACTCTAAATATAGTCGCGTTGGGAGAACGTATCCACCAGGAACCTTTGTTGGTGTTAGACTACCCTACTCCCGGAAAGCAGGTAATGAGTTCGGACCGCCTACCCGTGTGGAATGTGTGTGCACGCCACGAACTTACAAGTTGGCTGATGGGACAAAGGTGAATGTAAGACGGCTGCGTACAGCGCTTTCATAGCGTACTGTTTACCAGGCGTCTTCACCTACAACACAACGCTCGGTACAAACTAATACAAACCTACGACGTTTCGTGTAAAGACGCCGCCGTCTACAAATGCGCTTTAACGGGTAAAACCACAAGACACTTATTCGGGGGCAAACCTTAAATTAGATCGCTTCTGGACATGTAGTTTCCATAATTTGACTAGCTGAGGAAGGGAGAACGTCGTGTTCAAATTCGTTGCTTTGTTGTTGCCATCGATTCGCCTATCCCACTGATACTTCTACTTAGCACTTGTTGTCCAATCATGTTACCTTGCACTCTGGTTGGTTACAATGCGAACCATTTTCGATTTAATTGTACCGCGCGTGAGTGCGGACAGGTTCCTCCATCCAAACGTTCCGGCTTTGATCTGGTCTGCTGCTATTTAGGAATGCAACACACCACCACCCGTTAGGCTGCCAAAGCTATCTATCTTATAACCGAAAAATGTCAATTAAAATAAAACATTTTTAATTAATTTTCATTATTGGCTACGCGAGAAACCGTTTCACAGGCATGCTCAATTTATGATAACATAGTGTAAACAAAATGTACAAAAATACAATATGCTGTTAATATCAGTGAATGTGTGCGTGGATTTGTATGTAGATGTTTATAGGTGCAGCTTTGTAGCTTGCGTTTCTAAGTGTGCTGTATTATCTGTGATTGCTTGACAGGGTCGGCTATGTAACAATGGACAATTGATGTCCTTGTATAGAATGTACTTATCTATATATCCACGGGGCAGTGACTTTAGTTTGCGGCGAGTCACATTCGCCACGGCACAGTATTGAGAAACGAACATTTGTGGCGTTTTATAAAGAGTATGGTTGCGAGGCGAAAGCCCATCACATCCCGGAACACGGCCGCCGGCCAGCCGAACAACCAGCTGGCTGGACAAATAATCTCCGCGGGGTGCCAGCAGGGTGGTCCGGGTTTATCCTGTTCCAGCTAATGTCTAGGCGGCAGTTTTCCAGGACGTGGTAGTTTTCCGCCTGGCAAGCGTTCTTCCTAACAAAAGGCACAAATGTCTGTTTAATAACACTGTGACGAGTCGACTAGAAGGCGTCACTAACTACGATTGAGACGCTGTTCTCTAGCGAGAGCTCACTTGATGTACCAAAAAGCGCCAGACAATATCGGATGAGTGAAACAAATTTCATACTGAGTGACACACCCCTAGTGCTGTTACCATCGACTATTCCAACTAGTTCATATTGCGTCGAAACATACCTGCGAGTTAATAAAAACCCTTGAAACAGCGAAAGCAATGAAAACCACATAACTATCAACCCTTCATGAATAAGCAGCACAAGCTGTAAAATATGATAAGTGCAAATATAGCCACTGTTTCTCACACCATGAGAAGTATACCTATTATTATTGCTTCCGGCCTTACAGGAGGATCTTACCAGAACCACGAATGTCAGCTTATTCGATCGTGTTAGCTGATCCTTTTCTATGTTGGAGAATTCACCGAACATAAGCACAAATTCAGCCAACGGTAACAACTTTACTCAACCTGCTTACTAACCTATACTCTTACACAGTTACATAAAATATAACTGCAGTAGGTGCTAGTTATATGATAACACTTGTAACAATCACCGACTATACGCTCTAGCTTACTATGTTCAAGCCATTTTAGGCGTGGCAAGCAAGGTAGGGAATAAAACATTAATTACTTAATTTATTTACTGGAGCGGGTTACGCCCGAACCGCCCAGGTAGCACCACGAGGAGGTGGTTCGGCTAGTCAGGTCTCTGTCACAGCTACCACATCGGCAGAGTTGCAGCGCATCATCAGTTCACCCAACTAGTTCTGGCACCGCAACATTTGGTGGGCTACAGATGTAATCTTTCCTGACGTGGTTTTCCTTTCGGGCACAGCACCGGAGGGGATAACCAGCCTACTGAGTCGTGGTACTAAAACATCTGACTGCCTAGTATAAAGGACTTTGGATTGTGTTGTTGTATCAAGTGGCAAGTTCTTAGCTGGTTAACCAAGCTTTGGTCTGTTGGCCAAACACCTGACCGGTTTCCATCCTGTTGTCTAAGTAGACTTGGCAGTTGTGCGTTTTAATTTATTGACGAGGTTAAGCCCATGTTTTTTAATAAAATTTTTTCATTACGAGCCCGTGAACATGTGGTACAACTTGCGGGCCTTGATGTCACTCTCACAACTGCCAAGTCGTTTTTCCGAGCGCATTTCTCGCGGCACCCTCAGCCCATCATATTTTTTCTTCCCCCATCGTGAGGACGGAAACGGTGTTGTCTGCAAGAGCAACCTTATCTACAGTTAAATCTAAATGAGAATGTGGTTCTTGTGCGTCTTAAGTGAAGCGGTGGACTGCGCGGTTAGGTGCACTGGTTGTAAAGGGTGTTTCGCTAACTGTTTCCGGCGGCAAATTGTAGGGCCATGATCGTTGGCAGGGATCCCATTAATGCTAGCTGCAACTTTTGTAGCGAATTTAATAATGGTGAGTTACGGCAAGCTTAAGTGTGGGTCTTTAACATTCAAAGTAAGCTTGCTGGTGCGATTTGGTACCGTACACTATTTTAACTAGCCACCCAGCCGGCTTTCTTAAGCAAGCAGTCTTGGTGAATGTGGTGTTTAAATTTAAATAATATAGGCCGCGGAAGTCCCTTTCGGCGCAGCAAACCGGCTCCGCTATAGATGCCGACTCTAGGAGCCCTTTTGTTACTTACATATATCAGCATTCCGGCCATACGAAGACTGTCCTGTATGTGCCCCTCGTCCGAAGCACGTCAGGTCCTGCTTTCATATATAAATAGTTACTCTCGATTGTAAATGAGTACGTTCGTTTGCGTACATATGACGATTTCCTAACTAGAGCCATAGCTCTCCCTAGCGAACTGCAATGCATTCACCTTTTTCATCCTTTGGTTAAAAAGTAGACTATGACCTTAAATTGGTCTCACTGCGATGTTAAATCGATGCAAATACCACTTATGCACTTTGTGCTGTACGTCAGACACAATCAGCGGTATGCCCCCAGGCCGGTCAAGTGTTATGAGGGAGCAAAGTTCCGGTAGGTAGACCAGGTGGAAGCGGACTATATCCGCAACAGAGAAAAAGGGGCACCAACTAGTGGTAGGTTCCTTTTTCATTGAATTGCCTGAGTTGTAGAAAGCAAGTAAAAAATCCTTATCAGTTCCTCCGATTCCGAATCATTCTGGTTTTCATTCGTACCGCTGCTTTACGACGTTACTTGGGGCTCGTCATAGTTGAGGTGAGGGCAGCAAGATACCTGCATTCTTGGTAAATGACTAAAACATTTTACCATGTTATTTAGTTAGAAGAAATCTAAGGCGAAACATGACCCATGGGGAGTATAAAGCTAGAACATGTCTCATGAACAAGCCAAGTTACCTTTTCGCAGGTTGGAATCGCGTGTACAATCAACACATAAATAAATGTTATTTTGGCTTAGTTGGAGGCACGCCAAACGGGGTATGGGCTAAATTGGACAACCAATGGTGTTTCGCCAGGATTAGGCTAGAATACACGCAGGAACGTGAAAATATAGCGACATGTCGTGAGCAGCAGCAAAGTTCGCGCTGTGTTGATAATGAAGGGCTGAATATGATTAAAAAAGTACGTAAACGTGTGTAAGCGCATGCATCAGTATTAGTGGGGTGTGAAGTAGGGTGACTTACCAGTGTGAAGCAAAGGACAGCGTCTTTATTCGGTGGCAATTGACATCCGCCTACTCGCAGTGTTTTTAAGCAGGCATTCGTGGCTTTTTATAGGGAGAACGATTACCAGGCAAAAATTCACCAGTCCCAGAACACTGCCATCAATCTTACCTTGAGGCAACTTACTGGCTAGGTCGCGTTCGGACCGATTTATCTCACAGCTATTCTCAGTCACTCCGCGTTCAAGGTATTTCATTGACTGACAGAGTGGCTTAGTCAGGATCAGCGGTGCACGGTTGAGCGCAGTGATACTGTCGAAGATGTTCTACGTTCACGGGAATAGAGCAGGAGTATTCGGCAGGTTGGGACGGCTTTCGCGGTACTTATGTGTTTTGTATGCTTGCGTGCCTGTGTCCAGGGGTTGACCCATGAGCCAAGTGGGTTGCAGAAGGGTCCACCGTAGAGAATCTTCGCTGTTAATCCTTCCAACATTCAGCTGACTGGAAAGAGACAAAGAAAGGACATATATTCATTGGGACTATGTGGCATTTATACCGAAGGCAAACCGGCTCAAGACGTGACGTCCCACCATGCCCACTTATAGGTATAAGGAAAGAATAAGGTTGGGTAGAATAGTGGACGCCATTGACCTGTAAACAGGAAGCTTTGGGGGTACCAGAAGTGCAGGTCACTATGTCAGGTTAGAAGCGGCCGAGATGTGGGTAATGCTAGTCTGGGGTTAAAGGTACACAGTGGTAGGCAGTTGTCACAGTGTAGAGCGCGATACAGTTCTGTGAGATAACGGTCTAGACGTGTCATGAAATCGGGCACAGTACTTGCGCAGAATGAGTCGGCTAGCAGGGGTTTCCCGGACCGTGGGCTCGCAGAGCAAAGTAGTGTGAGCTGTAATTCTGCAGTCCGTGCTGACGTACGAATCGGACTGGCTGACCATGAAGACGGGAGCATGCATGGTGCACTTGGAGTAACGCACGGAAAGGGCGTCCAAGGTTAGACAGGAATATAAACACAAGGGGCCACTCGCATCGTAGACATCGTTATACCGGCAAAAAGTGGCCAAAATGACAAATATTTAAAGGGGTGGTATGTTTCTAAACTAGCTATAACTTGCGCCCGCATGGGATCAGCTCAATATTTGCACAAATCCCATGCTTGTGCACGGGGAGTGAGAACGGTGAGCGTATATATTCCTTGTTCGCGAGTACAAATGCACAGACTATTTTAAGCGTACAGGTGAAGGGGTTGTGAGCGCCTACCGTGACCCTTGTGCTCCCTTGCTATTATTATTGGCAAAAATTCGTGTACAGCCGAATTTTGCACATTTTCTCTAGAAGCGAGATCGGATTCTCGACCCAATTTACTATAAATTTATTGGAATTTGTTTGCACGCTCTAGTCCAATTTAATGGTGGGCGCAGGTACAGAAATAAGGCAGCGGATCTAAAAGAAACACGGAAAGGTCACAAATAATTTTTAGGAATGCAAATAAAATTAAACGCCTTTATACGAGACGTGACCAGGCGACAGACCTTTTTAGAATGGCAAATATTAATCTAAAATATAACCAAACGTTTTGCGCTAATCTCGCTCTCCAGCGAGAAAATTCAAACTGAGTAAATTTCGGAACAAACACCTATAATAAGGCTAGAAGATTGCGGAAAGTAGAACAAAACTAGGCTAGCTGAACTAGGTTTAATCGCTGATGTCGTTGAAGTAAAAGCTATGTGACGTATGCAGTAGTTCGCGAGTTATACGCGATTGCATTGCGGTCAAAGAATAAAGCCATTATTTTATTTCGCCCAAACGGCTTTCTTCTTTGTAAGCAGCTATCAGAAAAATGTAAGAGTGGCGAGGTAGTATAATTTCTAACTAAGCCCAACTATCTACAAACGCCTTATATAGCCTAACATTCCCCGTAATAACCCGATAGGAAATAACTGACCGAAAAGCAATCTTTTCCTGCCTACATAGCAAATATAGGCAAATAAGCGATAATATTTTGCGGAAACGTTGGGAATCCAGTAAGAACAGTTATGTATGCACATGATTTCTTAACTGCTTATAACTAGCCCACGATCACGAGGTCTCTGTGCACAATTTTAGAGGCTACTGGGTCCCATAAATCAATGTGGTGCCTCTAAAGGGTTGCGAAGTTTATATCAGGACTTGCTGGGTGGCGCCTGGGACACTAGTCGGGAATCAGTGTCACGTAAGTGCGGTGTCAATACTGGATAGTATAAAAGTTAGAGACGGCCGAACCCAACGTGTAATGTATAGGCTAAAAGATAGGGTGCGAATCTACCAGAGCAAAGGCGGTGCAGCAGGCTACTCACCAAAACAATTTGTGTTAATGGAAGTACCGTTATTAAAACAACTAGACAAGTTGTGGGTTAAAACAACGGTAAAAGCTAAGCTGGCAACATAATGAAAGAACGTATTTTTCGGTGAAATACAAGGACTTCACCTGAGGAGGCTGAAGGATGGAAACCTTCGATTGAGCTGTAAGTGGAGAAAACGGGTCATGTGGATAAATAAATAAATAATGCATCTATCCTCGAATACTTCGAGGCACACTACAAATGGCATGATCAATATATTACAAGGGATTGTTCCGCAAAAGACACGTTACGTTGCATGAAATACGCCGTTCGTATAATACACTGCAGCTACCGAAATGATGGATGCACTGGTCAGGAACGGCATCTTTATTGATGTGGCGAAAGTCTGGGTTGTTGATGTGTAACGGAGTAATATATAGAATAAAGACCCATGGTAGAAATTGGGAAGTGTTTTTTAGTGTACATATCCAAAATATACTGAAAGGATGTGAAAGGTCGCTCTGGTTAACTTGCAAGTGTGAGTCTTTGGGCGGCAACTTTATTCGGTGGGTAGTCACATCCGCCACGTCCCAGTGTTGTTAAACGGATATTTGTGGGTGCGAATGGTTGACTTGGCTTGAACAAGGACTGCATAGATGCGGTATGTAGCAGAGTTGTTTGGATCTAGTCTTTTGTTATTAATTATTTATTATGTTCACGTGGACCAGAGTGCATCATTGGTGAGCCGTCGGGGCAGGCTGGTTTGAGATCAAGCAAGCTGGATAGTCCAGAAACATGGCCGGACGGACACTCACTCCGCTGCAGACACGACGGTGCGCTTGGGAGGTGTCAATCCCCACCGTACTCCAGGCCACGGTCCTCGTCCTGCGAAGAAATCCGGTGTCCACGTCGGCAACACATAGCCAGGCATCTGGGAAGCAAACCGTTTGTTGCCGTCCGCGGCGGAATGCGACTGATGACCCCTCGGGTCACGAAGGAGGCCTTGGGTCGGCTGGCAAGGCACGTTAGTATCAACAATTGTGTGGTGGTGCCCGGGATACTAGTTAGTAATCATTGGCACGTAATATCCTTGTCATGTATGGGACCTCAGAACAAGAGTCAGCGCACAAGCTCGTTTTCGGTGGATCTCGTTAGGCTGGTACACCACAACTAGTAATAATAAAATGAGTTAAAGCATCAGACGGAAGTAAAGTTCAAAGGGTAAAATTGGAGTGTCTAAATCATCTAACTGACAAGGTCAGTATGGTAGTTAGAGGCGCTTGAACACAACATGCATTGTGCAGACTACAAAAATAGAAAGCAAATAAACCAGAGTGACAAACGGTGAGGCAGGATGCTCACCAAAACAATTTGTGTCAATTTTAGTGACATCAGTAAAACAAGTAAACAGTTTGAAGGCTAAAACAACGGCAAAACTTACTGTAGCAAAATACTGAAAGAAAAGGCTTTCCGATACACTACAGACTGCATGGGTCAGGTCTACCTAGATAATACAGACGCCCGTTAATTACGTTTGACATGGAAGTGGATGGATAAATATTCTGCTGTTTTATTACCTACCGGGTGCAGAAACCACTTATTCGTTACCTTGGACGGAGGCTATTAACCTGAGGCCCGAACGCTTAAGATCAATTCGCCACTACTTGTTATATGTCTTACTCGGTACACGCTCGCTGACATTTCATGTCAACGTGGCCATTTCACATGACTGCGGAAGGCAGATTTTTCTACCGATGATACGCCCTAACTTTGGAAATAGTCCAACACAATGCTGCAATTCACTATGACAAGAATAGTTCAATAG